>OX465430.1:16210483-17424410 GCA_950005045.1 Agrotis exclamationis
TAAATGTAAAGCCGCAAAGTCAAAGTCAAAGTCAAAGTCAAAGTCAAATCATTTATTTCAATTAGGCCATCAAAGAGGCACTTTTAAACGTCGCATAATTAAAATTAAGGAAATGGGATGGGATGGGAATGAATCTACACCCATTCGCAAAGGTAGGTTGTATGAAGAAGAATGGGCAAGAAACTCCATACTTACACTTTTTAAAAATGTTTTACAATATTTTTTTACATCATTTAAAATAAATAATGTGAAAGCAATGCACCTTTAAAATGTACACTAAATATTATTAAAAATTAAAATAATAAGAAATAAAACAAAAATAGCAAAAAGGTACATGGTGTTCACATTTAACAAAATATTGAAATTACAGCTCTTTTACAAATACAATATAAGTGTGTGAGTATTCAAATTTCAACCAGCTTGATTCTGTTTAAGCCCTACATTGTACTATGGAGCAGGACCAGCATGTTTCCAAACATTTTTATCTTGGATATAATCTTCTAATTTATAATATGCTTGTTTACTAAGTGTATTTTTTATGTAACTTTTAAATTTTCTTTCATTTAGTGTTAAAATTTCCCTAGGTATTTTATTGTAACATTTAACACAGTACCCCATAAAAGATTTTTGTACTTTAGCCAATCTAAAATAAGGTTGATCAATTTTATCTTTATTTCTAGTATTAAAATTATGTCTATCGCTTATTTTATTAAAAAGATGAAGATTTTTCCTAACATGCATTATATTTTCATAAATGAATTGACAAGGCACTGTCATTATATTAATCTTTTTGAATAGTTCCCTAAGAGATTCGCGACGACGTAGATTGTAAATTGCTCTGACAGCTCTTTTTTGCAAAATAAAAATGGACTCAATGTCAGCTGCCCGCCCCCACAGTAGAATGCCATAAGACATAATGCTGTGAAAGTAGCTGAAGTAAACTAAACGCGCAGTTTCGACGTCTGTTAACTGTCTTATCTTTCTAACAGCATAAGCGGCTGAGCTTAGTCGCCCCGCTAGAGATGCTATATGGGGGCCCCATTGTAATTTATCGTCTAACGTGATTCCTAGGAAAACTGTCTGATTAATAAATTCCAATTTTTCTCCATTCAATAAAATGTCACAATCGCTACTTCTAACATTTGGCAAAGTGAATCTTATACATTTAGTTTTCTTTTCATTGAGAGCTAAATTATTAAGAGTAAACCAATTTTGAACCTTAGAAATACAGTCATTAACAGTGTCTAGATTTTGTGCACGTCTATCTATTTTAAAAATTAACGATGTATCATCTGCAAATAACACCATCTGTGGTTGATTTTTTAGTAAGTGGGGTAAATCATTAATATAGACTAAAAAAAGGAATGGACCCAAAATAGAACCTTGAGGCACGCCCATCGTCATTTCAGCTCCTAATGAGTTTATACCGTTTATCTGAACTTTAACCTGTCTATCTCTTAGGTATGAATTTAGTAAATCAAGAGCTTTATTTTTAATTCCATAATGTTCCAGTTTCAGCAAAAGCGTTTCGTGGTTTACGCAATCGAATGCCTTTGAGAGGTCGCAAAAGATTCCTATGGCATCTTGCGCTTCCTCCCAGGAGTTGAAAATGTTCTTCAATAAGGTAACACCGGCGTCAGTTGTACAACGACCTTTGGTGAAACCGAACTGTTGATGATGAAAGATGGAGTTTCTATTGAAGTGACATAGCATTTGTGCAAGCATTAACTTTTCAAACACTTTACTGAAAACTGGCAAAATTGACACTGGCCTATAATTGTTAGGATCTTTGCAATCACCCGATTTGAAAAGTGGAGCTACCTTACTATGCTTCATGAGATCCGGAAACACTCCTTGGTCTACACTGGTATTAAATATAAAAGCTAAATAAGGCGCAACGGTTTCTATTATAGATTTACAGGCCTTCACAGACATTCCCCAGAGATCTTCTGTTGACTTAATTTTAAGATCTTTGAATGCTTTAATCACAGCTTGGGGGTTTGTGTGCCGAGCCGCGTCGCCATTGTCAAGTAAATTGACATCAATTTTGTTGCACCTTGGCCCACATTAACGGAGGTGTAACGTTGTAAACCCATCCTAATTTGTGTCACCTTGTTGATGGTTTACTGATCAATTTGATAAAATGATTCGTTTTAGATTGTATTGTAGGTTAATAGTTTTTATTTTATCGAGATTTAGAGCTTATTTTGTGAATTTATAAGCTTGTAGCTAAGGACGAGTAGTTTGATCTGTAGTTAATCATTTGTTACAAAAATATATGTTTTTTTTTAATAGGTATAGAATTATTGATTATGAAACAATTGAAATATTGACCAAATAATTAATTTGATAACTTGATTGATTACGGCATGTATGAAAAATAAAATAAAATAAAATTCCAAGTTTAAAAAGGTATACCTAATAGTTTTTAGTTGACAGTAAACTACCCGTTAGTTTACTGTCAACTAAGTGCTTTTGGAATGGCTTACAAATTTTAACTGTGCCAAATATACACTTAGGCCCGCGAAAGCCTCCTGCAGACACACGCGATTAATCGCGCTGCGACAACGAGCCAAGCTAATTTCCACTCTAAAAATACTGCGAATGGACCGCGACATGTCGCCCCGCGCGATTAATCGCGTGTGTCTGCAGGAGGCTTTATTTTCATAAAAAGGGATATCTTCAAAAATGAAATCTAATAGATATTTATGCGTGAAGCTAATCACGTATAAATATCTATTAGATTTCATTTTTACATTTTGATGACTATATTACTAAGCTAAGCTTGTTATTAAGGCTAATCTCCCATACATTCGATTGCTATTTTAATATTAATACAATTAAATATGGCATTTGCCTAATAAATATCTTAAAATACAAGGACTCCCAGTTATTAATCAAAATCGACCTAGAGATCTGCCATCGAAACTAGATTATTCATAGATTTAAAAACTATGCAACAAAGCAAAATAACATAATTATGTTTGTAGGTGATTCATCTGGCTCATGGCACTTTTTTTTTGTGGTAAAATCATCAAATGAGTCCTCCCACCCCGGGCAGGGCGGGAGGGACTGTCAGACTTGTACTGACTAAAATCCACGGTGTCCTTCAATAGCCCTTTATGTCCCGGGGTCACGGTAAAGATATAAGTCCCACGACCCCGGCAGGCTTTGGCCCTCTAAAGAGGGGGCCCCGTCATTGGCTCATGCACTTACATTAGAATATTAGATCAACGGCACAGTGGCTGAGGGATTGGAATGCTGCGCAGCGTGTCGCGGGTTTGATTCCCGCACGGAACAAATATTTGTATGACCTACAAGTATGCAGTTGTTCCGGGTCTGGGTGTTTGTGTATGTGAGTTTCTGTTTGTAAACGCACCCACGACACATGAGAAATTTCTAGTATGGGGCAACATTTTATAAATAAAAAAGAAACATTTTTGATACCTTATTGAATTAATGGCAATTTTCATTATTTATTTCTCTGTGCCAAAATTCATCAGAATCGATCCAGTAATTATTAAGCTGTGACAGCGAAGCGTAAGGCCCAGCGCACACCGCTGGAAGCGCAGCGGAGCGCACTTTAAGATAACAATTTAATATAAACCTTAACTACCTTGATATACGGTCAATATAAGAATAAATTCGGACACGGTACCCGGAGCGCCCGCTCTCAAGCTACCACAAGAGAATGCGCGCGACCGTATATCAAGGTGAGTAAGGTTTATATTAAATTGTTTTCTTAAAATGCGCTCCGCCGCGCCTAGAACTCACTTTCAGATATATAAAGTTAAAATTAGGATTACAAAATATTGCACTAATATATTTAACAGAATAAAATTAAATATTCTATTGTAGCGGATGACATTTTATTTGCTGATTCATTAATTTATTAAATGAAAAAAAAATATTTATTCTTCCCAAATAAATAAACATGGTTGAGTTGAGCTATTAGCTTGTCTGTTTCGGTGACTGTGATTTATTATTTTATAACCAGTGTCATAATCATAACTTTTATTATGAATAGTTTAATTCAATTAATTTATTCCACAAGTCAATTTCAATAAAATGCATGCATACAAACTATAAAAATGACATGAAAAGTAAGTAAGAATGCTAGCCTATGCATTTGGCGTTGCCCGCGTGATATTCGATAATTATTATCACATGGGAAAGTTATACCAGGATAAAAATTATCCTATATTAACCCATCTGTGTGCTAAACATCCAAATTCGGTCAGCAGTTTTTGCCTGAAAGAGTAGCAAATATCTCTTCTCTTCTTTCTTTACTTATTTCATTAAAAAAAACGTTGCCCAACACTAGTGAATAATCCTGTTTCGTGGGTGCCTTTACAACGTACACAAACAGCCAGACCCAGAAAAACTACTTGTAGGTCATAAAAATATTTGATCAGTACGGGAATCGAACCCGCGACATGCGATCGAATTTATATTAGTAAGATCGCTGGTACAGAGTAATACCTATCAGTTATTGATTTAGCAAATCTTAGCTTTTTTGTTAAACACGAACATAGAATCATCTTACACGAACAAATGTCAAGGACATTAATTTGTAGAACATTAGCTAGTAGTTTATTGGAATTTGAGTTATCATACGCAAAACTGAATTGCCGAAAATTATTGAAGGCAAACTTGTATATTACTTAGTCATTTTATGATCAATTCAAATGCCTATCTAAATTAATTTGATGGCACTAAACAGTTTTTAGGGTTTCGTAGCTAAATAGCAAAAACGGAACCCCTATAGATTCGTCATGTCTGTCTGTCTGTCTGTCCGTCCGTATGTCAAAGCCACTTTCTTCGAAAGTATGAAAGCTATCCTGTTAAAACTTGGTAAGTAGATGTATTATGTAAACCGCATTAGGATTTTTAAACAAAAATCAAAACAAAACAAATTTTGGGGGTGCCCCCCACAGTTAGAATTGAAACTCAAATTTTTTTTACGGAAAAACTGTAAAATGCCATCCAGTTTTATAGAAAAATGCGTAAGATCCTTGAAAGTTCCTTTTATAAAGGAACATCCATAGTTGTAACTCGTTCACCTTTAGCCATTACGCCATACTTTGGGCCTCGGTCCTCCGATTATCTTTCCGGTTCTAATTCTAAATGCCACTGATGTTATCATGGTGTAAGCTGTCACTACTGAATTGGTCAAAGAGGTAATTCTATAGACCTTATTACAAGTGAATAAAGTTCAATATCTCCACTTCAATCGTTGAAATTGAAACATGTTAAAAGCATGAGTCATAAACGACAATAATTTGCTACCGATGACCTTAACACCTGATCGGTTCACTGTTAGGGCTGATGCACACCGCGAACGTCAGCGATGCGGACAGCAGTGGCACGGCAAGCAATTAACTGGTAAATAATTTCGTATTTCGTCGTCAAGACCAATTTCGCTTGAAAACTACGAAAAAATCGAGCGGCCTTCTGACATCACACGCCTGGTTTCATCTTGACTAGTTTAATTTCTACATTCGGCAAAGAAACTCGTGTGTTTGGAATGAAAATTATAGGATTGTTGTTATTGCAATTTTTTCTGAAGAAGAAAGAAACAAGCAAAGGAAATAAAGAACTAAAGAAGAAATTTTGCCGGCCACTGACAGGTACCACTGCCTCTCGCCGACGCGACGCGACGGCCGCTGTTGACCGCTGGTGGCCGCTCGCAGCCTAAGATGTGAATCGGCCCTTAAACTCACGAAGCAGTTAACATTGTGTTAATTAATATCATATCACTTGATAACAAATGTATCTCATCTATTACCAATTTAAATGATAATGCAGCTGCGTGTGGCCTACATAGTACATAGAGTTTAAATTATGTAGGAATCGAAGTTCATTACAATGCAATCGACTCGTGATAACATTATTAACGTTCGCCGTACTAAATTATGCCGTATGCAGTCTAATCTAAAATAGATGATACGATTCGTTGACTATTTGATGATTCAGATACTGAATTAGTTTATGTGAAATGAGTTTTCAAATCTGAGTCGAAAACGGGTTAGAATAAAGCATGGTTTTAGTTAGTTAAGTCTTCTGTATCAGTGTTAATACCATTGACCCTGACTTACTAATGTCCTATGACCCCTAGGAGGGGTTGAGGGCGTCTACAGACGTCATCGATCGCGATAGTTCTTGAGCTTTACTTTTACCACGCTCCACATCATAACTCCCCTTCCCTAACGGTGCATCCACACCGCCGGTAACATTTGTGGAGCAACAAAAGGCAACACGGTAACATTCAGTAACTTTTGTGGCTCCTTGTTACTATTTGTTGATTGTTACTTACCCGTGCATCCACCCGCAGTAACATCCGACAGCAAAAGTTACTAAGTGTTGCCGTGTTACTGTAACTCGAGTAAGGTTGCTCGACAATCGGTAACATTGTTAGAGAATGTTACCTCAACATTGCAATACCTAAATAAAGCACATCACACACGGCTAAGATACTATAATATTTTATCTTAAGATGTTATATTAATATATCTTAGGCCATCACAGATGACGAAGATACGAAGATACGGATCCACAAAAGTTACCGAATGTTACCGTGTTACATTTTGTTACTGAGGTGTGGATGCAGAGGGTAACATTGTTACCGATTGTCGAGCAAGGTTACTCGACTTACAGTAACACGTCAACACTTAGTAACATTAAATAACATTTTGTTGGCGGATGTTACCGAGTAACATTTGGAAACGTTGAGCTACAAAAAGTAACTGCGGTGTGGATGCACCGTAAGCGAAATGCGCTGTCAATTTCAAATAGCAACCACTAATTATGTCATTAAGATTGTAGGTACATTGCTATCCTAGAAAGGTACCTACGCTAGATCGCAAAATATCATTTTCTTTCCTTTATGTTTTTGTACGTGCCTACTCAATACATTCCTAGAATGGAGTTACGTTTAGATAAAAGAAAAAAAGCGAAATAACCATCTAGCCTCTTTCTCTAGCAGTACCTGAGTGACAGCAGGAAATGCATGGGTAAACCAGGGGCACTGTTTAAAACCAACAGCTTGAATATCAATAGACTGTGCTTGTGTGGAATGTCATGGGAACAATGGCTTGCATGTCAGTCATGAACTAGTACTGGGGCCTTACCACGAGCTCTTAACGCAATCCAGTTTAGGCTGTGGGAAAGAGATGGCGCTAGACGACTAATATAGTTTTGTCTCTTTCCCACAGCCTAAACTGGATTGCGTTAAGAGCTCGTGGTAAGGCCTCTGTGCTGTCAGTCAGATTTATAAATTGGTAGCATTGCTGATACAACACTACTTATAATATACTAGCTATTCCCCGTGGTTTCACCCCTGTTGTTCGACTTCTATTGGTCTTATCGCGATTTTTAAATTACAGTCTATAGCCCAGATAAGTGGACTATCCAACAAAAAAGATTTTTGTTGGATAGTCCACTTAGGTATCTGGTCTCAAAAAAGATTCAATAAAATTCAAGTCAGAAGTTCCTGTGATCGCGTTCAACCTAAAAAACTCTTCAGCTTTATAATATTAGTATAGATTGATCACAAATTACTTACTACTAATGTTTGTGCAAGTTACTTAGTTCAGTAAAACTGCAAAATAACTTCAGGCAACCGGCATGCCCAACCAAATATTTGCAGACTGACATCGTCAAAATCGTAACAATCTGATCTCTAGTGATAAAAGTACGGCCGTTCCCTATTTCTATGAGGAGAATCGTATCCTACTAGTCGAAAAATTAATGTTGGTTTAATAAACATTCTGAATCTAGACGATTTATTACCACTTAACACCAAAATGCAACTGTAGAAAGACACCCAGAAAGACCTAAATGCATAAAATAGGTATTATGTGGGTAATAAGAGAGGAAATCCGGCCGGGTCGCGTGTAGCTTGCCCCCAATCCGTTATCTCAGTCGGACATTGGCACGGAGCCAACCAGGAATCTGCTGCCATTGTGTACCCTGTAATTATTATACGTTATAATGCTACACCATGTAGAACTTAGAACAATAGCGGTGGAAAGAATAACGAATGCTGGCTCAAAAGCCTTCATTTCGAAAGAACCATAAACAGGTTCTGGTGATTCATCAAGGTCTTGGTATTTTATTCTGAAAGTTGTAGCCGGTTGCCTATAGTTTTACCGATGACAATAATAACTGCAGTAGAAAGGATTAAATTATACGATATTTTACATAAATGTCCCAAAAATATGTTAACATGGCTAAAATAAATGAAGCACTTTAATAGCAAGACGTAAAATCCTGTCTGGATGTCTGGCTGGCATCTTTGGCAGAATTTCAAAAGGAGGATTTCAAGCAATATCAGATATTGCATGAATAGATACCTATTTCTCTTTACTACACATTTCTAATGCGTTAAAAGTCTGAACATTTTGGATTTCCACTACCTATTCGAAGATTAGATTTGTGTGTGGAGTTGAATTACTATTATAAGTATTCAAAGAGGATTTCGACACAGGTACAATCTAAAATGGAAGTCCAAAGGCAAAATTTTGCAGAAATTGTGTTGACAGGTGGAGCGAGGCGGCGGACAAGCGGCGATGGACGCGTGAGCGTGCACGCTACCACCGCGCCGCCCCCGACTTGCCGCCGACGAGGGCGTAAAGCAATTTGCGCATTATTCCAATCTGGCCCGTTGCCAACACTACTACGTGCTCCTACTTTTGACTAAGCTGCTAGTTATTGCTTTTTACTATACCGCGGATAACCCAAGACAAGCTGCTGTTTAAATACGTACTTATATTAAACTTTTCTAAATTCTAATTTGGACCTTTTTACTTTCAAAAGAGTTTGTTTGTTTAATTTCAAAGTGTCCTGGCAGTATTTCATTAAAAACTGAAACGGCTGTCACTTTGACATTATGGACAGATCCTCGTATCTATTTATGAGTAAAAGAAAAAGGCTAAAATTTTCATTCCGAGCGATGGATAAAAACTCAAGCACAAACAGCAGTATTTCACTCGACAGCTTGGAACCAAACGTTCAAGGAAAACCGACTTTAAATGTTAACTCGGATGAAAATGTTGACACAATACTTGTGCCTTTTTATGAAAAAGACGTACTCATAAAGGTGCCAAAAGACAAAAACCGAAAGCAAAATAATACAGGTAACAAACAATATAATGAAAAACTGAAGAAAGAACTGTTTCAATCTACCGGTTATCTGGTGAATAAAGAACGAGACCGCAAGCCAAAACAGACCACATACCTGGAGATGTTCCGCAAGCAGTTCGCGCCTTGCCATGTAGAGCAAAAGCAGGAGAGGAATGAAATACGGTCGATATCACCAGAGTTTGGTGATACTGAAAGGGAGAGTATCGGCGAAGACGCTAATAATCCAGTGCCGGAGTTTTACAATACCGAACCTTATAACGAAATGTATTACGAAAAACTTATATGTCGTGATTTAGAGCGCTATCTGGATAACTCGTATGAAGATGAACGTGAAGAGGAATTGCATTTGGAATTTACAGAAAATGTGACACATAAAGCACTCGAAATTCGTGATGCAAGCCCAGAAAATTTTAGGAGTGTTTCAGAGGTAACAAATTCCCGACGCCGTACTAGACGAGCCACTGTGGAACCTATACAAAATGTTAAACTAGGTGGTTTGGGACCCGACTTGGAACAGATCAAACCAAGACTAGAAAGAGCTAGGAGTTTACAAAGATATTCGGAGAAAGTAAGAATGGAAAACCGTCTTAAGATTTATAAAAAAACATGTCAACCGGAAAATTACAAAAAAGCTGAACGAGAATCATCAGGTAGGCGAAGCAGAGAACCAGTGAAGGAGCCGTACAATAAAGAACGCAAAGAAGAAGAACGCCCATCTTATTTGGTCAATAAGTCGAATAAAGATAAAGAAAAGGCCGTTAAGTCTGTTTACAACCCATATTTTAAATCCAAATCAGCGGATCCGCAAAGAACTAGAGAGAGGAACGCGGAGAAAGAACGGGCGAAGCAGTCAGCCACGAAGAAGAAGGAGAACGTGAATCAGAAGATAGAACACATACCAAAGGATGAAACAAAACCTGACGTTAAGTTGCAGACGAAGAAGACTAAGGAGAGGTCAAAGTCAGGTTCTATAAACAAAGGTATTAATACAGAATCGGAGAATGACGTGTCTCCAGTACAAATAAGTTTCATGGTGAACGTAGGTGGGGTCCGTCAGACGAGTGCCTTGAAGTCTTTGGAAGAGAAACATCGGATGTACCAAGAGCAAGTAAAAGCGTTCATGGAGAACAATAGTAGAATGTAATTTGTCTACATATTAAATCCATGTACAGTTGTTGGTGCTTTAGGTAGTGGTAGACTTGTTTTTGACTTCTAAAATATTATATTAATAGAGTTATGTAAAATTTTAATAAACGTTAACACCTTTTACTTTTTCCCACGTTTTTATACACTCACTTTTCTTGTTTGTTTGTTTATTTGTTTGTTTGTTTGTTTGTCATTCCGGTTGGACTTTTGCAACTCAATTTTGAGGCACTTCCCGATAAGCTAGCAGGCTGAAATTTTGCACACGATCTGAGTTCTGATGACAATACACGACTAGCTAAGAAACGTCATAACAAACCCAATATGGCAGCCTCCCCAAGATGGCGGACTGGTTGTTTGAAATCCATCCCCATGATATGGGTATCAAATGAAAGGGTTTGCTGTCAGAAATACGAAAAAAACAGTCACGTGGCTTAAATCCAATATGGCGGACATCCAAGATGGCAGACCTGCTATTTGAAATGCACCACTATGATGTGGATATCAAATTAAAGGGTTTGCTGTCAGGAGTACGAAAAAATAATCACGTGACTTAAATCCAATATGGCGGACGTCCAAGATGGCAGACTGGCTGTTTGAAATCCACCCCTATGATATGAGTATCAAAGGAAAGGGTTTGCTGTCAGGAATACAAAAAAAATAGTCATGTGACTTAAATCCAATATGGCGGACGTCTAAGATGGCGGACAGGCTTTGACGCATTCCCGATAAGCTAGCAGGCTGAAATTTTCAGGGTAGCTTCGAACCCGATGAACAAAGATAAAAATAATAAAATAATTAATAGATTTAAAAAAATCTAAAAACCCACGTTTTTAAATGTCCTAAAAATGAGAAAATAACCCTACGGGGCTGAGAGAGGGGCCACTCAAAACGTGGGGGCGTATCTTTGCAAGTTACACCCACGATCTATACGCGTCATGTAAATACATATATCCCATAAATAATCCCTTAAATAATATACGCCCCCACGTTTTGAGTGGCCCCTCTCTCAGCCCCGTAGGGTTATTTTCTCATTTTTAGGACATTTAAAAACGTGGGTTTTTAGATTTTTTTTGTCTTTATTATTTTAGACTTCATTGCGAGTTATACAGTTACAAAAGTATGAACGTTTTTTTCGTGGTAAGATCATCAAATTAGTCCTCCTGCTTAGGGGGACCTCATGAGACAGTCCAACGACCCAAGATAGTCCCACGACCCAGAAGTATGGACCTGAAACGAATTAGGCAGATTCCTAGGTCTGGATTTATGTTTTTAGTTCACTTTGTAGTTAACTTATTACGGTACTGCAGTTATTTGACAGGTTCTTATGATTTTTTTTTAGCGTGGTTAAATCATCAAATGAGTCTTGTCAGATTTCAATAGCCCTTTACGTTCCGGGGTCACGGTATTCGCTAGTCCTGCGACCCCGGCAGGCTCTGGCCCTCTAGGGGGGGTCCCGTCATCGTGACCCGGGCATGGTCCATGGGCGGACAGCGAGTCGCCCATTACTCGCCGCCCGCATGCCCAGGTTCTTATGATTTAGGTACACTATTTGTCACCAGCGCACTCTTGCGCACTCTTTATAGCACTTGATGAAAGGAAGTCAAAAAGTCTCCGCAACAAAGTCACCACTGAGCGGCAGGACGTCTTATTTATGTATTGATTTTACTTACGTCGTACGTAATTGTTATTTACGTCACTAAACTTTAGTACATCAAATTAATTACTTAATGTTCCCATCTAATTGACTCGTGGAATAATATTGTTCACACATTTCAGAGCCGAGATAAGATCATGTTGACTTGATTGACAGCTCGAATGACGTGTGGAGACAAGTGAAAGCATGCGCGGGCGCCGGTGAGAGACGCTCGCGCTGGGCTATTTCACCAAATAGTTAATTACTTGACTTTTTCTTTGTTTTGATGGCAGGTTGGTAATTATTGTACAGATTAAATCTATATGAATTTTGTCCTATACAAAGTTTTCAATATTTTATTTAAAATGAAGAATGAGGATGAAAGGTAATATTTCAGTATGTGACCGCGATCTGCTAAACAAATAACAGTCTTGTTATTAAGTAGTTTATTGAAATGCAATAGTACATTGTTATCCAAGGCGTGAAAGTTACTTATTTACGTCCCGAGACGGGGTTTGGCGCCCGTAACGTAGTGAGGGCGCCAATAGTTCGAGGGACTAAATAAGTAATTTACCCGAGGTAAACACTGTGCTTTTCATTACGAATACGAGGAAAGTAAAATTAACAACATAAATTTTAGCTAAAGAAAAAATGAGTGTAGATCGGATTCACTTTGCCGCTTGTTTTTTTTTTAATTTTTGTGCTGTGGTCGTCCATCTATACAGCCAGGATTTTTCATGTTCATTATTTAAAAATTGGCAAAGAATTTGTCGAAATCTGTATTATTTTAGAGAAATAGTTGAAACCAAATTATTTTAAAGTCATTATTTATATTCTTAATACTTAACTTTATGTTATTTTAATTTTAAATCGCTCTGTAATTTCGTGGCTGTATAAAAAGTTTGAACATGGTTCAATAGAAATGTCAAAATAGAACTAGTTTTTTTTCTTAAATTTGGCAGCTGTCAGTTGTAAGCGATTTTCCCTAGGGCGGCAATGGATAACTTTCAAACGGCTAATCAGACATGTAATGACCTACTTTCAGAGTATGAGTAATGAAAAATAGATTTTCGCGATGGGGCAGTCAGTAAGTAAGGACCCATGACTTTATAAGGTACCTAATTGCTAACAAGGAACAGCCTTCATAGATTTTAGAAAAAATTATACCTACCTACAGTAAGCTTCAAAAACGTCACTTTTTGTTTTAAAGTCTGTAATGGAATTCTAAAAAATATCTCCTAAAATACGATTATTAATTCGAGTCAGTAAAATGACATTTCCAATGTTCCTGGTTTGTTTCATTTTGTATGTATCAGTGACAGTTGCACTTGTCATTTTACTGACTCGAATTAATAATCAAACTATAGTGAAAATAGCTATTTTTACATCACATTCTGTATCTATTCTTCTGCATTGTGTATTCATTACATCCTGAAATGTGTTCGAGAAGAAAAACTTCAATAGAAACTTTATCCACTAGTTTGAAACCATTAGTCACACTCCGATGATATCTCATCCCATCTCTTTATAGCCAAAACAAGTTATAATTGAGATACCGGACGTAATACCCTCTTTTATAATAAAGCTGAAGAATCTATTTGGTTGAACAAAAAATCCTTTTGTTTTGGATAGCCCATTCACCGAGGAAGGCTATAGGCTATAATATCATTACGCTACGGCCAATAGGAGCCGAGCAGAGGGTAAAAACGCGGCGAATAGCTAGTAAATATGATACCAACCATCACCTCTAAATAATGCGTCAATGAATTCCGGTTTGACGGAGAAAGTAGTTTGTGCACTTGAACGAAAATGAACGTGTCGGCAATTTAAACTGTATTACTTAAATTACTACACAAGCGTATTAGTGTTACAAATATTATGGTTAAACATAGATTTTATTTACGTTTTTATGGTAGAATAAAGTTGTAAGCGCCTACGCAGTTTTGTAGTGAGAGGTAATGCGATATGTTATTGATATTGAGTTAGCGCAGGCTTTTTCATAAAATGAGTCCTCCCACCCAGGCCAGGGCAGGAAAGACTGTCAGACTTGTACAGACTAAAATCCACGGTGTCCTTCAATAGCCCTTTACATTCCAGGGTTACGGTAATTCGTTAGTCCCGCGACCCCGGCACAACGCGCCGTCGACCATGGGCATGGCCACTGCGACTGGATTGTGAGTACTTGTGAGGTGGACGCTGTCCTCTCCCTCACGCGTCCCACCTCCTCCTTCACTAGCATGACTGCTTTGCAGAAGGAGGCGACGAGTTAGCGCAACTAGGCTTACAATAATTGCGAATAGTATTCGTTTTATGAAAGCTCCGTCAAACGTTTTATTTACATGCAGTGCCACATTTGAACGGGATTATGTACCATGTTTGTTTTTTGCTACGAATTTCCGATATTTCGGCTCTGGCAAGCGCCATGAACATAGTATAACAAACATGGGAAATAAGTTTTAAAACTTTTATATTTGTACCAGTTCGAACTCTTGATCTCCCCATATGGATCCCATTATCCTGAAGTTTCCAAGACCTCCGTTTAGTTAAAGATGGTTATGGATTGAACCTATTTATTCTTTCATTCCGGTAAGATTAAAGCCAACAACAATATTTCTTTCACTCTATTGTTTTCCTGTACAAAATTCAGACTTCGAATCCAACTAGCTGTAGATTAAAAATGAAAGAAATCCCATTAACAGCCCCAGCTTACCTACCACCTTCGTCGTCCGATACAACCAAAGATCTTACTTAAACCGATTGATTCTGCAATCCTTTTTACTACCCTCAGATCAGGTTTAAAAAATCTAGGTCAAAACACACAGGTTGGTTGCAACTTTTACTGTCCTTCATGTCTTTGATAAAATTCAGATCGATTATTTTAAACCAAAAATGTCCCACAATTGTATGAAAGTTAAAAAACCTGCTGCAATGATAATGACCCCGTTGCGCGTTGTCATTACATTCAATGTTAATGTTAAAATCTTACAATTATTTCATATGTAATTAAAACTTATTGAGAGCATAAATCACCTGAGTCACTTCAGGTTGCATCAGGCAGGAGGCGAGTAATGGGTGACTTGCCGTTCGATCATGGAACGTGCCCGGTCAAAGAGCTGTCAATAGCCTGAAGGGATAACCAACCGTAGAAGGCCAACCGCCTGCCAGGGTCGCAGGTCTGTCTTATCAGGAAACTGATGTGATGCCTAAATGTAAAGGGCTATTGAGGAACGCCATGGATTTTAGTCAACTCAGTACGAGATTGACAGTCCCTCCCGAATCTCCCTGGACGAGAGGACTCATTGGATCACTTTACCAGGTTAAAAAAGTTACTTCAGGTTCTAAACCAAGTGCCTAGGCAAACTAGGTAACGCTTTTTTGAAGAAACGCGACGCAGGCAAATGCGTAAAAATAGATAATTAAAAACTTAGGAAACGTCAATGACCGGGCACTACCAACTTAATTGTGTCCACGCAATATGAGTTACCGACTTAGGTTGGCATACAACATGGAGCTTACGAAATATCAGATAAACAGACTATAAACAAGAGAAACAATGCACATGAATTTCGTATCAGATGACAATGCCTTAGCGGGCAACCACCATGGTCGTTCTCGAAGTATAGGTAAACTAGTTGTTCCCCGTGGTTTCTCCCACATTGTTCGGCTCCTATATAGGTCATATTGTGATGTTTTTATTAATATTATACAACATTATTTTTTGTTTATGCGACAGCCGATACACCTGTCTAGTATTTTGTGTAAAGAATCTATGTACAAAATTTTAAAACCGTTTCATAAAAAATCACAATGTTATCAGCTTGACAAAGGCACTGATTCTGAACAAACTATATTCAGGTTTCGCATATACTAAAAATAATGTTGTATATATCGTGATGGTCATATGGGGCTGAAGGGACTGTCAGACTAAATCCACGCTGCTTCTTCAATAGCCCTTTAAGTTCCAGGGTCCAGTGACCTATTTAGACAGCACAATAGCCATAACCATCACGCGAGAGCCATCTGGATAAATGGACTATCCAATACAAAAATATTTTTTCAATTCGGAGCAGTAGTTCCTGAGATTAACGCGATCAACTAAACAAACAAACTCTTCAGATTTTTATTAGTATAGATATGTAAATGTGTTACATGGTAACATCCCTTATGCAATATGGGGCTCTGTCGATACGGTGTTTGAATTCGCCATTGTACAAGGAAAGTAGAGCGTGTAGATAATAAGAAATTATGCTAATGTTTTTATATTTATAACCTTAATATAAAATGGCTGCCGCGTTATGCAAACATTGTAATGCTTAGCTTAATTATCCACACATGGTTCGTTGACAATGCTAATTTAATTTATTTGGAATGGTACAATGTTTTATATTATAATTAAATGGAGATGTGACAATAAAAAAAGAAAGTTATACTTGAAACGGAGTTTGTTCAATGTTTGAAACTCATAATAAAAATTCTATATAGGTATCTCTACATAGATTTTTTTGCACCAAAACGAAAAAATAAATCATGTAAGGGGTTATTTAATTGATTATCCTATTTCTCTATTTGAAATTCTTGCGATACAGACTTTTAAAGTTATTTGATATAATAATAATATTCCACAACTATCACACAACGCCATCTAGTCCCAAGCTAAGCAGAGCTTTTGTTATGGGTACTAGACAACTGATAAACATACTTACTTATATATTTCTAAATGCATAAATTACATAAATATTATAGATAAATTACATGCACCCAGACATAGAACAAATGATCGTGCTCATCACACAAACATTTGTCCTGGGTGGGAATCGAACCCACGACCTCCGGCATAGCAGTCAGGGTCACTAACCCTAGACTATAATACATGCATATTAGCTTAGCACCCGTACGAAGTTAGGTTTGATCACGTGTATAATATTAACGAAAAAAGATTCGTAGGTATTTATGAGTAATCTAACAACCAAGTCTAGAATACTGGTCGATATATCGTACAATATTCATGAATAATTCAATGCTTGGACAAACAAAGCTCCGTCTATTTCTGTTCGTGGTATTGTCAATTAGTTGCCTCCTTTGACACTATTAATAACGTTAAACCACACAAGTCACAATAGTTAGAGCACAAGACTAGGGTAACTTCACTAACAATCATAGTTGTAGCTGAATTAAGTAAAAAAATAGATTCATCGGTTGACGACACGGTTGGCACAGCGGCCGAGCGATCGACTGCATCGCAGCGCGTCTTAGGTTCGATCCCCGCACGGAACAAATATTTGTATGATCTACAAGTAGTTGTTTCGGGTCTGGGTGTTTGTGTATTTGAGTTTTTCCCACGTTTTTATACACTCACTTTTCTTGTTTGTTTGTTTGTCGTTCCGGTTGGACTTTTGCAACTCAATTTTGAGGCACTTTCCAATAAGCTAGTAGGCTGAAATTTTGTACACGCTCTGAGTTCTGATGACAATACATGACTAGCTAAGAAACGTTATAACAAATCCAATATGGCGGCCTCCCCAAAATGGCGGACTGGCTGTTTGAAATCTACCCCCATGATATGGGTATCAAATGAAAAGGTTTGCTGTCAGGAGTACGAAAAAAATAGTCACGAGACTTAAATCCAATATGGTGGATGTCCAAGATAGCAAACTGGCTGTTTGAAATCCACCCCCATGATGGGTATCAAATGAAAGGATTTGCTGTCAGGAATACGAAAAAAATAGTCATGTGACTTAAATCCAATATGGCGGACGTCGAAGATGGCGGACAGGCTTTGAGGCACTTCCCGATAAGCTAGCAGGCTGAAATTTTCAAGGTAGCTTCAAACCCGATGAACAAAGACAAAAATAATAAAAAAATTAATCAATTTTAAAAAATCTAAAAACCCATGTTTTTAAATGTCCTAAAAATAAGAAAATAACCCTACGGGGCTGAGAGAGGGGCCACTCAAAACGTGGGGGCGTATCTTTGCAAGTTACACCCACGATCTATACACGTCATGTAAATATATCCCATAAATAATCCCTTAAATAATATACGCCCCCACGTTTTGAGTGGCCCCTCTCTCAGCCCCGTAGGGTTATTTTCTTATTTTTAGGACATTTAAAACGTGGGTTTTTAGATTTTTTTAAATCTATTAATTTTATGTTTGTAAACGCACCCACGATACAGGAAGAAATTCCTGCAACGTTTTTTTTTTTTAAAAAAATTGGTCTAAAACGGCCGCTACAAATATTCCTAAAAGTGATTGATTCATTTCGTGATTTTTCACCAACGTCATAAGCAATTCTTCTTATATGTTTACACGCACAAGCAGAATTGCATCTCATAGAGAAAAACACTGGAAATGAAAAAGGTTGGTTCAGGTAAAGTTCGGTAAAAAGCTAAAGATATTATAATTGTTGATGACTTTAATTTTCATGTAAGTATCTATATCCAAGAGGTACAATATTTTAGTGTTATAGTGCTGATAAACTTTAGCAATCACTTATAATGAGCATTCTTGCAAATGTTAAATTACTGAAAAACTAAATGAGAGAGTTGTGCAAGCAATCTAGCGAGCTTTTTGCCAACCCGACTGCCAAGTCTTACATCTCATGAAGAAAAATTTTATGATGACCATCGGCTAGAAGAACTTTCACTAGAAAGATCGTGAAAATGTTCGTAGTCATGTTTGGCTCTACGATTGGCTGTGTTCGTTGTTCAGTTGGCCTACCATGAACTGTTAACGCGATCCAGTTTAGGCTGTGGGAAAGAGATGGCGCTAGACGATTTGTATAGTTCTGTCTCTTTCCCACAGCTTAACTGGATCGCGTTAAGAGCTCGTGGTAAGGCCCCAGGTCGACAATATTAAAAACGGCGAATGCTCGATGATCTGTTACAAATGCTCAAGCACATTAGTACCTTTACAGTACTGATCCAATTAAAGAAACGGAAGTTAGTCCATTGGTTTAGGACTGGTAACTCTTAAAATAGCTATTTATTAGGTATTGGTTGTTTCCCGCGGAAATTGTGAGGTGCATAGTGAATGCAACGCGGGAAATAGATCGTTACGGCGTGTGCAAATGTGCTGCGATTAGTTAACATGGTAACCCGTTACTAATTACGAAGTTACTGTTCCACACTTGATGTTTTACGAGCTGTAAGTAATCGGGTTTATTGGAGAATTAGCTTTACATGTTGATGTAAATCCAATCGGCAGGTTAAACAGATAATAATAAATTTAATGCTACGTAATTTAGATTTAGACCAGAAACCGTTGGTCGTATGTATAGTTACCTAAGTTTAATCTTAAACGGATAAATGGTTTATTTTTAACTTTTTTTTTTATTATTTAAGATGGATTTGCTTAATTAAACTGAATAGATTGGGGTTGTAAGAGTTAAAAAATACAGACGCAGGTAGAAAGTGCCTTGAGCATGACAAAAAAAAAAAAAAAAACTATTGTGTAGTATGATAATTCTTTTGATTCGCAACTGGTGTGCTTGTTTGACCAGATGTATGTGATCGCAGCAGGTGGCTTTCTATGGTTTCTGCCTACCCCAATGGGGAAAAAGCATGAGTTTATGTCTCGCCTGAATCCTCATTTGACAGTCTTTAATATTAGCCAGAAGGTTGCAAGTCTGACAATCATGTCTTATCAAGGGGTATCGCATTACCCAGTTACTGGGTTGTGGAGGTCACATAAGCAGGTAACAGGTTAGACTGGAAGCCGGTACCAAATAGTTCGGAAAAGGCTAAGCAGATGATGGTATAGAAGAGATTTGTAAAGAAGGAACAATAATTAATATATTTTATAAGTTTTTTTGTTTTATTTCAGTAAAGGTCAATGTCAAAGTCCGTCATTACGTGTGAATTGACATTTTGAATGATCACAAAAGTCATTGAACCCAAACCGATTAAAAATAAGTATTTAAATTAAAAAGCGGGTTTTTTATTCATTTTAACAAATATTTAGGTATCTACTTTTACTCTAAAATAACAATTTTATAGTCCAAAGGTAAAAAATGATATAAAAATAAAAATGTATCAATGTTTTATAGAGAAACCGATTTCATGTTCTATTTATTGTATTAATTAATATTTTATACAATAACACGCAATTAATACCTATTAATGGTTAGAGTAAAAATAAGCTTTTACGTTATCAGTATTGATTTAAAAAACAGCGATGACACAAAAGGTCAGCTAAATACTTTAAATCCGGTTCTTATTTCATTACCACACAAACAAGAAATACCATTAAAAACATCATTAAAAATGTCAAATTCACGGAACCGCCATCGTTGGCGTCACTATCGAGAATCTCTGTGGTATCGGTATCGGTATCGTTATTGGTGCCGAGCACGCAAAGTGCACAATGGCGAATAATCCATTCTCGTTTAAATGCAGTCCAATTTGACTCGACCGACTTTAGACGTTCCGATTTGCTGGAAAGTCAGGAAAGTCATTACAGTAGTGCTTCGAGTCGGATCGATATGTAGCCTTAACTAGACCAGACCATCAAATGTTACGTGAACTAAAGTGAGACACTTGCTAGACCTATTCCAGATTAGAGTGTTTTGTTAAACGCGTATAAAACGTGAGTTATTCCTACTTTAATGAGCGAGTAGTACGTACTGGCAAAAATTAAGAACTTTTACTATAGGACCAATCATGAACTATAATGCTACTTCATACATTTATGTTCCCATAAAATAAATAAATATAAAAAAGTAGGGAGCTTTTTTTTAAATTCGGGTACGAGTCTCGTAGTAATATTTCCTACGTGTGATAGTCACCAATCGGTGACTCGCGACACGTGGGGAATATTTTATATACCTACCTAAACAAAACAAACAGGTACCTAATTAAATTGAACCCAATAACTATTCAATTAAATTCCTAAGATGCGGCTATTAAAACTAATTAAGAACTCGTCTGTTTTAAATAGCCACAACATATTTTTTTTACCTGTTATTTTTTTTTGGTACGCATTTTTAGGAAACTGAATTTTGTAGTGTACTGAAACAGTGCTATGTGAAATTGGAAAACAGCAATTCAAAACAAAAATCTAAAACTACAGCACAAACTCAATTATTGAGTCGCGTGAAAAACTGTATGTGACTGTGTCACCATGTGATTGGTTGACTAGTTTTATTTGAAAAACGATAAATTTGTGGCAAAAAAAAAAACAAGTTTTATGTCCTGTGTGTCCTGTCAATTGTTAATTAAAGGGATTCATAGACGCTTCTGACGGTCGTTTAGTTTGAAGTTACTTAACTTCTGTTCTTTATTTTATTCTTTTATTTGTAACATTGAAAATAGCTATCTATATCCGGCTCTGCATATTTATGCCACTATTATAATTAAAGAATTTCTAGAAAAGTTCTCCATTTTTATCTAAAATAAATTAATTCCATGGGTGAAAACATATATTTGCCATAACCAGTTTGTATCAATTTTCTATACTAATAATACTGTGATAATACGTTTATATTTCTAATTACTTATTAAATAAAATCAACAAACCAATTGATAATTATTAATTACTTTTATTAACTGCTTAAATATTTTTGTTTTAAATTAAAGTACTGATATACCACAGGACATACTATTTTAAGGCAGTTGTGATCATTTCTAATTGGTACAAGAATTGGTACAAGATGATACTGCTGAATAATTAATAATTCTAAAATTAAGCTACCATAACATGCTTAATTATACCTTATAACAAGGTCTATGTTTGACCTTCTGATTAACTAGCATGAAGTTTATTAACCGATTCAAAAAAAGGAGGAGGTTCTCAATTCGTCGGAATCTTTTTTTTTTTTTTTTTTTTATGTATGTTCCCCGATTTCTCGAAGACGCCTGGACCGATTTGGAAAATTTTTCTTTTGTTTGAAAGGGTATACTTTCCAATTGGTCCCATGATCATCAGGTCAGGATCTGATGATGGAATCGCAGGGAAATCGAGGGCAACCTTCAAATTTTATAGGCACATAGTACCATTTTCATATATTTTCTAAATCTGTTCAAGTATTTGCATCTGATAATCATCATCTCAGGTGGATGAGCTGATGATGGAAGGTACAACTCCTCAACGGCTTGGAGTAGGCATCGACTGATTTAGTTTGTGTTCGCATATCTCTGGAACTACAAGTCCGATTTAAGTAATTCTTTTTTTGTTGTACTAAGTATTGTTTAACTTACGGAATACTGCAAGTTTCATCAAAATCGGTTCAGTAGTTTTTGAGATAGGGAATTTTATTAGCATATTGTGCACTTGAGCGATGTTGTTACCGGTGCTACGGATTACAAAATTTTAGTGCACATACATGTAAGAGAATGATTTATTTGACAAGAATTTGAGTTGAATATTTAAACTAAAAAGAGTAAAATAAAAAACTTTTTCAAAAAAAATGTAACCGCCTTCAAAAACAACCACAAAAAAGGGTAAAATAACCTACAAAATAACTTTTCTTTCAGAAGTCGGTGGCAAAAAAACAATGAAATGAAAAAAAAAACAAAGGCACCGACTTCAGAAAGAAAAGTTATTTTGTAGGTTATTTTACCCTTTTTTGTGGTTGTTTTTGAAGGCGGTTACATTTTTTTTGACAGCACTATTCGCAATGACAGGAAAATCAATGTGGACGAACATACTCGTAGGTACGTAAATAATTTATGATAGTTGTTTAAGGGCTGATTTTTCAATAGTCAGATAACTTTTATCTGAGGAATAAAAAAACTTTTTTAAAAAAAAGTACCGACTTCAAAACAAATACAAAAATGTTTAAAATAACTTTTCTTTCGGAAGTCGGTGGCAATAGTCAATGACACAACAAAACAAAGCCACCGACTTCCGAAAGAATAGTTACCTATTTTAAACTTTTTTGTATTTGTTTTGAAGTCGGTACTTTTTTTTAAAAAAGTTTTTATTTTACCCTTTTTAGTTAATTTATTACATATTCAACCCAAATTCTTGTAAAATACAAAATTTTCTTACATATTATGCACTAATCTTGTAATCCGTCACAACATAAAAAAATCCATATCTCTAAAACTACTGAACCGATTTTGATGAAACTTGCAGTATACCCTAAGTTGAACAATGCCTAGTACAACAAAGAAAGAATTACTTAAATCGAACTTATAGTTCCGGAGATATGCGTGCACAAACATAAAAACATACATACATACATTACATATATGAAATTTGGCACATTTGTTCAGACGCTGATATAGACTAACATATATGAAAACTGGGCAGTTCTGATAATATTACATAAATACGGGTTGAATTGATAACCTCCTTTTTTTTGAAGTCGGTAAAAAAATAGCGAGTTGACATATTTTCTATTGTCAAACCGCCATTTTTATTCCTCAGATAAAAGTTATCTGACTATTGAAAAATCAGCCCTAAAACAAAAAAAAATGTTTTAATAAGTACTTACCTATGTTTTTTAATAAAATTTAAAAATGTAAATTAATATGTTAAAATGAATAAAGAAAATAATAATTTTGTTTAATTATACAGTAGCATTCAAAATAATATTTTCATTAAATGAGTGAATGCATTTCTCTAGATTTGCAAAAGTCATTTGACAGAAACTAGTTTGTAACTTTGTTACCTAGCACATACAATTAACACATTAGAACGTTCTAATAACTTTGCTACCAACAGGATTATGACATGTTGTATTTTTTTAAATGGTTTCTGTAGTAGTATTACTTATTAGTATTATAAATACTGGAAGTGCCACGGGCAACAAACTGTCCTAAATCCAAAAAATCGAAAGACGTGTGTGACCCACCAATACACGTTAGGCTCCTCTAAACTTTTATTTTTTTAATAAAAAGCTTTAATCACACTAGGAATCTTCCTGTATCGTGGGTGCGTTAACAAACATATAAACTCACATACACAAACACCCAGACCTGAAACAACTACTTGTAGATCATACAAATATTTGTTCCGTGCGGGGATCGAACCTGCAACACGCTGCGCAGCCGTCTGTTCGTCTGACTTCACAGAGAGAAAGTGTATTGTTGCAAAATAATATACTGATTATACATCTATAGGTGATAGGTATTGTATGATCGGCGATAGACAAACGGTCAACTTTTTCAGCGTTTCTAAGCTAAGCTGCGGACAGAATGACAGACGACGGACATGGCGAAATTATAAGGGTTCCTTGTTTATGACGGAACCCTAAAAAGATTTTGACAAATCTGCTTTCGCGCATTTTTTTTTAAATACTTTCCATAAATTTAATAGTCTATATCTTAGACTTGATCGTATTATAAACTTCTCGTTATTGAGTAATAACTTGTTATGCCGCAAGCATAGCCCAGATTACTGAAGTTAGGTGGCATTACATGACTTTACTGCCAGCTAGGAAATGGAAAATGGACAAGTGAGTTTTAGAAAAGTTGGTAGAATCATGTTTATTGGATGTCTTATCGAAAATTGTCTAGCCTGTTCCCAAATATTGATAGATTCGTCTTCCAGTCCACCTAATCTACCCGGATGTAGCTGAATATTTTTATTTAGCGATGCTGTGAGATCTGTTGCAAAGACTTGCTGCTGGACTATGAAATTATTACCCACAAAATATACTTTCTGCTATCCAGAAATACAGAAACTATAGGTAATACTTCTAACACTTGATAAGACTGGTTGTGTCTTTCGAGCTTCTGACTATCAAATATCTACAAATGACAGCCGGTACCAACGGCTTTACGCGCTTTCGAGCCACGTAAATCTACTGCAATGTACTGTACCCTTAGCACGAGTTTTCAGTATTTGAGACGTAAAGTAAACTGGAACTTTGACAATTTCAAATTGACAATTTTCAAGGAAAAAATTAGTTCCTTCTTCGAACACCAGCGGCGCTGTTCCATTTTTCCATACAAAAAACGCTGTAAATACTGGAAAAACTCTGTAAAGTAAAAGAGTAAAAACTTGTGCTAAGGGTACTGTTTGATTATTAATTCCAGTCAGTAAAATGACATTTCCAGTGTTTCATTTTGTATGTATCAGTGACAGTTGCAATTGTCATTTTACTGACTGGAATTAATAATCAAACTTTAGGTACTTTTTTATCGTGGTAATATCATCAAATGAGTCCTCCCACCCATGCCAGGGCGGGAGGGACTGTTAGACTTGTACTGACTAAAACCGACGGTGTCATTCAATAGCCCTCTATGTTCCGGAGTCACGGTAATTCGTTAGTCCCGCGACGCCGACTGCAATGTAGGTAGGGAATTTATAAATCCTTTTAATTGACTATTTGGTAACTAAAGCTAAAACGATTATTCTATGAATGCAAAAACTTCAGTTTATCGAATTTGAATGTCAGGATTTTATTTCCTCAATACGGTTCTAAAATTACGTCACAGCTGGGCCACACTAACCGCATTTTCCGTTGATTTTTGCGATAATAGTCTTTAAATGTCCGTAAAAACGTCCATTAGCGCAAAAATCAACGGCATTTCCTGTTAGTGTGGCCCTAATGTAAAGGACATGGGCCAATTTAGTCTCGTGAGAACATACCGAATTTGAAAACAGAACAGTAACAATTTATGTAGCGGATACCATCGATTTATGTTGTCAGATTGTGAACACCAAAGTGTTTGCTCCAGTTTCAGTATTACACAACTGTGCGTCTGAATTTCTTCCTAGTACACTAAATTGGTTCGGTTTACTTAAAACCGATGTACGATATCCTAAAGATTCCATTAGTTATACTTAATAGTTTGCACGAACTATCAGTTTATTATTGACTAGCTTTTTCTCTCGGCTTCGCTCGGCCCCTGACCCATTTTTGCACCCTTAAGTTTTATGTAAGAAGCCTAAATCAGTTTCCAGGGTTCCTATCTATAGGTTGCGGGGCTGTCATAAAACGACGTGTGATGGAATGAAACACGGTGGTTTTTAGTCTGACAGTCACTTCCGACTCACTTCGCTTCTAAGGGCGGTGTTTGATTATTTCTACATTCCCAAAAGAAAAAGCGAATATCTCTGTACCAAAATATATCAGGATCAGTAGACGAAAGACGGACAATCTCACTTTTGAGTCTCTTAGTCAGTATGTACGCTATTCTAGATTCCATTACTTATTCCTAATAGTTTGCACGATCTGCCGGTATATTACTGATAATAATTATTATGAGCGACCCGTGTAGCTATTAGCACACTACTTAATGATATTTATTTGATGCTAATAGGTATTGCCACTAATATAATTATACTGCTAACTTTTGCCAGCGGCTTCGCCCTACAAAACTCGAATATTATCCCACACGAATATAAAATTGAGATAAAACTTACCTATGTTTATAAATGAGCAGTGGTGGCCCAGAGGTATCGGCCTCGACTTACGAGTAGTAGGTCGTGGGTTCGAACCCCGTCAGGCGCATTACTTTGTGTAATTTATTTCAACACCACTGCTCTCAAAACGGTGAAGGAAAACATCGTGAGGAAACCGGCATGTCCTAGAACCAAAAAATTCGAAGACATGTGATATCTACCAACCCGCACTGGGCCCGCGTGGTAGATTACGGCCCACTCCCACTCACAGAGAGGAGGCCTGTGTCCCAGCAGTGGGAACATTTATAGGCTGATGATGATGATGATGTTTATAAACTATCTGTGTTCCAAATTTCAATAAACTTTGTTCAGTAGTTTTTGCGTGAAAGAGTTAACAAACATTCATACAAACTTTCGCATTTATTATACCAGCTATTGCTGCGACTGCTCGAGCATTATTCCACGGAGAAATTAAAACTGGATAAAAACTATCCAGGTTATTCCGTGTACCATATAACTTCATCCGAATACGTTCAGTAATTTTGCGTGAAAGAGTAAGTTATAAGTTAAACAAGCACGTGCTCAGAAACTTTCGCATTTATAATAATTTGTAGAAGAAGATTAGTATGAAGTGAGACTACATTCATATAATATATAATCTAAGTAGTGCCACTAATATATTATATTATCTGTGGTAGAACTTAGATTTAGCAAATAGTGTCGTAGTTAAATGTAGGTTATTTTACATTCGTGATGAGTAGAGCTGTTTACTGTGGGATTGGAGGATGCCCTTTTATTCTGATCGGTTTATTGGGATAGAAGGCGAGAAATGATCTTTTGATCTCTGTCATGACACCTCGTTATAGAGGCAATGGATAAATAAGTGCAAAGATTTACGTTAGGAAATAATAAGGTTTCTCGAATCTAATCCCAGTAACCACTATCTTACGACCGAATTTACAAATGACACGCAACTGTCAAAGAACTTGGAAAAGGATTTTGACTGAGATACAATAACAATTTTGGGCAGATAGTAAAGTAATACAAAAGTAATGTAGTATAAAAAATGGTAACATTTCATTTCTATTTCCTTTAACTAGCGTTGTCTCTTTCTTTTGCTCATACTGAAGAGAGAAGAGCTTCGTGTTCTGATGCAGAGCAGACCACTCATTTTGTCGTCAAAGACTTTTCTATAAAACCGACCGAAATTAAGCGACTCACTATTCAAATTTACGCTCACACGCAAATCATTAAATTATCTAATGATTCAAATTAAAGAAATATTTGATGCTACGAGTATGTACGATTACTATTAGTAACCAAAACGTTTGACATTCAAATCAAGTGTTACAAATCGGTTCGTTTAGTGAACCGAAAATGGCATCTCTATAAGCACCATGCAATTACAGTACATACATAATTATAAAGGTGAATCTTCGCTTAGGAGCCGAGCAGCGCTAGCGGAGCACGTAGTGACTTACGAGTCTCAAATGCGCGCTTCGAGCGTTCGGTTCGTGTTCGGCTTGCTTCGCCTATTGACGGTTTTTTGAAGAACACAAAAGCGTTCGAGGAGAGTGATAGTTGTAGGCTCGTAGTAGTTCCACACACCGTGATCGTGAGTAGAACGGCTCGGCTTGCGCTCAGCTCATGCTCGGCTCTCTAGCGTAGACCCACCTTTATATATCACATGTTATTAAAATTAAAAACCCATCTCCATCTTCCTACAACATTATGTCAAAATCAATTGTTGTGCAAATCGTAATGGTGTTTGGAAATCAACAAATCAATCATCGAAATATGATTGATAACTGATTCAATCATGATCTGACATAATTACAAATGAAATACTTAGGTAGGTATTAATCGAGATTACCTAATACACGACTACAAATACCACTATACCAGTGATAGAAATAATTTGTAGAATGATTAACTCATTCCGCAAATTATTTCGTATGGGAAGGAAGGAGCAACAGAAGTGGGTCAAATCTTGAGACATTGACCATTATGACTGTAGGCCATTTGAAGAAACATTACTTTACTTTTTGACCATCTTCTATTGTCCAGATATTTTTCTTTCGATACAATGAAATCATCCTTCCATGATATACTAATTCAAAAAGCGTCATTAAAAATTGGTGATTTTTTAACGTTGCAATTATGCAAAATCAACTAAAATCGTCATGACTAAACACATTCCTACTATTGAAAGACGAAAATGGGCACATTTACTAGACTACAGCCAAAAAATAAAAACACCTTACCATGTAACTGGTAATTTCACGTCTAGACCACCTAACATCCGTATAAAACCGCACGATAAAACGCACCTGCCAATAAAAACCGGAATTGATATCAAATTGAAAATTGATGCACGAAATTGTAACGTAAACCGTTTAACCGTAGTTTCCACGCAACTGCATAATAATTTTACTGACACTTTTTACTTGAAAGCCATATTGAAACGTCTGTCTTAGACTTTAGAGTTTGAATTTGTTTGTTGATAGTTGGTGAAGCCATTTTGCAAGGTCCACCTCAACATCTAGTCATCGGGAACAAGTAACCAACTGTGTTATCATCGGATGTATCGCACATTGGTTGTTACTTGTGTTCTAGGAAACGGTGAATTGTATGCATTTAGTCTTAATAGGCGGTTTAACGAATGCTTTATTAGGACTAGACTGAAACGGGTTTACTTGTTTAAAGACATGATTCATTGTACACAAGCTGATTTTGCGATTAAGAATTTTGATGATATAATTTCTTTGATGTTTATATCAAATTATTTTAGTTTATATACCTAAATTGTCAGACCTGTTGACTATGAGACCACCTGGAAATTAAGTATATCCTTTCAGACAAAAAAATAATGTTCCAAATCGGTAAAGGCGTCTTTGGGAAATTGGGGAACATACTACTACTACGAACTACTTTTTATTTGGACGACTGAATAACAAAACTGGCATTTTTATATGTTTGCTAGTGAGGAGTGGACCAAGATCATACTCGGTTATTATATTATTCCTTTCTGCCAGAGCTGGGTTTTTTTGAGCCCCCTCCTTTGACAGACTGAGGTAGTTTGATGTGCTGGCGTCTGTACATACGTGTCAAGTTTAATATGTACTACAACCTATTTAATTTTTTTAAGGGTTCATTTAATTTTTTGTGAAATTCAAGCCGAAAATGTTTATTATCAAAATATCTATTTAGCAAGAATTGGCAGATCTTATGGCCCCCAATAATGTGGTTACTAGAAGGGGCTGGGTCACGCACACAGCGTATAACTTGTACTTTAAATCTAGTTAACTATATTACGAAATATGTTAGTAATAGACGTCATAGCAGTTTTCCGTAGGACTTAAAGCTGCACATATCAATTTCGACCCAGTTTTACAGGAAATCTAAAAGATTAAGGTTTATTACAGTATTGCACTCGTAACTCTGCAATCGATTACGGAAACAAGCAGAAGTGTAAAATATAAGCTACATTTGGAGCAGATTTAAATAAAATTAATAAGTAATTATATTAATTATGAGAGCGAGTCTAAATCTTATGCCATAATTCGAATATTTGGACAGTACCTTTTGTAATTGTATTGTTTTGTTGTTTGCATAATACATTTTATGAATTTATTTTATTTTAATGTAAGTAGTTAGCATAGGCAACCAAATCTTCAATACACATACCTAGGTTACTACATGTCATTTACACGGTGAAAGTGTGCTTATTGAATTATCATACAAAAGTGAAATCCAGTACTGTCAATAAATATGAATGAATGAATGCAAATGCATAGTACGGGGTACGGGTATTTTTAAACATTGCATTTTTTCTGACATCGGCGGATTTCGCGTTATTTGGGCATGTTTCCTTTTACTTTAACTATGCATATCTAACTAATAGATACTTGTAAACAGGTGGATAAAAATATTGTAGATAATATAAATCTCAGTTGTTCTACTGTGAATTGGAAACAACAGCCCAATTTATAAACTTTTCAAGAATGATTAACTACTTGTCGACATTGTAGTATAATATATAGTAGTAACCTAAACGAAAAATTTATCATTATTTTGTATCCCTTGATACAATTTTATTTTCATAATTATTTTAGCGATTTTGTTGCATATTGGTATGCATGCATATTTCGCTATTTTTAAACAAAGAAGATTTTTAACACAAGATTGTCCACAATTTGTCCCTGGAACAGTGTTTGTTTTTTTTCCTTATTTATCTATAGCGTGCTTAATCAATCTCCCTCCGTTTTTAACAACACCTATGTAACTTGCATTAATATATTCAAGGGAACTACCAAAGAGATCCGATCTCAACAGTCTGGTTGTTACCTAAAGCACAGTACTATATAGATAAATTAGATCTGCTACAGCGAGTACTTAAATTGTAGACTCGATGTGAAAGTGGTCTAAGTCTAAACTAAGATATGTTTGGAATAGACTAATGGTCTATTAATTAAATGTATATATTGGAACGTTTGTTTATGGTGCATAACAATAATGTTAGTTCTACTGGCTTTGAGTTGAGAAAGGAATATTTGATCTAATTCGCAATGAGATCCATTGCAGAAGAGTCTGGAATTTATACATTTGAACTAAGAAAATAATTACCTTAGAGCCATATTGAGACGACAATTACGTAGGTTCAACTAAAATACTATGCGGAAATCAATTTCCAACGATATTTATTTTAAATTTTAAGAATTAAAAAAAAACATTGCTCCCTTTAGGAATTTCTCCTATGTCGTAGAGTTATCATCTTTTTAATTTTATTTTCATGTATTATATTGTTTAGGTACAGGGTAGGCATGAAGTCACTATATGGCGCCAGTCATATTTTTCTTAGTAGAGACGCAAAAAAACGTTGAAAACCTACATAGTTAAGTAACGCCTAGTTTACACTCGCGAGCAAAGGCATAAAATTACTTACTCCCATTATGCGCGATCTTGAGTACTTAATAACGAATTAAGAAAAGTTTAACTGTTATCTTTAAATTGATACCAAATTCCTTTATATCACGCCACTATTTAAAGAGCTAACCCGGATCAATTCCAGGTAAGTGATTCCATTTTTGCTCGCGTGTGTAAGTGTAGTATCTACATTATTATATCGATAATAATAAATTATGTATGTTTACTATAACTTTTACCTGGCTTTAAATCGAGGATTCATATCAAGTGTCGAATGCCATACATTCATGATTCTCGAAGTGACATCAAGTAGTTGACTTACCAAGTGGGCTCTCGTCGATTATCAATTACGATAATCCATTTGTATAAGTATGTACTTGTAGTGTTTTATTGTGGAACTTACCTGAAACAAGAAAAATAAATTAATTGTTAGTTTTATAAGCAAAATTCGTTTATCTGTTGTTCAATTGGATATTTGAACCGTTTTACCAATAATTCCAAAACACGTTTTCTCTAAAATAAACTTTTTTTTAGGCCGATTAACTATAAAAAAGCTGTTAAATTAGCTCTGAAATCGTTAAATAGTATGATTAACTTTTTTGTGACGTCACAGTTTGTTATTGCCGTAAACAATCTATGGGAGCATCGCGTTTTGACAGCTCATAAAAAGTATGTCAATTGATTAGAATGGAGTCAAATACCATATTTTTAATAATGTTTTTATTAGTTAGTTTGTAAGTTTTCCGAACATTAAACATATTCCTCATTAAAAGACGTATTAACAAGTTGATGGCAATCTAAATTTAGGTGGCCTAGAACTGGCCTACAACTTTGTATTTTGCATTTATTTCCCTACTTATCGTCAAGTATATTAGGAACCAGTTTTTAATTGCGAAAATCTGACCTTTATGTTCATCAAACACATAATAAAGCATAATATTGACAACTATCAATGAACAAGAATTCGCAAAAATCTCAAACATGAATGAATATTCATGAAAAATTCTTCTTCTTTAATTCTTGCGAAATTAAAGTCGTACGCGCATCTCTCAATAGTTCTCCAATAGTGATGCTCATTTGTTTTATGACCTAATAAAATTTTACAATGAACATTGAACTTTAATATAATGGGGTTAAAGTTGCAATTGATCTGAATCTTCTCGTCAAAATGATGTTATGATAGCATTTTTATTGATTTTAATTTTATTTTAATCCCTGCTTATAATGGGTTTTATTTCAGAGTTTTGAAATTCAATTTAAAACGAATTATAGACAGATCCTATACCAATTTAAAGCTTAAAATTAAACAGACATTTCTAATCCGAAAAATCGTGATTAATATTTATTAGTTAAAAACTAAAATAATTACGATTTTTTTATAATTTTCTAAGCAGTACTCATCCAAAACAGATAAAACATAATTATAACTTGTTAAATGCCTCGATTGGAAAATAAAGCGAAATGTTAGCTGCGTATGCGCCGATTGGCAAAAAAAACTTGTTATATTCGAAATACGAATACGGTCAGATTTTTCTTTTAAATAAACATTTAAAGCAGCGACCTGCCCAATTGTGGTGATATCTCCTATATTTGATTAAATGGATATTAATATGTAGAAATGTTGACACACCTATTTAAGTTTGGTCCGTTGCAAAGGTAATTGGTAGATATATAACTCCTACTTATTGGCCTACTAAGTATCCACTATATTTTTATCATTTAAATAAAAGACCTTGGGAAATTGAAGACACAGACAAGACTGAGGTCTGTACATGGGTGACCATCTATTTAAAGGAATTACCGAAAGAGCGCGATCCGTTCCTACGCTACGATCTGATCGCATGCGATCTCTGTAAAGGCAGATCGTGATGCGATCTAACGCCGGCGCCGGAAGTTAGAAAGCACGTATGGACATCCATAGGTAACAGAGATCGCATGGGTTCCGATCGTATCGCCAGATCGGATCGCCAGAATGGATCGCGCTCTGTCGGTAAAGGCCTTTAGGTGCCTTTCCACCAGAGATGTGCTATGTAGCTGTGCTGCGAAGATGTAAAAGCTGAGCAACGAAACTGTGTGATAGTTTCCACTGATGCTACGCTATGAAGTTTTGCGAGTAAGATGTGCTATGAAGATGGGTAGCTGCGCTACGAAGATGCGTAGCTGCACTACGAAAATGCGTAGCTGCGCTACGAAGATGCGTAGCTGCGATACAAAGATGCGTAGCTGCGCTACGAAGACGCACATGATTAGTGGATATCAAACTCATCCGCAGCAACGTAGCATAGCGCATCTCTGGTGGAAAAGCAGCCATTAGCGAGTTTCCTCCGTGTCTCGGAAAGCACATAAAACAAAGTCCCGGCTGTCATTTGTAAAACTTTGACTGACGTTACTGTTAGTCAGAAGCTCAAGGGGTATCGTATTACCCAGTATCAGGGCTGTGGATAGGCAATTGGTCCTTGTAGAATACTGATATTAAGCTGAATCCAGTTGGACTGGAAGCCAAACGCCAAGATACTCGTAGCTGAAAATCTGACTGGGCCCCCCCTTAGAGGGCCAAAGACTGCCGCGGTCGCGGGACTCATAAGGGCTATTGATTGAAGGACCACCATGAATTTTAGTCCTAGTCATTACAAATCTGACAGTTCCCTCCCGCCTCGCCCTAGGTGGGAGAACTCATTTGATGATTTTAACACGATAAAAAAAAACATAGGTAGTTGGGAAAAGGCTAGGCAGATCGTGATGACTTTGATAGGTATCATACTACTTATCTATGAGTAACTAGTCTACAAGTAACTATGTAGGTACGTACCTACATAGTTACTTGTGTACCTACTTAAAACTTGCTCTACAGCCAGCCCACGATAGAATTTTAATTAAAACATAACTTTTAGGTATTCTTGCCTTATAGATCATTAACTGAAATGAATTAACAAACACATTGCAGCCGTGCAATTTTATGCGTTCCGTATACGTTACATTTAAAGTAAAACGCGCATGCGTTATGCATTCTGTCGTAAGCGCAGGCGCAGGTCGCAACTATCCGTAGGTACAGACGCCAGCAGGTCAACCTACCAGAATCTGTCAAATTTTACCAATCGAATATTAACCATCCATTATTGTGGTAAGGTTGAAAATATATTAAAGAAATTTGACAGATTGTGGTAGGTTATTGGGCTGACGTCTGTACATCTTTGTAGTTCATAGCATGCACTTTTAAAAAGTGAAACCATTTTACATAATATTAAAATTGTAACGCACTGTTTCCGAGATTTATGATAATGTATAATGATTTATTACATTTATTATTTATATTTGTTTTATATTTTTTATTACTCGTTAATTATATTAAGTGCTTTGGAAATATTTCTTTGTTTGTTTTTGCTTTCGTTTATAGTGAGTAAAAAAAAATGTTGATAAGTATTAATATGGATCTTCCAGGGATTTCTAATAGACAATTTTGTATGGAAAATAGTATTACAAATAAATAATGATAAGAAAAACATCAGAGACAGTTAAGACAAATAAATTGTGTAAAAGTAAATAACTTTTTTATTTAATAAATCACGTGAATCTTCTGCTTTTCAAAAGTAATTCCGGGATTTGGGGCATATCCACTTTATTCTTTCGCTGTATGAAATCATTGCAGTGTAAGTAGATGAATAACTCTACCTAATTCCGACGACCTATGGTTATGACAGTAAATACCTTGTCATAGACCGTTCTTGAACTTGCTTGACAAGTAACAAACAGTAGTCATGAGCACGGTTAGGAGGTGCAGTCTTCATTGCTCTTGGTTTTCTCGGCGTCGTAGATAACCCACCTATTACTTCTACTGATAGAGACGAAGCCTGTTTCCGAATAGTTTTGTTATCAACAATAAGTATCCTACCTATGTGTTACATACTCGTATGCAATGCCGTCTTTAAACTATTTGAGGCCCTGGGCACATTAGGATCATGGGGCCCCCTATGACCTTGAGAAAACACTATTTAGTTACAATAGATAAAGAAAGACAAACAAGGTTCTAAATTTATTTTTATTTAGTTACTAACTATAAAAAAATAGGAAATATAAAAAATTATCTACAAAAGTAACTCGCTTAACTTAAAATCCTTAGATTAATTGTATGTTGATTGCAAAGGTACCCTTCTAGATTTAAGATATGCAAAATCACATCTTCAAAATCTATGGTATTGAGAATATCACATTCTATGGACATCAGCGACAAACTAGTTAATCTCTCTTGAAGCATTGTACTTCTTAACTCATTTTTTATTCGTTTCAATTTGGAGAAGGAGCGTTCTCCGCTGCAGTTAGTTACCATCATACTTAAAAATATTCTCAATGCAATTTCTACGTTAGGAAATGTGTCTTCAATTTTGTTTTGCTTTAATAGATTATATACTTCCTGTACACTGTTAGATGCTTCATTTTCACTCTGAACATTTTTTAAGTATTCTTTTAAATGTTGACATTCTATTTCTAACTCTTTTTCATTTACATCTTCGTGATAGATTTGAGAAAATTCTTTGCATCCTTGTCGTATCTCTTCGGAATTCAGAGTTTTTAAGTGAAAAAATAAACTAAAACGTTGACTGACGGTCTCATATGAACTTTGTCGCTGTTTTAGATGAACACTCAAGGTATCGATTATTGGGAGAAAGGTTTCTACGTTGAATCGCTATTTTCCATTCAATTGGACTGATGGCGCAGAGCCATCAAAAAATTCCAGCCGTGAGCTTCTACGTCTTGTTCTTTGAGATAGATCCTTGTAGTCAGATTCTGGGTTATTTTCTTTGGCAGATGATTCGAAGTTATCAAATTTATCCCTGAGGTTAGTAACAAAATCATAAAGTGAAGTCAACAAATTGGTTGCAACGTCCAGTGTTATTGTTTCTTTCTGAAGATAATTACTTGTTTTGTCTATTCTTTCCAATATGGTGCTCCAGATTTCCGTCAGTATAATAAATTCTAGATTTCCCATTTTTCTAGACAGACTAAGGGCTTCGTCTCTTGTTTCTCGTGCCGGTTCAGTATCGTTTGCGATGGTGATTTTGAATAGTTTAAAACATACATACAGCCACATATTTAGCCAACACATTTTTTACACCAATAGATATTTTCTGTTTCCCATCACTGACCCATCTGTCAAAAAGTTCAAGCTATGTTGTACAAGGAATAGCTATCCGCATGCGGCAAACTAAAGCTAATATAATAAGCGTAGGTATTGTAGTAAGTCATTATCATCAGATTTTTCAAAATTAATGTTTTTCGGTAATACCTAAATATCGGTTATCATTTGGTGTTGTGTGGGGGCCCCATTCGATCGCGGGGCCCTGGGCACGTGCCCATAGTGCCCAGTGGGGAAGAGGGGACTGCTCGTATGTGTTTTATGTAAAATCATAACATGGAAAAAATTAAAAATTTCTTAACACAATGCAATAGGCTAGTTGCCCTAAAAAATGTAATTAGTCCGTCTTTTAGATTATTCAAAAACAAGGGACACGTATTTTTTTATTTGTAAATTAGACTAAAAATGAAAAAGATATAGCCTGTTAAAGTTACGTATGACGTCACGCCGCGTGGCATTTTATCGCGCGGGGTGACGTCACACGTAACTTTAATGGGCTATATCTTTGTTATTTTTTGTTTAATCGAAAAAAGATAAAATACGAGTCCAATATTTTTTTATAATCTAAAATACGGACTAAATAGAATGTAATTATTTTGACCCTGAAAACTACCCTATTAAAACAGAATGTATCACTTTAAAGACATTTTTTTATTTCAATCACTAGGAAGAAGAATTGAAGTTATTAGAAGCAGACAATTTATCGACTAAAATATTGTTATGTATCATTGTGTAACGAGTTGCCACATCCATTATGAAGGTAAGCTATGGCAAACGTAAAAGTACAATAGTAATAAATCTCAATAATTACCGCCCTTTCAGTTATTAGCAAATAGTTTTAACTTTTAATTGTTGCATAAAAACTGTGTGTACACAATGTGGTTTGGAATAATTAAAAAGTGTTAAGAAATATTATTAAACTCTCAAAATATATGTCAAGATTAATTTCGTTTAACCAATTTTGAAGATACAAGCGGAAAGCAAATATTTAAATGATGGATCAATAAAGTTTGGATAGGCCAGTGCCACTGCAATTTAAGTGCATTTTATTTGATTGAGGTGCAATGCAAATATTCTTTATGCGTTAAAATTTGTAAATTGCAACAACGTCAATCGCATAATTATTTATTTAAGTCAATGTGATCGGCTATCAGATTGGCAGTTAAAATAGGATATTAAAATGAAAAAATCTAATTAGTCTATCATGTCAGTTAGATTATTATCAAATATTTCTCTGTAGTCTTTATTTTGTTACCTGTATAATCCAGAAAAAAACAGAATTGGAGACAATACGTGACAAGCAAGTACAATTTTTACTGGCTTCTGACGTCTCTCCGGATTTTTGATGCGTTTTATCTTTGTAAATATTTACTTATTTATCAAAGAAAAAAACATGTGTATTTTTCAGTCCTCTTAATGGCGGCATTAAGTATTAGATTTGCTATAAATATATTGATGCTATTACGATGTGCAAAACCATTTAAATTTACCCTGTTTAGGTAAACACCCCGTTACCGTAACCCTGTTATTCGTACCCCAGTATTTAATATTTATTCATATCGAAGAACCTCGACTGTACTCCATAGTTCTTTTATTCAGAACGCCATTGAAGAGAACAATTGAAAACATTGTTTGAATTTTATTTTCCCGTCGATTTAAAACGTTTACAATGGTCATAATTCACGGATCACGACGATGTATTTTTTTTTCTTTTAACATTGTTGTATGCAGGATTTATTATGGTCCGTTCCTCTGAGATTTGTACTTTTTTTTTTTTTTTTTTTTTTTTTTTTTCGTGGTAAAATCATCAAATGAGTCCTCCCACCCCGGGCAGGGCGGGAGGGACTGTCAGACTTGTACTGACTAAAATCCACGGTGTCCTTCAATAGCCCTTTATGTTCCGGGGTCACGGTAATGGTATAAGTCCCGCGACCCCGGCAGGCTTTGGCCCTCTAGAGAGGGGGCCCCGTCATCATGCTGACGCTCTTTGAGGCGCGCGTGGAACACAACGCGCCGTCGACCCGGGCATGGTCCGTGGTCGGGCTGCGAGTTGCCCTTTACTCGCCGCCCGCATGCCCGCGCCTACGGTGGCCGGAGATCGTCTTGCGACGTCCGTCGCCGTGGGCGTCCACCACCGCGGGTGGGGCGGAGGGAGGACATTGTCCTCTCTCTCACGCGGCCCGCCTCCTCCTTCGCGAGCATTACTGCTTCGCAGAAGGAGGCGACCGCTTCCCACTCCGTCTCGCCCCGCAGCATGGCCGCAACCAATGCCGGGCGCGAGAGGTCTCCGCCTATCGACGCCGTGAGGACACGTCGGTGCTCTGCCCAAGCTGGGCAGTCTTGCACCGTATGCTCTACTGTGTCCTCCGGGCGATCTTCGCAGTGGTGACACCCAGGCGTTTCCTCCTTTCTCCTTAGACACAGGTACCTCCCGAAACTTCCGTGTCCGGTGAGGACCTGCGTCATGCGGTAGGTCAGGACGCCGTGACTCCTATCCAGCCACTCCTCAAAGAGGGGTCTTACCGCCGCGATTGCGGCGTGCCCGGCCTTCGGTAGCGACAGTCGTGCCCTCCATACTGCCCTGAGATCGCGCCGGAGCTCTTCCCGCCGCGCCTCGACTTCTCGAGGCAGCGGGGATACACCCCGGCGCTGCGCCTCCACGCGCCACTCATAGACGCGCTGGAGGGCAGTCGCCTCCAGATCCCAGGGCAGTAATCCGGCAATGAGATTTGTACTTGCAAACTTTTTACTTTTAAAATAATTTTAGTAACATCTTTACGCGAATTCTTTTGCACCCAGTAGATCAGCTAAAAGTTAATTTCGAAGTTGGGTGGCAATTCTGCAGAGCTAGTAAGCATCATAAATAAATATTTAAAAAAAAACTATGCAATTTCGGTTCAGTTTAGAATTGCACCTTTCAAGTTGTTCACGAAAGTGTCTCTCGTCTAAGATTTAAATCCCTAAGTCGTATACATTTCGCATGGAGCCATAAATACGATTTTTTGTACGACACTGCTATTGTTCAAATGTGAACCATGACAGAAAAGCTCAAAATCTAAGTCAAATCATTTATATCAATTAGTCTATCGAAGGGCACTTTTGAACATCGAATATTAAAATTAAAGAAAATGGGATGGGATGGGATTGATTCTACACCCATTTGCAACGGTAGGTTTGTTTGTTGCTGCAGTTATAATTGTTGTTAACAATTAACTAAATCCCAGAATTTTATATGCAATATCTGCCCAGTGTTCTAGCTGGAAAGAAGTAAAGATTATAAAAAAAAAAACATCTTCAAAGTACAAAAAAAAACTGTTTATAAATGTCAGCTACGTTGAAAAGTTACAGCTTTATTCTTTCTCATTTTCCTCTTACCAAAAGACACCAACCACAACAACCCTCAACCTTTCTAACGACATATTACTACACTGACCACAACTTATCTTAACCAATTGTCTATAACTATTCAATGGCCAACTTACCGACGTCCACCACAATCGACCTTAACCTCGTGACCTTCCGTTCATTATGAAACATCTTCTGAACGTAATAACAGTCGTCAATCATACACTACAACAGTTATATTGTAACGTCTGTACCTAGATTACATCTAGAATGCTAAGGACACCCGTTAATCAATTTAATTTGACTTTTCACGCGAATTTATAGGTTAATCGGTTGATTGTATCGGAATATCTTTCACTTTGTTGCGCACCGCCTTTTTTTCAATTTATGTGTCGGTTGCCATTTTGAAGTACGGTTTAAAGGAGTTTGATTTGAATTGTTATTTGGGTATTGGTAACAAAGATATACCTCAATCGTTAGATTTGCTCTACTGCACAACAAATAGTTGTCACTGGCATCAAGACACACGCAACTTTTTAGAGATTTTTTCATATCATCAGTTTAATTTAGTTAAACACGTAAGTTCATTCTGTGAATTGACATTATTACCTAACTGTACGTGTAAACTTTAACTGAATTGTCTATGTTATTTTGACCATAACGCATAATGATGTAACTCACCTCAGTATTTCAGTGAAAGCGTTGTTTATGACTCATAAAATTGACAATTAACAACAAAATGTCGACTCCATAATCAGTAATTTACTTAATTCCTCGTTTTGTGAACACAGTTATTACAAAAACTGCATTGGTTGCAATTTGCAATGGACGGGAGTGCGGATGTTGCTAAACTGTATCAGAGCACGCAGATTATTTATTTTACATAGATTTTACTTATAACTTGTGGGTTAGAACGCACAAGTTATAAGTAATTTTCCTTTCACAGAGTAGACTCTGTGAAAGGAAAATTAGATGAAGCGTTGCATTTATGTATTGCAAATCTAATCAAAAATGTATAAGTATTTCGCTTACCTACTTCAAGCGTTTTTATTTTTTGCGTATTTCAATCGTGTGTTTTATTTTACTTTAGTGAACGTAAGTATAGAAGTAATAGTTTAATACGAATATAAAGGCGCTCCCTCACCGGGAGCATTCGCGTGTATTGTAACATTATAGATTCGACTTTGAGCATTACATTACAATACTAGTAATACTACCTCCCTGACTGACGAGCATTCGCGTACATTTTGTTATAAGGTGCGCATTGTGATGCTCGATTGTCTTTCATCACTGATGAAATGTTCGAATCTGTAACGTTACATTACAGGTGAATGCTCGCGGTGAGGGAGCGCCAAAAATCACGGAATAGAAACCACTTAATTCTAACATTATCGAAAAAGGGATCTTAAAAACAAGTACCTACCAGTAAATTATTGGTATAATTTTTACACATTACACTTTTTCCACATTAACCCAACCTCCCTCCAATTAACTTCATTACAAAGTTTCTAGTAGCACGCGAAGTATCGTTTAGATGACGATACAAATTGCGATGAGTGTCGACACAAGTGTGCCGTTGCAATATTTTTGGCATTGATAAAACTCATAGAAAATAAGACATTCTTTTATTAACTGCCTTGTTGGTGTATTGGTGGTAAGTGAGACTGCTGTGCAAGAGATCCTGGGTTTGATTCCCTGGTCGGGATTTCTGAGTAGCAGTCACGGAATTTGGGTTTGTGCCCGGTTGAGGATAACGTTTGCCCTTATATTACAGGCCTTTGCCAACAGAGCGCGATCCGTTCCGGCGATCACATATGGACAGCCATAGGTTACAGAGATCGCATGCGATCAGATCGCATCACGCGGATAGGATTGCGGGAACAGATCGCCTTAAATGAAACTTAATTGGCGAAATTTGAGTGTACGAGTACTATTCGGTACAGCTCTGCCTTATCTAAGGGGATCACAGTTGTGATGTTACGAGTTATATTTTTGTAAGAAGTAAGATTCGTCTTTCGAATCGATCTTTGCAGGTTTTTGTTTGCTAGCCATAGAGAATCTGGCGGGAATCCAAAAGCTTTAGAAAACGGTTTGTCTATGTCTTGATCTTGCCAAATGCCAAGTAAAGACTACGTTGAAGAAAAGATGATACTATACCTACTAAAAACAGCGTTTTTCCCATATTCATCACTAAAAAATCTCAGTGACAACAGAAATGGAATCTAAAAATGGAAGGTGATGATGGATCAAATGCGTTTATATTTTACATTTTCTTTTCAAAAAGAGTGTGCCGTCCCAGAGACGTCGACAAAACATCAAAAAAAAAATTCATCATGAAACATCATCGCTTTCTACATCAAAACAGCAAAAATAAATCCAAAACACCCCTTTATTCCGTGGCAGAAAATACAGAACTACAGTAGTAAAGTTGCTTTTATGGAATGTCAAAATAAATATTAATAACTAGCTCAGAACCCCGACGCTGCCAGTTATTCTAATTTCCCGTGGGCACTTTAGTTTTTCATGTACATCTGTTAAAGTCTAGCGGGGAACTAGAAAAGAGTAGTTATTTGGATTTTGGTCTGTGGTTTTTAAAATAACTGAGTTGTTTATGGTTATGTTTTGGAAAAAGAATTTATTGTGGCTGCATTATTTTTCGAAAATACTAGCGTTATTTTCTATACGACACTAGAGATTCGCTTCTACGGTTTTTGTTTCAATCAAGGATTTAGCTACCATCGGTGTTGCGGGCTGTCTTACCCTGAAACGTAAAGGGCTATTGAATGTTCGCCGTGGATTTTAGTCAGTACAAGTCTGACAGTCCCTCAAATACCACCCTGGGTGGGTGGACTTTTGATGACTCTACCACGATAAAAAAAAGGATTTAGCTATAAAATCCAAGGTTTCATTTATATTTTACACATAAAACAAGAAAATCATATCTAAACCCTAATTTTGGAGTGAGATAGGAACCACCTCCTAGCAACAACGGTCCACCCCGGGCAACGGCACCACACCTGTAACTTTCGGTGAAGCAGAGCCATACTCACTGTGGTGGTAGGTAGGCACCACCAGGGTTTTTGCCTGTCCTCTTGGAGTCCGGCGCCAAACGATTTTTACAACAGAAATATTAAAAACAGGAGAAGTGACAAGGGACCGTGTCGGCGACCACATGGTGCTGAGCGTTTCGCTCAGCTATTGAAAAAATGGCCGGCGCTCATGTACACGACGCCGCCGCGCCGCCACTGCGATGCCAATTCACTAGTGTTTGATTTATCTAAAAAAGAAGGTTTTTCATTTCGGCCGTAATGTTTTTTTATGTTTGTTCGCGGATAACTTCTTCGTTTATGAACCAGTTTTGATTATTATTTTTTTTGTTGGAAAGAAGATATTTCTTATTATTTAGCTCCAGTCGATTTCCCTGGTCTTCCATCATCAAACCCTAATTTCCATATCATGGAACCACCTTTGAAATATTTGTCGTAAGACACATCCGAACAGAATCTGGCCGGCAGGATGTTTGTGCGTCCGCGGACGGTGTGTCCAAACTACCGTGCACACTGCTAAGCCGCGTCTTTAAGCCGCGGCTGACGGACGCGTTCGATAATTAATTGTTCTCAGCTTTAGTCTGTTGTCAACCGCGATCGTAAAAAAATCGATTATAATAATAATAATAATAATAAGCCCCCTAAAATCCAACCTTACGTCCAAGCTGAACACCTAGCTACGTGGGGGGCGGACACGCGTACTGTACAACTGTACAAAAAACTTACGCGGCTAACAAGGCAGGGTAACCCTTCATGGAGAAATGAGCAGTAAAAGAGTATATAATTTACGGCCGCTTCCCGGGGAGCGCCGGGGCGCATCTGGAGCCGATGCTAGGTGCCACAGCATGCGATCCATCGGCGGCGGTGAGGAGTTGAGCAAGCGGGCTCCCACCGAAAAAATTGTTACAGCTGGTCGCAGTGAGCTGAACAGGCGGGCTCACTGCGTAGAAGCTACAGCCGATTCCACGGGCGATGACACTACTTCATTATTCTCTTCCATCCCTTCGACTCGCCCCTCCTATATGACAAGAAGAGCAAAAAGCTTGTCCACCACCTCCACGCTTGATAGTGTTGTGCAAGATGTCGACATTGACTCTGAGCTTGCACCCTCTACAAGCGCACCCAGTACGCGCAGGCGATGGACACCTGAAATGAATAAGTTCATAATGCGCACTTACTTTCAATTAACCTTACTAGATTCAGACAGAAGAAACTATCTTGAACCGCTTCACCTAAAATTTATAGAAAAGTACCCGAACATGCAGGTTAGTCGACAGAGAATAGGAGACCAACGCAGAGCTATAGTGAACAACAAATTACTGCCACTTAAAATAATTGATGAAATTCGAAATGAAGTTAAAGAAGAATTAGATCAACTACAATTAAACCATCTCACCCAGCAACCACAAAACACTATTAATCATACACAACAAACACTTACACTAACACAACCTATTCAAAATCAAACTACAACGCCAGAAACAAATACATCTAAAAACACTACACACACTCGCATGAGATGGACCAACGAACAAAACGAAGGTATAATGCGGTCTTATTATCGGGTAACAGATTTAGGAAGGAACGAAACAGTCTATAGAAGACGTATGTATCTAGATTTCATTAACAATTTTCCTGCACTGGCTCATCTTACCGAGCAGCGAATAGCTGACCAAAGTAGAGCAATCCTAAATAATAAATACATCACTAATGAAAGATTAAATTCAATAAAACTAGAAGTGAGTCAAGAACTACGACTAGATAGCAATAATGTTAGCAGTCTCACTAGACAAGCTCCAACAGTGGAGCCAAACAGCAACAACAACTTAGAAATTCAATATGTAAACAGTAGTAACATAAATTCAACACATGAAATCCAACCTACTTTAGATCAAATTGGAGACAATCTTTTACAAGAATTTGTACCTAACCAGCAAGTAAACCCTGATAGAGACCCTATTATAGATGAAACTTTCCAACAAGCATACCAATATTTTAATGAAACAAGCCCTACAAACAGAAGTTTTATCCCTAAACAAAAACCATCTAAAAAACTTTCGCGAATAGTTAACTACTTAGACAAAATAATCATTCCAAAAAACTTGAACAAAGAATCTGATTTCCATACTCTACAGACTACTATATATAGTGCGGCATGGACAGCAGCTAAAATTAACGGTGCAAAGATCGCTCTTCAACCAAGAACAGTCACCCAAAGGGCAAAAGAGCAATTCAAACCTAACTGGGAGAAAAGACTAGAACGAAAGTTAAATGATTTACGAGCGAAAATAGCTAGGGTAACACAATTCATCAATGGTAATAGAAGTAGGAAAATAATTAAACACGTTCACACAATAACAGAGCAATATAAAATTCACACTGTTCATGAAGAACCAAACACACAACCCGTACACATATTAGACACACTTAAACAAAAACTCTCCGTCGTAACAGGGCGACTACAAAGATACAGAGCATGCACACAAAGGAAAACACAAAACACACAATTCACCCACAACGAAAAGCTTTTCTACCGTAACATCAGACAGGCAACTTCCAACGTTCAGGATAACAATCCAAATAACGATCAAAGTAACCCTGACCCAGAGACGCTACGACACTTCTGGGCTGGGATTTGGGAGGAACCTATCGAGCATAATACACAAGCAGACTGGATACAAACAGAATTGATAAACAATAACACAAATGTTCCGGAAATGACATTTGAACATATATCTCCAGAAATCTTCCACAAAGTACTTAACCGACTGCACAACTGGAAAACACCCGGTTCAGACCATATCCACAGTTATTGGTACAAACAATTTAAATCAGCCCATAGTATTCTATTTAACCACATAAATTCATTTATCCAGGATCCCAAAACCATACCGCCCTACATAACACAAGGTACAACTTTTATGATCCCTAAAGACCGTAATGATCTCACTAACCCAGCAAAATATAGACCCATAACGTGTTTGCAAACATTGTATAAAATAATTACATCCTGTATATCTGAACTTGTATATCAGCACATTGACTCCAATAATATTTTAGCAGAACAACAAAAAGGATGTCGAAAGTTCAGCCAAGGCTGCAAAGAACAGTTGACCATAGACTCAGTTATCCTTAAAAAAGTCCAAAAAACCAAAGCTAATCTATATAGTATGTACATCGACTATAAAAAAGCATACGATTCTGTGCCTCATTCGTGGCTTATAAAAATTTTAGAGATATATAAGATACACCCGACAATAGTAGCATCCCTTAAGGCCATGATGACAACTTGGACAACTGTACTGAGACTAAGCTCATCAACTGAAACAATAGATACCAGCCCCATAAAAATTCAGAGAGGGATTTTTCAAGGAGATGCGCTTAGCCCTTTGTGGTTTTGTCTTGCTCTGAACCCACTATCTAATATATTAAATACATCAACATTAGGATTTCCGCTACAAGATTCAACTACCGAAGGACATGCACAAAAAATAAATATAAATCATTTGCTATACATGGATGACATTAAACTTTACGCAAACAGTGAATCTCAACTCCAGGAGTTAGCAAGCTTAACTGAACAATTTTCTAACGATATTAAAATGGAATTCGGCATAGATAAATGTAAAATAAATTCAATAAGAGCAGGACAGAATTACCAACACCAATACACTTTAGGAACAGGAGAACGAATCGAACCATTAGATGAACAAGATAGTTATAAATACCTGGGATACACACAATCGCGACAGATTCACTATAGAGAGACTAAACAAAAATTAACACAGCAGTTTCAACACAGACTTAATACAATCCTTAAAACACAATTAAACTCCCGAAACACCATTAAAGCCATAAACACGTTCGCTATACCGGTTCTCACATACTCTTTTGGAATAATCAATTGGACCAAAACCGACCTCAAATGCCTTCAACGAAAAATTAACACCACCTTGACCAAATTTCGCAAACACCACCCAAGATCCTGTGTGCAGAGATTGACACTACCGCGGAAGGAAGGAGGTAGAGGTCTTATTGACATTCTTAACTTACACAATAGACAGATAAAATCACTGAGACAATTCTTCTTTTCTAAATCCGATACTTCAATTCTCCATAAAGTTATAGCACAAAACGACCAACATTTAACACCCCTAAATTTAAAGAACACATCTGAACAGTTAAATGAAAAAGTCACCGACGAAAAAACTAAGATCTTGGAATGGACACAGAAGTCTCTACACGGAAGACATCGCCATGATTTATGCCACACAAATGTCGATAAAGATGCGTCGAACGCGTGGTTAAATCGAGGCGAACTCTTTCCAGAGACCGAAGGGTTCATGATTGCTATACAGGACCAGGTAATTGAAACCAAAAATTACCGAAAATTCATTATAAAGAATTTAAATAACGACGCATGTCGAAGATGCAATAGCTCTCCCGAAACAATCCAACACATCACAGGTGCGTGCAAATCAATAGCCCAAACAGATTATAAACACAGGCATGATCAAGTAGCTAACGTCATACATCAGAAATTAGCTCATCAGTATAATCTCATAGATTCCGTTGTACCATACTATAAATATAAACCACAGATTACTTTAGAGAATCCCACAGCAAAGCTTTACTTTGACCGTGGCATCTTTACTGACAGAACAGTTCATTTTAATAGACCGGACATTACACTTGTAGACAAAATAAACAAAACGGGATATTTAATTGATATTGCTGTACCAAATACACATAATCTACAATCGACAATAGCAGAGAAACTCACCAAATACACTGATCTAAAAGATGAAATTACCCGACTTTGGCAGCTACAAAAAGTTATAATAGTACCAATAGTATTATCTACAACAGGAGTCATTCCTAAGCAACTTCACCAGTCCCTCAAATCTCTTAGCTTACCCCCAAATACCTACCACTTGCTGCAAAAAGCAGTAATACTAAACACCTGCAGACTGGTCAGAAAGTTTCTGCAATATGAACCCGAAAATTTCAATCCAGACTTAAATACGCAACCTTCAATACAATTTTCTCCACAAATCCGCACTTCATCTGTTCCAACTGATAATGCTTTGGCTTAGGCCCGTATTATCAGCACTTTCCGGCTAGCCGAGAATGTAAAATACATGTCGAAAATAATAATAATAATATTCCACAACTATCACACAACGCCATCTAGTCCCAAGCTAAGCAGAGCTTGTGTTATGGGTACTAGACAACTGATAAACATACTTATATATTTCTAAATACATACATATTATAGATAAATTACACCCAGACACATAACAAATGATCGTGCTCATCACACAAACATTTGTCCTGGGTGGGAATCGAACCCACGACCTCCGGCATAGCAGTCAGGGTCACTAACCACTAGACCAACAGGCCTGTCTATATGCCGTCTCTATCTATCTATTATGCCGTCTTGTTCAGTGGTTTCGTGCAGAAATTCTTTATTAAATTCTTTATTATATCTATGGTTTTTACTGTGTTCCGTCGCTGCGCAAGAGTTCCAGTTTCTTCTGTGTGAGCTCACTCCATCTTATGGTACTTTTCCACGCTTGCCAAGCTTTGGCAAGCGTGGAAAGGTACCATATAACTTTCATCTTTACTTCTGGGCTAGGACTGAGGCTAAGTGTTAATATTCGCTTTATTTTTTTTTAATGTGCCTAAGAATAATAAAGAGGTGGTCACACAGATAATTTAATTAATATGTGAATAGTTGAATACATATTAATGGACAGTTTCATTTTATTAAAACAGTCTTTTTTAGATATATTTAGAATACATTAGACTCGATTTTTCTATAACAAGCGAAGATCGTATCTAATGATATAAATTAAAATCTCGTGTTTCAATAACTTGTTTTAAAAAATGTAGCAAAACAAGGTCTGAAGGTACATACACACTATTAAATAGGACTAGGGTCAACTCATCTAATTCTGTGACAAAACAGAATGTGGAAAAAAAAACAGGTTATACTTTATAAATTTTATTTTTATTTTTAATAGGAACATTAATCAGTCTTCTATTGATCATATGAGCAAGTGTAATCTTAACACATATGAATTAACTCAGCGTAAAATGAGCTTAATCAAACCGCGATGACTTGTCTAATTCTGTGACAAACACCCTAATTCGGTGATAGTGCTTCTCTAATTCTGTTAGAACCGAATTAAGCGAGTATTTATTATTTTTTAACACAAAATTAACAAAAAATCAAATTAATAAAAAATTTAACATTATTGAAATTAATAATTATGTATTTATTAATCAACTAGAAACTATCAAAAGTGGCGAAAAATAAAAAACATTATTGGACTTTGTAATTGTTTTACACTCACCTTTTCTATTTAAAATGAATTAAATAATGACAGCACAGTCGCACGCTACCGGTGAAACGTCAAACATGGCGGGCGCAATGACAAATCCCGTGATTGTTACTATCTCACTCGCACGATCTTAACAAAAATTTGTACACGAAAAGAAGCTTTATTACCATACCATAGGGTTCATTTTAATGTATTGGATTTCACTCCTATAACGCTGTGAAAGAGTCCAAACGTTGTATCTCCGAATTAAGTGAGTCACACAATTAGGTGAGTTTTTAAAATGAAGATCCTTTCAAAAAATTACCTTTTGTAAACAAGACAGGAAGACAAAATGAGTTCGTATAGGCATAGGTAACCTATATCTATATCTAACTTCTAAGTGCCGGAAGAGTCGAAACTAACACACCCACATTTTTCCCACGTTTTTATACACTCACTTTTCTTGTTTGTTTGTTTGTTTATTTGTTTGTTTGTTTGTCGTTCCGGTTGGACTTTTGCAACTCAATTTTGAGGCACTTCCCGATAAACTAGCAGGCTGAAATTTTGCACACGCTCTAAGTTCTGATGACAATGCATGACTAGCTAAGAAACGTCATAACAAATCCAATATGGCGGCCTCCCCAAGATGGCAGACTGGCTGTTTGAAATCCACCCCTATGATATGGGTATCAAATGAAAGGGTTTGCTGTCAGGAATACGAAAAAAATAGTCACGTGACTTAAATCCAATATGGCGGACGTCCAAGATGGCAGACAGGCTATTTGAAATGCACCCCTAAGATATGGATATCAAATGAAAGGGTTTGCTGTCAGGAGTACGAAAAAAATAGTCACGTGACTTAAATCCAATATGGCGGACGTCCAAGATGGCAGACTGGCTGTTTGAAATCCACCCCCATGTTATGGGTATCAAATGAAAGGGTTTGCTGTCAGAAATACGAAAAATATAGTCATGTGACTTAAATCCAATATGGCGGACGTCCAAGATGGCGGACAGGCTTTGAGGCACTTCCCGATAAGCTATCACGCTGAAATTTTCAGGGTAGCTTCAAACCCGATGAACAAAAATAAAAATAATAAAATAATGAATAGATTTAAAAAAATCTAAAAACCCACGTTTTTAAATGTCCTAAAAATAAGAAAATAACCCTACGGGACTGAGAGAGGGGCCACTCAAAACGTGGGGGCGTATCTTTGCAAGTTACACCCACGATCTATTACACGTCATGTAAATATATCCCATAAATAATCCATAAATAATAAACGCCCCCACGTTTTGAGTGGCCCCTCTCTCAGTCCCGTAGGGTTATTTTCTTATTTTTAGGACATTTAAAAACGTGGGTTTTTAGATTTTTTTAAATCTATTCTTAACACGTATAAAACTTAGATGATTCACACACGATAGTAGGTAGGTACTCGTTTGTGTGGTGAAGACCACTGAAGACGATCTCACGTCGCATTTTCCTATACGCTGTGTGTTCTACAAGGTAATTATCACAGAAATATTAAAAATACATGTGGTACTCGGAGACTGCCGCGGTGAAGCTATTGCATAACATTTTTATTTTTTATTTTAAAAGAATAAAATCGCCTACCGCGTATATTTAACGAGAATAATTTATTTAAAATGTTTGTGGTGCACTACTGTAATAAAGAACTTTGTTGTAGGAGAATTTTATAAGTAGGTTTCATTGTGAAAACTCCTTTTGTATAGCTGGCCGTTTAGAATCAGTAAGAAAAAGTAAATTGTTTTTATGACGGATATTTTTATGATTTCCGAAGTCTCCCGAACTGAAACGATGTTAGACGATGCGTGGTGTTTTTGGAATTTTTTTGATTCTGTCGCCGTGTCGCGCCGCACTTAAGTAGATCCCGCGATGCTATGCAATAGCTTAAAACTTTATTAAACTTTAATTAACTGAACTTTATTATATCTATAATACTTATTATGCGGAAAAAACGAAAAAAGTTATCAATGGAAATGTGTTCTATTACTTTAATAGGCATAGAACCACAGGATAAAATATCCGCACTGTATATAAAATAGCCTGTATGTGTGTCGTTACATAAGTCTGCCAATTCTTGCTAACTATAAATATTTTGATAAATATATTCGGCTTGTTTTTCATTGATTAATAAATAAAACCTAAAAAAAAGTACTTGGAAAGGTTAAGGTGCATATTAAACTTGACACGTAGATCACTGCCTTTCTGATCACTGATCACTTTTGTCACTTCACACTTAGCGGTGACGCGTGAATAGCTTTATATTCATTTCTATAAAAAATAAAACAAAAGAATATACAATCCTTTCTCTTATATCCATTTAGAAGATATTTAGCCAGTAAATTCTATCTTCTATCTAATATTAGCTTGCAAAGTTAGAATCTTGGACCTACCTATTAAAATAATGAAGCATACTTTCACGAGTGTATAAATACCGTATGTAATTAACACCTTTGCTTTTATGTGTTCTGAATACCGTAGTATATGTAGGTTTAATTTTATATAATTATTCGTATGAAATATCATTAGGTATACAGTTAGGAGATCGGAATCTACAAACTGAAGTAATTGTATGTGTAGTTACCGAGTGTAAAAAGATAAAAGTATGTATTTCTTAATTGCTGTTTCTTTTATTTTATTTATTTACTTAACTTTTTCAAACATTTGCAATACCGTATTTGGGTCTTGCGCCTTACAAATTAGAGCGAACAGTCTTCTGGGTAAGCTCACTCTAGAGTTAAGAGTAAACCCATCTCGCAGCCTGACGGGTTCGCGGACTGTTTTATGAGGTAACCGTGACCCTGGAACGTAAAAGGCTATTGAAGGGCTACAGTGAATTTTAGTCAGTAAGAGTCAGAATTCCCTCCCGTCCCGCCCTGCACGGGAGGATTCATTTGATGATTTTACCACGATAAGAAAGGCTCTAGTCTAGATGCTTCATGGCGTAACGAAAAAGAAGTAGATAATTATGTCCTTAATGTTACGTTATGAGAAATACTATAGCTACTCTCCCATTATGTACAGGGATTACAAGTGTGATATTGGAATACAAATAAGCTAAGTCACAAAAGAACTACAAACACTTGTATAAAAATTAATAGATTTAAAAAATCTAAAAACCCACGTTTTTAAATGTCCTAAAAAGAAGAAAATAACCCTACGGGGCTGAGAGAGGGGCCACTCAAAACGTGGGGGCGTATATTATTTAAGGGATTATTTATGGGATATATTTACATCACGTGAGATCGTAGGTGTAACTTGCAAAGATACGCCCCCACGTTTTGAGTGGCCCCTCTCTCAGCCCCGTAGGGTTATTTTCTTCTTTTTAGGACATTTAAAAACGTGGGTTTTTAGATTTTTTAAATCTATTAATTATTTTATTATTTTTATCATTGTTCATCGGGTTTGAAGCTACCCTGAAAATTTCAGCCTGCTAGCTTATCGCCTCAAAGCCTGTCCGCCATCTTAGACGTCCGCCATATTGGATTAATAGCCTAGCCTAGCATAAGCCACATGACTATTTTTTTCGTATTCCTGACAGCAAACCCTTTCATTTGATACCCATATCACGGGGGTGGATTTCAAACAGCCAGTCTACCATCTTGGACGTCCGCCATATTGGATTTAAGTCACGTGACTATTTTTTTCGTACTCCTGATAGCAAACCCTTTCATTTGATATCCATATCACAGGGGTGCATTTCAAATAGCCTGTCTGCCATCTTGGACGTCCGCCATATTGGATTTATGTCCCGTGACTATTTTTTTCGTATTCCTGACAGCAAACCCTTTCATTTGATACCCATATCATGGGGGTGGGGTTCAAACAGCCAGTCCGCCATCTTGGGGAGGCCGCCATATTGGATTTGTTATGACGTTTCTTAGCTAGTCATGTATCGTCATCAGAACTCAAAGCGTGTACAAAATTTCAGCATGCTAGCTTATCGGGAAGTGCCTCAAAATTGAGTTGCAAAAGTCCAACCGGAACGACACACAAACAAACAAACTTACAAACAAACAAACAAACAAACAAGAAAAGTGAGTGTATAAAAACGTGGGAAAATTGCAACAAAACATTTTCAAATTCAGCTCACCACAAACCATACGAATATATTAAGTCTGCACCGCCCTGCACAATTTTATTACTCGCGTCGAAAATTTTTATTTCTCCATTATCCTTTGTACACACGGCTCCGCTTGTAGGAGCAAAGAAAAAGGATAAAAGAGACGCGAACAAGTATATTGCGGAACCTGCGGCGATGCGAGATAACACAATAGCTTTACTCGTAGACGTAGATAATTCTAGAACATGGTTACAACTAAAATTTTTCTTTTTAAGGTAGATTTTACATAGGTATTTTTTTTAACTTTACTGATGGCAGTTGACGGCAAAATGTTAATTTGTTTTTTTTTTTTATATAAAACGTTGCACTACTCTGGGAATTTTCTCCTGTGTCGTAGGTTCGTTTACGAACATATAGAAAATAATAAAAATACACACGCACTAAGTGCTAAATTCTAGAATTCAAAAGTATCATGATGGGTAATTATTTTCTTTCATAACTGATCCTGTAATGATCGGATATCGTATTCATTATTCAAGCTGATTCATAAAGTGATGAATCAATTTTTGACTCTACTGTCTTTGGTTTAATACACTGAAATTCAGTCTAAACACAGACTCGCTCAGACTAAAACCCGCATTGGGCCCCTAGTCTACTATTTTTCCCACGTTATAAATTCGTCATTCCAACACGATCCCATTGTCATTTTGCAAAAAAGTTCGTAATCTGGTAAAACATTGGTCGGTCAATGATCTCGCAAAATATTGTGATAAAATGACATTTATCAAATGACATTTAAAACATTTGATCATGCCAGATTTATGTATAAACATATATTTTTACACATTATTTATTAGTGAATAAACACTGTGGGTGGTCGCGTCCAGGGCTTGTCATAAAATTGGCGCTCCAGTGTGTCGCTTTTATGGAAGGTTTTGTTTTCGTCTTTGTTTTTGTATGTACTAACATTATTTTATAAGATTTTGTGTTACTAACATTGTATGGACTACGTCTGAAATAAATAAATTATTATTCTCTTTATTCATTTTTTTTACATATTTCTTTACATTTTTAAATATCAATAAAAAAAAATCAAAAAACATTTAAAAATATAAAAAATAGTGGCCCACTAGCATCGGGAACAGGGTCCAAGGTGCCGGTGGTTAGGGCTCTAGAGAGAGGAACCTCCTCACTATGCGCGCCGTGTCCAAGAGAACTGCTTTCTGCATCAAGCCCTTTAGCTGCACAATGAGAGCCTCTTAAATTATTATTATAAAGCAATTTTAATCAGTAAGAAGTTCATAATAACGCGTTCTCATATCTGTTGTATTGTCTTTTATTCGCCATTTTCGCTTGTAATATTTCACCAAGAAAACACTGGACATAAACATAACTCTCACCGATTTATAACAACATAATCTTTGATTTGTGCTCGGTTCAAGTATTTTGCGTATTATTGAGCGTTGTATATTGTAGGCACTCGACGGAATTAAAGAACGTCTCGATATATTGTAGGGGTTACAACTATTCAAGCTTACAGTGACAATGGAAATCAATAAATTATACAAAGAGAAAAGTTATCGCTCTTTAATTTCAGTCAGAGATAAGTATAAAAATATACATACAATACGTAATATTCGCCGTAGACGAAGGAAAAGATATAGGTAAATGTATAGATACCTAGTGGTCGTAGTATTTTATAATTTTAAGTTTTCTCAACAGTGTGGCTGCTTTATGGACTAACTCCAACTTGGCGTAATGTTGACCTCTTTTTATCGTGGTAAAATAATCAAATGACTCCTTCCACCCAGGGCGGGACGGCAGGGACTGCCAGACTGGTACTGACTAAAATCCCCGGTGTTTTTCAATAGTCCTTTACATTCCAGGTTCAGGGATACCTGTAAGACTTCTAAGGGAGCCCCATCAGATTGCTGACAGCTCTTTGAGGCACGTGTAGTCGACCTGGGCATGGTCCATGATGGGATAGCAGTCAGCAAGTCACCCATTACTCGCGCGATGTTGACCGCTTGGCACGCCACTGCTAGAATATGCCAACAATCCGTAAAAGACGGTTTCAGTTTTGGCTACTCATGACGAAAATGTTTGATGATTTCCTAAAAAAGTACCTATGTAGTGTCTTATACTCCCGATAATATTTTAACAAAACTATCTAAAACAGATCTGCTTGCAAAACACATTGTTTACGTTACAACTTTTTCGTCGTGACCTGTTGGGCCCACCTTTTAACTCGTCACTTTGCGGTTATTGAGTCAATCGGTCACGGACTCATCGCGGACCGAGAACTAGGTCCATCACATCAACACGCTACATAACACATTGTGGGTAGGTAGGCTACCACTATAACAGTGAAACTATGACAGCGTCTTAATGTGACGTCATTCGTCATTCACGCTTTACTAATGGTTTTGATTCCACCGAAATAGTGTGCAGCACATTTTGTGCAGAACTTCAGTAGTGCGCGTACTACACTGCTATCGCGTTTAGCCTGTGTATCCACGGGCAAGCAACGCAAAAATTGTGTCGACCAGAGCGAACATTTGTACCTCACAGTGTTTTGCACACCCTGACACCCCACTGTGCCGTACAGTGTCACGCGCCGGTGAAATCGCACCTTAACACTTGCAGACTCTTAAATCTGTAGATACTAATATTATAAAGCTGGGAATGAGACAGAGCTATACAAGTCGTCTATCGCCATCTCGTTCCCACAGTGGAACTACTGTCGCTTAAAGACGTCATGGTAGGTCACCAGTAAGGGGAATTTTAATTAAACCAATTCACATTCAACTAGGTACCAAAACTCGATGAAACACGTCAACTGATGACTTTAAATAGACAAGGTCGACTGTTAGAGGTCGAGAAGTCGATAGACTCCCAATTTAATGTGTTCGCGGCAAAACAAGTCGAAACAAGTTATTTTGTACAGCGACATCTTTTTTTAATTAATTAATTACTTGTTGTTGCCCGCGATTTTGTCTACATAATTATGTACCTATTTTCTATGTTTTTACAAACTTCTTTGTGTAATATTTTTATAATAATCGGTTTAGTTTATAAGGAAGTAAGCGTTATTTTAATAGCAATATAAAATGCCTTTTATTCGGACAGCAGATAGAGGTACATCATTATAATTACGTCTCCATACACAATTGCACTGTTATAAATATATTTCCTTTAAAATTATTCGAGTATTTGGTCCGTTTGCCAGTTGGAAAAGGCCTCCAAAATATTAAATTCAAGTTTTAGTTCGTGCAAATACAGGTCCGAAACCAGGGCGGGCCGCTAGTTAAATTAATTTTGATATTTCACGAAGCACTTTAAAAAAAACAAAACTGGTAACACGGGATACTCATACAATAAACAGACCAACTAAATGACAATAGGTAACTACATAAAATTCTCTTACCTACAAAATCTTGCATTATAATAATAGCAGTTAATAAATAATGCATCTTGCTAAGAATGTGGTAGGTCAGTGTGGTATTGCAGCTGCAGCCAAGGACGTCGACTCATCTCATCTGAGTGAACTGGACTGTCCAGTTCACTCAGTTCACTGCAACTAGTTTGTGTATCTTCAAAGTTAATAATTCGCCCATCCGAAATAAGATTCTTCTGATGTACATACATAAATATGGCAGTAAGGATATCCTAAAATGATTAAAGGTATTTTAATTATACCGGTTTTTATAAATAGATTTTATAAAATAAACAATCATAGTACCTAATCTTATTAATGGCCATAATAATCTGCTGCTATAAAAAAATGCTACGAATATAATTAGATTGTTTAATTAGGATACGGATACTTAGCTACGCCACTAACGTTACGCTACGTAAAGTATGCTACGAACATTCTGCTACGCAGTCCGTGCTACAAAGTTCTCACAGACGTAACGCTACGAAAAGTCGGCTACGTAGGTAGTCTGCGCTACGAGACTTCGCAACTAATAATAATAATAATAATAATCTTTATTCAGAATAAAAGGTAAAAAACAAAATAAATCTTAATTTAACGATAAAGGTCACACAAAGTTACATGCCTGTACTAGGATAAACCTGTATCACAGGCGAATGGAGCTACGACTAATTCTATTTGTACGACAATAGTTATTTTGTTAACAATATTTAATAGCGCTACGAATATCATTATTTATAATAAACCTAAATACCTAAAATTATAATAACTTAGAACTAAACATGTAATATTGACAGAAACTATATGCATCAGCAGAAACGTAAACTAGGTTAAAGTACGAGTACACTTGGTAATTAATTTGTTATTTTTAATAACCAGTAAGTCATTTGCTTAGACAGCAGCAATGTTTGAGTAGGCTAACACATTAACCTGTTGTTGTTACGCAACTGTTGTGCAAGGTATGGCATATCAACTCATAAGTCTGACCTAGAGTATGACGTTCTATGCGCCCTCATAGTCAATTGAGTTGATGTACCTGTATTCTGCTATTTTTCTAGCAGGACACTCAGCGTCTCCCGTTTTATGTTGGTTGGGCTTATTAAATCGCGAACAAGTCGCACATTTAGGGGTTTCCGCTTTTTTCGCGCACTCTGACATGGAATGTCCCGCTTCTCCGCAGTGCCCACACGATGAGTTGACCTCTCGGCATGTTTTTGCTGCATGACCATATTGCTGGCAGTTATAACATCTAGTAACTAAAGTAAAATCTCTGATAGGGCAGGAAGTCCAATTTATATAGAGCCTTCCTTGAACTATTAGGGCTTTACGGATCTTGGCTGGAACTTCGATGATGAAGTTACAGGTCGATGCATCCTTCTTCCCGGATTTATGGCTGAACTTTACATCTGACAAAAAGGACTGCATTGTCATCTCGGGAAACAAATCTGCTACATTCTGCTCGTAAATGCACTTGAAAACGTCAGCATCCGCCAAAGAAGTCGGCACTCCTACGACTGCGATCCGTGGTTGGCGCTTTTTAGGTTCATCGACAGTGAGTCCAGACAACGATAGATGGACTGCTTCCTTGACTTTTACGACGTCCTGTTTCGATTCAGTGCTGATAATAACACCCCCATTTTTTGTTTTATGGACTCCACGCACATGCAGCTTCATTTCATCAGGGCGTATGATTTTTTGAACCAGTACTTTTGTCTCGTCACTTGATTTCAATGTGTTTCTCGGATAAATAGCAATAGCGCTTAGATTATTCGGTCGCACGAAACTATTTGAACCTTTCTTCACCATTTCTGCAAATGAAGCATTCCCCGTAACACCCGAGTTCTTGATCGTCTGCTTAATCTCCGAAATTTGTTCAGCTAGGTTGCGCTTTTCTTTCAGTTCGTCTATTATATTGATGGCTTGATGGGCTTTCTGCTTCAGGGCTTGATACAAAACTGCCATTTGCGAGACGCCAGATCCTATTTTACGACTCAGATTTGATATTTTCAGCTTCTGCTCGGAATTGAGTTTGCCATCCGTGGCAATAGAGCAGACTTCATTTAACTGCTGCTCAATAGACGACATCCATTTTTGTATCTCGGCCGTGGAAGCTACTTCTATAGAGAAGTCAGATTGAATGTTCTTTGCTGGTGAGGCACAGGGTTGCATTGGACTGCTTGGACAGTTATCCATTTTTCAAACAAACTTGTTCACTTTGTTAAATTTTCCATAATAATTTACGAAAGAATCGGAGTAAGCAAAAAATAAATAAAGAAGGTCACTATTATTGCGTTAATTAAATACTGCTAACGAGCACGTCTGTACACTGTGAATGCTATGTATGTGTATAACTAATCAAACGCTACGAACAATTTGCTACAAACTTTCGGCTTCAGTCTCCGCGACGCAAATTACGCCACCGATTTACGATCCGCTAAAAACTGGAAGAATAATTGTAACGCCCATAGAAACAGCAAAGGTTTAATAATCTTGCATACCTAACTATCTCTATCAGATAATATCAAATACCGTGATCAAAGGTTAAGCAGGCTGTTCCTTGAGAAATTACTATAATTTGTACGAAGATTGTATATTTTATACTAGCTATTGTCCGTGGCTTAGCTGTGCTTTTTTTATCGTGGTAAAATCATCAAATGAGTCCTCCCACCCAGGGCAGAGCGGGAGGGACTGTTAGACTTGTACTGACTAAAATCCACGGTGTCCTTCAATAGCCCTTTATGTTCCGGAGTCACGGTTGTTGTTTAGTCCCGCGATCCCGGCAGGCTTTGGCCTTGTAAAGGGGGGCCCCGTCATTGTGCCGACACTCTTTGAAGCGCGCGTGGAACACAATGCGCCGTCGACACGAGAGCTTTGCTGTGCTTAATGAATTAAAAAAAAAATACAATTATTCTGTTCTGCGCAAAGGCATGGATGTTAAAATTTATAAGACACGGCTACGAAAAGGATGAACAAGTCAATAATCCCATCCGTCAACTGTCACTTGAAAATAACGGTTAGCTAAAAAATACTTTGTGCTCATTAATTTTTTTTTGTCGTTACTACAGTTGTTAATGTTAATTTCATATAATTATTTAAGAGGGTACAAGTGTTACAAAAGCGTGCATGATGTCACTAAATGGCACCACCAACTTCACCCTCGCATAATAATCCTCGTGAAGAGAAGGCATGGACAGACGCTTTATAATTTTGCAATTATTATTGTATTATAGAACAGTGGCAGTCCAGTGGTATCGGCCCCGACTTACGAGTTGTAGGTAGGTCGTGGCTATACAAACCTGGACAAGCCCATTACTTTGTGACATTTATTTCATCATAACTACTCTCAAAACGGTGAAGGAAAACATTGTGAGGTAACAGTTCTAAAACGAAAAATTCGAAGACATTTAACGTCCACCAACCAGCACTGCTGGGTTCGCGTGGCATCCCATTCTCTCTCTCACTGGAGAGAAGGCTTGTGCCCCAGCAATGGGACATTGGCTGATTCATCATCATCATCATCATCATATCAGCCGTAAGATGTCCACTGCTGAACATAGGCCTCCCCTTTAGACTTCCAATAGAACCGGTTGTGAGCGGCCTGCATCCAGCGTGATCCTGTGGCATTCATAAGATCGTCTGCCCATCGATCGTCTGACGTCCTACGCTGCGCTTGCCGGTACCTGGTCTCTATTCGAGAACTTTACGGCCCCATCGGCCATCAGTTCTGCGTGCTATATGACCATGGCTATTGGCTGATATGCTTTTATTTTTATTGTATCAGATTGAATTCCGTCACCTCTCCACCCGTGGGAACATACTTTACTTCTCAAAGTCGAATCCTGTCTTTTGTATTTATAATTTATGACATTATAATAAGTTTGCACATTGTACTAATACTCATTATCGGAATACAATGATAATGATAGCAATTTTGTGGCGCCTGCGCAGCTGTGACCGCCATGATTAATTGAGCATCCCCATTACAAATGATATTTAAACTATATTGATATACGGTTCATGATTGATTGTTTTTTATTAGTACCCATAGTAATTTAATTATGTAATTTTAAAACCTTGAATTGCTTATTGCAGGTATTATTTTTTGTAGGCCTCCTAGAATCAAATTTAAAACATATACTAATATTATTATTGTACAATAATATGCTCATTCTTCAACACTTTTTTCTCCGTTTTGCTTACCTACATTTAAATAATAATGGGTTACCGAACACATACAATCCTAATCTCTTCAAAGTTAGTGTGAACAGGCTTCTTCTGGGTAAGCTCGCTCCATCGTCATCTGTTGTCTCTGACACCCCTGAGTTAGACTAGACTTAAGAGCAAACCAATCATAATATTAATAAAAAGTTTATTATTAAACTGTCTCATACGAATAGTAGAAGTTCGCAAGTTTAACTTTGAAGAAATAATAAATCATACAGTAATTCCATAATCATCAGCAGCCTACAATGTTCCCACTGCTGGGACACAGGCCTCCTCTCTGTGGGGGGAGGGAGTGGGCCATAATCCACCCCGCGGGACCAATGCGTGTTGGTAGATGTCACATCATTACATGTCTTTTTATTTCAGTTTTTTTTTGTGGGGGCTTTTAATCTTTTTTAACCAACTTCAAAAAAAGGAGGAGGTTATCAATTCGACTGTATTTTTTTTTGGATATGACAACCCCTTTGTGTCCATCATTACCTACAGATTACAAACTCTTATGAAAGGGATTAAGAAGACATCACATGTCTTGGAATTTTTGGATCTAGGACATGTCGGTTTCCTTCTTATTCTTATATTTTCCTTCACAATTTTGAAAGCATTGTCGACAAAATAAATTACACAGAGAAGGTACTGGGTTTAAACCCGCGATCTGTAACTCGTAAGTCGGACCCGTAACATACAACACGATTTATATTTAAGTAGTTCGGCTAATTTTATGACTGTTTTAAAATATTTAAGGAGTGTGATAACGCTACCATTGTGTGTTCTGAATAAAGTTCTAATAGTAACACATAATTAGATTACTATTAAGAATACTAAACAAAACGTGGAATGTATGTCGTGACTAGTTTAAGAAGTATATCAATAGTATATTCCTGTGTTGTGTTAGAAAACCGATATGACCTTTAAACAGTGAAGGAAAGCGTCATAAGTCTTTAACATTAAGGCAATACCTGACAAGAATATAGTTCAAAAATCTGATGTTGTGGAACCTAGTAAGTTGTAAGGCAGTTGTTTCATTAAAGTCTGAAAGAACGGTAGTATTTTTTAAATATGGCCAATTGGCCACCCTTATTGTTGCGTAGGTAATCGAAAACCACTCCTTCTCATAGGTATTATTCTCAATATGTTATGATCCTCAAATAAAAGTAGATAGGTAGGTATTTATTTTTAATACGATAGAATAATATTATATGGCAACATCGTAAAAACCACAAAATGTTTCACCAAAAGTGTAGGAATAGACAAAATAAGACAATAATTTTATTTAAAGAAAAGAAAAGACATTTAATTACATAATAATATTATGTTTTGATGAAACTTTTAAATTGTAGGTATTTGACCGCTAATATTGTTCTAAGGTTATTTTGAAGCTTAGGTAGAAATTATTGTTTTTGTTTCATTTTTTATTTAAATATATTAATTATTTTACCTAATACCTTATTAATGTTATTTTGTTTTTATACCTACTAATTTATTAATTATTATACTTTTTTATTTTTTCGTGGTAAAATCATCAAATGATTCCTCCCACCCTGGGCACGGCGGGAGGGACTGTCAGACTTGTACTGACTAAAATCCACGGTGTCTTTCAATAGCCCTTTATGTTCCGGGGTCACGGTGATGAGATAATTCCCGCGACCCCGGCAGGCTTTGGCCCTCTAGAGAGGGGGTCCCGTCATTATGCTGACGCTCTTTGAGGCGCGCGTGGAACACAACGCGCCGTCGACCCGGGCATGGTCCATGGTCGGGCTGCGAGTTGCCCTTTACTCGCCGCCCGCATGCCCGCGCCTACGGTGGCCGGAGATCGTCTTGCGACGTCCGTCGCCGTGGGCGTCCACCACCACGGTTATTAATTATACTGTGACGTATTTAAGACTAAGGTACCTATCATTTATGGACTGAAAATCAAACAGTTTTTATTAGTCATGTAGAAGTATTAAATAGTTAATTTTGTTTTTTGAGGTCATTTTAAATTAAACGTCATGTTGTTCCTCTTAACGAGTTTTTCACTCACTTATTTGGCATAAAGATGGGTCAAACTTCAAACATAACTTGTAATCAAAACTCATATTTATAATTACCACATCCGTGTATAAAACTGCATGGTAAGTCTCGTTCATGTGGGTAATTTTTTCGTAGCTAAGTACTGGTTTCCGATATTTTTATAATTGATATCCTGAGATCCCCATAGAGGGTTAAGCCGCACTTGCCGAGGTCTGTAGATGGATGACCATGTATCATAGCTAGTTTCCACCATGACTCGGAAAACGTGTAAAGAGGTCCCGGCTGTCATTTGTAGATATTTTGACAATCGTTCGTTACTGTTAGTCAGAAGCTCAAAAGTCTGACAATCGCAGTCTTACCATGGGGTATCGTACCTACCTATGATTCAGTTACTGGGTTGTGGAGCTTATATTGGCAGTCAGTCCACGTGAAATGCTGATAATTATTTAGCTGCATCCGGTTTCACTGGAAGCTGACCCAATCATAGTTGAAAAAAAAAGACTAATAAGCAGATGATGATCATATTAAGATCGTTTCATTTCGTTACACACCTCACTCAGTTGAGAAACAAGTAAAAACTATGTTAAGATAATTTTGCACGCTGACAGACACTTCCGATTCTACGTACTAGAATATTTTCTTCATCTAAATATTTGAATCTCTTATATATAAAAATCAATTGCTGTTCGTTAGTCTCGCTAAAACTCGGGAACGGCTGGACCGATTTGGCTAATTTTGGTCTTGAATTACTTCTGGAAGTCCAGGAAAGGTTTAAAAGGTGAGGCGGTACGAAGTTTGCCCGGTCAGCTAGTTTAGTATAAATTAAATTATTCCAAAACCAAAACTTCTGACATGTTAGTTCTCGAAGTGGTCAGTTGAAGGATGTTATAAACTCCATTCAATCTCATTAAATCGAAACAAAGCTACAGCAGATGATTCTAAATCTTACTCACCGCATACATGCATAAAATTAATGCGTATTAATTAATGGACTCAGTATTGAGCAAGTGTCAAACTAGTTTGCATTTCGCTATCAGACAGTAATCGCAAACAGCCTACACGCATGTAGATTTAAAATCATTGCGCAGGCTTTACTTTGATTGAAAGATAAATAGAACTTAAAAGTCAACAAGGAGCAATGTTTTCATAGCCTATAATAAAATATCTTTCAACATTAATAATGATTTGCGACCACAGAATCATGCAACACATTCAAGTATCTAATAGGCATTGAACGTGAGCTGAAATACTGGGAATTCGTTAAGATGATACTTGTCATCGAACAAATAAATTAAGTACAACTCACACTCGTGTCTACACTTGTCGATGGATTTTGTAATTTTTTTTTACTCAATTAAATCCAAAAAGATAACACAATACGGTCTCCTATGAAGAAACTGCAATATTTACCATCCGAATTAAGTCCTTAAAAAAAACTAAAAAGCTCTCCCATCTTATCATTAAAGAGCAAAAAATTAAAATTTTAATATTATAAAAAACCTAGTACATTTTAGATTTACTCATACCTACATAATTATTTTACATTCGTATTAAAGTTAAAATGAATAATTTTGGTGATAGTATTTATCGTAGTCAAAATCAAGAACAATAATATTTAAGAAAAGCGAAGTTTTACTACAAAATATTCAATTCTTTTTCGACGATTTGCTTAAATTAACATAATAGTAGATAGATAATTTAAGTACCTACTGTACCATTTATAATACCTACACCAAAAGTAACTAAAGCTATTTTAAAAAACTGTAAGCATCTTAACGACGGGGTGCTAAGACAGGAAACCTCCACGTGCGCCCGTGGACTGGAGTTCCCTCTCGGATACGTCCGGGGGGAAGACCAGTTTTTCGGGCCGGTGCGCCCTGGGATGCGAGCAAAAACTCTCCTTAGGCACTGTGTGCCTAAGGGGTTTCTTTGCCCGTATGCAAATAGCCTGTCGGGTGGACGCTCCAACGCGTGTCCCTCTGAACAGCAGAGGGCACAGCGGCGGAGCGGGCTTGCGGACGGTGAGTAATGGGTAAGCTCGCCGTCCGACCAGGTACCAAGCCCGGGTCGGTGGCGCGTCGTGTTTCACGCGTCACCGACGGGGCTCCTTATGGGGCCAAATGCCTGCCGGGGTCGCGGATTTTTCTTAATCCAGGATACCGTGGCCCCGGAACGTAAAGGGCATCCGACGGAACACGGGTGGATTTTAGTCAGTAAGAGTCTGACAGTCCCTCCCGCCCCACCCAGGGCGGGAGGACTCATTTGATGATTTTGCCATCCTAAAAAAAAAAAAAAAAAAAAAAAAGCATCTTAACGACATCGCTAAATGTAAAGCTCACATAAGTAAAAATATAGTGACCATCCGGATGGGTGGTCACGATATTTTGATGAATGGATGGATATCCAGTCATCCATTGCATTCCATTGATTCCACCAAACCATTATTGTCTTCCTGCCCTTAAGCCATTTATACTTGGTGTCTTTACAACACGTTTTCGTCTTCCATTCTCCCCTGTTAGACGTCAAAGCATAATTTACTCCTTTTTTCATTCATATGATTCTTCAAACAATCCAACCCTCTTTTCTTTGGCCTTCCTCTTCCTCTCCATCCATCAACATTTTCACCAAACCAAACGCATTAATATTTTATTAGCATTTTTAGCATCTACCTATATCAGCCTACATAAGAATGTTGATGCTTCAGAAACTCACGCGCATTTCATTATAGGTACCCTTAAAAAGCACTTTATGCCTCAATAAAATATAGCCGTTTTATCGTCAAATACTAAAATACATACAGAATGACAATGTCTCTATTTCGAGATGTAGTAGGTACTTAAACACTTACCTAGACTAAGTACCTACAGGAATATATTCAATGGGTAGGTTTATATTAAAGATTGAAGTCTAGTTTTAAAACGTTTTCCAAATTGTGGTTGTGAGTTCTTAACATAAAAATAAAGCTCTATTTTTCAGTGAGTAAAAAATGATCACTAGATGTGACGATCAGCGTAGATGAGACGTAATTTAGCACGTAAAATAGATAATAGAACGATTTAAACGAACGATATTTGTATCATCAATACTAGTATCCTTTAGCATTTAGGTCATAATTTAGGAAAACACAATAACAACACACACAAACCTCATAGATATAATGTTTCAAAAGTAAAAATCTATTCTATATATAATAAAGTTTTTACTTCACGTTTACGTCCGTGACTCATGCTAGCGCCTCTGTTACAATAAGTCATAAAAATAATTGCGCATTTCACGCTTTTCACGCCATTATATTGTCATCAATAAACAATACGTTTGTTATAACATCTCTGATATAAAAGTAATGTTTGAATCAAAATTACGCATCACAACGTAATTACACATTGGTCCACTGGTTTTTGAAAATTCTCCTCCAAAAGATACAAACGCGCTCTCTCTTCTTTGATTATGTGTTGTTATGTTCTTTGTGCAATTTGTACGTTGCGTTTTACTTTTTATTACGTCAGTTACATACCTATACATGTCTATATCTTTATTGCTTCTTTCATATGTATAATAGAAATTAGAAACCTAAATACAACGTGATTTGTCTACACCCATCTTCGTCGCGTAGACCTTTTTAGCCTTTAAAATTATCAAAATTTAAAATGCAAATAATGGAATTGCGTCGTAATCACATTATCTTCGTATCTGGTGGTCAAACATTCAATAGCTTGCTTCCGAAAGAGAAATCACACCCACAGTTGTGTTATGAAAAGTAAAAGTGGTGCTGCCTTGCGGTGCTGACCACTGTCAATCCTGCTTTATTTATACATTCTTATGTATAATCACGGTTCTTAAGTTGCGTAATAAGTACAGATAACTTGTTCCAATAACTCTACTCGTAGCTATCAAGGTTTACTCTAAATACTTCATTCTTTTTTTAAACATTATATTAAATGCTGGCTGTTTACATTAAGTAGGGCGATTTTACGACTTTTTAATTGAAAGACTTTTTGGTTTTTAAACTTTTATTTACAATCGATTAGTGTTGTGCATAATACATAATTAAATTGTCTCTGATTTCAGTATTAATTATCAATGACAATATTTTCTTAAGGCGCGGACTGACTACGATTTTAATCGCTTATGACCGCGTAAACTATTGTCACCACTATGGAGCGTCAATAAGATTGAAAATTGAAAAATGATATTTGTGTTGAAATGTGACGTAAGCTGCGAATGGGCATTTATTTTGCTGCTTTTCTTTAGATTATTTAAAATATAGACATAAAATTAAATAATGGTTTGGTTAAAGTTTTAAAAAAATGGAAAACCTACGAAATTCTTAAAAAAAAAAACTGTTGTTTTCGCTGGAAATACAGAGATCTTCGACGTCAAAGTTTATTTTTGTGCTACTACTTCCCAATTTTTTATGGGGAATATCAAACTATTTATTTATTATTCTGTTCGGTTAAAAAATTCTTCTTTATACCCTTCTCTGTTCACTGTATTTTTCGCGTTACTTATTTTTATTACATTACGACATACTCGACGTTCTAAGAAACCAATTTTTGGGAATATTGAGATAACACCGCACCTTAAGGATTATGTATAGGATAGGTACCTACACTACGAATGGTAAGTTAATTAAAACACATTTTCCGAATCCACCTTATAACCGTAGGTTTTTACATACCTTATTTATGTTAAAGGACCCACTAAACATGTTTTAATAATGTAATGTTAATCAAAAGATATATATTAGGCGTTGAATATCATTTTTATAAATGGTATTCGTTTATCTCAATCACTTAATTCAGAATTCTTCAAATATTTTACCGACGTAAAATATATTATGTTAAAAAAATATGTACTTTATGTACCTACTCATACATATGGCTACTAGATACTGTCTGTATTAATTTTAATAACTTTCTTTACAATATTAATAAGAGCTATTATTTCTTCTCTAATGAGATAATTAAAGCATCATTATCTGCAAACGTAAGTATTAATTGAATAATTTATGCACGATCAAATCAGAATGAGAAGGCTTATAGAACATCTCGACTTAGGCGTACCATAATTGGCATATCAAGGATATGCCACAATTCAGATTTAGTGGCATCCTCATTAACATGTAATTGCATTAAAGTATGGCTGTAAGCTGTTTAAATATAAAACTTTATAATAAAATTATCTTAGAACTTGAATAAAACTTATATGTTAGACATTAAATTGTAGGCAATTTTTTGACGGTCATCGTCCGTTTTTGACTGGGTTGCGAATTTATTATAAACGATTGTGACTGTTCTTGTTTTGAGCAACTTTTGTGAGGAAAACAAGACGGTCTGACTAATTTTATTAAATAATGCAAAAAAATGCAGCAAATGTTTGAGAATTATGCACGAAAAATACGCCTGAATTTTATAACGTAATTTTGTGATAGATACAACTTTGTAAAACGGCAATTTTACCTTGATTTTATACTATGAGATTCCAGTTTAAATTAGTAAGCAATAGAACGTAGCTTTCTTAATATTAATTTCTATTTATGAATGATGACTTTACTCACCAACATCTCTTCTTTGAGCATTCACGAGAAACACCAGCGACAACAGAAGCAAGACAGGCACGTTATTACCGAAAAAGTAATTCATTTTTAATTTAATTTAAAACGAATAATTATACAAAACGAAACTCAAATTCAAATAAATAGAAAACACAAGAATATAATTCAATTAAAACAAAATAATTTGGTATTTACGTTATCAAATTGAAGATTTACGAACGCGAGATGTTTTTCGCGCGGAATTCAAGTTCCGTCGGGCGCGGAGGTGGGAGCGCGTGCGGCCGAGCTTTGGAAACTAAACTGAGAGGAGGCTGCGCCGGCGCAGGTGTATAGAGAAAGAAGAATGCATGTTCATCGTAGATCGGACCGGTCGATGGCACGGGGACCGCCCGCTGTCTGCTATCATACGATAAACAAGTGATTACAAACGTTTAGGTATCTGTGGTATGCAGACACGCTTTATGTCGAGCGTGGAGAAATTGTAGCGCGCAAAAACCGTTGGCTTTTTTATTTTTTATAGGTATAATGAAGTCAATGTGAATGCGTTGTATGAATATCTATAAATCTCATAATACAGTAGAACTTAAATGTTTCATATTAAAAAATAAGTACATACATAGCTATTGTACGTATTAAAAAAACTATTTATTTATTTAAATTTTAGAATTCATTGCATAGATGCTCATCTTTATTACGTTTATCTGCATAAAGACCTACTTATTTAAAATTCTTGACTACAAAATGCATCTTAATTCTTATGCATAATTTGCAGTCAAGAATCTCAATCAGTATAATAAGCTAACGGCTTGGTTGGCGTACTGGCGAAGGGATTGGCTGGCTGTCGCAGGTTCGATTGCCGCACGGAACAAGTATTTTTGTGGTCTATAGGTTATTTTTCTGGGTCTGTTTGTTTGTGTACGTGAAATTAATTAAATTAAATGTAACGCAATGGGTGCCAGAAGACGAGTGTCGTTGCCGAGGGAAGCCTTTAAGGTGAATCAACGACCATTTATATCTAGACGCCTCATGCACGATCTGACTAACGAAAATTATTCTGTCAAGTCGCTGAGGTACGACGTAAGCGAGGGGGACGGGGTACTGCGTTCTGATTGGCTAATACGGCGTTCTGATTGGATAACTCAAGGTCAGTGCGACGAGGGGACTCACAGGAGTGGTCGAGTCACGACGGTTTTAAGACTTTTTTACCTAATGTGTTGACAGACATCGGTCGCTTGTGATTAGGAGTCTAGATATAAATGGTCGTTGAGGTGAATGCTCCAGGGTAGCCCGCGAAATTCAAAATTTCTTGGGTTTTTTGCAATTTGCAGGCCAGGGCTAGGTTATATGTTGGAGCATTCACCTTAAGCGAGATTGGTCGGAGAAAACTACAAATGGGTAGGAATGGAACGTTATAGGGGAGACCTTTGCCCATTAGAGGGAAATAAAGGGTTAAAAAACATGTACTCCTAGGCAGTGGTTTGAATAATGAACACCCACGGAGGTGGATGCGCACATTGCGCATGCGGTGTGGATAAATGCGAAAAGTTTCATACTTACGATTTCATACATCTAATTCTAAAAGTAGGTGCGTACCTAATACTGAGTATACTGACCTAGGTGCTGACTAAAATCTATGATGTCCCTTCAATTGCCCTTTACGTTCCAGGGTCACCGTTAGGTTATTTTTGTACGAATACATATTGCATGCAATGCATCGCTCACCAAAACTATCAATCTCTAGACTCTATACCAAAATTCCAAATCCAAAAAAGTTCAGCAGTTTTGACGTGAAAACGGAACATCGAGCAACTGGCGAAAGAAAATAGTATATTTTGCAACTAGTGAATAAAGAGCGGATTTAAAGCGAGGGCCATTATATGAATCACGAGCAAGCGAAGGATTTCAATGACTGAATCACGACCGTAGGGAGTGATTCACGATGATTGAATCACGAGCGGAGCGAGTGATTCAAATATTTAAATCCTGAGCGACGCGAGTGATTCAGGCCCTCGATTTAAATCCGTTTTATTCAAGAGTTGCAAACGATACTTTATACCATGACTACGAGAAAAAGAAAGATTTGAGCGATAATATATAGGTATGTAACGAAAAAAAAGTTTTTTTTTTATTAATACTGCTCCACACACACGTGGGTGCGTTTCCAAACATCTAAATTCACAATACACAAACATCCACACCCGAAACAAGTAATTGTAGATCATAGAACGAATATTTGCTTCGTGCGGGAATCGAACCCGCTTCACGTAAAGAAGTAGTCCAATCGCTCAGTCAACAAATTAACATTAAAATCGGAACAATGAATTAAATTAAGAGTAATATTTTCCTAATAACACGGGGGTCGACCGCATCAATGTGTTCTAAATTCAAACACCAAAACAGTGAGTAAAAGAGCTTTTTATTCACTGTTTTCAGTGAGTAAAAGTAACTTTTTAGAGTAGGAATGGTATAAAAGTGTTTTTTAAGCTATTGCATAGCTTTTATCGCGGGCTCTCAGCGCGGCGCTGGCGCGGCGCGACGACCGAATCCCCAAAAACGTAATGAAAAAGCCTACTAAGGAAAATACCTGACAGTTGACACCATGCATCGTCTAACGTCGTTTCAGTTCGGGAGACTTCGGCAATCATAAAGGAACGGACAGACGTGCTCGTAAAGGTACGAACAGACGTGCTCATTCTAGCACGAAAGCATGCTTTTATTGAGCAAGGGGCAATTTTATTGAGGGACTGAGAGAGGGAGAGGGAGAGGGAGGAGGAGGAGAACGTTTCTTGACGTTTCACTTGTTTGACGTGGCTGACCATAGCCTAATTAGTACAGTAATAAATATAATAAATAAACAATTATAATTGCATAAGTTGATAAAAAATGCTATGCAATAGCTTTACCGCGGCAGTCCCCGAGTGCCACTTACTTTTTCTTTTTTAAAGATAGGTTCGCGCTCAGAACAAAGTTATTTTTCTGAGGGTTCGCGTTTGACCACTATCTCGCCTGATGGAGACCAAGCCTACTTGGTCTATGCTTGATGGTAAGCGAAGATGTGGTCGACGGTACAGAGCATGTAATTTTAGTCGACGGTGAAGCACGCTTGCCTAGAAGTAACCACATTTTTCCTTAAATTAAACTTAGACTTTACTAGGTTTGCAAACCCAAAAAAAAAATCAGAATTAAATTAATGATAATCAAAAAATAAGTATTTCCTCGTGTGTTCGATTATCATACTTGAAATGAAACGCAGCAAGCAACAACGCGCAACGCAACCACACAGACAAACATTTTTTTTCTCACCGATCGATTTCAATATGGCGCTAGTAAACGTCAAATGAAGAGTGTTAGTTGTGGTCCGTGGCGTTTAATTATTAATTTCCTAAACCATGTCTGGGTTTACGGAAAACGCGTTAGTTCGTAAGCTTCAAGAATTGAATTCGAGTCAGCAAAGCATTCAAACGCTTTCTTTGTGGTTGATCCATCACAGGAAACACCATGCCGTTGTCGTAAAAACCTGGTTCAAAGAAATACTAAAAGGTAACCTACAATAATATTTTCTTTATTAATTTAAAGAGCTGTTTTGTGTCTAAATCAACAGATTACTACTTATTTCTCGTAAAAGTACTGACAGAGAAGATTTGTATTCGTTTCTAAAATGGTTTCTACGGACATTGTTTGATCGAGAAAATGCCTCACTCTTAGGCCTCACTTTTGTTTGTTTTAATTTTGATGTTTATAGTATCGAATTATCCAGCAGTTTAAAAGCTTTTGTGGATGCTAGTAGCAATATTATTATCTTAAGATATATATTTTTAAATTTGAGTAACATTCACTCCACTCATCATAACTGTATCATTGATAACAAAATTAATGTTTATTATTAGTATTTGAGCTTCTAGTTTAGCAAAACCTTTTCTTAACCTCTCCATATTGCAGATTACCTGTTTGTGTCTGCAAGTGCAAATGATATTGTAAAATATCTGTGGAGGAATGCTGCAATCTTTTTTTTTCTTTTTTTAATAAGTAACCACAGACCAAAAGGCCAACTGTAGTAGTTGGTGTTTTTTTTTTAACAAACCAATAGATGAACAAATTTGTTGATGAATACAACAAAATAACCATTAGAACATCTAATTGTGGAATTTTTCAACTGTGGCATTGACTACAATTTGTTAAACCACATCTAAGTACCTGGGAATGTGAGTGGTATTTGTGTAGAGCTACACCCACCTGTTTATAACAACCAGTGGTTATACAACAAATAGGTTATCATTATTTATGCCTGTAACTGAATGTTTACCAAAAATCTGGCTCTCTTTATTTTTAAGCTTCTAGTGCATTATTGTTGGCAACCTGTCATTGGACTTACCAGTATCATTATTATAATATTTGTGTAGACAAGAATTTAAGTTTATGTTGACATCTATGTCTTATTGGGAAGACTATTTTGACCTTGAACACTATTCTGTTATGAAAAACGCAGAGAGAAGAGCTAGCCATACACATGCGGACTCACACTCACAGTTGAATACTTAGATATGTCTGCCCTGTGTCCGATCCATTGTTTTTGAGAATAGGCAGCAGGCAGGCATCAGACAGGTATGTCAATGCCTGTTCTTGCAAAATAAATTTTGCATGTTAGTGACATCTGTCAGACAGATCTGTTAAAAGTTAAATCTAGTAGGTTAATTTTCCGATTCTTTAAATAAAGTTCTGTACTCAAATGTACAACTTGACCCTATTACTAAGATTTTGCTGTCTGTCTGTTGCCAGTCTGTATGTCATAACATAAACCGTGAATCATTGTCCATGATAGGTAGACAGTTTAAAATTTTCTCAGATGATGTATTTCTGTAAAAAAAATAGTTAAAAACTGAATTAAAAAATATTTAAGGAGGCTCCACACTATACATTTTATTTATTGTTTAATTTGTGTGCAATTCTGACTTGCACTTGTCTCATAATATGCTACAATTTCTTACTGTGGCAATACTTTACTTTGACATGGTAAAGATAACTTAGTAGTCTATTCTATAAGGAGTATTTTCCTTTACAGCTAAAGACAGCAAGCAGCTAACATTCATGTACCTAGCTAATGACGTAATACAGAACAGTAAGAAAAAAGGTCCAGAGTATGGGAAGGAGTTTGGGGAGGTGCTTGTGGAGTCCTTCAAGCATATGGCAAAGACTGGAATTAATTCTAAGACTAAACACTCGCTGCATAGGATACTCGCTATCTGGGAGGAAAGGGGTGTGTACGACTCGCAGAAGATTCAGGAGTTTAAGGAGGCTGGTGAGTTTAAATAAATTTATATAAATTTTGGACTTGAGGAGGAGGCTGCTATTCTAACCAGATGCAGCTTAATGTCAGTATTTTAGATGAAGCCACTACCTATCTAATATCCACAACCAATCTTGTACTTATATTATAAATGACAAATTCGTTTGGATATTTAGATGGATGAATCTAGTTAAAATTTTACTCAAAGATAGATTATAGTCTGAAATAATAAAGGCTACCTCCCAGTTATAAAATTATAGGCTGACAAAGGCACTTTGACTAGTACCTATTTTAGAACTTCTGAATGGATTTTGACAAAATCTGGTAGGATAATGTTTATCTCAGTGTTGCCCATACTCGTGGGATAATTTTCGAGTCATGTGTGTGCCAAATCTAATCAAAAGCTAGAACTGAATAGTTAGAATTCTTGAGCAGTGTATTGCTGCTCATTGAAAATGATAAGATAATTATTAATAATACTAAACAGTTATCAGCTCAATATCATATAATATCAATTCATAATCAAGATTTTCTCAACATTCCAGTGGATCCCAATGATGCCATTCCTCTAAAGAAAGAAAGCAAGAAGCGTAAGTCAGTGGACGTAGAGGTGATCAAGGATTCGGAGAAGAAGGCGAAGGTCGAGGCGCGGGCGAAGCAGGAGCGGCGGCGAAGCGAGACTAAGGAGGTGGATGGACACCTGGAGACACACACCACGCTCAGCCCCAAGACTCCGCCAGGGGACCCACCGGAACCTGAGGAACTTGTCAAGGTATTCACTTGAACATTTTTCTTAGTATTATTCAAGGCACAGGGCGAATCCGGAAGAGCTTCGGCGTGATCTCAAGGCAGTATGGAGGGAACGACTGTCGCAACCGAGGTCCGGGCACGCCGCAATCTCGGCGGTAAGACCCCTCTTTGAGGAGTGGCTGGATAGGCGTCACGGCGTCCTGACCTATAGCATGACGCAGGTCCTCACCGGACACGGAAGTTTCGGGTGTCACTGTCGAGGACACCAAGGACACGGTAGAGCATAGAGCATGCACGGTGCAGGACTGTCCCGTTTGGGCAGACCACCGCCGTGTCCTTACGACGGCGATAGGAACAAGACCTCTCGCGCCCCGCATTAGTCGAGGCCATGCTGCGGGGCGAGACGGAGTGGGAAGCGGTCGCCTCCTTCTGCGAAGCAGTCATGCTCAAAAGGAGGAGGCGGGCCGCGTGATGGAGAGGATAGCGTCTTCCCTCCGCCCCAACCGCAGTGGTAGACACCCACGGCGTCGGACGTCGGCAGACGATCTCTGGCCACCGTAGGCGCGGGCAAGGGGGCGGCGAGTAATGGGCGACTCGTTGTCCGACCATGGACCATGCCCGAGGCCCGAGTCGACGGCGCGTTGTGTTCCACGCGCGTCTCAAAGAGTGTCAGCATGATGACGGGGACTCTAGAGGACCAAAGCCTGCCGGGGTCGCGGGACTTTCCAATTACCGTGACCCTGTAACGTAAGGGCTATTGAAGGACACCGTGGATTTTAGTCAGTACGAGTCTGACAGTCCCTCCCGCCCTGGCCTGGGTGGGAGAACTAATTTGATGATTTTACCACGTAAAAAAAAAAAGTATTATTCAAGGCAATCGCACTTTAAATGTATGTTGGAGAGGCAATCTGGGCCTGACGAATGGTAATCAGGGCCTAGGAGTTGTACAGATCACCCTCATATCTATGGAATTGACCCCAAGTGGACTAGGGCGGGATTTTTTTTTTGCCGCCACACAAATATAATTTTAGGGGTTACATAGCTTCATACCCAATTCTAATAGTTTTGAAATTCATAGTTCATAATCCTTTGGAGCTTGTCTACCTTATATGTGTTGCTTGATAATACAGCCATAACTATAATGGAAAAAATAATTATATGGCATTAAAAATCAATTACAGAACTTGAAAGTAATTTAATTTTGTATTTATTTTTTAAATAATGATATAGTATGTTAATTAATGACTATCAGGATACAGATTAATAGGGTAATAACTAGGTTATTATTCTTTTCAGGCACTGCTTGAGTTAGAGGCCAGTGCATCAAGCGATGAGGCGGTCAGAGAAAGGATCGCATCCCTCCCACCGGAGGTGTCCGAAGTGCAATTATTGTCTAAGTTACAAGGTAAAATGACACCCTTTTATAACATCAACCGTATAATTTATTTAACAAGGATAGCCAAATTAAAAGCCCTTATTATGAAAGAATATAAAGAAATGGAAGCATGTCCATGTAGGCAAAAACATAACAGTGAATCTGATGAAAAAAAATTGCTCTAGTGTCTTAAAAGTGCCACTTTAGCAGAATTATAAAACTAATTGCGAAAAATTTGTAATAGGGCCTATTCTATAATAACGAAAAGAATAAAATACAGCACTTTACGAATTTTATCGCAAATTAAGTTTATATATTTTCGCTAAAATTGCCTTTTTCAGACCACCTGTTGCATTTTTAAGCTAGAAATAACTTAGTATCTCATTTCACTTGTTGAAATGAGATACAACATTTTTTGTTGATTTACTGGTACCCTAAATGTGTAAAAAGGGTCTTAGTTACATAATATCCATATTCCAGAAATATTTAGAAACTATGAAAAACAAATTAAAGGTCATTTATTTTGTGCTCTTGTTTTATATAACTCTTACGTCAATTAATATTCTATCTCAATCCAAATCCTGATCCTTTTTTTACTTTTGTTTCTGTTTAATTCTTTTTTCTTCTTTATGACTGATAGACAAATTTAGTCATTGATTAAGGACAAAGATTAGGATCAAGATTGCAACTGTCTATTAATTTCCAGCATTAAAGTAAACTTCCAAGGCAAGGCAAACAGGGCTTTGCAAATTTTCATTTTTTTTCATAATTGAAATTTGTTTTTCATAGTTGATATTATCATGTTTCAGATTTTTTTTTGTTTCTGGAGAGAATTGTCTCAAGATTAGTTTGTAACTTAAATAATTATTTTTAAGCATTGACTGTGATTGGAAATTAAAGACTTTATTAATTGTGTAATATTTCTCAAACGCTGTGTTAAATGTGATTCTAGTAGCTAAAAATGAATGTATAAACATTTATAAGTTATGTAAATAAATAAAGGATATTGATGATACGTTCTGTGTATTTCACTTATTCTCTGATTTGCCCAATTTGGTTTGATAACTTGCAAACATTCGTAAAGATATCACATGAAAAACAGTAAAAAAAAAATGAAAAGAGGTCTAAAATATTATGATCTCTTTGAATGTTTGTGGGTAATTTCCCGAAATATTCTTCAAGTAAATGTATGCTTTATAAAAGAGGAATTTTGTGTTCAAAATATACTCAGCCCTGTGTTATAATAGCACAGATAGCTTGTATCACAGTCAATGCTGTCACACCCTATTACTGAATATAAATTGGAAAAAAGACAAGTATTTTACAGAAACTTGTAAAAAACAACAGATATACACCTCAGACTTAGAGTTCAAAATAATTAAGCCAACAGTCATGTTTTGTAACTACCGACTTTATATCATACACAGCAAAGCTAAAATTTCATTTTAACAAAAAATTTTTTAGGTCTTTTTGCACTTTTTGAGCTATAATCAAAAATCAACTTGAACAAGTAAATAGAATAGACAACAATGTAAATTATCTGAGGTTTTGGATTCATGCAAAGATTTCATACACTTAAGCCTAATTTACACACTGCAAGAAATAACATGATAGTTACATGTAAGTTTGACTACTTATTATGGTATTTGATCAAGTGAATTCATTGTTCAATTATACTCCTCACAGGTATATTTTTAAACCTAGCTAGGAGTACAGCACTTTACCCTCCATTTTATTGTACTCACACTAAAAAGGTTTTTTGTAAACTATCATCATGTACTACAATGTTTTTGATGAATAAAAGTTATTTAGTTATTGTCCACTAACAGTCCGCAATGTAGTCAAACTTCCATGCAATTTGTTGCAGCATGTAAATGGGTCTTTACTAGTAGTAATGAACCTTGTAGTACACTTCAAAAATTGGCATCTATGGTACTTTCACAATCATTATATCTTGTGATTGGAACACCATAATTTTGTAGTGTTCAATTACTTTTTTTTTTGTCTTTGACAATTCAAAAGTGCCTGTAACTGGCCTACTTGAAATAAATGCTTTGATTGCTAATAGTACCGTCTTCTTTCAGATAAGGAGTCGGCGCTAAGTCTGAGTGCTGTTGTGAACTCAGCCGTGGAACTGCTGGCTGAATATAACTTGAGACTGAGCGAGGAGTTGGAGAAGAGACGCAAGGTGGCCGGCATGCTCCGGGACTACGCGCAGGCGCAGCGGGACCTCGCCAAGCAGGCCGAGGCTAGGCTAGAGGTAACTTGGAAGGTGAAATAAGACTGTTGAGGCTTTGCCAAACTGAGATCGCGTCGAGGAATGTCCTTGACGTGTTTACTTACCATGAAAATATTATGTAAGTCGTCATATAAAACGCTAGCGCCGGTGTTTAGCGGGACGACTTACATATGTTTCCATAGTAAGAAAGCATGCCAAGATCACTGTTTGGTAAAGCCTTTATTGTTGAAAGGTTTATTTCACCAATTTGTCACAATTTTAGCAGACGGGTTGCACCGATTTCAATTTTATTTAAATAGATGAGGCGATTTAGGCAAACAATTTTTTTGATTATTTTAAAATAGTCTTAAATCTAGAACTCGGAACTCGCAGTGTCTCTACTAAAGTAATATGCAATGGCGTGCGATTGGAGAGGCCTAAGTCTAACAGTGAACTACTATAAGATGATGATGATGAATGTTTCTAGTAGACGTTGCGACGATCATGCACGAGTTATTAATTTTGTTATTGTTTGTAAATATGACAAATGCGCAATAGCACAGCTATTGGGCAATCGGCTGCTCTGTCGCGGGATCAATTTCCTCACACGACAAATATGTTATAACCTACACGTAGATGTTTCATGTCCCGCTGTTTTCATGTATGGTGCACTAAAATTGTTACAAAAAACTGTATGCGTACCCACGATACAGGAAATATTCCAAGTGCAGGAAATTTCTTTATTATGACCAATAAACAACGCATTTTCCGTACTGACATTTAACAGTGCCATTTCTCATTCCAGGAATACAATATAAAACTGCAGAAGATCTACGCGGTCAAAGCGGAATTGAAGTCTCACTTAGAGAACTTACCAGATGTATCCCGACTACCCGACGTGACGGGTGGACTCGCGCCTTTGCCGTCTGCTGGGGACCTGTTCAGCATCTGAGGGTATACCTGGAGGATGCATGGCACCTCGAGATCATGGAAATGCACTTACAATTACACTGATACATATTTTATCATTTAAACATACCGAGGTATTTTTTTTACTGGCTTAGCACTTGTTGCCACTCTTGTCTATGCGTATTTTCATCGACATAAAGGAAAAACTTTTTTTTTTAATTGTGAGTTAATTTAACTACTTTAAGTGTCTAAACACACTATGCCGAAGTTACGCGACCGAAGTTCGGCGGCTGATTTTATGTTCCGACGTATTTGGCTGATGATTTGACACACCATAAGTGCCGAACTTACGCGGCAGAAATTCTGCGCGGGCGGCTCCCTGCTGCTCCCCGCCCCCGGATCTTCGTCGGTAATCGAACCGAACTTCGGTCGCGTATAATGTGTGGTCACAGAATAAGTTGCCGCTGAACTTACGGCCGACCGAAGTTAGGCTGTACGCTATGACGCGACGTAATTTTGGCATAGTGTGTCGTCAGTAATTCAAATAGCATTGCAGGCGTAATTGTGCTGAACTTCGGTCGCGTAATTTCGGCATAGTGTCTTTAGACACTAAAGCTTAATATCTTACAGCAGGTTTTGTTGACTTAGGGTCAGCTCACACCGAGGCGCGACGCAACGCGACGTGACGAAATATGCAAATGTGTATCTTTTCGTGTAGTAAATAAAGTTAGATTTTGAGTAGCTCTATTGAAATGTAAGTGCAGCGTCGCGTCTCTGTGTGTCTTGACCCTTATTGGCTTTACCATCTATATCGAAGTTTTGACATAGCCGGTAAGAAAAAGCTTTATGGTAGTAAAGGCATTGTAGTTTTGTTTTCATTTTAAAACAATATCTATAAAAAGTGAAAAATATATACCTACTTACACTAGCTTCATTTTTAATCTCAGCTTTTTATGAAGCAGGAGTCTTTAATATTATGTCAAATCACAAGCAGCCCTAAAATAACGCGGATCAAGATTTGTATTGAGATACAATTATAAGTGCATTTCAGAGTAAAATGTACTATTCAATTCAATAGATGACGCATCAGTCTTGTAAGTTATTTTGCAATATAAGCAAATTCTAGGGATCTACCACTAATTATTATAGCAGTAAGTACCTAAGTACATCTTACATGTTTCATTTTTTTTTCAAAATCCTGCATGGGACCTTCATGAGTGCCATCGGTGTCGCTTGACTGACTTAAAAGGGCACCGTGGCCCTGGCACTCAAAGACAACAAAAGAAAAAGGAAACGAGAATTACCTTATAAAAAAACAAATTAGTGTGGGAAAAGGATGGAGCTAGCCTGTAGATTTCGCATCTCTTTTCCACACTCAAGTAACAATAAAGTAACGCTGCTGTAAGTGATGGTGGCAAAGATCCCTGAAACATAGTGAGATATAAGCGTTGTAAATCACAAGCAAGTGACTCGTCATAAGGTTCAAATTGCAATGACAGACACGCGTTCGTGAAATGTAACTTCTATACTGAAGTGTATGATTATGTGTTTACCCGACTTTTCTGTATAATTATCTGCCAACCTAGATATCTATTATTAACAATGATAAGATTGACGAAAAATCCATTGAGGTATTCTATTTAAAAAAATACATAACTAAGCGCTCGTTCACACGTACCACAACCACGCCACATCACATCGACAAAAGGTGGTCAAACTGTTTACTTGTGAATAATGTCGTTGCTGCTTTTTGCAGTTTCGTTGTGGGACCGACGTTGTGGACCGTTCACGGTGTCACTAGTGGTTGCGATGTGGCTATTATCACCCACGCGGTCGATATAGTGACGGCAAAATGTGGTGGTGGTAAATACTACAATTTTATTTTACCCGCACGCACCCGCCCACGTCATGCGTCATGTGGCTGTGGATGTGGTACGTGTGTAACAGCCCTAAGAATGCAAATGTACTGATTTTAAATAGGTAATATAATACTAGATATAGATATTTTCTCTACGACGTTAGGGGCTTCAAGTATTACGTAAGCATATTTATTACAATTATTTAACCCCCCCGTCCCCCTTGTCAACAAAAGTAAGCAAAGCTCTTACCCCCTCCCCCCATGCTTACGTAAACATTTTTCGCGGGAATCCCCGAAAATGCGTTTCGTTTTTTCGAGGGTTGCCATTCGTGTATAAAGTAAATATAAATAACTACCGATGACTTAAACATCATCTAGACTCCCCTACCCCCCTATATCATCCAAAATAAGCAAAGCAAAGACCCCCCCCCCCCCCCATAGTGCTTACTTAATACTTGAACGGGGGGCCGTTCTATTTGGATAGATATTTGGGGAAATATCTAATTGAATTTTACAGACGCTAGCACAATGCCTACCTTAATATATCTTTAATAGATTTTCAACTTCATCACAACAAGGCTTATATTTGATTGGGAAAATTTGACAGATTGAGGTAGGTTGATTTCCTAGCGTCTGTTTTGAAATTGACAACGTTTTCAATATAAATTGTGTAGTTTAGATAGTAACGCGAGATTGGCAGTAGGTAGAGTATGTTATATTCTTATATTTTATTTAAATTTCGATGAGGTATTGCCGTCTTGGAAATACCTCCTAATATCTTGAAATATTTTTGCCCCGTAAAAAAAGTGTATAATAAGAGGGTGGTACTGGTTTTTAAAAAAAAAAAACGGTAAAGTAATCCACTTCTTAAACACAAAAAAGTGTAAAATAACTTTTCTTCTTTCGGAATCGACTGTTTCTTGATTTTATTGACTTTTTTTTACCACAGATTCTTCAACGAAGTTTTTATTTATTTCACTTTTGACTTATCCACATGTTACTTACATTCTTTAAATATTTTAGTTTCTACCTATTCCGATCTCGTAAAATAACATAAATAATATTTAATGCATTATCATACACTTCTTATAATTTAATTATAATCGAAGTTTGCCTTATTTTTGTGAATATTCGCCTTATTATACGCATACATACAATGTAAAGGTATGCTATGAATATTAAATCGGTTAGATTTAGACAACTCTTGTCTATGTAATTTGTGGGTAGTTTATTTATGTTATACCTATGATTTACACTATGTAGACATCTACAATATTATGAAAAAATAAACCTGTCCCATCTGTGAAGGTATTATTAGGTATTGAAATATTACTATTTTTTTCTTCTTGGGTAGTGACATCAAACTCATACAATCGAACATACTAAATTCATTGATGGAGTTGTCAAATTAAAAATATAAATTTTAGTTCTAATAATTTCAAAATTCAGTAATAACTTTAGTTTCATAAATATTTAGGCATAATTTTGTGCCCCTTTCAGATCGGACGGGCTTTATTTAACATAATATTTTATGAAGTGAACTTTGCACTTCAGCCAAGCTTTTTTCCTATCACTCTCACACTACTGCTGCAAACTACAAGTGTGGGGCCAGTCTTAGAATCTTTCAAAACTCATTTACGTTACAGTATTTTATTTGCAACATTTTTGATGACACAAAATAATTTCATTTTTCATATCGTTCTAATTTGGTTTCAAAAAAAAAAATCAAAAAAGCTCTTTTTTGGCGCTTGGGTGACATTGAGGACGACGCTCTTGGCAAAAAAAAATGTTTTTGAAAATTGTATAGTAAAATAAGATGGCCGCCGTTAGTTCCGACTTTGGCCACGCGCCAAAATAACCATGTACAGACGCCAGCACATCAATCTGCCTCAATCTGTCAAACTTTAATAGATTTTTTACCTTAGCAAAATAGTGGAAGGTTAAAGTTCGATTGGTAATACTTGACAGATTGAGGTTGGTTAACCCGCTAGCGTCTGTACATCTAAAGTGTGACATTTACGTTGCTAAAACTCTGTGACTCGACACGAGTGGACTTGCATTATTTTAGTAACAATAAGCCTTACATTGAGCCGCATAGAGTATCCTATGCCTTGTTTTTTTTTTCGTTTGTTACGTTTGTCCTTGTAAGATTTAGCCTAAGTCCATATTTCCAATAAGTTATGCCTTTTTTACTAACACTAAGCGTACGATAAATTTGTTGGATTTCCTACTCTTGGCTCAACGCAGAGTTGAAATTCCTACAAGGTAATAATTTTTCGCTTTGGGTTGCTGAAGAGGCATTAGTCTATGTCGATATTTCTAGTTCCATATCATAATTATTTTTCTATAAAGTTAAGCAGAAAAAGTATGCTCAAATACATGTACGACAGATCTCCGAAGATACACGAAATGCAAACTTTGTCTATACAGGATCGGTGGTTGAGCGCGAGTTTGATATTGTTCCGTGTCTAGCTGTTTGCGTATGTCAGTTTAAATGTATATAATCGCAACCACGACATGAAGGTAAGATCACACTAGGCGGAACTGCACTGCAGCGGAACTGAAGTACACGACGCTCAACTATACAGCGCAGTTCGGTTGCAGTGCAGTTCCGTTGCCGCTTAGTGCGTGTTGTCTCGTATAATTTCATATAAAGAATATTTTGACGCGTCGTGTCGCGCAGTACCGCCTAGTGCGGTCTTGCCATGAGAAAATCCTAGAGAGGGTAATTATTTAAAAAAAACTGCCAGTATTGGATTGTCTTTTCCTGTATACTACCGATATAATTTTTTAATATTATGTGTCTATCATATTAATATGTTTATCTCTGACGAATAAATATTGTGTACATAGACATACATTTCCCTCTATTTTATAATACTCCTGTCCGCGCTGGTTTCGTCGTCTTTATGATTTATTTAAAGTTTTCATTAGATAGTAATCAATATTGACTGTATTATGGCTGATTAAAATTGATCCAGCGTTCCTGTATTGAAAACTAGGAACGCTGGACTGCGCTATTCTCTATGCTATGCTATTCTTTATAAAAACAGCCTTGTGAGAACGTTCACGCCGCGGGGTTTTTTACTTGACAAATCATCCAATGAGTCTCATTCGAGTAAAAGGAACTGTCAGACTTGTACTGACTAAAATCCACGGTGTTCCAGGTTCACAGTTACCTGGCCCTGTAGCCATGTTACAAACGATAAACGCAAACGCTGAGTACGTTTTAATGGATTTTCAACTTTATCACAGAGTACTACAGAGGGGTCTCTATGCGATGTAGGTATAAAACGGCACGCACACACGCGCACACCGTTCACGGTGCCGTATGCCGTGGGGCCGCCCGTCTCGCACGCGTTCCGTATCTTAATATTTTTGTTACGTTTACGTATGTGAAAGAGAAAATAACCAAAATAAAAAGTAGTATTATTAATTAGGTACTGTGTGAAATAACTTTATAATTATATTTTAGTTATAAAATATAAGGAAAAGCAAATACTGCATAGCTTTTGGTTGCTTAAACGACAATAGTGATAAGAGCCTCACGTTTCATAAACTACCGCGTCACGTCGAAAGGTGAAAATATCGACCACGTTCAAACTCAGAAAATAGCAGCTACGCATTCAAGGTCAGCGATCGTAATTGGTTGCGAGACTTTTTTACCATTTACAATGACTCGCAACGCAGAACCTGTGACGTAGGGATGGAGATCTGAGATCGATTAATCGAAGAATCGATTGTTGGAGCCAAAATATCGATTTTTTTTTAATCTATATACACCGTGTTCTTCACGTTATCCATAAACTTTAGCAAATACTTCTATGGCTTTTACAAATCAAATCCAACAAAGGAAGTAGTACTTAAAAAGGCTTCGTTACAAAGATATTTGTAATTTCATTTAATGAAATTTAATTGAGCTATGCAGTGAGAAAGTATCTTAATTTGAAATCTATCAAATACTATTTGCATTTCATTTGTTTCAGCCCGCCAAATGTTATGAATGAAAATACGACGTTGCCAATTCGGATAAAGAGGCATGCATATCGGGTTATTTACGACTAGGTATTTAGGTTGTATGAAAATTAACAAAAAATAAAAAATAAGAATTTATTAATGTGTCCATAATGAAAAATGCTTACTTCCGTGGTTTGAACATCTGGTCGAAGTTTATGTATATCGTCCGGAACACGGTGTATAGTACTGAATGGATTCAGTGAATCGATACTTCACCCTTGAAACGCGACATTCGATTTTAGTTTTTGCTCTAAACCATAAAAGTATTTACAATTAATTGAATGTACCCATATTATAAGAGTGCTGCCGGTTAAAGGGTTAATTATTCAAAAACTCGCGAGATGGCTGTATGTTTGGATTCCTTCGCCTCTCTTTAATAAAAAAAAGTAACGTTTGTTTGTAATCTTTGACTTTGGAAGGAAAGAATAATACCAAAAAAAAAACTTTGACTTTCTTTTTGTATTCTGTGACTGACATTTCTTGTTGCGTCATCATCATTCATTAAAATTCATTTGTTTGTTGTTTTAGAATCTGTGTGTCGTAAAGCAAAATAAATACTGATTTTTATGTAGTGTTTGTTGCAGAATAATAACTAAGTAATTGTAAACCAATACATTTAATAAAGCCTATAAACAACAAAGCCTAATATTTCAAATATTTTTAAATAATATTCTTTTTTGTCTTTGTAAGATGAAATGTTTAAAAATATTACAATAATAGGTTCTAATGTAAGGTGCCGTTGGTACTATGTATTAACATTCTGTGCTAACAATCGATAATGTATGTAGAATGTAGTAACGAAACCAAAAAGATATAGGCTGATGATAAAAAAATCCCTGAAGAACATTTATGTTAACCTTCTACTGGTGATGTGAAATTGAGTAACAGTATTGGTGACGTGCCGTCATTTTGACGTACTTCTTCAATGCCGAATTTCAGGACAACTAATTGCATGGAGATGAAACAAATGGCTTTATTTACAAGTAGATATCTTACTTTCATAAATTAAATACTTTTTATTTATTATAATAGAAAAGTTAACGTATATTATTCACACAAACTTAGTATTAATATTCAGCTACTGTTTTCGTAGATATTGAAATAAATCAACATAAAATTTTAGTAAATGAAACAAAATGAAATCCAACGTTCTATTCTTATTGATACTTAAATGATTAACGAATAAAAACGTTTTAACATACTACAACAATAGAAAAAAAATTAAGATTCATCTTGGGAATTAGCGTTTTTTTTTAAGGCAAAAAAGACGGGCTTCTTGAGATACTTGTATAGATGTGATGTTCTTTTTTTCTATTTTGCGAGATTCATAGAGCAACAAAAGCCTATTGCTTTCCAAATTTCTATAAGAGGCTCATCCTTGGAGTCCATGTCAGATTCTGGAGTTTCTACTCACTTTCTGTATTGCAATCAGATTCCACTCAGTTATTCAGTTCCAACACATCACTGCCACTTTGTTTTAAAATCTCAGTGTTAATACTCGTAATCTTCGTCATTTGGATTAATTTTTAATGAAAAACTACAACATGATAATAGTATAAATTACGGACACTATTGGTGACGTGACGTCAAATTGACGTCGGGTATCCTATATCTCATCATCTATGCGTTTGCGTCGATCAATTTGTGTGAAATCGGACGCCAAACTGAGCTAAATGCAGCTACTGAGAAGTGCAGGTAAAGAGAAACAGTCGTTCGAGACATATTCAGTGGTTTTAGTTAAAAGGTGTCAAATTGACGTCACGTCACCAATAGAAGGTTAATAGTGTAATTTAACAAATGCATAAAATACACCTACCTACCTTATTGTGCCTCCTAAACTCGTAAGTCGCAACCCTATTGAGATTCACGGATAGCAACAATGTAAACACATTGTAATGTTGTTAGCGTCAGATAAACAAAAATAAACTCTCGCGCGTAACCATTCAGTACATTTTTGCTTGCGCATGGGAAGTTTAGGCTATTATAAAAGTACATGGGTGATGCCGATGCTAGTAAAAATGTACTTTATTCTCTCGAGTATAGATTTTACATTTGTTTGATTGTTTTTGGGAAGTGACCCAACTGTTCTAAACTGTGACTTTATGTGCTTGGGTATAACGTTGAAGATCTAGTGAAGATTCATTCCTGTCGCTAACGCTCAGAAATCTTAAATAGATTTTCAACTTTAGGCTCTTGGCTGTAAAGTTGAAAATCTATTGGGGAGTACCAATCGTTTGCGACTTGTTGTGACTTGGCTAGGGGGCTGATAAGATAGTCTAGCGACCCCGACATGTGTTTGGTTCTCTATGGGGGCGTCGTCAGATTGCTGACAGCTATTTGAGGCGCGCGTGGAACTCGACGTGTCGTCGATCTTGGCATGGTTCATGATCGGACGGCGAGTCACCCATTACTCGCCGCCGACGATCTCAAAGCTGCCTCGTCGAAGAGTTCAGCGATGCGATTTCTTATAGAGAATAGCATAGCTGGATTGAAACATGTTAAAATTTTTCTAGTGACATTCAAAAATATTCATTAAATAAAATAGCCTTTATTTTGGTATACATGTACGCAGCATTAATAAATTGTATGTTAACTAAGCAATAATATTATTTGCTCTGTAATGTTTTTTTTAGTAGGTACATGTCAATTGAAATTCTGAAACGCAAAGTAATTTGTCATTGACTTACCATAACTTATACTGTGCATAGAAAATTTTTATGTTCATAATATTTTGGCTGGTCACTGAAAAATGTGCCTGTTTTACAAAATGATGTTATTTTTTGTAATGTGTGCTTTTGGTTGTTATATTTCATTTAAAATTGTGATTATTTCGTCAACTTCGGTTATGTAGGTATTCAAGGTTTAAATCACGTTTGTAAACCAAATAGTAGCGTAATTTGGTGCGATTAGTTAATTTATTTTAGCTACCACGAACCCACTATGTATAGCTAGATATTATAGACATAAATGAATTATAGAATTTGTTATATTAACAATCTTGTTCTTTTATTCATTCAATCCTCTCGAACTCAGTTGTAAAATAAAAAACCGCATTTAAATCGGTTCATCCGTTTGATAGCTGCGGTGCCACAGACAGACACACAGCGGTCAAAATTATAATTAGCATATTTTTGCGTCGATATTAACGTTTTCACCGCCACGGACTTGTATAGAAGTTCCGGATTTTCGTGCCACCAGCGCCACGACTTCTATAGAAGTTCTTCATTTTAAAAAGCTAGATCGAATGTGCTTTAAGACGCGGACTGACTACGATTTTAATCGCTTATGACCGCGTAAACTATTGTCACCACTATGGAGCGTCAATAAGATTGAAAATTGAAAAAATGACATTTGTGTTGAAATGTGACGTAAGCTGCGAATGGGCATTTATTTTACTGCTTTTCTTTAGATTATTTAAAATATAGACATAAAATTAAATAATGGTTCGGTTAATGTTTTAAAAAAATGGAAAACCTACTAAATTCTTAAAAAAAAAACTGTTGTTATCGCTGGAAATACAGAGATCTTCGACGTCAAAGTTTATTTTTGTGCTACAACTTCCCAATTTTTATTGGGAATATCAAACTCTTATTTATTATTCTGTTCGGTTTAAATTCTTTATACCCTTCTCTGTTCACTGTATTTTTCGCGTTACTTATTTTTATTACATTACGTCATACTCGACGTTCTAAGAAACCAATTTTTGGGAATATGAGATAAGACCGCGCCCTGTAGAAAAAAAATCGTGGTAAGTACCAGTTGTATAAAAATGAACTCTGTGTGCTACAGTTTTTAACGCAATTTACTATTAGACAAAGACACTAGCGCCATGTAAAAAGGATTCTTATTTTGACTTTTTAGTTACCTAAATACTTTTTTGATGTTCTCGTATAAAAATTATGAGGAAATTCTCTTTGATGACGGATTATATTACATCCATTCAATGTCAACAGATTGTATATTTTGACAGATGTTTACTTATCCATGGCATTAGAATTGTTTTCGAAAAATATTAATTATTTAGATTAAAATGAGTATTAGCGCGGTAAGTACCAACATTTTATTACTAAACAATGTTTTTGATAAAAATATATGTTACAATAATAACTAACTGGGTTGTAGAAATCATAAAGGCACTATTTAAAATATTGTAGCTTCATCTGGTTGGACTGGAAACCTGCCCCAACATAATTCATAAGACTAAGCAGAAAATGATTATATACAAAACTGTTACTATGTATTTCAGAGCACACGTTCAAAAACTTTGAGCGACACAGTCGACAGTGAATCTACTGAAAGTCCACTGGTAACGTATGATGATTTTATTACCTCTGAGGAGATTTTCATGGATATCGGGCTTGTGTTACCAACCTCGAATAATTATAATAATTAAAAAAAATTTTTGGTGTGGACTACCCCTAACATTTAGGGGGATGAAAAATAGATGTTGGCCGATTCTCATAGATACCGGATAAGCACAATTTTTTTTATCAAAATCGGTCAAGCCGTTTCGGAGGAGTATGGCAACGAAAACAGTGACACGAGAATTTTATATATTAGAAGATGTCATCTCACAGTTCAACTTGCTTGATATGGTTGTAAAATCGGAACCAGGAACAATAGTTACACAATGCTGTTTCAGTATTTTTCTTGTGTTGCGTAACATGTAGTCAGTAACATGAGTAGTGTTGCTGCAGCAATAGCAGTCACGGTACGGTTGGCGCCGTGGCTGAGCGTTCGATTGCTGCGTAGCGTGTCGCGGGTTCGATTCTCGCACTGATCAAATATTTATATGATCTAAGTACAAGTAATTGTTCTGGGTCTGGGTGTTTGTGTATGTTTGTTTTAGGGTCCCCCCACATTTGTCGACACGGAATCTGCTTAAGCCGGTCAATAAATGTGGGGGGGACCCTTAATGTCTGTAAACCCCTCGATACAGGGGAAATTCCTAGTGTGGAGCAACATTTTTTATACAAGACAAAAAATATTGTGTAGTTTTTGTTCATAATAATCAGTAGGATGGTGAAAAAACTTAGTCCTATTATACCTAAACCCCCTCCTGTCCTGCAGGTATATGACCGATGGACGAACAACATAAGTTACCGCCAGCTGGTAGTATCCTCCTGCATCGGTATCTTCCAAGTGTGGTGGCATCCATACCTCCACGACTTCAAGAGACTCCTTCCCTTCCTGTTCCTATACAACGTGTTCAGCATCGTGATCGGATATCCCGTGTTCTACCTAGAGCTCGCTTTGGGAGTAGTTACAAGGAAGGGTGTGCTGAAATGTTGGGATTTAGCGCCTATGGCGAGAGGTAAGAAAACTTACATGTTTTTAATGTTGCTTACTTTGCCTGCCCTTACGAATTAATTTTGATGTCGATGAAGTTTGTAAAAGAGGATAGGTATTGAAACGTAACTACGTATCTACAGCTAGGTACGTTAAGTAAAAATAAATAGAAACAATATTGACGCTACGTAGGCACGACCGGAGTAGTTGTACAACTGTTGCCCTGAGCACTCGTGTGCACGCAGCTACGTGGAAATCATAGTAGTGTTTTATTTTATTTATTTACTTACACTTTTGACGAGTATATATCAAAGGTATATAGGTAGGAGCAGTGGTGGCCCAGTGGTATCGGCCTCGACTTACGAGTAGTAGGTCGTGGGTTCGAACCCCGTCAGGCGCATTACTTTGTGTAATTTATTTCAACACCACTGCTCTCAAAACGGTGAAGGAAAACATCGTGAGGAAACCGGCATGTCCTAGAACCAAAAATTCGAAGACATGTGACATCTACCAATCCGCACTGGGCCCGCGTGGTAGATTACGGCCCACTCCCTCTCACAGAGAGGAGGCCTGTGTCCCAGCAGTGGGAACATTTATAGGCTGATGATGATGATATAGGTAATTATATCTACGAAGTGAAAACTGTAAATTTTACGGAAATAAAATAGTATGGACACAGTTTTTCTGGACCAGAAAGCTATTTTCTTAATACTGAGGATAGGGTAATTTATCGATACGTGCGAAACTCCTTATATGTGTAAGATCTTACAGCAGATTCAAACTACAGCATTCTCAGCAGTATACCGATATTCTGTGTACTATGAATCTTTCCAGGCATGGGATTCGCGATGCTATCAAGTTGCTTGTTCAGTGCTCTAGCAGCGGGCACTGTGGGCGCATGGTGCCTGGCGATGTTGGTCCACTCCTTCCACATCTTCCTTCCCTGGCTGCATTGCGCGGCGGCTGCAAAGCCTCCTTGTGCAGCCAGGCATCGACCACTGCCAGTGGGCAGCGAGACTCCGCCGCAGTCGTTCTTTTTGTAAGTAGTTTTTAGGTCACAGCTCATTAAAGTCACCCGGCATCCAATCCGCACCGCCTCGCCTCTTGCGGATAGTATTCTTTATATGGACTCGTATGGGTATGCGATCACTATATCAACTCCGTATAGAGTCACCGGATCGCCTCGGTCGTTAAGCCCTCCACACGCTGCTTGCCTTGCGTTAACTGCGCATTGCCAACGCGCGGGTCTCGAGAAGACCGCACGCTGCCCGCGTATGATTCACGCGCTACAACTACTGACTACTCGAAAATTCGTGGACTAAACGACGTCCACTCGTTGACCACGCCGCGTCCACCAGTGGACCACCTGTCGACAACTAGTGGACGACGTGCGACTGCGAGGTAGGTGCCGGGTAGGCTCTAAGACCTTTATTATAAAAGTATCTTTAGGGGAATGTTGTGCTATTGAAATACGTTCCTGCCGTTCAACACTGCGCTGCGATTGCTAATCTTCTCTGTGCAGCCAGTCATAGATGGTTTCCAGTTAGCTGTGATACTCCGCCGCAGTCCTTTTTGTTAGTAGATACTTTTCTAATAAAAGTATCTACTAACAAAAAGAAGGACTGCAGTACCTTCTCTAGTACAGCTTGGCCAGAACGTCTTGAAACGGAACTAATATTTTTATTTGCTGACAACGTTTTAAAATATTTGATATTTGATGTAAACAAAGACGCAGGTTTGTAAGATTTATTACTGTGCCATAAAACTACGTAATAAGTGAAAATAAATGAAATAAAATCATTCAAAGTGCTGGTAGCGAGAAGACAGTCTCGACTTCCGGTTTTCTACTGTTTTTTGCCAAGCTGTATTTTTTGCTACCTATTAGGTACTATACGAAAGTAGTGCAAAACAAATATTGTGAATGATGAATCGAATTAACTAGGTCGTTGTTCCAGTAACTTCGTGCTAGATCTGAAGCGGGATGGTCTATCAGGTGGACTGGGCAACGTGGTATGGGAGCTGACGGTCTACTACGTCATATGCTGGTTGCTCATCTACTTCATAGTCATCAAACGGATATACAGCTACTCGAAAGTAAGTTTTGTAATGTATTGACTAGCCTTGTAACTGATTGCTAGTATTAGAGATATTGATCGAGAGAGTCCGAAATAAGTCGTTTCAATTATACTTTAACTTTTGCGAATTCGTCTCCGGTGGCGCCTGTTTCAAGCATTGCTACACATGAAGTCGCGGCGCTTCTCCGCGTGGCAGAGGCGACGGACTTCGCCGCAGAAACGCTCGATGGCTTTGCGCTGTGGAAGAATATTAACAATGTAGTATTTTTTTTTATATACCTCATGATAGTTTCGTGTTTGACCAGTAACGGCGTTAGGGTAAGGCGCGGTTAGGCGATTGCAGCCCAGGGCGCCGGATATGAAAGGGTAAATGCCCTTTAGCGAAAAAATCGTTATGGTGGCAAGATTGAATGGAACTCAGTGTCAAATTCGGAGCACTGCAATGCCTGCATAGCAGTTAACGTTACCGAAAATCCTGGACCATAGAGAAAAACATTATCAATCTCTAAATTGGTTGAATTTTGACAAAGTTGGCAACTTAGTCAATCGAAAATCGAAATGAAATTGCTGATAACCTCGACCTCGAAGGCTAGAAAAGTAAAATTTTACTAGTTTTAATAAATGGTAATTTCATTATTATTATCCTTTTCCTTCTTTCAAATGGGATTGAATTGAGTTAGGGGGCGCCGTAGAAATCTCGCCCAGGGCGCGCTGGTAGTGCTAAAACCGGCACTGCGTTTGACCATACTATCTTGCCTGATGGTAAGCGAAGATGATTCGATCTTATCGCTCGCCGCCCTACGCTAAATCACCGCACCGGCGCGGCGCGTTGTGTTCGAGCGTGTTCAGCACAATGACGGGGCCCCCTTAGAGGGCCAAAGCCTGCAAGGGTCGCGGGATTAACGAGCTACCGTGACCCCGGAACGTAAAGGACGATATTGAAGGACACCGTGGATTTTAGTCAGTACAAGTCTGACAATACCTCCTGCCCTGCCCTGGGTGGGAGGACTCATTTGATGATTTTACCACGCTAAGAAAAAAAAAGTGTCCACTCACATCGGCAAAAGGTCGTGAAATATTGTACTTGGTATTGGTACAACAGCAGCCAAACAACAGCGAACTGCCGTTGTTAGCGACGAATAATAATCGCATCAAGCAATTATGTAAATATGTAGTAATTAGAAAGATAAGGCTAGTTTGAGCAATAAAACTATTGTTATTATATTTAATAAGGATTGGGTAAATGTAGAAATGTGCATTTTATAAGTACCTTCAAATATATTGATAATTTGGTTTGTTTTTTATTTTTCCCACCTGGTGTCTCTGCTGATGCCACAAAGTAAACCCATAGTAGGGTAAACATAAAAATGCACATTTTACATACACCGTCAAGTAAGTTGAGAAACTGTGTTGTCCCGAAAAAGTAAGCAAAGTGATAGGTAGACGTAAAAAGTGTAAATTTTACAAATACCCTCAAAAACAGTGATAAATAATTGTAATTCCAATTTTTGGCACTTGGTGTCTCTGCCTGTACGTTGATGCAAAATTGGTTTTTTGTCATTTTTTGGGTCTAAAAATTAAGGTTTTTATAAGGTTTTTATGTAATTAGATAGACTAAGCTAACCCCTAGGCTATAAGATGAATTGTAAAGCAAAAGGGGAAGGTTTACCATAGAAAACTGCCAAATTAAGGTTCCCCATACAAAGTCGCATTAGTGCCGTGTGCAAAAATGGATTGCTCTGATTGGCTGAAAGAAAAAATATTAGGGTCGTGTGCAAATTTTAAAGGATCTGATTGGTCAGAGCTCTGTATAAAAAAGGGGTAGTTTTCTATGGCATTCATTCCGAAAACCAGCAGTATTATAATAAACAACAAGTAAGAAAGTAATCCGGAGTCTCATTAGCGCCGAACCAAACCTTGAAGCCTTCAGTATCTACCGCCAGCGATCCTACGAGTGCAATAGTCTACAGTGGTCCTTCGAGAAGCCGGATCGGGTTCAAGAAAACTGAAGATGCCTTCTACAAGATCAGGATCAGTGCAGTCCAAGGCTACGGGAGAAAGTACTTCGTCGGTCGACGGGAGTGCAAGCACGCCAAGTGAAACTACAAGCGAGGCGACTACGAGCGCGTCAATTACAAGTCGGTCAACGCTCACGAGAAGATCGCCGCCGCCTAGCGTACGAGCCCACCAGTCGTCCATTCGTCAGCAGAATACTGCCGGGAGGGAATCAGCATCGGGGGGAGCGACTCGCACCGCGCCCCTAGCCAGCACCGTGGAAGGGCAAGTTGAAGCGTCTGATCCCGCACGCCGAGAAGAAAGCCACAACACTACGCGGCAGAACCCAGATAGAAGTGTTGCTGTGAAGTTACGTCGAGATGAAGGGAGTGTACCGACGTCAATAGATGGGAGTCTGCAGCAGCCTCGCCCTAAGAAGCCGACCCGCGAAATAGACACGCAGTCCGTCCGCTCGTCGCATAGGAAGAGAGCAGAAGCGCAAGCAAAGTTAACAGTGGCACTAAGGGAATTGGAATTGGCAGAAGCGCGATCAAGAGTGGCTCAGGCTGAACTGGAACTAGCAACAGCAGAGTCAGAAGAAGAAGATGGTGCCGGAGAAGAGATGTACGAGCAAACTCAAGAAGTCGAGAGGTGGTTCATCCAATCTGGGGTCAAGCCTAGCAATGATAGTAGCCAACTGAAGAAAAGAAGAGTGACATCCACGAGTTAGCCCAAGTCATCGTCAAGCTGTCAGAGAAGTCACGTGACGTCGCAACGCCGAAGCACTTCGAGCTCCCTCACTTCAGCGGGTCCTGTGAAGAATGGTTGCCGTTCAAGAGATCATATGAAGACGGGGCTGCCTCCTTCAGCGACGCACAGAACTTAGCGCGCCTCAGAAGAGCAATTCAAGGTGCAGCCAGAGAAGCCGTCCAGAGCCTACTGTTTACAGCTGAAGATCCACGCGAAGTACTCAGGGGATTAGAAGCCAGATTCGGAAGACCTGGGGCATTGGCACTGGCAGAACTAGAGAAGATGAAGAACCTGCCAAAGGTGGGCGAGAACCCAAGTGACATATGTGTGTTCGCAAGCAGAGTGAAGAACGCCGTCCAAACCATCAAGGCATTGAAGAAGTCGCAGTACCTCAGTTCTCCTGAAACATTGAAGGCCATAGTAGACAAGATGCCACCATCAATGAAATTCCGATGGTTCGCCTACCATAGAACCAGAAGGGAGGAAGAAATTCAAGAGTTGCTACTCATCGAAGCGTTTCTAGAAATAGAAAGCGACATGTGCGGGGACTTTGCTCCACCTGAAGTGTTTTCGGAGCAAAAGAAAGGGTCAAGAAAACCTGTACATACAGTGCAAGAAGTGTCTCAAGAAAAATATAAGAAGTCATGTCCGATCTGTGAAGAAGAGCATTTTGTGATAGAATGCAAGAAGTTTAAAGAAGCTAACATAGATGAAAAATGGGGCATTATCAAGAAGGCTAGACTATGCTTCAAGTGTCTTCGGTTCAAGCACTCAAGAATCAACTGCAAAGCTCCAGTCTGCAAGAAGTGTGGAAGATGGCATCATACTATCCTGCACTCTGAAAAACCACCAGAGTCAGCAGAAAAGAAAGAAGAAAAGGAAAGCGCATCCGAAGAGACAGTCGCCTCGATCCACAACAGCAAAGGGGAAGAGAAAATTTATTTGAAGATGATTCCAGTGGATCTCTACGGACCGAAAGGCCACGCTCGCGTGCTGGCGCTGCTAGATGAAGGCTCAACAGTCACACTCTTGGACGCATCAATAGCCAAGAAGATTGGAGCCGAGGGAAATAAAGAAACCCTCGCAATCGAAACAGTCGGCGGGAAAGTTATAAAGAAAGATAGTTCACAGAAGATCCAGTTGAAGATAAAGGGGGCTCATAGAAGAGACAAGAGGTCAATCATAGCAAGAACCATCGACGACCTGAAGCTTTCAGAGCAAAGTATAAGCAAGAACACGGTGAAGAATTGTCAGCATCTGAAGGCAATTGAAGAGCAACTTCTCTACGTCACAGAAAGACCCAAGCTGTTGATTGGTCAAGACAACTGGGGACTCATAGTTACAAGAAGACTGAAGAAAGGCAAGCCAGCCGATCCCGTGGCTTCTCTCACTAGCCTCGGGTGGGTGCTGCATGGATGTGAATCAGGGACGAATGCCATTGTAAACTTCATTCACCATGGCAAGTCTACAGTCGAAGAAGTCGAAGAGCAGAATTTAGAAGAGTTAGTAAGAGAGCACTTCCAGTTAGAATCGCTTGGGGTCCAGAATCGCTTGCCAACTAATGACAGCGATAGAAGAGCACTAGAAACCCTCGAGAAGACTACGAAGAGACTAGCCAGCGGTCGATTCGAGACAGGGCTCTTGTGGAAGAAAGAAGACGAGACCCTACCCAACAACTACAGACAAGCACTCCGTCGCCTAGTCAATATTGAAAAGAAGTTGGATCAAGATGAAGAAATCAAAGAGTCCTATGAGAAGCAGATCCAAAGCTTGATTGCTGCGCCGATTCCTGTGGCGTGGAAGTCAAAGAACGGGCAAGCCTGAAGAGTTTCGAATGTCTTCAATCATCTTTGGAGCAGCGTCATCACCGGCAACAGCAATATATGTGATGAATAAGAACGCAGAAGACTTTAAGAAGACTCATCCTGAAGCGGTGAAAGCAATAGAAAGAAATCATTACATGGATGACTATCTTCAGAGTTTTACAACTACAGCTGAAGCAAAGAAGATATCAAAAGAAGTAAAGGAAATTCACGCAGTGGCAAGCTTCCATTTGAAAGGCTGGGCCAGCAACGACGCGAAGGTTCTGTCAGAAGTAGAAGATACTAATAAAGAAGACTCCCTACAACTGACGAAAGAAGAGAAGACACTGGGGCTAAGATGGCTGGTGAAGGAAGACGCGCTAGCGTTCAATGTTGGTCTGCGCAATACATCGCAAGACCTACTAGAAGGAAGAAGAACTCCGACGAAGAGAGAAGTTACAAGCGCCGTAATGTCAACCTTTGATCCTATGGGCTTCGCGACGCCAGTCTTAATACAAGGAAAGAAATTAATTCAAGACATTTGGCGTACAAAAATTGGCTGGGATGAAATAATCAATGAAAACCAGAATTAGACCTGGTTGAAGTACCTAGAAGAGGTGTCGGCGCTGATGAGACTTCGGATACCACGATGCTTTTCACCCCGCAGTAGAAAAGGGCAACTGCACACATTCACCGACGCAAGTGAAGAAGCATACGCAGCGGTAGTCTACTGGAGGACGGTTGAACCTGGTGATAAGATTCACATCTCCATGATCGCCGGCAAAGCAAGAGTGACACCAACAAAACCAGTGTCAATTCCAAGGCTAGAACTACAAGCAGCCTTGCTTGGCACCAGGCTGGCAACCACAATAGAAAAGGAGATGGAACTTGAGGCAACAGCCCGCACCTACTGGACGGACTCACAGTACTTCAGTGGATCAAGGCAGAACCAAGAAGGTTTAAAACCTTTGTGGCCAACCGATTGGCAGAGATCGAGGAGCAGACCAAGCCCGAAGACTGGAGATGGGTACCTACTAAAGAAAACCCAGCAGACGACGCCACGAGGGGAACCCCGACTGAATTTGATCACAACGCAAGGTGGTTCCAAGGGCCGTCATTTCTCCGTCAACCAGAAGAAGAGTGGTCATACAAAGACTTTAAACCAGAGGGTACTATGTTGGAAGAAAAGAACAAGCAAAGAGTGACGGCGATAAAGGCTGAGGAGGTCTTACTCAACCTGGAGAGGTTCTCGAGCTGGGAGCGACTGCTGCGCGTGACGGCCAGAGTGGTTGCTTTCGCATGCCTCTTATTGAAGAAGACCCGTAAAGCAACCAACGCCGCCGTCCGTCAGAAGGAAGAGCCCTGGAGACCCCATAGAAGATCCCAGAAGAAGAAGACACAAATCGCCAAACTACCAGTCAGCAAAGAGAAGAAGAGGTTGTACCTGCCGCTAGAAGACGAACACTTAAGAAAAGCAGAAGAAATATTAATGAAAATAAGTCAGAATGACAGTTTCAAGTCAGATATAAGGAATTTAAAGGAAAAGAAGCCCTTGGAAAACGCAAGTCGGCTTAAGAAAATCGACGTCTACCTAAATGACGCCGAAATCATTAAATTAAGAAGCAGAACAATGAAGTTTCAAGGCGAAGAAAGAAGAAAAATGAATCCTATCATACTAGATGGGAAACAGAAAATCACGCGTCTCATCATACAACACTATCACGAGAAGTTTCTTCACGGGAACACTGCCACAGTAATGAACGAGCTACGTCAGAAATATTGGATTCTAAGTTTAAGAGCGACCTTAAAGGCGGTTGCCCACAGCTGTCAGCGATGCAAGACAAAGAAGAGTTTGCCAGAAGTGCCCCCGACAGGAGACCTACCAAGCGAGAGACTGCAACATCATCAGTTCCCGTTCGCTTGCACTGCCGTTGATTACTTTGGGCCGATGCAAGTCACTATAGGGAGAAGAGTCTCTGCCTGTACGTTGATGCAAAATTGGTTTTTTGTCATTTTTTGGGTCTAAAAATTAAGGTTTTTATAAGGTTTTTATGTAATTAGATAGACTAAGCTAACCCCTAGGCTATAAGATGAATTGTAAAGCAAAAGGGGAAGGTTTACCATAGAAAACTGCCAAATTAAGGTTCCCCATACAAAGTCGCATTAGTGCCGTGTGCAAAAATGGATTGCTCTGATTGGCTGAAAGAAAAAATATTAGGGTCGTGTGCAAATTTTAAAGGATCTGATTGGTCAGAGCTCTGTATAAAAAAGGGGTAGTTTTCTATGGCATTCATTCCGAAAACCAGCAGTATTATAATAAACAACAAGTAAGAAAGTAATCCGGAGTCTCATTAGCGCCGAACCAAACCTTGAAGCCTTCAGTATCTACCGCCAGCGATCCTACGAGTGCAATAGTCTACAGCCGTGAAAAATGGAAAGTGTGGAGTCTATGCCCCGCCGTGGGACATTATGCTGTATGGCTGATAGAATATATTTTTTTCCTCTTAACGTGTTTGTATTTTCAAAGACAAGGAGACGACGATGACGACTAAGAGAATAGCATTGATGTTCCTGTAATTTTCAATCGACAGGATATTAAGTGCACATCGTTTGCCTCCGCACCACTATTTTTTTGTCGTTGTATCCATCAACTAAAGTCTGTCTGTTGTTTAGTTGATTCTGTTCAAAGACGTGTTGACGTATTTGGTGCTGATGTGCGCATTGGTGGGAGCGCTACAGCTGCAGGGTGCGAATCGCATATTCAAGGAATGCGATTGGACTGTGCTTCTAGAGAGTTTTCAGGTGAGTATTTGGGCTTTTTGACATTTTATAATTAGGTACTGCCCATCTTTCCGAACTATAGGAACTCCCATTGTAGTTTCAACGTCAATGTTTGCAACGTATGGTCACGTATAACTCACGCAGGATGGTGTTTTTCATGCGATCTTTTCGTCGACACCTATTAAGTATGTTGCGCCGTGATTCAGGGTCAGCTCAGACTGAAACGTGACGCTGCGCGCACAATTCAATAGAGCTATTCAAAATCTAACTCTATTTTCTACACGAAAAGATACACCTGTCACAACCCAGCGCGGCGCGCGGCGCCGTGCTGCATTTTAATAGTGACTCAAAATCTAACTTTATTAACTACACGATAAGATACAAATTTGTAGTATCGTTGTATCACGTCGCGCCGCGTTGCGTCTCGGTGTGAACTGACCGCCACTGGTCGCCGGAACTGGAAGACATTGCGGTCGTCGTTGAGGTCGACCGGGGTGATGGTGGTGATATTTCTGCGATGAATATTTGCCCCTAAAACATTACGTTTCAGTATTTAATACGCCTTCTCCATTTTGCCCCAGATCTTCCCCACTTCTTTAAACCATTCAAATGTTTTCTCTATCGCGAATTCTGTAATATATTACCTATTAAATGTTTTTCTGTAGATGTGGCGGGAGGCCATGGAATACGCGTTAATCGAGATGACAGTATGCCAAGGATCTCTAGTCATGCTCGGCTCCTACTGCCCAAAATCTCAGCACAAACTAGGAACTACAGCGATGCTTGCCTTCGCCGTGTCTAAGACCACGACAATGACCACTGCGGTGACACTAGGGGCCACACACGGAGCGCTTTATAATGACTATGAGAATGCCACTAGTATTTGGCCAGGTAACAGAAAATGTTAACTTGTTGATTTAATTTAATTTTTGCAGAAAATACCTAGAAGTGGTTGATTGACTTTTTAACCATGGCCGAAGGGGGGTCTAAGTTCTAATCCACTATGTGGGCTTCATTCGTGTAGGTGGATTTCTTCCCATTTTTAGAATAGTTGCAGTGTTATGGCTTGAGGTATTATTTAAGTACTTCTAGTTACGATGTTTTGATGCGAACATTCTTCATACAAACACGTCTGTCTACTCGGCGAAATGTGTGGTAACTATAAGTGATCTTTGTGAGGTATCTAACATTTTTGCCACAAAATAATTATGTTCATTTGTACTTCTCAATTTTTTTCTCATTAGAAAAGGAGAAGCTCTAGATCGTAAACTATAACCATTGCAAAACTACTCTATTTCCTCCGTTCTTATATAAAGATCTTTTCACGTCTCGTGCAGGATCATCCGCATCAATGGTGTTGTGGTCTGACCTGGTAGCTCGGATACCTGGCAGTCAGTTCTGGTCTGCTCTTATATTCTTCACACTCCTCGTTTCATCAGTTACAACAACGGTAATAATTTATACCCTTTGTTACTTTCTTATGTCAGCACAACACTTAGGTACCTATGCAGGCAGAAATTTTCAATAGGTTTTCTTGTGTAGTAAACGCTGTATGTATGGTATGCAGTTTTTGGTTGTATGCTACATGTAGCTATAAAATGTGCCAGCCCTGCCCCAATCTGTCTTTATTTAATAAAATTTTGGCGTAGTAGCTGAGAGGTTGAACTGGTGCGCCGCGTGTCCGATTCCCGAACGAAACACGGACAACGAGTAAATTGGCTAGTGCAAGGCTAAGTTTTTTTGTTTTTGAAATAACTTAATCCAAAATCGGAAACTTAAAGTCCGATTGGGAAAAATAAACAGATTGCAGTAGGTTAATGTGCTGGCGTCTGTACAAAGAATTATAAAGGCTTTCGTGGAAGACTTGAACGCAGGGGCGTAGCTACCGCCGCCGTATCAATTATACGGGGCCCCCGGGCCACAGGGGCCCCCAACGTGCAACAACAAAAATTACTCTACTTATTTCCGACCTCTGGACTGATCAGTTGCATCTTGAATTCTTTTGATGACCGTTGTCCAATTTTTGGTTTATATTTCGGCGTAGATACAGAGAAATGCATTTTTTTTTCTTGAGTGATAAATCTTTACCCTACCTAAGGGCCCCCAAACAAAATTTTATACGGGGCCCCGCCAAGACACGCTACGCCTCTACTTGAACGAGGCAAATGCTGTACGGATAGCTACGTACTGGTCGGAGCTGTACGGGTAACTACGTACTGGTCGGACACGATTTGAGTATAGAGACACTAAAGAAGTGGAAAACTAATTTCCTTTGTGTCCATTGCAGGCGCTATTAGTACAAACAGTGATGTCGTCGTTCACTGGAAAGTCAATGAGGAAGATCAGTTGGGCCTTCCTCATACTAATATGTTTACTCTTCTGTCTGATTGGAGTCCTCACTCTTTGCACACAGGTAAGAACATTACCTATAGAAAATATTTCCGAATTCTCAAGGGTGCTTCTTGCTCAGGTTCGCACATGCGATTCAGCTGGTAGGTATATGTTGAATAAAAAGTCGACCCGAAGCACAGAGTACTACCGACTTTACCGAACCATGTCGAGCGGCCGGATTATGGAAATATCAGGATTTTTAGAATTTGCAAAAAAAAAAAGTATGAAAACTGGGAGCGGTGAATGAAATCTGCCGCTGTAAATTAGGATGAGAAAGGAGTCTCAAATTTGGAGAAAATCTCAGGATTTTTCAATGGAAACAAAGATTTTCCTCCGGACTTTTAAATTTTCTATCCGGTCTGTCCTATGTCCCTATATCGAACCGAACAATTTTTTGTGTTGCATTAACTCTTCTTATTGATCTACTACCTTTAGTACCGCGAACCCACCTGATGGTGAATTCACGAATTTTGTATCATGCACAGCAAGGCTTAAGGAAAAGGTGAGCTGTATGAAAACTGGGTTGGATTTGATCCGTTTTACCTATATAAACCTTACCTTATCAACATTCCTTTCTTCGGAGGTCGTGGGTTCGATCCCACCCAGGACAAATGTTTGTGTGATGAGCTCATGAGCACGATCATTTGTTCTGTGTCTGGGTGTAATTTATCTATAATATTTATGTATTTAGAAATATATATATAAGTATGTGTATCAGTTGTCTAGAACCCATAACACAAGCTCTGCTTAGCTTGGGACTAGATGGCCTTGTGTGATAGTTGTGGAATATATTATATTATTCCAGAGCGGTTTATACATAATGAACTTCCTGATGAGCTGGCCGGCGTCGAAGCCGCGCGTGCCAATAGCGGCGTTGATGGCCACAGTCATCACCTACGTGTACGGACAGGCCATGTTCTGTGAAGATGTGTTCTTCGCAGTCGGAGAGTACCCCAGTGTCTTCATGAGAGTCTGCTGGGCGATTTCGCCTGCTATCATGATGGTAAGCAGAATTGAAAATAACTGATAACAAATGGGGAATAAAAGTCGACCAAATCTTAAAATTTTTTTTTCGAATGGCGACCGCGGACTTGAAGACGCAGCGTAGGCACGCCTCTCACTAGGTAGACCGATATGACATCATGAGAGTCGTGTGTTACCGATGGGTGAAAGTGGCAAATTGAAATGATCGAAGCATAATTATACATGATATCGACTGTACACCCGCGCGATCAAATTGGACTGGCGGCGCTGCGAGAGGCGGGAGACGGGTTAAATTTGTCCGCGACGGAGCACGGCGCGGGTCCCCGCGACCAACGCCCGCTTAACGCAGCGCACGGCCTAAGGGGCAGGCCTATGTTCAGCAGTGGACGTCTTCCGGCTGATGATGGTGAAGTTTTCAAGCTGTGAGTAACGCTATCACTCACTCACAGCAAGTTTGTCACTTACAGTGACGTAGTAGGTAGGTAAGGTATGCCGCGTGAGACGCCTTTCGTAGTATATAGGCACGTGGTATTACGCCATTTTAGCTCAGTGTGACCCATAAGAATAATAATACTGTAAAACGTATCTAATGAATTATTTTAAATCCGACAAGATCCATGTATCTGATGAGACTACAAGTGGAGTAATGATCGTTTTAAGGGTTCCGTAGCCAAATGGCAAAAACGGAACCCATAAAGATTCGTCATGTCTGTCTGTCCGTCCGTATGTCACAGCCACTTTTTGTCGAAATTATAAGAGCTATCCTGTTGAAACTTGGTAGGTAGATGTAATATGTGAACCACATTAGGATTTTCACACAAATATAAAAACAAAACAAATTTTGGGGGTGCACCCCATACTTAGAATTGAAACTCAACATTTTTTTTTCACCAAACCCATACGTGTGTGGTATCTATGAGTAGGTCTTTAAAAATTATATTGAGGTTACTAATATCATTTTTTTTATAAACTGAACAGTTTGCACGAGAGACACTTCCAAAGTGTTAAATTGTTCCCCCTCCTGTAACTTCTAAAATAAGAGAATGATAAAACTACAAAAAATATGTAACGTAGACCTCAACAAAAACTTCCAACGAAAATTGGTTTGGATGAGATACAGTTAGCAGTTTCTGAGATATATTGTACATTTTCAAAAACCGCAAATATATCTTTGCCATTCATACAAACACTATGAAAATCAAGTTATTTTGTTTTTGTAAATTACTTACTAATCTCAATATAATTATATCCCTAATCTATGCTTGCTACTACGGAACCCTTCATGGGCGAGTCCAACTCGCACTTGGCCGGTTTTTGACGTGACCTTTTTGTAACGTTAAATCCTTTAAACTTCCCATGTGAGTGAAATCGCATGTTATTTTTTTTACTTTGTTTTCCAGATAACATTCGCAGTGGGCGGGGCAAGCACGTGGTCAGGGACAGAGGCGCTGGCTGGCTGGATGTTGGTGGGCACGGCCATGGTACCCATCGCTCTCGTCATGATAGTCTACGGGATCTTCAAATGCAGAGTCAGAGTAAGTCCATGAGCGCGTACTGATCTTCATATCAGCTCATATTAGGAAGATTGTTAAGCACGAGTACGTACTTCCGTGAAAACCCCAGGACCTCTAACGCAAAATCACTCCAGAAAGCATAATCCCTGCTTGCAGGACGTCTATCTGAATCTCTTCAAAAATTTTAAGATTTCTCAACACGCTTCCACTAGTATAGGTACTCAACCAACTTATACTTTTTATTTCTGCTTTCAGAATATTGTTCGAGACGGAAAATAGTTATTTAAAAGTAAAAGCTACTGTAATATTGTTTGTTGTTACATATATGATAAAATGAAACATTGAAATCAGAATGACATCTTATTTTATTCACAAAATTTTTCATAACACCAATTTGTTACCAAAATAAAGGATTATTTTATAATTAGTCATACACACATATCCACATAACAACTTAGAAAGCTGATCATAATAAATAATGCTCGATATTTAAATATTGGCATTTTTTTTGTCTTTTTTTTTTAAGTGAACATTATTTATTATGACCAACAGGAGTATTTTTTACACAATATTTAATTCAGTTGTTGGTTAAATAAAAACATTAAATCAGCTTCGCTTGATTGAGGAAAAAACACTCCTTCTATTAATACAGCCTTGGATCTTAATTCTAAAATTAACCGTAACTTAAATAATGAACTTCTCATATAAAAATAATAATGATAAGCATTACTACATACATCTTTTTTTAAAGTTTACAATCTAAGTAGATAGACCGCCAAGTGTTCATTGTAAAGTACTGTTTATATTATATTCGTTTGTAGACTATATTTGTGTTCAAAATAAGAATTTACAGCAGTAAATAATTAAACGCAACGGTAACGATATTATTTTTCTGTTAAATATATTATTAATTGCACCAAAAGATAAAATCAGATGGGGACTAGATGATTAGTTTGAAAACAAAGTAACACTTGTTTACTATACACAGGTTGTCAGAGATATCGACGTACAAACTGTTACCTCGTATTCAGTATGGGAATTTTAAACCACCCACCATAAAACAATGGTTAATTAAAAAATAATTTAGCTGCTATCGTCAAAATTTATGGAACAGCTTTGGCAACAGTTTGCGCATCGATGTCCTTTGAAACGTGTATATATGATGGATAAATTATAACAAAACAATATTTGGCTTCAATACAATTTAGAATCACGCGATATTTGGATAAACTTTTCGAATTTACTCATCATTTTAAAATAATTTACAAACTCTGGGGCTAGCCGGTAAAAACTGGAGCAAACACGTAAAGCTGACAATATGAGATTACATTAGTAACACAGTAGGAATACAACTGGTATTATGTTAATTTAAATAGACATGCAAGAATCACCTACAATAAAATGTTATGACCTCGGCCTGCCGTAGTCAACTTGTTTCATGAATCTATTATTTAACATTATTCTATTTTACAAATCTGAACCCGACTATTTTTTACTGCATACGCGAGATACTGAATAAAACACTAGTTATTCTAGGCCTGTATTTTTTTAAGGAAATTAAAGTATTCGCATAAGTTGGATCCATCTCATGGTTCACATTTACATCATTAAAAAAAAACATCGTAATATTTACAGATCATTTTATGATAAATTAGTATACAATTCCAGCATGGTAAATGTTCGTTAACGTGTACCTGGTATTTTTTTATGTATTAATGAAAATAATAGAACAGAGCTGATGATTACATGACAGTTCGATTGTATAATATCAGAGTTGGCTAGAAGTACACAATGTTAAAATTATCGATATTTACTTGGACAGTAATAACATAATAAATCTTTAGTATTTTAGAATTGTCTTGATATTGAAAACGCGAAATACTGTAAAACGCCCCGTATCTCATAACAATAGATTGTGAATAACACACCATTATTCTTCAATATTTTTGACGCTTAACTACTCAGCTCTGAGAATAAGCTCCAGTATTTGTATTGTAAAGTGGTTATGACTGAGGAAATTACAATGGATTATTTTATTATATTACTGTCAAACATTATTGCAGATGAGCGTATATTATCATTGACGTGTTGTACCGTGATTAACCTAGTTCAGCAATTGTTAGCCCTGTGTTACATGTTACCATACTAATTTGTAGTTAAATGGATTTTGGCTTGTTGCATTTCGAGAAAAAATAAAATAAGCTGCTCTCTGCTGTAAATAAAACTAGTTAATAAAAAGTAATTCGATTTCACTCACAACTATTTTGATCTGATATTAAAATTACAAACTATTACCAGGAACATTCACTAATTGATTAAACTCTTCAAACTAATATACATAATGCAACAATTTTACATTCTATCATCTATACTGATTAGTATACCATAGTAATGATGTATTGAGATAGCGATTTTTGTGATTGATGTCAAGATTTACATAAACAAAATGAACATGTGGTTACTGGCGTTTGGCACACTAACCAATAACTTTGTCACAGCCAACTATGTGTACCAGTAACTAGAGAATCGCTAGCTACAGTACATGTGCTACGTCGTGATCGTGCAACAATATCGATAGTTTGCGTCTAACATGTTGTATTGTTTATGAACCTGAATCCATTGTGTTCAACTGAGATGCGACATTACACGAGGCATTCTCCAATTATATTAAGTTAGTTATAATTCAATAAATACGCAACACAGACACTTAACTAAAAGGCAGCGTTCGTTACTATAAAATCTTACTAGCTATGTGTGCTCGTGTTCACGTCCTAAAAAAACATAAATAACAGACATTCGGGGACCCTGCGCTCAGTCTTACGCATCAAAGATTCCACCACATTCACTGGAGGACATTGCTAGTACCTACCATTTTACTAAGGCTTATATGTAATACATCAAAGTCTAATATTACAAGCCTTTTAGTATGATACAGGTATCACTAGCTAATGGCTAAATTAATGTAATCTAACAAAAAAACTCTACAATGATGCCTCCAACGTAACTCTCCAAGTGTCAATGTACTGTCGTAACATTTATATCTATTTCGCACCTAACTGAACAAAAACTGAAGCAAACACAGAAACAAGCAGAACTTCAGCAATACTTCACACTCGATAAATAAATATTGCTAAAACGAGAGGAACAGATTCTTTTAAAACTAATAGAAGATAATATTAAATTGTGCAAGAAAAAATGCTGTGGGTTTGTAGACCAGCAGTGACGCGGGCCATCGAGATGGGCTACTGATTATTCTATTAGAAATAGATGAATAAATTCGTGTTATTCTTAATGAACATTATTTTAATGTAAATGTTATGTACAATTGCAAACAGCTGCATCAATATCATTTTATAATTCGTGCTGTGTGCTAACACGCGATTAATTACAAAAGGACAGTCATGTGAATTGATTCGAGGGTTTAAGTAACATTGAAAATTAAATTTAAGCTCCAACTGTGCCATTTCACAACACTAGTCGCATGCTTTTTTCTTTTAAGCGATTTAGTGATTTTTGCAAAATATCGACTTTTCGAAGGCACAAACAAGTAATCATATAAACGAAGGATATTTTGACTAGGTAGAAAACATTATAATAGATTTTAATAGCTTAATTAAAATATTCATAAAGCATTGCTCCTAATATTGGTTATATGTAAAAAAGTGATAGGAACTGGTGCATTTATAAAATATAGGAACAATTGAAGCAGGTGAAATGTTTAAAATGGTAATTTTTTTGTGTTACTACCTGTATCAAGACATTCCCAGGACTGTCCCTCGCACATAGCCTACTGCTCGACGTATGACCGACGTTAGCAGTATTCGTGTCCACTAACTACCTTCAGTAACCGCTAACTATTCTATTACCTACCCACAATCCAAAATAAACGAATTAACAACAACCAAGTTATACATATAAAAAAGCTAAGCAAGTTAGTATATAACTCTGTTTTAGAAACTACCATACAAAACTAAACCTATTTCGTTTTCATTACAGTAATAGTTAAATTGACTAATTATAAGATTAAATACTCCTTCATTATAATTTGGACACAACTGAAGTGCATTTTAAGATGTCCTTTTAACGCCTAAATAGTGTTGGCTTTTTTATTATGATTTTCGTAACACTAAGTAGAAAAGCTAGAATAGCAGCAATTTCAAATAATATCCATACTTTTTGGTCAATTTCGTAATATTAGCATTCAAATACCTAATAAGGCATGATGTATTGCCTTCATCACTTTTTAAGGAAATTTACATCCAAACTCGTAATAATTCCCAAACAACAACAATATGAGTGAGATCAAAATGGTTCATTATCAATTTACATAATAAATGGATATTGTAGCTATTAATAAATTTGTAATATCAAACTAGCTAGTCAACTCTAAAGCAATTTACTTTATTAACATACAAAAATCAATTCAGATATTAAATACTAGTGGACACTAACATAATCATAGCACTCGTGCTATCTCACACACTTTCGAGTCAAGTCACATTTTGAATGTTAATATTGATAAAACAACTAATACGTAAATTTTAACATTTATCCAACAGTCAGCTAGTTTGATTGACAAATAAGAATGGCACTCTGATAACGCACCATGTATAACAGAGTTAAACCATGGAGTTAGGTTATCATGCCATATTTATTTGGAAATTTTTCAAACAGAATAAAAATAGACCTCAATGAATTTGAATAATATTAAAAACAGACATTCCCCACAACATACCAACGGCGAGATAATAATATAATCTATTTATATTTAACACTTATATTGTTATAACAATATCTATACAATAGTGTGTACAATTAAACAATCTGCTGTAATCGTTCTCAAGCACTCCATTATCACAATATCATAGGGCACATATCACTCACTGCCGTAGTCAGTCCGTCTAAGCACCGATATCATTAACATTGCCAGCGTTAATCCACGACCCCTTAATTTATCACTTAACGCTAAACTAATTCAAGTTACATATTTTTCCTTCGCGTACTTTCGCCAGTCGCAAAATACCAGCATCTACACTTATAAATACTAATGTATTATTTTCAATATGCATACTGGTATACTTGGGACAAATATCACATCATTTCACGGCTTTGTACTATCTAACAGCTGATTACATCAATTTAGCGTTCGACATTATCGAACTGAATCGAAATAATATGTATCATGAATTCAGTAGTAGATATCCTACAATGTTTTTTTACATTTTTTATAATTTATAAACACCACAATTCCATATTGTCGAGGAGAAAAATTACAAATAGACACTAAGAAAAGAGGAGGCACATCATATACCGTGAGAGTAGCGTCGAGTCTTACCGAACGGAAACATGCTTCTGAAGACACCTCCGCGTCTGGACTCCGGCCTCCTCTCTCCGGACGTACTACATACTATTTACATAAATCATGCTCCGTAAACTAGGTATTTAAATTAATTTTACGATCGTTCCATCGCGGGTTCAAAGTCTCGGACTATATTACAGCGCCACATCACCGGACCGGGTTCGCCGAACGGAACCTCAAACTTTGTACTTTAAAACGACAAAAATAAGTCACACTCAGATCTAGTCGGGGCCCGTGAGCGTCGACAGCATCCACCTCGAGAAGTGCACGGGACACAGGTACACACGTAGCTGGGCCGAGCGCTGGCCGGGCCGCGCGGACAACAGCCGCTGTGGGCCCGCGCAGGCCCCGCTCGGCCGGCCAGCCCGCACACACGGCCCGTGCACGTCCAGCGCGGCCAGCCAGCCTCACTCGGGCTTGGCGGGCGCGCGGTGCGGCGGCAGCGTGTCGTGTCGGCGGTACATCAGCAGGTACGGCATGCGCGGCGGCTTGGGCTTCAGCACGGCCGCGTCGCTCACCTGTGTCACCGTGGAGTCGTCGTACCTGAACAGAGAGCGTCCGAGTCACAACAGAGTTATGGCGTCGCTCTGACTCGCATGGATGTCGATAGGTTACTCAGTTATGTTTGTCCACACTTGCCGTGATTATTTTTTTCACGATTGGAGACGAAAAATAATGACATCATGGTGGTATCGACCTAAAAATCTTAATGTAATGTTTGTAAATAACTAACCTTATCCAGCCGACTTGTCCGTGGAACGTGTCGGTGAGGTAGTGTCCCTTCACCGCCTCAACGCCCTCGTGGTATACCACAGCGAACAGCTTGTACACGCGTTGCTTCGACGTATACTTCAGCTTAGAAGACATTATTTCTGTAATGGAATAATTGAAAGTGACATTATTAATCTGTTACAAAAACACAATATTCATAAAATAAATTATTTTGAATTTCCTCAGTTATTGTTTACCACAAATTTTAGACATAATAATGTCGTTCAGAGACGAAAAATAAGTACATCATTGTAAATGTTTGACCCTACTAATAACAGTTTTGGCAATCTATTACATACTTGGATCAATTTTCAAGTCAATCGGGAAGTCAATATTCTTGACAATCTTGGCGGTGTGTCCATCGGCGTCGAGTTGGAAGCACTTGAGGTGCAACAACAGCACCACAGGTAACTGCTCCAGTGACAGTTGTTGCCAGGCATCGCTCACACCTTCGAGGGTATCCTTGCCGGCCAACAGCTCCAACGCGTCTTTCACACTGTTCGCACGCTGAAATTATATTTATAAATTGGTAGAGTAACAAATACTGAACATGTTGAACAGATGAAAATTTCTCAAAGTTGTTTATTATACTCAGCCAATGTTGTCAACATTGAAGTGATTTTTACCACTTCAGAGACGAAAAATAGGTACCATCATTGTAAAAGAAAGTTGAAAATAAATAAGTTACTGGGTAGATTGATTTTGACTTTGGTGGTTTCATAATTAGTATAATCTATGTGCAATAGTCCTACAGTCACACAGGGCTGGTGCCTAGTGGTAGATGCCAAAAAGTCTATTTTTTTTCAACATGAAGATTTTGACAACTATTATTCATTAGCTACTGCCAGTGGCTTCACCGGCTACAACTCCAAAATTATCCCACAGGAACATTAAATCGGGATAAAAACTATTCTATGTGTTAATCCAGGTTATAAACTATCTGTGTACCAAATTTCATCCAAATCCGTTCAGTAGTTTTTGTGTGAACGAGTAACAAACATCCATCCAAACAAACTTTCACGTTTATAATATTATTAGTAGGAAGTAAGATTCATATGATGGAATATTATTAGTAGGAAGTAAGATTCATATGATGGAAGTGTATACAAAGTGAAGGTGAGACTGACCTCGATGTCGAGCTGCAGCGTGAAGAAAGGCTGTACGGCGTCGGTGACGTCGTGGTGTGCGGCGCGGTGCAGTCGCAGGCGTGTGCGGCCGCGGAAGATGTCGGCCACTGGTGTGCGACGCGCCGCCCAGCGCCTCTCCACGGCCCCTCTGTTCTTCGGCCCCATCACCTTCCACTCGTCGTCCTCGGCCGCCAGCTCTACCGGCGTGGGTGCTGCCACCGCACGAACCTCTTCCGGCTCCACAAGCTTTATCAGCTGAAAACCACATACATAAAATCAGACTTGCTTTTTGAACAAACATGCTGAAGACTGTCTGTGACGACAAAGTTACGGTATCGCTTGTCTGGGTTTGTAACAATGTCGACTATATCCTCAGTAAAGTTTGTCCACACTTGCCGTGATTTTGATCACGATTGGAGACGAAAAATAATGACATCATTGGGGATATGGAATATCATCAGCTAGAATTAAAAAAGTTGTGCACATAAACTTTCAATGGGTACACACATAGGTCTTATTATACAGATATTGGACTGGTAGGATCAGTTCCTTCTAGTAATGGAAAGTACTTTGTTAACGAAATCAATGGTTTCTTGTACTTTTCTACCAATCATAACGCAGTGCGCACGGTAGTTTAAACGGCGACTTCAGACGCACAAACATCCAGCCGGCCAGATTCTGTTCGGAGGTCCGAACGGTCAAGGGCGACTCAAGGTCACGTCCGCGGCTTACAACCGATAGTTTGCACAGTGTAGTATTCAATGTACTGGCTAGATATCAATAAGCCGCGTTTCACAGCCGCGGCTGACGGACGCTTCCCATAATTTGTTCTCAGCCTACCAGTTAAGAAATACGTTATTACTAGGGAGACTTGTCCCAGCGGACTTACCTCAAGCATCTCATCGTTGAGCGAATTGAGCAGACAGCCCAGGAACTCCTCCGCGTCCTCCTGGCGACCCTCCTGTGAGCCGGGAAAGGGTCGCAGTGCACGCAGCACTCGCTGGCCCGCGCCGCCCTCCAGCGGGGGGCCGGCGGGGACCGCGGGGGGGGCGGGGGCCGCGCCCGCACCACGTGCAGGCCGGGCCACAGGTGCCAGTGGACTGAACTCGTAACACAGCTCCACCCTGATTGAGACGAACGGATTTTAATTATTGCTTACACAAAGAGTTTTTTCTCCATGGGAAATCTGTATACGTATGTCCGTCAGCACGTAACACACCTTGGCCGCGAAACTTACAAGGCGTAACTACAACGTACAGTTCGCAGAAGAACCGCACACATTTTTTTTAAACGTTGCCCCACACTACGAATTTCTTCCCGTATCGTGGGTGCGTTTACAAACATATAAACTCACATACGCAAACACCCAGACCCGGAACAACTACTTGTAGATCATACAAATATTTGTAACGTGCGGGGGTGCGATCGCTCAGCCATTGCGCCAACCGTGTCGTCAAACCACACACACCACATTCGAGAGCAGAACCTTCAGTACTAGTTACTTTTTATAGTATTTTATCTATAGCTACTACTAGTCATAGATAAAATACTATAAAAAGTACCGGTAAAAAGTATTGTTTCCAAGGGAAACAACAATAACGTTCTTGCGCCACGTGTAATAGATTGTGCCATGTGTCTCTGACGTGTGCTAAGAGTACAACAAGAGACAAATTTTTACACATTTCATCCGTTGTTCATTGCAATCCATGATTGAAAGAGCAAATGAATATGCATACTTTTGTATTGTTAATTAATGCATTTGCCCAGTGTTTGATACAAATCAAACCGCCAATTTATAACATTAAAAATAAAGAAAAAACATTTATTGACACAGTCATGCCATGAGTACACAAAACATAAACAGAAAACTTAATATTTTGAATTTTGTACTTACAATGAATCAATGACAGGTGTGCTAGACTTTCCGCGACGTGTCTGATAGGGTAGTGCCTTCAGCATGTTGTAGAATGGCGGACAAGCAATCAGCGCCTGTAGGATGGCGTTCACGTAGCAGTAATTGGAGCGGTTGGTGAGACCGCGAGGCAGCAGTGATACAGGACGGTTGTCCAGCTGGTACTTCGACAGGAATTCTGAATAAAGATTATAAAAAAATATATTATGTGTCGATAATCCTACAACATTGTGCAACACATGGTTAGTGTTCTTTTCTATTTCTATTCCTGTTCCTGTATACAACATGAATGTGATATGAACTCACCTCCCATCCTATAGGAGTTCGGGTCGTCGCTGAAGGGCGAGGGCTGCACGGGTACGGCGGGGCTGGGCTCCTTAGTGACAGGTACCTCGCGCACCTCGGGCGCAGGCGCGGGACGCGCGCCCCCAGCCGTCGCGTTCACTGACGTCTTCTCAGAGTACGACACGACGGGCGGCGCAGCAGCGCGCGGCACTGGAGAACTCTTGTCGACAGTCGTCGTCTGCAAAGGCGATGCATCGAAGGGCGGCACCTTCGCTACCGGCTTTTGGACGTTGGGAGGCACGGGAGGTGCCATGGTGGTCGGGCTGGGCGGCTCCTCAGGCGCGACCGCCACAGGAGCGGGCGCGGGCACTGGCATGGGAGCGGGCGCGGACACGCCGCTAGTCTTGTTAGAGAACAGACTGGCCCACGACTTGCCGGGCGCGGGCTGCGGCTGCGGCGGCTGTACGGGTGGCGGCGCGGGCTCCCCACGGTTGCGGGGCGTGGGAGGCGGGGGGAAGTCCGAGGCGGTGGGTGCGGGCGGAGGGGGCTGCGGGGCGGGGGGCGGAGAGGGTGCGGCGGGTCCCTTGCGCGAGTGACCGAACGGCGCCTTGTTGGTCACGATGAGCGGTGGGCCGGCCGCGTGCAGTGTGATGGAGATGGGCATGGGAGCCTTGCTGGGCGGCAGTGGAGGCTCACGTTTGATGTGCTCCACTGCGGGTGCACTCCTGTCAGAGATATCATTGCTTTCGTTGGACGGCGAGCGGTTAGTAGGTCCGTCACGCTTTTGTCTGCTGCCAAAGGGTGCTTTAGGTGTGGACGCAGCTTGTTGCACTGGGACTACAGTCTGGGGAACGACAGGCTTAGGCTGCTGTTTACCGCCTGAGAACGGCGCGGCAGGACCCTTGGCTGGTTTTGGAATCGTTGGCTGAATCTTATTTGTCTGAATCTGATTGGTAGAGGGTGCCGACGACGGAGGGAATGATTTATTTGCCAGAACCTGCGCAGCGATTGGTACTTCAGGTTTTGACTCTGTCGCATTCCATGAGGTTTTTGGAGTCTCAGTCTTAGGTATAGTCGCAACTTTTTCAACTGGGGATGAAAGCTTTGCTTGGGCTGTATCAGGTGTTCTGTCTGACTGTTTTGGACTGCCAGGACCCTTTCCGATTTTAAGATCCTTTATAGGCAGTGACTCCACCGGTCCAGCCGACGCTGATGCGGTAGGCGGCGGGGGCATGGGTTTTTGTTCTTGACTCTTGTCTTGTGGTGTGTAGGTTTTGTTCTGACTCTGGCCCTGTACGAAGTTCTTGGCGTGCACGTTGAACTGGTGCGGCGTGGTGTGCGGCGGCGGTGGCGGCGGCTGGGGCTGCGGCTGCATCTGTACGGGAGGCGCGTGCGGCGGCGGTGGCAGGTACATGGGAGGCATGTACTCTACGCCGCCCTCCACGGGTGGGCCGTACGGCGGTGCGGCGTAGTGTGCGCTGGCGTAGTATGCGTCCACAGCCTCCTGCTCCATGACGACTTCCTGCGGGTAGTCATCAGGCCCCTTGTCAGGTTCGCCCTCCACGGGCATGGGGTAGTCAGGGTAGTAGGGCGGGTAAGCGTAGGGCCCATACACGAGCGGCTGGTACACGGGTAGGTGATAGAGGGGCGCGCCCTGCGCCTGCGCGGCGGGGTAGTACTGAGGGTACTGCAGGTAATAGGGTGGTGGCTGCGGCGGGGAGGCGGGTCGCTTGCCGCGCCGCTCGCGCCGCTGCGTGCGCGCCGCGCGTTCGGCCGGCGGCGGCGCGTACTGCGGCTGCGGCTGGTAGTACTGGCCCATGTAGCCGTGCACGTTGACGTTGGCCGTGACCTGGCTCACGTACACGTTGGGCGGCGCCACGGGCCACTGGTGGTGGTGCGGCGGCGGGTAGGCGGGCGGCGGCTGCGCGTAGGGCGGCGGCGGGGCGGCGCGCGCCGGCGAGTGGGGCGCCATCTCGCACTCGCCGCCCGACAGGCTGTCCACGCTGCTCGACACGGTCCCGGCACCCGCCGTGCTCGATGAACACGATGACGGATCTATGGTCGCCACAGTAGGTACATGTTATTCACGCTGCTCATTACACTACTATTGTTTTACTTAAAAAAAAAATCAGTTAATAGTATATTATAGTTACCTATAGGAGGTTCGTTCCAGCCACCGGCGAGTGCGTTTGCCGAGATGTCAGGTATCCGGTCGTACAGGGCGCACTGCAGTCTGTTCAATTCTGCTTCCTTCACATCAGATAAGTCTAGGAACTCATAGTCCTGAAACATGCCATAGATTTTAATTTACAATGAACGGTTCTCACGCCATTATTCACATACAATAAGTACAAGACTAACAACTACATAATAAAAAGTAAAGGTAGGTCACTTTCCATACTAAGTTGGCCGTGCTGAAGAACTTCTATTCCGTCGCCATGTCACCATTTCATTCTATATGGTAATACACTCTTTACACATTTCTTTGGATTGTGACCAAACCATTCCAGATCCTGGAGATCTGAAATTACTTCACCTTTGTTAGTATTCAGCAAACTGACGAAAAGTAAGAATATAATTGTGCTCTTTCATATCATTTTCTTTTAAGTGTTGTTTTACATTCATATAAAACATTCATGGTTTACAAGGAGTGCATATTGATTATTTAAGGCTAATTTTAGAACTTAACTTGTAGGAACCATATAACAAACCATATTTGATAGAATGAAGCGTAGAGCGACACGTCAAAGTGACTCCACTATACATATTAAAACATTATAAAGAAAGAGGGCAGTAGAAGGTAATCAAGTGGTGAATAGTAGTGGAACTGCAAGAAAACAACTTTAATTCAGAATGTCAATAATATTAAATCATCTTAAACTAAGATATCTGAGGAAGTCATGATGCCCAAAAGATTATTGAACATTCTGAATTCAAGTACAGTATGGATAGAGACCCCCCTTATATTATGTATGTTGATATTACATTAATTTTAGATGGCGTAAGGACATCATGACAAAAACTTCTCCAAGTATTCAATATATGAGGCAAACCCTCATTTTAATTCATCATTATTAAAACAACAACTTCAACACTTGCAAGAGTGTTCCACGCAAATATAAACAATTACAAGGTCAACATTTCTTGGAAAACTGTTCTTTTTAGCGACGCAATTTTAATTGACTTATTTTATGTATCTGTAGTTAGTTCGTGTCGCGATGACCTTTACACCATGTTAGTGTTTACAATTGGAAACCAACAATGTTTACAGAAAAGTTAAGTATGTTCCGGAATAAGGATTAAAAGTCATGATCATTGGAAACAGGAAACATTTACAGCAATTGGTCAGCAAGATGCTATTATTGGTAGCATGAGAAAAGATGCACGCGGAGCTATGATTACCTACTCTCCTTTATGTTTTATTCAATCTCACAATTACCTTACGACCACACAGGTGCTTATTGATGCGATTGATATTACCCGCGCTAAAAATTATCTGAAATCTTGTCTTTTACAATCCAATGGAGCGCAACTGTACCACACTGAAAATGCGCCATTGAAAAGCAAAGTGAATGAAGACATACAGGTTCAAGGAAATTTTATGTGTAATAGACTGCCATTTTGAATCAATCAATTTAATGTTTCTATCTACTGCATCAATTGATTCAAACCTATCTACAATGATTTTACTTTTAATACTTGTGCTAACAGTACTGCTCTTAAGAATTGTTTGATCACTTGAACACAAATGGTTCCAATTTCCAACATTTGAGTTCTCATATCCATTATTCAATTATCAACAATGGCGTCGCGAGGACTACGTGCACGGTCAGGATCTTGATTCATAAGAATTAATCCTACAACTTTTAACATCATGCTATCAAATCTTGATGAGGTTTTCACTGTATGCTGCTAGCCCTGAATTTTTATTTTCTTTATAAGTACTAACATTACGTCAATTGTACCCTTCTCCAACTAGTAATAAAGTCCCACTTCTTTTCCAATGTACTTTATGGACAACTTATTACATGAAACTATGGACAACTTATTATATGAAAGTAAAGAATAAGTCGTTGGAGGCAATTGCATAGTATGTTACTAAAAAGAGTAATAGAAAGAAAATATATTAACAAATAACATGATCAAGCCATGATGGAATAGGTAGACTACAAAATCTAATTGTCATGCTTGCTTAGCTACAAAATTAGTTCAGAAATCATGATTACATTCAACACATTAAAAAGTCTACTGTAGCATACATTCTACAAATGAGTTGCTTTCATTACTAAGACCAACAATAGAATGTGCATGAAATATAATAACAAGGAAATGAAAACAACTTTTGATAATATAAAACATAAGTTTCTTGTTTTATAACTGCTTCCATATCTTTTCATCAGAATTCATTAATAACTTTAAATTCTTTGTTCTTTGTGTTACAAAGTACATAACAAATCAATGTTGCAATCAGTATGAGCATGATACATAATTATGTTTTCAATGACTTTTTAGCCAATTTTTGCATATGGTCTTCTACTGAGGGTCTAAAATTGTTATTTTAGCAGAAACATAATATGAATTGTATTTTTTTTTCAATTAATGACATAAAAATTAATCATATTATGATTCTGCTAAAGTAACCTTTGACTTTTTAGACACTCAAGTCTTACTCATATTGAATTAGAGCTAAAACAAACTCATAATTTTGTAATAAGAACATACAATTTTTAAAAAAAACATGGACTTTATAAACATGAACCTTAATTTTATGTAAATGTAATACATTATTCATTGCATGAGGCTTTTCTCAACTAGGTTGGAAATGGCTTTCTGTCGTAACCAGATGCAGCAAAGTATAAGTATATCACTTGGAGTGACTGCCTAACTGACTTAGACAGCCAAGTTACTACTGGGTATACCATTTAAAAATACTGCAATGCAATACTTTTTTCTAATTAAATTGTATCAAATACTGAGTACAACATTAGCTTATACTGTTCCAAACTGCACATTAAGCTACTGCAATCTGTCCAATTTCCCACTTAAATATGAACCTTGATGTCTATAAAAGAAATTTGACAAATAGGGGTAGGTTGACATACTGCAGGCGTAGCATGGCCCCGTAGAAAGGGGTTTTGTCGACGGAAGAATAGACAAAATGACAGAATGTAGAAATAATTTTAGCGTTTTAAGCATGGTAATGTAAAAAATATAGAAAATTAACGTTATATTCTTCAAGAGTGTACGAATGGTGTCATATTTGTGCAAAAAAACAGTCGATTTGTTTAGAAATAACAATGAAATAACTTTGTCTTTTCTTCGTGGAATAGATAGCATCGCCATGCTACGCGTGCTGGCGTATGTACAATCAAGGGCACTTTAGCAACAACTGAACTGAAACATTAAACAGAAGTTACTCTTAAAAATGTCCAAGAATTTTGTTGTCAAGTTTAAAAACAACAACTCACAACTAAACAAGATAAGCATGAATTTATTATGAATGTACTGAGTTGTCATCATTTTTCATTTTGTGTGTGTTCTACAAGTTTTGTGTTGGCTACAAACTTGTAAACTTCAATGTATAAATTGGTGAATTAAGTAAATAAATAATGCTAGTAATGGTAATTTAAATCTACAAATCTCCATGGCACTTTTTTTGATATGAGCAACGCAATTCAACCATAACATACAATAATGAAGCGTGAGAATCTTATACACAAACCTTTAGTGAACATAATGATCCAGTGTTTTAGATGTAAATCTAAAACCTAAATACAATACAACTTGCTTTCAAAGCCTGAAATAAATATTTTGACAGGTTGGAATTCATGAATAATAGAAAAGGACATCTGCATAACATTCATAGGTTATGTAATTATTAATATAATAAACTTTCAAGTTATTACATTCACATGAAACTATAGTTTTGTTAAAATGTACAAAAATACAGGTTTTTGGCTATAATTAGTTTTACTTGACTAATTAATACAAGGAACTGTCAGAGGCACAACAAGTAAATCATTGGACAATAAATTTTACCTGATAGTACAATACGAAGTCAACTGTTACATTCTGAAGAAACTAATTGCATCATTTTCATTGGTTACCAGACATTTTTTAAAAGAAAAGGTAACCTTGAGTTTCGCTGCGAAGTGAACTGAAATGACAACCCGTTTGAACGTTGGACTTCACTACGGCTTGTCAAATTTATAGGTTATAAGTTTCGGGATTTTACAGAGTCATTGAATGTACAGAAGCTCCTCTTATCAAACAATAATTACATCAAATACTACACAATTATCTACCATGCAAAGATTATAATATGCAATAGCTTCCGTACCGACTAAACAACAACAAATCCATAGCACATGTGGTTCTTCAAAGTCATGAAATGAAATGCAAAAGTGAAAATGACATACCTATTACTGATTCAATTATTGTCGAATTGACTTCCATTGGAATTCCTTTCGACTAAAGCATTATTTCCAGCGTTTAATTTTCTCTTGTACAAACGCAAAGCTGCGAAATACGCGGAACATTTGGAGGACTATAAGATGGCGTAACAACGCTCAGTTGCCGGGTGCCATCAGAGTATTGACAAATCAACATATTGGTGATTCTCATAGCGTGAACCCGAAACTGGACACTTTCTATATATCAAAAACTAATGGCACTTACCTCCCACGTGCATACAATGTCTGGAAAGAGATATTTTTTCTAATGTAATGGCCAGTTTCAATATCACCAAAACAAGAAACAAAAGCCAAACAAATGTTTATGTAAATGTACTGCAAATATGATAATCTTACCGTTTTCATCAAATCCATGGCCTTTTAAAGAACACCATCACGAAATTTAACACCGTCAATATTATTTAGACAGCCGCGGCGTTGAAGAAAAATATCTTAGAACGGGATCAACGTCGAGGCCATGCACTCTCCCAACACATAACAGGATGTGACAAAACGCGCGCCATTTTTAACTAGCCATTTGGTAGCCAATAGGATTTCAATATATAAACCATAAACTATTACCAGAGATAATACCTTGATTAGTCCGTAGTGTTGTCATACTTGTTCGGATGTGCGCCATTCATGGCCATTCAGCCTCATTCAGCACAAACTATAGACAATAGTGTTTTTAATGTCCATAGTTATTTCGTAAAGCAAAATCTAAATAATTATTGTGATCATTGTGTTAAAACTAAAAATAAATTATTTATACAGTCACATTCACATTACCGACAGTAGCGCCGAATACAAAACTTCTGATTCGCTATCTCCAACCTCTTTTGCACGACTGACTGTCCAAAAAAGGAGTGCTATGATTTGTATTTCTGAATTCACAATTAAATGTGAACGTGAAAAGTATTCACGTTTTTTTCTCAGATAGGGGTAGGTCAAAGGTTGACGTGCTGGGTGCGTGCAGCTGGCGTCTGTACAAAACTCAATCAATCAATGTAGGATAAGGGGATGGCAACTCAAAGCTATTCGTAGATGGCGCTGTGATTGTTGGTCCCATATTATGTCAGATTACTGTATATCTTGTACAAAAAACAAACACGTATTTTGTTATAAAAATTGAGTTTATTCTAAAAAACAAATATGGAAAATTATTCGTCAATGTAAGTGCATATACTAAAACCAGAACTAAGATGCCGCGGTGCATCTACAAGAGGAAAAAAGTGATTTAGTTGAGAGGCTAGTTACTTGCAGTTAGGATTTAAAATTGTAATTTTTAAGTAGGTATTACATGTGCTAGCCTCTACAAAGAATATAGTTACACTGCTTCTGACATTCTATATTGAGAAAAATGTCATCAAGTTTTGTGTTAATTTGTCTTCTTCATCTAATTTTACATCTATTTTACAGATTGGAGCAATATGATAAGAATTTTAACTTCCTAATACTACAACTATCACAAATCTCGGTCCCGGTGATAATTCTTCCACCAGACGAACCATTCATGATATAAAGACCGATGCAATACTTAACCTCCAATAGAAAAGTAGATATTATTTTGAAAGGTGTATTCGATTGTTTAGTTATGGTATAATCATAGAATTTCATTAATAAATTCAACTAACGGCCTGTCCCAGATTCGCAAGGGTAGATATTTGTTTATTGTATAGCTTTTCCTTAGTGATAATAGAATTTTTGTTCTCACAGCAGTCACAGCAGCTACCCATTATTTCTTGATAGTGTGAATTGTCGGGTATGTTCCATCATTTTTACAGCCTATTACACAACATCTAGTCATTTTACATAAATAAAATCGTTTTTAGGGTTCCGTACGTCCGAATACAAAAACGGAACCCTTATAGGATCACTCGTGTGTCCGTCTGTCTGTCGCTTACAGTCAATTATCTCCGAATCTACTAGACCGATTGGGTTGAAATTTGGTACACATATCAATTCCTGTGACCCAAGCACAGAGGTGTGACGTGAATATATGAAATCTGTATGTGGGAGGTAATTTTTGGGGGGGAAGGGGAAAATGAAAAAAAAAGTTTAGAAAACTGCATCGTGTGACATAACAAATGAAAGGCCTTCTTGAGACAATCTTAAATATATTTTTTTTGTAATTTTAAAATAAATAGTTTCCATGTTATTCAAGAAAATAGACGAAATTTGATCATTCCCCCTCCCCCCTTATCTCCGAAACTACTGAACCTAAAATTTTGAAAAAAATGCAGTAATTAGTTTTCTACTTATAGATTACAGGATAACCTATAAGAAGTCCATATCTGTATATGGGAGGTAATTTTTGGGGGGGGGAAGGGGAAAATTAAAAAAAAATATTTGAAAACTGCATCGTGTCACATACCAAATGAAAGGTTTTGTTGAGACAATCTTAAATATATTTTTTTTTTTGTAATTTTAAAATAAATGGTTTCCAAGTTATTCAAGAAAATAGACGAAATTTGACCATTCCCCCCCCCTTATCTCCGAAACTACTGAACCTAAAATTTTGAAAAAAATACAGAAATTAGTTTTCTACTTATAGATTACAGGATAACCTATAAGAAGTCCATATCTGTATATGGGAGGTAATTTTTGGGGGGGAAGGGGAAAATTTAAAAAAAAAAGTTTGAAAACTACAACGTGTGACATATCAAATGAAAGGTCTTGTTGAGGCAATCTTAAACATATATTTTTTGTAATTTTAAAATAAATAGTTTCCAAGTTATTCAAGAAAATAGACGAAATTTGACCTTTCCCCCCCCCCCTTATCTCCGAAACTACAGAACCTAATTTTTTTTTAAAAATACAGCAATTAGTTTTCTACTTATATATTATAGGAAAACCTATAAGAAGTCCATGATATTAAAATAACATGGTAAATCACTCAATATTGTGCGTACCAATTTGGGTCAGTTTAAAAAAAAAACGTGATAAGTAACATCGTACGGAACCCTCTTCACGCGAGTCCAACTCGCACTTGGCCGGTTTTTTTTTTAGAAAATTCCTTTGATTTGACAGTTCTTTTGGGACCATATTGTCACTTGTCACTTTGACATGTGACAATATGCCTTCCCCATAGCGTATGAAATTTCATTAATAAATTCAACTAACGGCCTGTCCCAGATTCGCAAGGGTAGATATTTGTTTATTATATAGCTTTTCCTTAGTGATAATAGAATTTTTGTTCTCACAGCAGTCACAGCAGCTATCCATTATTTCTTGATAGTGTGAATTGTCGGGTATGTTCCATCATTTTTACAGCCTATTACACAACATCTAGTCATTTTACATAAATAAAATCGTTTTTTTTTTAGAAAATTCCTTTGATTTGACAGTTCTTTTGGGACCATATTGTCACTTGTCACTTTGACAAGTGACAATATGCCTTACCCATAGCGTATGAATTCGCCATTTATGCAAAAATGTATTCTATGTGTCAACCACTGCTTGTTCGTGGGTTACGCGGGTTTTTTTAATCACAATAACACTGTAATAGTAGATTTTACAACAAGTGCACAAAACAAACCATTTTTATCCGAGAATTTTTGCAGCTCGAGGCGAAGGCGAGGGCTGATAGTAATGTCGAGGATAAAAATGAATTTTTGTTATTAATTTATTTAAATTATGAGTTACGGGATGTTTACGATAATGTACTTTATCTGATATGTACTATGAATGAAAGGTGTAAAATAACTTTTCTTTCGGAAATCGTTGTCTTTGTTTTTAATTTCGTTGACTTTTTTGCTACCGACTTCCGAAAGAAAATTTATTTATTACCGACTTCAAAAATAACCACAATTCTTAATATTTTCCAAGTATACAATAAGCTCTATGAGTGGCGCGTGGAGGCGCAGCGCCGGGGCGTATCCCCGCTGCCTCGAGAAGTCGAGGCGCGGCGGGAAGAGCTCCGGCGCGATCTCAGGGCAGTATGGAGGGGACGAATGTCGCAACCGACGGCCCGGCACGCCGCAATCGCGGCGGTAAGACCCCTCTTTGAGGAGTGGCTGGATAGGAGTCACGGCGTCCTGACCTAACGCATGACGCAGGTCCTCACCGGACACGGAAGTTTCGGGAGGTACCTGTGTCTAAGGAGAAAGGAGGAAACGCCTGGGTGTCACCACTGCGAAGATCGCCCGGAGGACACAGTAGAGCATACGGTGCAAGACTGCCCCGCTTGGGCCTCTGCCCAAGCGGGGCAGTCTTGCACCGTATCTTGATGTCCGCCTATCGCCGCCGTGAGCACACGTCGGTGCTCTCACCGACGTGTGCTCACGGCGGCGATAGGCGGACATCTCTCGTGCCATGCCCGGGTCGACGGCGCGTTGTGTTCCACGCGCGCCTCAAAGAGCGTCAGCATGATGACGGGGCCCCCTCTCTAGAGGGCCAAAGCCTGCCGGGGTCGCTGGACTTATCTCATTACCGTGACCCCGGAACATAAAGGGCTATTGAAGGACACCGTGGATTTTAGTCAGTACAAGTCTGACAGTCCCTCCCGCCCTGCCCGGGGTGGGATGATTTTACCACGATAAAAAAAAATATACAATAAGCTTAAAATGCTATGTAATTAAAAACTGAATCAAACTAACTCAAATTTTTATGGGACCAAATGGCATAAAAACTACATCGAAATAAAAAGGAATCACACAAATCGGACTAGAAACTGAAAACCTCCTGTTTGAAGTCCGTTAAAAACCATAGGCTTTATTGGGAATGACCGTAACCACCCAGGTGAAAGACTTAGGCTCAAATTAATATTCTGTCAATGTGGTCTAGTGGTTGTAAGCGGAGTTGAACAAAAGGTTCTGGGTTCGATGCTTAGGTCAGATTAAGTGATATTAGGTATTTCGATTAGCTATATGCTATTCTCTATAAGAAATTTCGTTGCTGGACTGTACAATGAGCTATACAACGAGGCTGCTTTGAGGTCGTCCGATCGTGCAGCCGAGCGGTAGTGTCGCTGTCAGTATAGTTTAGTGAATAGCAAACTTTTTAGTCCCTCTGTGACGTGAACGCTGCGGCCGCGTTGTCACAAGGCTGTGCTGTACTGTGTAGAGAATAGCCCCTAGTACAAAAAATACGTGTGGCACTCGGGGACTGCCGCGGTAAAGCTATTACATAGCATTTTTTATCAACTTATGCAATTATAATTATTTACTTATTATATTTATGAAAAAAAAGAAAAAAATATCACTTACCGCGAATATTTAACGAGAATATCAACCCATCGTTGCTCTATGGGAAGTTAAGGCTATGGTCAGCCACGTCAATCAAGGGAAACGTCAAGAAAAAAAATCTTTTTTCACGTTGACATGACAGATGTGACAGTGACAATGATACAGATACCGGCACGGTTCTTGAGCGCTCGGCGTAAGAGTGGAGATCGCTTTGCGCATCGTACACTTATCGACAAATGAAACGCACAAAAGAATGAATCCCGAGTGGCGGCTATGACGCGATGCGCTACGGCACGCTACGCGGGCCAATCACTACACTTTCCCCGCCCCCGTTCCTCACTTTTCTACCAAAGGGAGCTAATAACTCACTTCTGCGCAGGTGAAGGTCAGCGCTCAAGATCCATGCCGGTATTTGTAGCTAGGTTTATTTTCGTTACGGAATTTCTTGATTCGGTCGCCGCGCTCAAAGTCCGCGATTAAAGCAATGCAATAGCTTAAAAACTGTATTATTCTAGAATCCTATTACTTTCGGCTGGTGGTCAATCTTTACAATTATTCTCACGAATACGTCTAGTCTCCACTTTTACCTGGAACTAGTTTGTGCCTGGAACCCAATAAATGTACTAAATTATTAAATGACGTATGTCGATTCCTTTCTGGTTTTTTTTTTACAAAATCCCGCCTTTTTATAGCTTTTTTTTTACCGTGGTAAAATCATCAAATGAGTCCTCCCAGTAAGGGCGGGAGGGACTGTCAGACTCGTACTGACTATAATCCACGGTGTCCTTCAATAGCCCTTTACGTTCCAGTGTCACGGTAATGAGATAAGTCCCGCGACCCCGGCAGGCTTTGGCCCTCTAGAGGGGGGCGTCCGTCGCCGTGGGCGTCTACCACTGCAGCGTGGGTGAGGGGTGGACGCTGTCCTCTCCCTCGCGCGTCCCGCCTCTTCCTTCGCGAGCATGACTGCACGGCGACCGCTTCCCACTCCGTCTCGCCCCGCAGCATGGCCGCAACCAATGCCGGGCGCGAGAGGTCGTCACCTATCGCCTGCGTGAGGACACGGTGGTGCTCTGCCCTAGCGGGGCAGTCCTGCACCGTATGCTCCACCGTGTTCTCCGGGCGATCCTCGCAGTGGTGACACCCAGACGTTTCCTCCTTCCTCATCAGACACAGGTATGTACCTACCGATACATCCGTGTCCGGTGAGGACCTGCGTCAAGCGGTAGGTGAGGACGCCGTGGGCCGTGGGGCCTATCCAGCCACTCCTCAAAAAGGGGTCTTACCGCCGCGATTGCGGCGTGCCCGGCCTCTTTATAACTAGCGACGCGTCTTAATCGTGGCTCATTGTGTACGTGATTCGGCCATGTCGTCACACCTGACTGCGTCGCGGCGACGAAATACGAAATAAACTGTTTCTATTATCTCTACAAATATTGGACTGTTTGCGTTCTCCTAATTCAAATGCTACGTGACGCATTAAGCTTATTATTTTCTCGTAATATTTTTTATTGAATAGGTACTACATGATGGCTATAGTTCAGGGTTAGGGATACAATAGATGCTTGCCTACGTGCATGATCTTTTTGGCTAGTTTTTTTTTTTTAGTCGTGGGCGTATTTACGTCCGTGTATTATGAATTTATGAGATGCAGCTCAGCAGTACATCTTTTCATACTACGAGGATGTTACTTCTTATCATAACTTAAATATTTTACTTCTTACTAATCCTACTACTTACTTAATACCTATTTAAACGTAAAAGTTTGTTTGGATGGATGTTTGGTACCTACTAGTGATGTTGCGAATGTTCGATTTTTGACATTCGCGAATGCGGATGCGGATGCGAATATTCAATTCCAATATTCACGAATGCGAATGCGAATATTCAGTTTAAAATCAATCACGTTTGATAAAAACACTTTTAGGTGATCGAACTTCATAACTTAATTTTTAAATTTTTATATTTAAAGTTTTTTTTTACTTCCGTTGTTACAGATATGTAACGAGAATGGAAAAATTATGTAAGAATAGCTCTAAGAGGGTCAGTCAGTGAAAGAAAAGCAGAATGAAACACGTTTATCTTGGCATGGTAATTTTTATGATTGATGTTTGTGATTGATTTGATGAACATTCATAGTGATGAATGGCGAGATAAAGGCAGACTGAATAAAAAATGAATGGAGGGGAAGACGCCAGATAAGAATGAATTAAATGTGTAGAAGAAGGAGTTACAAATATTGGTATATTTCACTTGTTAGTATTCGCATGAAAATATGCGGATGCGAATGTCTAAAAATCTGCGATTATATGCGGATGCGAATGCAAATGCGTATATTCGCAACATCTCTAGTACCTACACAGATTTTTATTAACTATGTCCCGATTTTATGTTCCCGTGGGATAATTTTGTGAATTTTAGCGGTTAGTTTTATAAAATTTGTCTACATTTTCTACAAAATACTTCAGGTTCACCTACAGAAAAGTTTAATAACTTTTTACTATCATAATTGCCCATTGACGGTGCCTATTTAAGTACTCCACCACTTGTTTAATTGTTTTTTCAATCCTTCGTCTAGACGTCTTCAGTAGCCTTAAGCTAATTTTCGACCTGGTTAATAATGGAAGTATTTAACTGACGGGGTTAATCTGACGGCTAACTTTAATTAATATTGAGACTGTCTGGTTTTCTTTGGTTAATCTAAGTTTAAACTCAGCTACAGTGGAAGGTTTATGTCTCAGTTTTAAAAAGGATCGAAAATGCATTGGCAGTACAACCTGTAGCGGCGCAAATAAAAACAAAATGGAATAAAATGAGTGTGTTGGATTCTTCCAACAACCACATTTTACTCTAATAGTCTCCAAAAATTGGACGGTATTTTATTTTACTACCTGTTCAATTAGAACCCAGTTCCAGAGATTAGCTCTTTCAACCAAACAAACTCTTCAGATAGATTTAAATAGAGGCCTCCCCGGTTTCGCACGAAATGATTAAATTTTAGACTAAGTAGTGGATTTTTCTAAAACTTTCTGACATACAAACCTCGACAATAAGCAAGACTATACTGATACAGTCCTTTCATCGTTTAATTAAACTTGTCGGATTATGGTGGTCAACCATTACGTATTCCAGTGTAGGAACGAGATGGCGCTAGACGACTTGTATAGCTGTCTCTTTCCCACAGTGACCTCTTTTTTAATGCCTTTCTTTTTTGTTCTTTCTGTTACTCTGTGTTTGTATTTACAGAAATGGTGACAGAATATGTGTTCATGTGTGAATACTCTCTAGAGTTTTAGCTTTGATTATATAACGAGTTTTAGCTTCATAGTAATTAGGTTATAATTTGTGATGCGTTACAAAAAATATTCACAGTTATGTACAGTGACATACCTTGCTATTAAATATTAACACAGTATCTAATTAATTTAGTCTAGGAATTCAGAAGTCTAGACCAATTAATGACATGGTGACCTAATAATCAATAGAGTATTGACGTCGTTAGCTCAATGCAAAATAGTTTTTTAGAAAAGGTACTCAGCTCGATATTCGGTGACTCTCATCAAAATCAAAAGATTTTTTTCACCAAAATCATACTTTTTGAATGCCTATGAGCAAGGCTTGGAACCGGTTTAAAAATAACCGGTTATTAAACGTTATTAATCGGTTTTATCTTTTATTTCGTTCGGAGTCGAAACGTTAAAAGAACGTTATTACGAACCCTTATTAACCGGTTTAATCCGCAAGAGCCGAGTGACGCGCGGCGTCCGCTTTCGGCAGGGCGCGCGCGGGGCGGGGGTAGTGCGGCGCTCTCACATCACAGCGATCACGCGTCTTTTTCTACGCTACATCATACTATAGACACGCACCGACTTGCTTGCGCACCTGACGCTTACGTTGAAAAAAATAATCAAAACGATGGGACGAAAGAAAGTAAACAATGTTTACCATTACTTCGATTATGACGAAGTTACCAAAACGTCAAAGTGCCGCATGGAAAACTGTGGACAAGTATTACGGGTGAGTACTGAGTAGTAGGTACCTAGAGTACCAGTAGGTACTCTAGGTACCTACTACTCAGTACTCACGGATACCACCGTACCATACTAGTGATGTTGCGAATGTCTGATTTTACACATTCGCGAATCAAAATCAAAGCGTTTATTTCAATTAGGCCATTACAGGCACTTTTGAATTGTCAAAAGACAAAATAAAACTAGTACTAAAATAGTTATGGTGCTACAGTCCCAGTCACAAGACATAAAAACTGTGAAAGTACCGTAGGTGCTCATTCCAAAGCGTAGATCTCTATGGAGAAGAATGAGCAAGAAACTCCATGGACACTCTTTTTCAATGGCCAAAATTATTACAGAACTTTTATTACATCATTCATCATCAGATGGTACATTATGTGAGAACGATGTGGCAAGTAATTAGTGTCCATAGTAGTAAATATAAAAAGACAATTCAAAATTAAAGTTATTAATAATTAAAATAGACCGTAGCAGCTAAGAGATGACCAGTCTCAACTGACAGCGCCCGTTCACGAACATGACACATTATATCAGCACCATTCAGCTCAACCATTTTGAAGGGAGCTAAATGATCCGACACACGCGCCACCATCACCGAACTATAGTAAAAAATATGTATACTAATAATAATACAGAATTACTGATGAAGCTACTGAAGGTAACTGAAACCTTCAGTGGCGCCATCAGGATGGAATTTGGTGCGGTCATGCATGTAAAGCGAGGGGAGATTGTGGAATCTGTGAGCACCCAACTCTCGGATTCCATAAGCCTTAGATCCCTCTCAGCAACCGAAACCTATATGTATTTGGGTATGTCGGAAGCTTTGGGCATCAATGTTACTGGCATGAAACAATCGTTGAAGGAGCGTTTCTTTGGCCGCCTGAAAAAAGTATTTAATAGCCTTCTATCAGGTGGTAATAAGGTGCGCGCCTTCAACGGCTGGGTCATGCCAGTCTTGATGTACTCTTTTGGCTTACTCAAATGGACTCAAACAGAACTTGATGCCCTGGATAGGAGGGTCCGTACATTGCTGACTGCATATCGAATGCATCACCCACGGTCTTCGGTTATGAGATTGTATATCCCGCGAAAATGTGGAGGTCGAGGTTTTCTAAACGCTAAGACTCTCCACAATCGCGAGATATGCAATCTCAGGGAATATTTCCTAAAAGCCGACGTGGGAATGCATCGAGATGTATTAGCGGTGGACAAGGGCCTCACCCCGCTCTCCTTGGCTAAACAGAACTGGCGCAAACCTGCGGTGCTTAACACTAATGATCGCATGGAGGTATGGCAGAGCAAGGAGCTTCACGGACGCTTTTTCCGGGCTCTACATGGGCCTGATGTAGATTTATCAGCGTCCGTGGCCTGACTACAATCCGGGGATCTCTTTGGTGAAACCGAGGGTTTTGTCTGTGCAATTATGGATGAAGTTATGATGACGAATAACTACCGGAGATTCATTGTGAAGGATGGCACGGTTGACATATTATGTCGGGCATGCCACCGTCCTGGCGAATCAATCCGTCACATTATTTCCGGGTGTTCTCGTCTGGCTAACGGAGAATACTTGCATAGACATAACCTTGTAGCCAGGATAATCCGTCAACAACTTGCTCTGAAGTACAGCCTTGTGGAATCCGAAGTGCCGTACTACAGGTATGTGCCCGACCCAGTTCTCGAAAGTGGCAATATCACACTGTACTGGGATCAATCCATCATCACTGACAGGACTATTGTAGCCAATAGACCTGATATAGTGGTGGTGGATCGATCAGAGCGGCGCACAATGATTGTTGACATAACCGTCCCGCATGACGAGAACCTCGTGAAAGCTGAAAAAGATAAGCAAATCAAGTATATTGATTTGGCTCGCGAGGTTGTCGATATGTGGGATGTGGATTCAGCAATCAATGTGCCGATAGTCGTGTCGGTTCATGGCTTAATTGCCAAGAGCCTCGACCAACATCTAAGGAGGCTCTCGTTATGCAACTGGATCAAGGGCCAGATTCAGAGAGCAGTTCTTCTGGACATGGCGCGCATTGTTAGGAGGTTCCTTTCTCTGGAGCCCTGACTGCCGGTAGCTTGGACCCTGTTCCCGATACCGGTGGGCCACTATTATTTATATTTTTCTAAATGTTTTTTTTTTTTTTTTGTGAAAATATTTAAAAATGTATTTAATAAGGTTAAGAAAATGAATAAAGGATAATACAGAATTATATGAAAACATATAACCTGTCGGTAAGCTAATCTTGGTAAAAGAACATGAACATCATTGTCTTGAGATCAACATAGCGGCCAACAATCCTTGTCGTCTAAATAATCGCTAACAGAATAGTACGCCTTGGAACAGAGATTGGCTTTTAATTTTGCTTTAAATGCATTAAAAGGTAAGTCTAGAAAAGAAGACGGTAACTTGTTATAAAAAGTACCGATCCCTGCAAATGAATTATGCACCTTATAAAGCCGGTGAAAGGGTGCACGTAGTTTGTGCTTATTTCTAGTGTTAAAGTTGTGAATATCACTGTGTTTACTATACATATGAATGTTTTGCCTAATAAATAAAATGTTGGCGAATATGTATTGTGAAGCCACTGTGAGAATACCAATCTCTTTAAAAACATCTTTTAGTGAAACTCGCGCACCTAGTTGGTAAATTGCACGAACTGCTCGCTTCTGGAGCAAATATATTTTGGATATCAGCGGCTTTGCCCCACAGTAGAATACCGTAGGACATGACGCTGTGAAAATAACTAAAATAGACTAATCGTGCTGTATCAACTTCAGTATATTGTCTAACTTTTCTGAAAGCGTAGGCAGCCGAGCTAAGCCTTCCCGATAGGTTTAATATGTGTTGGCCCCATTGTATTTTCGAATCTATTGTTATACCAAGAAACACAGCTGAATCAACAGTTTCAAGTTCTTCATTGCAAAGGACAATGTTGGGACCGAGATTTCTAACATTAGGCAAAGCGAACTTTATGCATTTAGTCTTCTTGGCATTAAGGACAAGGTTATTTGCAGTGAACCAATCTGTGACCATTGAAAGTGCGCTGTTTACATCATCAAAAACTTGTCTATTCCTATCTACTTTAAAGATCAGGGAGGTGTCATCCGCAAACAGTACAACGTCACAAACACTCTTTAAATAATATGGTAGATCATTAATATAAACCACGAATAAAAACGGACCCAGTTTTGAGCCTTGAGGTACACCCAGCTGAACAGGTAACCTAGAAGATTTCGCGCCGTTAACATCTACACATTGGAACCTATCGTGCAAATATGACTCGATTACACTAAGGGCTTCCTTTTGAACACCGTAATGAAAAAGTTTGCGCAACAGTATATCGTGGTGTACGCAATCAAAGGCTTTAGAGAGATCGCAGAAAACACCAATTGCATTTCGTAGTTTTCCCATGCGTCAAATATGTGCTTCAACAAAGCAAGAATGCGAAATGCGGATGCGAATATTCAATTTCAATATTCGCGAATGCGAATGTGAATATTGACTTAATTCAAATAAAACTCGCATAAAATGATAGATAGGTTTAACATTTCATGTCAGACATATTTAAACCGAACATTGCCAAGTCGATATAGTTGAATGAATGAAGTTAGTCACATAAAATTTATTGCTATCGACTGAGCAAATATTCAGCGCCGTTACTGTTACTAAAAAAATCCTGAAGGAAACCCATTATGACTGCTCGACCTGGACAGATGGACCAACAAAAAAGGCAATCAAAATAAATATATCATGTATTTTTGACTTTGTTTTGTTAAACCTAAATAATTCTCAGAAAAAAAAATAGAAGAAGAGAAATGAAAATAAACCCAACATTACTTCTACTCCTTATAATACTAAAAGTTTGTCTATTACTGAAAAAATAATTTGTAATCTTATTCGAAACTAGCACTCTGCCCGCGACTTCGTCTGCGCGTGTTTCTAATTTCGAACTTAGTGCATTTAAATGCCCGGTCACCCTCCTTATTGGATACTCTTGATCTAAAAATGTATCCAACTAACATTGAAACTTAAAAAAAAACCTTTCACATTGAAGAAACCCTCTGTACCATTGTGACTTCATTTGATAAAGGTTTTCATAATTAAGTCCAATAATTCATCTATTAATTAATAAAAAATAATTATTTTTAATAAAAAATTTTAATCATTTTATTTTTAAATAATTAAATATAAAAGCAGAATAACTAATACGAATATAAAAAAATAATATAATTAATCTTATTATATTTAATTAGAAATATAAAAATTTATTCTGTTAATAAATTTATTATGACTTATAATTTGAGAAATTTTTTAAGAATTATATGATTTATACCTAATTCTTTCAAGGGAAAATTAATGATTTAATTACCTTTATCAATTATTAAGTACTAAAAGAGAAACAGTTTTGGTTTGGCTTAAAGATTCTAACAAACAGGTCGAATAAAATCGGAAAAAGTTAAATTCAAAATAATTTTTCCGATTTTCACCCTGCTAGGGGTTGGTTTTTGAAATGAAGATAATTATGTATCCCCCATTCGGTTGAGAGATTTTTTTGCCATGTTTTGAGTTTATCGAAGCTAACAGTAAAATCTTCCCCTTAAAACTTAATCACCCTTTTCAACAATTTAGGGGGTTTTCGAAAAACCCAAAATACGGGTTTGATTATTTTTGATCTTATTTCAATATACTGAGTTTCAAATTCATCGGTCAGCGCGTTATGATTTTCCCATACAAACTTTAACATTGTCTAGCTTACCAATGGAGAGTAGTTTTAAAAAATTAATAATGTCTATCTTTTTTATTTACTTTATATACTCATATTTGTACTAAGTTTCAAGTTTATACACCTAAGGGATAAGATTTTACATACAAAGGTTTTTACCCCTTTTCACCCCCTTATAGGTGAATTTTCGCAAAATCCCTTTTTATTACTCACCTTCATAATAAATTGCATCAACCGTCCAAAATTCAGGTTATACGTCTAGCGGTTTTAGATGCACCCCTTTAAACTTGAATACCCCTTTTCACTAACTTGGGGGGTGATTTTAGAAAAATCCAAAAACATGTGTTTAATTATTTCTGGTGTAGTGACTAAGAAAGTGATGAGTATTAATGTTGATGGATGGCGAGGAAGAGGAAGGCCAAAGAAAAGATGGATGGATTGTCTAAGGAATGATATGAAAGAAAAAGGAGTAAATGATACTGTGACGTCTGATAGGGGAGAATGGAAGAAGAAAACGTGTTGCGCCGACCCCAAGTAGAATGGGATAAGGGCAGGAAGAAGAAGAGTATATAAATACTGATTTTCACATTCATCAACTCACTCGTTATGATTTTCCCATACAAACTTCAACATCGTCTAGATTACCAATGCAGGGTAGTATTAAAAAAATAATAATGCCAATCTTTTTTATGTACTTGTTTCTTATGCATGGCAAGTTTCAAATGTATAAACCCAAGGAATAAGATTTTTCATACAACAGTTTTCACTCCTTTTCACCCCTTTAGAGGTGGATCTAGCACTTCGCCCGCGACTTCGTCTGCGCGTGTTTCTAACTTTAAACTCAGTGAATTTAAATGCTCGGTCACCCTCATTATAGGATACTTTTGGAAAATCTAAAAAAGGTTCAATAGTTTTGGAGCCTATTTAAAACAAACAAACAATCAAACCTTTCCACTTTTTGAAATATTAGTACTACTGATTTTCCGATGTTCACCCCGCTAGGTGTTGATTTTTTAAACATAAATAAATAGGGATCCTTTATTCGATTCTGAGATAGTTTATGCCCAGTTTTGAGTTTATCGAAGCAAACAGTAAAATCCTTCCCTTAAAACTTGAATACTCCTTTCCACCCAACTTTGGGGGTGATTTTCGAAAACCCAAAAACACGTATTTGATTATTTTTTATCTAATTTCTACAGCCTGAGTTTCAAATTTATCGGTTAGCGCGTTATGATTTTCCCATACAAACTTTAACATCGTCTAGATTACCAATGGAGGGTAGTTTCCAAAGTGTGCTTGTTTACAACTGAATCGTTCTAATAGTTCAGCACGTCTGCGCATTGGAGGTAGGCAATACAAACCGTTTAAAACCGGTAAATTGAACAAAACCTATTTACGAACTTTTTTAACTTCAAACCGTTTAATTTGGGTTAAGGGTAGAACGAAACCGAAAGCATAAGTTCTCTATGTACTTAGGCGTTAACCGGTTCGAAATTTTTTCCGGTTTCCAAGCCCGCCTATGAGACAGTCCCCTAAGGGGCTAAATCGATTTTGATAAAATTAATGTTAAGAAACTTTACTAAAAAACTGTTACTAAATTTAAAAAAAAATATGGGGAGCCCATTATGAATCACACACGTAGGTAAGCAGAATACATAGATCTAAAAAGTAAGAAGAAAACGTTTTCATAATATTATTGTCATAATTAAAAAAATACGTTTGTATGGAAAATTAAAATCGGTCTAATATACCAAACTGTAAGACTATGTAACAAGAAAATATATTCTACTACCTAACCTATTTATTTATCCTACGTATTATGGGATGGGATGAAGTTTCATTAGGTAGGTACGTTTTGTAAATTTTAAATTTTGAATTGTTATTAAAGATTTAGTTATTATAAAATAAAGAAACAAAACTGGATAACTTGAAGTTTCCCATTATTTTATTACCTAAACTTCTAAGTTACTGGAAGCTCGTTTACCTGTTGTTTATGTTTTAAGTTATTAAAGAAATCAACAGAGGCCCACGTACCTACCTACATAAGGAAGCTTAGCGAGATATTATTGCATTTCGGCTGATACTCTTCAGGAAGTATCCTTCACGTGCAGTCCCTTACGGTGCATCCACACCGCCGGTAACATTTGTGGAGCAACAAAAGGCAACACGGTAACATTCGGTAACTTTTGTGGCTCCTTGTTACTACTTATTTGTTGATTGTTACTCATCCACACCGTAGTAACATCCGACAACAAATGTTGCCGTGTTACTGTATGTCGAGTAACGTTGCTCGACAATCGGTAACATTGTTAGATAATGGGGGTAACATTGTTTTCGAATGTTGAGCAACGTTACTCGACTTACAGCAACACGTCAACACTTAGTAACATTAAATAACATTTTGTTGGCTGATGTTACCGAGTAACATTTGGAAACTTTGAGCTACAAATGTTACCGGCGGTGTGGATGCACCGTTAGTTTCTAAGTTTTACTATTGCCTTGGAGGCCTTACATTACTAGGCAGTTATAGGATAATCTGGAAAAGCAGACTTCAACATTCTAGGCTGATAGGCTTTTCACAAATAAAAAAACATCATTTTACCATCACAATTGAACATACTCAATTCAATTCGCGGCGAATTCAACTCGCGGTGAGTGAATCTGCCTGTTACATAGGTAGTGTGAACACTCGTGGCGAGTGGGCGTCGCAGCGATTAGTCGTTGTGTGTGACCGAAGCTAAGATCAGTGATATTTAACAATTAGGTATTTGAATTTAGTTTTTTTTTGTAATTAGTAAGTCCACCACAAACAAGAACATTCATGGAAGAGAAAAAAATCTTAATTCTTTTTTAATACCTAATTAATTTTGACCTATATAAAAGTGATAAAATTGACGTGAACACAAACGCGCCACAATTGCTCGCCTTGGTTGTGACGTCACTTTGAGAAAGAATTTCCTTAGCACTGTGTCAACTGGCTTTTACAATAACAATTTCAAAATTGGAACACGTATTATCGATGTATAGAAAAATGGTCAAGTGACGTCACACCGCCCCGTCGGGCACTGTCGGCATATTTTCGGCTCGGAGTTAAAATAATGATTTTGAATTTAATATAAATTTTTAATTAGGGCATAAAAAAAACTAAAAACAGTTTGTTAAGAAATAAATATACAGTATGATCTTTCCATTAAAAAGACAAAAAAAAATCATTCAAAGGACCAATTGTCGCCATCTTTTTTTTTATCGTGGTATAATCATCAAATGAGTCCACCCAGCCTCCCCCACCCAGGGCAGGGCGGGAGGGACTGTCACGTGTGTCCCGCGACCCATTGTCTCCATCTTAGCGACAAAGATAAGAGCTAAACATATCGAGCCTGTTTTATGTTGTAAATTAATCAATGATTCCTCTTGATCTATCAGTTGGAGTGCAAGGCAGTGGTCAGCTTTAACGAAAACCCACCTTCGATCCTTCATTACTAACTCTATCGAACATTCCCTCAACTTTGGGCTGCTAAACAGTCTAACGTTTCTACTTAACAAGCAAAATCTTGAAATATAGATCAGTAAGAAGCGCTATGTGAATCTCTTTATTATAGCTTTTAGCATGGCTACTCTGTATCATATATAACAGCGTTTCATTTTCCCATATTGAAGAGTGACTGCAGCGCATAGACAATTTTTATTTGCTATACAATACAAACTCACATTCGCGATACATTCCATAACAAACTTTCAATGGAAAGTGCATGTAATTTAGTTCTTTTGACTTTGAGCAAAGAAAAGTACATCTTACGATGTTAAATTATAGTTTAGTTTCCAATAGCAGCGTTGGATGAGTTATTGTCTTTGGTTTTCAGTGTAGCTGGGGCTAGTGATGCGACAAAAGAGAATTTTTCAATTTGAATGGTCCAGTGCTCTTATTTTGCTGAATGCAGCCAAATGCAGATAAATCACAATGAGTTATCGTACGCTAGTACTCATAAATAAAAACAATTTAGTTTTATATTTTAATATTGTTGTAAATTTTCTGCTAATTATTTATTATTATTGAAAAAGCCAATTCGTCCGTCATTTTGGAAGAATGGCAGCTCTGCTATAATTTAAATTCAGAAGCTTTCATTGAAATTACTTATGGAGTAGACGTAGGGAGCAAACGAGTATATTTACAAGAAAATAATTTTCCCGTGAACCGCCATATTGGATCACAATGTATCTTAGGGCTGATTTTTCAATGGTCGGGTAACTTTTATCTCTGTAATAAAAATGGCGGTTAGACAGCTCTCTATAGAAAATATGTCAAACCGCTATTTTTATTGCTCAAAATTCTCGCTATTATTATTGCTCAAAATTAAAGCTCAAAAATGGTTCTAGGATAATATGCCGGTTTCTTCATGGAGTTTTCTTCACTGTTTTGAGAGCAGTGTTGATGAAATAAATTACACAAAGTTATACACCTGCTGTCCGCCAAATGTGATGAGATATGGAAGAGACCTACTTTCAGAATTGGATGGCCAAAAATGGAAGAACAGAGAGAGAAGACAAGATGTTATAATACACACACCAAAATAACTTTGCGATCACTTTGAAAAATTGAAATCCTTTTTGCTTTATTGAGATTATATAATGTCTTATTTAGCTTTTTAGATTCTTAATTAAAAATATAGATTTAGAATATAAAACAGTTCAATAGTTTTTCCACAAAATTAAAAATAAAACCGGCCAAGTGCGAGTTGGACTCGCCCATGAAGGGTTCCGTAGCAGCAAGCATAGATTAGAGATATAATTATATTGAGATTAGTAAGTAATATACACAAACAATAAAAATAACTTTGTTTTTCATAGTATTTGTATGAATGGCAAAGTTATATTTGCGGTTTTTGAAAATGTACTATATCTCAAAAACTGCTAACTGTATCTCATCCAAACCAATTTTCGTTGGTAGTTTTGGTTGAGGTCTACATTATATATTTTTTTTAGTTTTATCATTATCTTATTTTAGAAGTTACGGGGGGTGGGACACACTTTTTACCACTTTGGAAGTGTCTCTCGAGCAAACTGTTCAGTTTAGAAAAAAAATGATGTTAGTAACCTCAATATCATTTTTAAAGACCTATTCATAGATACCCCACACGTATGGGTTTGGTGAAAAATTTTTTTTTGAGTTTCAATTCTAAGTATGGGGGGCACCCCCAAAAATTGTTTTGTTTTGATTTTTGTGTGAAAATCCTAATGCGGTTCACATAATACATCTTTCTACCAAGTTATCACCTGTTTCACATCACTAGCGTCAAGCTACGGGATTTCAATAACATTTCTAGTTATTGTATCTATGATGTCTCGCTTGGCTTTGCGATGCTCATAATACTCCATTATTGTTTGTTCACAAAGATTTCAATGCTTGTATGTTTGCTTCTCTGAATTTACGTGAAATATTGTTTTTTGGTTTTATTATGATCTAAACTTTTTTCGAGAAATATGAGTACCTACCTACCTGTGTATAATCTTTATTTTAATATCTTAAATTGACCAAAAACTAGGTCTAAAATCTAGAAGAATGCAATTTATAATTCGAGTTCTAAAAACGTGAATTTAGGGAAGAATTCTTGCTATGGTAGCTTTACTTCTTTTGCGTTCCTTTTGAACTGTCTTAGTCAATAGGTGATCACTTTCAGACTTGTATTAACTAATATCTACGGTATCCTTCAATAGCCCTTTACGTTCCTGGTTCACGGTTACCTGATGAGACAGACCCGCGTGAAGACAACTCGGTGATATCAAAATAAGCTCAAAATAATCAAGAATCATATTATCATTCTTAGATCTATGATAAGACCTAAAAATCTGAAGTATAGATTAAGTAAAGTGCCATTATTGACTATTCAATGTCACTATTCTTTTTAAATAGGAGGAAAATAAAAGAAAAAATAACACTGTGTGTTAAAGAGTGTTTCCTAAGTTGACTCAAAAAGGTCAACATGTGGGATGTGGAAATGGCACAGACAATAGTTTACATGGGTAATAGATCTGAAGCATCGTTTATTTAGCAGTCGCAAACACACTAAGTACCTACTGAACATGGTAGGCTTTGATTCCCAGGTCGAGAAAAGTTTTATTGGATTGTTTTATAAGGGATAGGAGCCGGAGCCTGAATTTACATGGTTGATGGGAATAAGCTGGCCCCTAATCGAACTTAAAACATACCGGCTAAATGTGTGTACTATTAGCTACACCATTGCCTAAGCCTTCGTTAATTCTTGACTATGCCTCATCATCATCATCATCATCAGCCGGAAGACGTCCACTGCTGAACATAGGCCTCCCCCTTAGACCGGGTCGCGGGCAACCGATGGATGACTATGCCTAAGGTGTCCAAATAAGGAAATGAGCTTTACAGTAGTCGCATATTTATGTAGATATAATTATGATGTGTAACATCTGACATCTTACGTTGGTAGGTAATAAATAATAAGTTATTTGAATTTAGATTTTTTTTTCATAATTAATAAATCCACCACAAATAAGACCATTTATGGAAGAGAAAAACATCTTAATTCTTTTTTTAATAATTAATTATGACCAATTTAAAAGTGATACAATTCGATCAAAATTGACGTGAACACAAACGCGCCCCAATTGCTCGCCTCGGTTGTGACGTCACGATCATAAAGAATTTCCTTAGCACTGTGTCAACTGGCTTCTACAATAACAATCTCAAAGTTGAAACACGTACTATCGATGTATAGAAATTGATATGATAGTGACGGGCACTGTCGGCGTGTTTTCGGCTCGGAGTTTAAATTATGATTTTGAATTTAATATAACTTCTTAATTAGAGCAAAAAAAAAAAATTAAAAACAGTTTGTTATGAAACAAATATATGTTCTTTCCATTAAAGACAAAAAAAATTCATTGAAAGGACCAATTCAACGTAACTGCTGACAGAAAAGTTATTTTACACGTTTTTTTGGTTGTTTCGGAATTCGGTATTTTTTTTACTTTTTATTTATCTTTTTTAGTATAAATATTCAACCCAAATTCTTGTCATATACATAATTTTCTTACATGTGCACTAGAATTTTCTAAATCAAAGTAACGGTAATAACACATCCAAGTAAATGATAAGCGAAAAACGCTCATAAAATAAAAACTACTGAACTTTCTGAATGAATATTTTATGAGGCCAAATGGGAAGTATACTGCATCAAACAAAAACACAGAATCACACAAATCGGACCAGAAACCTCGAAGTAAGTATACGAGTACATACATAAAAAACGACCGAATTAAGAATCGACGAAAATAAATCTACTAAAAGAGAAACTGACCTTTAAGTTTGTTTAATGGACGTTATGTATACTGGTATACACAAGATGGTAGTTATTCTAACCTTAAGGTGATTGCTAGAAAGTGGGCTATTTTCTATAATCTTTAAAATAACAATGCTCATTTACATAATAGTCATATTTTCATGAACTAGTCTTAATTCCAGTAAATATAGTTTTAATAATCAGCAATTTTGACGTACCTACCGTACTTCACAGTATAATATCACGACTGTACCTAATCCCTAAAGGGTTCAGTAGAGGTGTACTTAATTTACCACATTCACATTTCTCCAGTTAGGAAAAAAAATACTTCTCATATAGGCTAAGGTACCGTCAACAGAACAAGTAACTAAGCAAGCATCAATTTTTGAAAAGGTATTTTTGTTATATTTAGTTGGGTACACAAAAAAAAAAGAAGACATTTAAAGAAATTAATGTCAGCACAGATATCTCTTTTGTTGACTGTACGTTATATACGAACGTGTCATGGTGTCACTATAGTAAGTACAGTAATTATACACACATGGAAGCAACTTCAATTATTATTAGCTCCAGGAATTACCATCTCATTCACAATAATTAACGTGTAACTAAACACCGTAAAATACAAACAATAATCTCATTTAATACGAAAATGTGTCCCTTCGCACCTAATTAATGAAAATGAAAACGTACTATGCAACAACGGTAAGAGTGAACACTTTAATGATGTGACAGTGGACGCATGGGGGATCTGTCAACTGTCACTTGAAAATTATGTTTAGTTATGAAAATACTTTCTGCAAATTAATTTTCAATAATAATATTATCGTTATTATTTTGTTTAATAAAGTGTTATGAAAAAATCCAGTTTAAAATTGTTTTGTGGAATTAAAACTAAATATTTTTTCCTAATTTTTTATTGTCATAGATTTTCACTAAGTAACGTCTGATTCCTTAACTTAAATATCGTTATTTTCAAAACAAATATTGCTTCTTTTTTTTTGTGGGGGTAAAATCATCAAATGAGTCCTTCCACACTGACTAAGAATCTACCCTGTTTCTTCAATTGCCTTTTACGTTCCAGGGTCACAGTAATCTACTTAGACGGTCCTGCGACCAATGTCAAATTACGGCGCTATCACAGCTTCATCTTTACCGTGGTCGCATTGGACGTGTGAAGGTTTTGTTAGGCAAAACCAATATGTCATGGTGTGCGCAATGTGTGATCCATCAATGGTGACAAGGGGACAATTAGACGTCGAGATGAGAGTGTGGTACCAGTAATCACTTATCCGACATTTACCAGACATTTACGGGGAAGATTCTGGGAGATACGCGATCTTGAACTGGAAGTTACGAGGTGACACGGCGAGAGAGGACTAAATTAGGTTTTAGGGTATGATCATACTGTGGTAGAATAATCAGGGACTTAATATGTTTGTTACTTTGTCGCAAACTTTCCTTTCCAGTTTCTTCACACCCTCAAATACTTAGGACCTGAAAAAGTTGCAAGGTCGGTAATGTTCAAGCAAAACCTCTGGTGTCGCAAGTGTCTATAGGTACGGTGATCACTTTCCATCACGCGGACCGTAGGTTTCTCAGAATAATGACTTAGGTTTTACCTTTATGGTATGAAAAAGTAAAAAAAAATCAGAAAAAAAAATTCAAGATGGAAACGAAAAAAAAACAAGGACAAAATGAAAAAAAAAATCATCCAGGTTAAGCCTGGCCGCATACATCAGTTTTCCTGATCAGGAATCCTGATCCGTTTTTCGAAATTTGTACGGGAAGTTATACAAATGTGTGTGATTTGCACACACATTTGTATAAATTCACTGTGTACGGATAGAAAACGGATCAGGATTCCTGATCAGGAAAACTGATGTATGCGGCCAGGCTTATAATCTATCTGTGTACCTATGGAAATTCGTTTAGTGTTTCGTTTAGTAGTTTTATGTGAAAGAATAAAAAAACATCTATTTAACCTATTTTCGCATTTATAAATTAGTAAGACTGTAATCATTAAATTTAGCATGACGTGCACATTAAACAGTATTCTATTCGATAAAAAAAAACTGTGCAGAAAATTATAGGTAAAGTACTTAATAAATTATTTGCAATGATTTGTCTTTTGACCGGCTTCTCTTATGTAAAAGTTCTCCCTTCACAACTGGCAATAAAATTCTGAGCCAATCGTTACCTACAACCGAGGGTGGTCGATATTGCGACCCTAACTTTTTAATACTTTAGTAACTAAATCAAGCATTTGAAAAGAAACATGTGATAATGCCACGTGATGGGAAATTGAGACCATGAAGAATTTATTTCAAGGCAAATATGTGTTTACGGCGCGTTGTGTTCCACGCGCGCCTCAAAGAGCGTCAGCATAATGACGGGGCCCCCTCTCTAGAGGGCCAAAGCCTGCCGGGGTCGCGGGGCTTTTCTCATTACCGTGACCCCGGAACATAAAGGGCTATTGAAGGACACCGTGGATTTTAGTCAGTACAAGTCTGACAGTCCCTCCCGCCCTGCCCGGGGTGGGAGGACTCATTTGACGATTTTACCACGCTAAAAAAAATACATGTGGCACTCGGAGACTGCCGCGGTGAAGCTATTGCATAACATTTTTTTTTATTTTAAAAGAAAAAAATCTCTTACCGCGTATATTTAACGAGAATATAATTTATTTTAATTGTTTGTGGTGCACTACTGTAATAAAGAACTTCTTTGTTGTAGGAGAATTTTATAAGTAGGTTTCATTTTGAAAACTCCTTTTGTAGCTGGCCGTTTAGAATCAGTAAGAAAAAGTAAATCCCTCTTCGTACCTTTATGAGCACGTCTGTCCGTACCTTTATGATTGCCGAAGTCTCCCGAACTGAAACGACGTGCTGTCAAATGTGGTCAGGTTTTTTCGTTAGGTTTTTCGCGCCCGCCGCGCTCAGAGCCTGCGATAAAAGCTATGCAATTGCTTAAAAGGCAAATATGTGTATGAATTCTTGTATTGAATTGAAGGGTTTCATGTACTGACGAAAAACAGGATAATATATGTGTGCGTGAGCTGATGGTTGTTTTAAGCTTTGCCACACTTTAGGATTTTTCTCCTGAACAGTGGGAGCCTTCATAAAAAATTAAACTCACATAGACATATAAACTGACCCGAAAACACCTTCTTTTCATTTATACAAATAATATTTTATTCCTTGCAAGGATCGGACCCGTTACACGCAGCGTAGCAGTCAAAGTGTTGATGGAAAACAGAATAGACTATTTTTTTTAAAATGTAAAATGGGTTTGCTCTTGACCTTAGTCTAGGTCAGGAATGACTAAGACAAGGTCGACGATGGAGCGAGCTTACCCAGAAGAAGCCTGTTCACTCTAACTTTGAAGAGATTAGGGTTGTATGTATTATGTTTTTACTCAAAAAGAATAATTAGTCAGAAATATAGATCAATAAAAAATATGTGACCCGTATTTTTTCTTCTGTTGCGTTATCCAAAATTGACGAAGATACAACCAACGCTTCAAAAATCACAAAACGTCACTCGGTCGGTATAACTTTACAGGCGTTATGACGTCACAACCCTCCCTTTCGAATTTCGAAGCGTTTTAACTTTTTTAATACCCATTGATAAAAAAAAAAACAGGTACGCATTCATTATTTTTCAATACTCATACTAAACAGACTTTCAATTTATTTATGCCGTGAACCACCCTATTATGTCTTATTGTCTTCAGTTCTTAAAGGATCACATTGCCGACTGCTATTAACCCACGATGTAAAAACATTGTTCCTTTAACAGTCGGAACAACGCTCCTTCCTACTTCACGATTATTTAAATAAGCTAGGACATTTTAGACGAGAGTTTAGCCCAAAACCAATGTCCATTAAATGGGTATTATCAACAAAAGTGAATGATGATGTACTTAAGTTATTGTGGTTTTCGTTTTAGGTGTTCCCACATTTATCGACGCGGAATCGGCTTAAGCCGGTCCAAAAACCTTTATGTCAACGTAATAAGGGTGTTACTAATACCATTCGCATCGGCTCGGCTCGGACGACGCGAGCAGGTTTAATAAAAGTTTTTTCGACCGGCTTAAGCCGATTCCGCGTCGACAAATGTGGGAGCACCCTTATTCGTCAATGATGGTCTGGTTTTGCAATATTATTATAACCGACCATATCTCTAGCGAATAAAATAATGATATCATATTTTTCTATTCTAACACTACCTACATTTACATCACACGTTTTAAATATCATATCCGTTGAGTTCAGATGCAGGTGGCGAATTGTCGATCGGCGTGGCGGTCTAAGGGGGAAGCCTATGTTCAGCTGTGGATGTCTTCCACCTGATGATGATGATGAGTTTCTCTCTGCATCTCTAGAACCCTACAACAGATGCCCTGTTCACACTTAAAAAGGATCGTAAAAATCGGTATCTAAACAACATAGTTATAATAATAAAACATACATTCGAAAATAAAACAACCTCCTTGGAAGTTCTCCTCTATTCAACGAGAGTACATTAATTAATATAGAAAGGTATTTAATATATGCGATGTTATTACGTTAAGAGTACAGGATGTTAGCTAGAGATGCTTATATATCATTTATTAAGAATTTTCATACACTTTACACCCACTGAACAAATAAATTGAATTCAAATACTATTGCAGAAATAAACTTATTTGTAAAGAAAACCGCAGTTCTTCATTTCCTTTTAAATATGTTTTCAGCGACAGTACCAGAATTGAATAATATTTAATTACTGTAACACGTGTTTCTTATATTGTGAATGTTAAGTAGTGTGCATGAACTTTTCTTTTAAACCTTGTATGGCTTTACATTTCGTGTCCTTATTTTTCTAAATTACTGAAGTGATTTTAATCTACAAATTACACAGATAAGCAGAATAAGTACTCGTAGGTAGATCAAAACAGTTAGTTGAAAACAAGTTAGATGAATTTAACTGCTGATCGGCTTTCAATAAACTTTAGCACAAAGATAGACAGACAGACCATACCTAAAATGAACCAGAGAATTTATTTCTTTGTAGTACGTTTCCATGGGGTAATTTTTTTCATTTGGCGAAGTCGCAGAAAAAAATTAAGTAAAGAAATAAACTTAGCATTAACACATTCAACTGAAAATATTATTTCCTGGAAGAAAATGAAATATTAACCTCATACAACGCAAGCAAAGTGAGAATTCCCTTATTGGGAATAAGTAATAATGGTGCAAGTAGTGGGTAGGGTGATATGGCACAGGCGTTCCCTGGCCACCCGAGAGAAATCAAAGATAAGTCAAACCCACTTTGGGATATGGAATGGAATATTTTAGGCTGGCTGTATACTAGCGATTTTTTGCACGTATTTTTTTTAGGATTTCGTCGTTGAGTTGTTGTGTTGGCCTGAGATGTCTGAGGAGGTAGAGAATGTGTCGCTTGTAAGGTACAAGCGACACATTCTCGTCGTCAATCTAATGAAGACATTTTTAAGACAAAAATATTTGAGTGTTGTCAAAACTTTGCTTTAAGTTTCAGTATTTCAGTAACCGACTTCAAAAACAACAACAAAATAAAAAGGGTGAAATAACCTAATTAATAACTTCTTTCGGATGTCGGTGGCTTTATTTTTTTATTTCATTGATTTTTAGCCACCGACTTCCGACAAACAAGACTTATCTTTTTTTTCTTTTTAATCGTTGCCTCATACTTGGAATTTCTCCTGTATCATGGGTGCGTTTACAAACATATAAACTCACATACACAAACACCCAGACCCGGAACAACTACTTGTTGGTCATACAAATATTTGTAACGTGCAGGGATCGAACCAGCGACACGCTGCGCAGCAGTCGATCGCTCTGCCACTGCGCCACCCTGTCGTCAAATCTATACTAATGCTGCATCCAAATCTGGATCCAGGGTTGCGAGATATCTGACGGGCCCCCCTTAGAGGGCAAAGACTGCCGGTGTCGCGGAACTAAAGTTACCTCAGCCCCGTTACGTAAAGAGCAATTGAAGGAACAGGTGGCCTACCATGAACTGTTAACGCGATCTAGTTTAGGCTGTGGGAGAGAGATGGCGCTAGACGACTTGTATAGCTCTGTCTCTTTCCGACAGCCTAAACTGGATCGCGTTAAGAGCTCGTGGTAAGGCGCCAGGATGGGTTTTTGTAGATTAAGACACTCTCTTCGGCTCCAATGAAACAGGACGACAGACGACAAATAAAACCTTAGGCTTTCCAATTAAACATTTGGCATAACGTTTGTAGACATTTAACAAAATTCAAAAGCGATTTTCTTGTTAAATAATAGTTTAGTAAAACCTATCTAATAATAGTATAATAATAGTCTTTATTGTAAAACGTTTAAAGTCAAACTCAAAGTCGAACCATTTAATTCAATTACGCTATCAAAAGGCACTTTTGGCCGTCAGACTTTAAAAATAAAAGACATGTAATAATAATAATAATAATATTCCACAACTATCACACAACGCCATCTTGTCCCAAGCTAAGCAGAGCTTGTGTTATGGGTACTAGACAACTGATAAACATACTTATATATTTTTAATTACATAAATATTATAGATAAATTACACCCAGACACAGAACAAATGATCGTGCTCATCACACAAACATTTGTCCTGGGTGGAAATCGAACCCGCGACCTACAACTCGTAAGTCGGGGCCGATACCACTGGGCCACCACTTCACCACTGCTCTTGCTTGCCCGATTGCCCGTAGTTTATTTGTGAAAGAAAACAAATGAACTTACGCATTTATAATATTAAATAAGGATTTTCTTTACATTATAACCTAGAATCTATTTGATTGCTAACGGAGAACTGATTAGATCATTTTATTTACTATACCTATGTAATAGAAATAGTAGAGAAATTTCAATAGTGATTAAGAAAACCTCTTCATCCGATATATGGGTTTTAGTCACAGAGCCATAAGCGAATGGAGTGCTCAGACGTATATCGTCAAAGTATCTCGCTGATCTAATTTGCGAGGGGAATGGAATAAGACAAGGCGTGGTCGATGGCGTACCGTACTCACAGTAAAAGCAAGAGGTTTGTAAATAAATGTTGAGAATGTGTGTTGCTGTCAAACTGAAATGTCTATCTGATATGTTCATTCGCATTTCATCGAATAAAACCTAGCAAACAAGACAAATAGCGCCTGGCAACAATATTCTCAGAGAGAGAGAGCAGTTGTGGCCCAGTGGTATTGGCCTCGACTTACGAGCTGTAGGTCGTGGGTTCGAACCCCGTCAGGCGCATTACTTTGTGTAATTTATTTGAACACCACTGCTCTCAAAACGGTGAAGGAAAACATCGTGAGGAAACCGGCATGTCCTAGAACCAAAAATTCGAAGACATGTGACATCTACCAATCCGCACTGGGCCCGCGTGGTAGATTACGGCCTACTCCCTCTCACATAGAGAGGAGGCCTGTGTCCCAGCAGTGGGAACATTTATAGGCTGATGATGATGATGATGAACAATATTCTCATAGACTTGGACTAATTGCTATTTTTCAATAATTTCGGTTTTTTGCTATCACCCGCTAATTTCTGGTAGACACATATATTTGATTGTAACATTTTCTTATTCCGTTTGCTAACTACTCTGTGGTTCTAGTGGATAGTTACTTGTGCGTCACTGATCACTTACTCGCACTTATGTAATGAGCTTGTCTTTACGAGATTCTAACTGTTTATTGTGAAATCGAAGGAAAGTCATGTGTTTTTAAAGAAAATGTCCGACAAGTTATTTCATCATCGTCTTCTAGTCCTAGTCCTATATTACTTTGGTCGGCAAATTTTTTTAGATTCTATGAAATGTATTTTGAACTTCAAGAATAATCCAATAAGGTGATTGATCAAAGTAAATCTGGGCCCTTGAAAATTGCTACGAACTGCGTCGGCGCGTCCTGAGCACAGATAATGCTACGCTGTAGCCAGCGCTACGAAAGCGTAGCGTCTACGGCTACGAAAACTAATGGATATTGCTGTAAAATTTATTTTTATGAATATACATAAAACAGGTTTTCAGTTTTTGCTTTCATAAAATTGTAACACAGCTTTTTTGCCGAAGCATATTTATCAAAATAATATGGATAGATGAAAACTTATTTTCTTATTTCTTATTGTACTCTAAAATGTTTTTTTCTTATTGTTATTTAATATTAACTTATTTTTTTATAAACTGTGTTATTTTGTATAATTATGTTTCTTATGCAGTGGTGGCCCAGTGGGTTCGAACCCCGTCAGGCGCATTACTTTGTGTAATTTATTTCAACACCACTGCTCTTAAAACGGTGAAGGAAAACATCGTGAGGAAAACAGCATGTCCTAGAACCAAAAATTCGAAGACATGTGACATCTACCAATCCGCACTGGGCCCGCGTGGTAGATTACGGCCCACTCCCTCTCACAAGAGAGGAAGCCTGTGTTCCAGCAGTGGGAACATTTATAGGCTGATGATGATGTTTCTTATGAAATAATAAATTATTGCAAAGATTTTTTAGGCTAAAAATCATGCCATGTTATTTTAATTCTCAAGCACTTAATTAAACATCAGTCGCTCATGTGTAAAAGGCCTTAAGTTAAATCTGTCAGTCCCCAGTAAGGCGGTTACCACACTGTCGAACGAGCGACACCTGCTCCCTGCGATGTTGACCTAACCATCGTTACTTCAGGCTTACTGTGTTCTAAGAGGAACCAGTTTTTTGATTCAGGGCCATTAAGTACTGTTTCTGTTAGGTAACAAGCTTTTATTTAACTTGCCTTGTAGATATGTTGTCAAATCTTGCGAGTGAATTTTAGTTCGACAGCGATAGGCGGAGACCTCTCGCGCGCGGCATTGGTCGAGGCCATGCTGCGGGGCGAGACGGAGTGGGAAGCGGTCGCCTCCTTCTGCGAAGCAGATGCTCGCGAAGGAGGAGGTGGGTCGTGAGAGAGTGAGGACAGCGTCCTGCCTCCGCACCAGCCGCAGTGGTAGACGCCCACGGCGTCGGACGTCGCAAGACGATATCCGGCCACCGTAGGCTCGGGCATGCCGGCGGCGAGTAATGCCCGGATCGACGGCGCGTTGTGTTCCACGCGCGCCTCAAAGAGCGTCAGCAAGATGACGGGGCCCCCCTCTAGAGGGCAAAAGCCTGCCGGGGTCGCGGGATTTATACCATTACCGTGACCCTGGAACGTAAAGGGCTAATGAAGAACATTGTAGATTTTGGTCAGTACAAGTTTGACAGTCCCTCCCGCCCTGCCCTGGGTGGGAGGATTCATTTGATGATTTTACCACACTAAAAAAAAAGTGAATTTTAGTTCAGTTTCTCCTAAACGACTGTGCTAAAATTATATTGCACATTCCTTTGATTCTTTCACATTTTAATTAAGTAAATACGGACTGGAAATTATAATTGTAACATATGCAATCTGTGATTCCTACTGTCACTTATAGCACAGGGGATCCTCAGAACAATAACTAAAGCATAGAAGGCGCTCTACGACATTTGAAGCGTACGCTGTCATAGACAAAAGAGTATTAGCTAGTGATGTGACTATGCATTAAATAAATACCGATATCGACTTCTTAGTTTATGGTATCGCTCCATTGGTCGCGGGACTTATCTCATTACCTTGACCCCGGAACACAAAGGGCTATTGAAGGACACCGTGGATTTTAGTCAGTACGAGTCTGACAGTCCCTCCCGCCCTGCCCGGGGTGGGAGGACTCATTTGATGATTTTACCAGGCTAAAAAAAAAAAGGTATCACTCCATGGCAATAAATCTAAATATGCTAAGGTGAAATAAAAAACTCACTTCTGTCTGACCAACATTATTTATTTATAAACAGCATAAATTATTAAAAAATTGAAATTACAAAAGAAACGCTTGAATAATTTTAAAAGAGCGATTGGCCCTGAACGATTCCCAGTTGTTACGTGCAATAGCGTTGATCCATTTTTGCCTCGTATCAACATCGGACGGAAATCTGAAAGTGACAAAAAAAAAATATAGCCACACATGAATTTAAATTATTACACCATGAGCCACGCGGATTTTTGACACTATCATTTCATTACTCATACGTACGATTCGCTCACAAGACCGTAGGTTTTTATTTAACTCTTAAATATTTAATCCTTCCCAAAACTACGTGTAAAGAAAAATAATGCGCTAGTTTTTTTTTTTTTTTTTTTTTATTATTATAAATAGGTTCGCGTTTGACCACTATCTCGCCTGATGGTAAGCGAAGATGTGTGAAGCTTTTAAACTTAGTACTATAAAGGTAGCCAAGGTATCCAAATTGACGTTTACTTTGTGACGATTTGCATTTTGAGCAACCTACATCTGTCTCTCTCTAATGCTGTTATGAGTGTATAAGAAAACAAAGACGACTATATTAGTTAAATTTAGCTTCCTTCTATGCTTTAGTTATTGTTCTGAGAGGGGATCCTATTTTAAGTGGCATTTCTAGACAGACCCGTGATCCTGGCAGGTAACAGTACGTCAGGTATCACGTGTCATAAGCGCTCAGAACAATAACTAAAGCATAGAAGGAAGCTAAATTTAACTAATATAGTCGTCTTTGTTTTCTTATACACTCATAACAGCATTAGAGAGAGACAGATGTAGGTTGCTCAAAATGCAAATCGTCACAAAGTAAACGTCAATTTGGATACCTTGGCTACCTTTATAGTACTAAGTTTAAAAGCTACTTAACGTCTCAGGTTTTTATCTATGACTTTGTTCATCGCATTTTTTCGTATAATGCTTATGGGCGCATGCCACTTGAAATGATTCGTTGGTTTTACGTATTTTTGTAAAAATAGTACAAAAATAACAGTGATTTAGTGCAAATCGCAAAGCTTAAAGATTAAATAATGTCCTGCATTATAGTGGGATGTAAATCTCATTCATCCCGCAAAGAAAATGATGCGGAAATCATAAGCTCCCATCGGTAAGTAATCAAATATGGTAATTTTGTCAGTTTTTCATTCTCATTTTATGTTATTTTGGCATTATTTCAAATTATTTGAGCTAAGTGTACACGGTAGTGTTTTGAAATAAATATTTTATGCAATCAAAAAGTTCGATTATAAATTTTAAATCTGCATATAAATTTTTGCAAAAGTGCTTGCAAAAACAAACTATCGATACAATATCGATAAACTAGCGCATTATTTTTCTTTACACGTAGTTTTGGGAAGGATTAAATATTTAAGAGTTAAATAAAAACCTACGGTCTTGTGAGCGAATCGTACGTATGAGTAATGAAATGATAGTGTCAAAAATCCGCGTGGCTCATGGTGTAATAATTTAAATTCATGTGTGGCTATATTTTTTTTTGTCACTTTCAGATTTCCGTCCGATGTTGATACGAGGCAAAAATGGATCAACGCTATTGCACGTAACAACTGGGAATCGTTCAGGGCCAATCGCTCTTTTAAAATTATTCAAGCGTTTCTTTTGTAATTTCAATTTTTTAATAATTTATGCTGTTTATAAATAAATAATGTTGGTCAGACAGAAGTGAGTTTTTTATTTCACCTTAGCATATTTAGATTTATTGCCATGGAGTGATACCTTTTTTTTTTAGCCTGGTAAAATCATCAAATGAGTCCTCCCACCCCGGGCAGGGCGGGAGGGACTGTCAGACTCGTACTGACTAAAATCCACGGTGTCCTTCAATAGCCCTTTGTGTTCCGGGGTCAAGGTAATGAGATAAGTCCCGCGACCAATGGAGCGATACCATAAACTAAGAAGTCGATATCGGTATTTATTTAATGCATAGTCACATCACTAGCTAATACTCTTTTGTCTATGACAGCGTACGCTTCAAATGTCGTAGAGCGCCTTCTATGCTTTAGTTATTGTTCTGAGCATAAGCGTGACCATAAAAATCATTTCCGATAATTTTACTTAGTAGCCAGTGACTTTACACGCCCCTCCCTCCTCTACATCCTATAATCTATCTTCAGGGTCCCATCTGCCTCTGAACCAAAATTCGTCAAAACATTAATAAGATAATGATTTACTGGAAACTAATTGACACGAAGTATTTTTTGCTAAACATAATTTTTAATTGACAATAGAGGTTATAGACGTTTCTGTTGTTATCATAGACGCATAGTAACTAAAATTATTTTCTTCTCCCGCCTTTACCAGCCAGGAAAGTCAAGAAAATAGTGCGATTGTTACCTATCGTTGCTAGCCAACCCCTTGACTCCATTTTTCACCCTTTATAATACCCACGGGTTTAAAGCTTTTCCTTTCTAGGAACAAAGGTATACAGTATGTGTTGACAATACTACCAAAGCCGCTTATACTATCAAAAAGGTAACCCTATCAACTTACGTTACCATTCTTATGTAGTAACAAATGAAACTTGACATTACACTTATTGGAATTGGCACTGTTTTTGTTCTGGTGGCAAAATTATTATGCTTTCCATGGTATTTCTTATACCTCTTGCGCAGTTTTGATGCTCGAAAGATTACTACCGATACAAGGCTACGCTACGATACGATAGGCTACGTTTCCACCAGTGATGTGCGAGGATGCGTAGCAAGGAATGTGTTTGCAAAGAACCAATAGAATCGCTTCATTTCTCTCGCCTCGGTCAGCACAGCTCTAGTGGAAACGGCTCAGCGGAGTTAGATTTTTGCACATACAAAAAAAGCGAGGGATGTGTGCGAGGGATGTGTACGAGGGATGTGTACGAGGGATGTGTACGAGGGATGTGTTACGAGGTTTATGCATACTGTACCAGCCAGTCCATAGACGAAGTTTATCACCGCACCCCCGTTGACACATTTCACAGCTTCGCAACGCATCCTCGCACCACACATTAATGCGCATTTTCACAGCTCTGCTACACATCCTTGTAGGCACATTTTCATCGCACAGCTTTGGTGGAAATAACCACACATTTTCACAGCACAGCTAGACATCCTCGCACGACACATTTCCATCGCACATCTCTGGTGGAAACGCAGCCTAAGGGGGAGGCCTTTGTTCATCTGTGGATGTCTTCTGACTGATAATAATGTTGATGAAACATGATGCCTGAATCTACGAATATTAAAGCTGATGCAGAAGTAAATCTATAGTGTAATTATGAGGTGAGCGTAATATGTGAGGAACCGGGCTAAAATGCCTTTAAGTTGCGTTCCCAGCAGATCAGGAGATCTGCTGGGGTCGCAGGACTGTCTGATCAGGTAACCGTGACCCTGGAATGTAAAGGGCTATTAACGGACACCGTGGATCTTAGTCAGTACGAGTCTGACAGTCCCTCCCATCCCGCTATGGGTGGGAGACTTATTAGATGATATATGATACCTACACCACGATTAAAAAATGGTTGTCCTGATGCAAAAACCCACTTTGCCTGACTTAGGAATCAAACCTCTTATGCTCTCATTAGTAGTAGCGCTTGCATGACGCAATCTATTACGAAAACAAGAAAAGAAGTCAGTTATTGCTAAATTAGCAAGATATATGCAATGCAAGCTACAAAGGTTACACTGGACATGATTGTATTCTTTCTAATAGACAAATGTCATCTAGTTGTTTAGATTTTGTTTTAGTATTTAAAAGTCTGGAATAGTCCCATCGGACCTAGATGGATGTCCACAGATAAAAGTTGATAGTTACTTTCTTTTTTATCTGTGACGTTTCGGAATGGATGAAAAATACATGGTTTTAACTGGTAGTCAATGTGTTCCGTTTGGAACAGATGACTGAGGGACAAACAGTGGATATTTGCATGGCATATAAGAGTTAATTTAGTTATTAAATCCTTATTACAAACGGGAATAAATTGTAAGTACCCATAATAATGATGTCAAGATTTAATGAAAGACTGGTTTTTCATGTTTTGAAATCTAATAATTTTTGTGTTATTAATACATATTTTAACAGAATGTTAAAAAAGAGGCTATAAAAATATTGATATAAATCAGAATCAGTATTGTTTTCCGACGTGGTAATGTAGCCAGCAGCGTTTCAAACATCCAGCAATTTGTAATTATAGGAACTTTTAATAATGCATTTAAAAATATAGTTCGTAAATAATATTATATGTATTACTTTGTAGTTAAAGTTATTACCCATTTAACTGTGTCATTCTATAAGCCCTCTGGGCTGTTGAACTTCTCTATAGTTATAAAAATGCCCAATATAATTCTAAAGACTGTTAAAAAAACGACAGTTGTCAAAATGTTCCACGATCACAAGAAGGTTTTATGACCAAAATTATTACACTTCTTAAAGTTGTCAACGTAAGGGATTATTATTCTTAAGGATTATTATTATTATTTAAAGACCAGTTAATTTCAAAGCATTAAAGCCTATTCTATAACGGCGGATCTCGGATCGAATCCTACACGTCATCATTATCATCATCAGCCTTAAATGTTCCCACTGTTGGGACACAGGCCTCCTCTCTGTGAGAGCGAGTGGGCCATAATCCACCACGCGGGCCCAGTGCGGGTTGGTAGATGTCACATGTCTTCGAATTTGATGGTTCTAGGACATGCCGGTTTCATCACGATGTTTTCCTTCTACGTTTTGAGAGCAGTAGTGATGAAATAAATTACACAAAGTAATGAGCCAGGCTGGGTTCGAACGACCTACAACTCGTAAGTCGCCACTGCTCTTGCTTGCCCCATTGCCCGTAGTTTATTTGTGAAAGATAACAAAAATGAACTTACTTTCGCATTTATAATATTTTTTTTTTAAATAAGGGTTTTCTTTTTATTATAATTTAGAGTCAATTTGATTACTAACATTTGATCCTACATGTAGCTCCACCTATTATTATATAAGCTTTTTTTTGTGACCCTGTGACCCTCTGATACCTGATCAACATCATCATCTGCCTAGCCTTTTCCCAACTATACCTATTGTGGTCGGCTTCCAGTTGAACCAGATGCACCTGAATATACTGCCTATCGGACCTTCACAACACAGTAACTGTTTAATACAGTACCCCATGGTAAGACTAGATCTCAGACTTTTAGAGCTAAGCTAAGCTACTCTCTGTATACCAGAGTATATAACATTTCAAGACGATCGGTTCAGTAGTTCGGGCGTCAAAAGGTGACAAATAAACTTACTTTCATATTTTAAATATTAGTTAGGGTTAGGATTTAGGATAGAAGCACGAAATGGCACCTTGAAAAAAAAAAAAAAACAAGTTGATCTATTTAACTATCTAACTATTTTAACCATGTAATGCCTCCGAGTGGTTTGTAATTATATATGTCAATTTAATACTTATTTCACCCACAATTAAGTAGGTATATCATCTAAAAAGTGATAATAACAAACTTAAACACAAACTATTCTAATTATTATTGTATTGCTTACCCTTCTTCTTCAAATCAATCATAAAGATCTCTTTACTTCAAGCGATTCAATTTCGTCACCATATTTTTAGGATCTATTTTTAAATACCTGTAATGTATTTATTTAATATGTATAATACTCATTATTATGCAAGGAACTCTTATTTAATATATTTAGTAAGAGTTCTTGGTGACTAACGGAACCCTAAGAGAAAACCAAATCAAAAAGCAAGAATTTTAATAACACGTGTACCTTATTACCCTCAAATTGATTCTAAAAATGTGATCTTTGAATGGAATATTATTTGAATCCATTTAATCTCATTATCTCAGCTGAAGTTACATGATCGGATAAACAATGCTCTCCAATCTAATTTTGACGCTAATCAAATAAATACAAACTTTGTCATGAACTTTAAATCTTGACAATAAGGGGATTTATTATGGTGCCAAAACTTCTTTCAGGAAGTTAAACAAAGAATCGTTGACGAATTTTGGGATGAAAATTGACAAATTAAAGAAAAACATCAATTTACTTAACTGCTGCTGAAATTTAACCTAGATTTAAAATATACAGAATTCAATTCAACAAATGCATTTAATTACAAATCCATTTTTATGGTTTACCATACAATCTTCGTAGCACGCCGTAGGTCGGGGCCTACGCACGCCTACGCTTCGCTTTTACCATTACGCCTAGTTGCTCTAGGGTATATAACCGGGTGGTGCGAGTTTCCGTGGCCACTTGTGTACAGCCGTTTCAGCGCGCAACACGCGCACTTCTCCTACTTCAGTGTTACAGTGCACTACTCGAAGTTTCGGACAACATAAACTTGCAGGTAAGTTTTTTTTCGTGGTTTTAAAAAGTTTTTAGGACAAATCTAGGCTTGATTAGTGGTTGTTTTGTTTATGGTGATATTTTGAGAAATTTTCGTAAGTAATTTTTATTAATTAGTGTCGTGTACTTCAAGAAAATGCCAGGAAAATATGTGATTTTTTTCGGCTTTAAAAACAATTTCCTGATATAACAAAAATAGGAAAAAAAATAGCTAAAAGTAATTCTAAATAAAATACATAGAATAAAATAGAAAACCACAAGTAGGTCTTTATTTAAAACTGTAAAAAATATGAACAATTTACCCAACACAGTTTAATTTAACCAAAATATTTTAAAAATGTGCTTAGCAATAATCTGACGATGTGTTAAGTTATTTATAAGTAATCGCCTATGTTAAACGCGGTGCAGGGATGCTTACTGACCTATGTGACACGATCTACATAGCTCGATAGCTCATATAAAATGAAAGAGATAAACGACTGTAAAATGAGATTTAAACTAATCAATTAAAATGCTAAAGAAATATCGGTTCGACTTTTTGAAAAAAAAAAGCCATAGATTACCTATGGCTTTTTTTTTCATAATGTTTGTTTTTTGTTTAAATAATGTTAAACAAAATGAAACCTACACTAAAAATAAACACTAAGCGTGTATTTTTTTTACTGCATCTAGTTTGAACTGTTTGTTTTATAAACCGTATTTGAAATTCAAAAAATGCGGCTACCGATTCTCATAATTACTTCGGTATTATTAATTGAAATTATAACAGTATAATCAATTTATTATTTTAGTTATAATTATTTAACACTACCAAGACATTTTCACCAGTCCAACAAATCTAAAAGTTAACCCGGCTAGAAAATTTAATGAATTAAATATCCCTGATTTTAAGGGTCCTGAGACAGCAAGCAATATTTCTACAAACAAATAATTATTGTGAATCTTCACGTCTTACGAATTTGCCTATAAAATTAATTTTAAAGGCTACCTAAACAAAAAGTGTATAGGTATTTATGTCCGGAAATTAAAAACAGCTTAAGCAAACTTAATTTCTTAAATAAAGAATCAACATTATTAAAAAGTCTAATATCCATTACAAATTAAAAATAAGATGATCGGAAGAAATTATTAATAAATATTGTGTGTACAATGTAATAAATAATCTTTATGATAACATAGACTTTCTTTTGCTATTTTATTACGTCGAGGGGCGAAATTCGTTTGTGGTTGACCGTCTGTAAAGGCAACCGTCACCCTGGAACGCAAAGGGCTACTAAAGGAGCAGGGTGGATTTTCAGTCAGTAATAGTCTGACCGTTATTTCCGTTCCACCCAGGGCAGGAGAATATTTATTGATTTTAATACCCAAAAAAGGGAGACTAGATGCGATGATTATTTTTCAGATAGATTCATTTATTTACCTGAAATATGTTGGAATAGTGAATTATTTGTAATATGAAGGTAAAATCTTACCGCAACGCGAAAGGAGTACCTACCTACATAAAGGTCGTAGAAGAATGCTTTCTATATTTTATGCCTATCTTATAATGACTAAAGGCGTGAGTATAAACGCTCTCATCTTTACGTACATCCACTTCGAAATTCGTCGAACTTCATTGTCTCAGCGCATTTCTGGTGGTCGCCTCTGATGATTCTGGCTTTCATAAGTTGCAGTGGTTTGCGAATGGCGCAGTGAGATTCTTTAAAAAAAATACTTCACACATAAGTACCTATGTTTGTATTACTATTAATTGCGCAAATTCGGTTTCATTTAGATTCTTTTGGGAAACATAAACACCAAAGAAACCTTTCGTCCACGTCTTAAATTTATCATTTTCCAGTTAATAAGGTATGTAAGGACGATCTCTGGGAACAGGTTGAGAACTTTCAGTTATAAAATCCTTTAAATTCGGTCCTAGTTACATCAATATTTTCCTCAAAACATCAATACATAACCTGGGAATTAAACTAAAGCCCTCACGCTCGCCTTTAGCGCTTGCAAATGTATGCCTCGAAAGTTGACAACACTTGCTCGAACGAAGAATCAAACTTAATACCACACGTTCAACGACTGTGTTTGCAACTTATAAGTTCTACACATAAGTTAGTTTAAAGATCAACATTACTTTGCATTCATTGGCAAGATCTACAATGTGGGGAAGACTTGGAGAACGCAGATCCTTATTCATGAGTTTTTAAAACAACTTTTAATGTAGATTTTGCCTAATTTTCCTCAAAAATCAACAATAAACTGTAAAATAAGGTTAAGTGTTTTATTTTTTGTTGCGTGATTGCGTAACCATAATGCATAGATTGGATATGCAATAAATAGCATCAATCGCGGATGATTTACTGACATTTAATGAAGAGTTCTGTTGTCTGTAGAAGCCACCATCAGATATTTACGATGAATAATTGTGTTTCGGAATAAACCTCTTTCGATTAACTTTAACTTTTTTATTTTTAAACGACGTTAAAAAGAAGGAGGTTCTCAATTAGGTCGGATTTTTTTTGTGTGGTCGCGTAAAAATGCATACATATAAAAATGCAATAGCATCAATCGTTGTTGATTTTCTGGCATTTTATATGAGTTCTGCTGTCTATGGAGTCATCAACCATCAGATATTTACGATGAATTTATGAGGGTTCATTTCTTTCGAATAAAAAAGAATTTAACAAATAAGTATATAAATATAAAAATTAGGTGTTTCAAACATTGTCAACGGAAAATATTCCATTTTGCATGAAACACCAGAATTTTGTTTGTCTTTCAGGGTTGGCTCCTTATTTAAAGTTGTTAAATTATAACCATAAGTATTTTCAGTCCATGAACGGTTGGTAATGTTTCACAAATAACCCTTTATTAGTCTACGTAAAAGTTTAGAAGCATCCGCCTGTTTTTAATTCGGTAAAATACATAGACAATGACTTGAGAACTTTTTCTTTTCGTTCGAAAAACCAACCTACAAAATCGAATAGGAGAATAGAAAAGATTCTCAGAAACATTAGGAAAATGAACTTCCTCTAATCAGTGCTGAAGTCAAACACGGTCAAATGGCTTGAAGGCATCCGCTATTACGTAAATATCTGTAGAATTCGGATCACAAAATCAAAGGATTGCTCATTAAACCTCTGTTTAACTGGCAGTTTGTAAACTGTTGGAAGAGTGTATTCTTTTAATTGAATTGTTAATTAATCGGAGCTTTATTAAAAATCGACGACGAAATTGCCCATGAGCGGCTGATTCTGTGTTTTGTTTTTGTTCATGCTAGGCTAATTGTGTTTTTTTTTCGTTTAATGAATGTAAATGGGGTAATGTGGTGTTATCCACTTATTGCTGACCCCCTATGATTGTTTAAAAAAAAAAACAGATTTTCATCCTTCCTTCTTTCCTTATAAAGGTTGCCGGAAGACGCTGGATGCAGGTCGCTTCCAACCGGTATACCTATGTGGAGATCTAAAGGGGAGGCCTATGTTCAGCAGTGGACGTCCTATGGCTGAGATGATGATGATGATGATATTCATCTTTGGACATTTTTTTTAGCGTGGTAAAATTATCAAATGAGTCTTCCCACCCAGGGCAGAGCGGGAGGGACTGTCAGACTCGTACTGACTACAATCCACGGTGTCCTTCAATAGCCGTTTACGTTCAACGTTCATGGTAATTCGTTAGACTCGCGACCCCGGCAGGCTTTGGCCATAGATTTTAATTTTGTTCATAATAAATTCCTTTTGGCTCATCTGTTAAAGGAATTCTTAGTTCAAGATTATCTAGATATTTTCATCTTAAATTGTTTATTTATACTACTAATTTAATTTTAAAGAGGTAAAGGTTGTGAGTTTGTTTGTAGGAAGTAATCTCGAGAATTAATGAACAGATTTTGAAAATTCTTTCTTTTTTATTTTTTCACCAGCAGAAAGCTATATAATTATTGAGTGACATAAGTTACATTTTTTATCTTATCTATACATCTGATGGAATCTACTGATGTTTGAATATAAATTATATCGAGATTTCTGTGCTAGGCCTAAGTGTAAGGATGATTTTATATAAGTTAACCTTTCCTGAATAAGTTATCTATATGATATTGAAAATATCATTATAATACATTGCGTAGTTAGGAGAGCAAAAAAAAAATAATGATAGAGAAACTGGAAAACCATACTTTTATAATGAAATGAAAATAAAATAATTTGGGTTAAAACAGTCATAGGTAATAAAACTTTTACGGTCATGTTTTCGGGCATAAACACACGTTGAAATACCATTACAATAAAAAGCAGAAAACAATAAAAGTCCTCAGAGGCGGGCATTAAAGTTTTTAAAAATAAATGGCCAGCAATGAAAAAGGTATTATAAGTGACAGAAATCCGGACCGTCAGCCGTCGCTGTCATGAAGAATTCACGGGAAAAAAAACGTGGGGACAACTCTACCTTACCACAATAGAATACCTGAATCGAGGTAAACATTTTAGGATAATCCGAAGATTCCGATTTGGATTTAGAAAAGTAAGATTCTATTCTACATTTTTCTATTTTCTAGCAGTTTTTATACTTCAAAAGTGGTAAGAATAGTTTTTTCGATATTTTCAATTCAGCTTGAAATGTAGGTACTGTGATTCAAAAGTATTTTAATACATATATAATTACTTAAAAGTGCATTTAAATTGGAAGCTACCCATTTCCTTGAGCCTAGGTGACGGTCCATTGCTCCGGTAATTGTATAATACTCAGTGCCTAGTGATATAATATCACTATTCATAAAGTTTTTGCACTCCTTCTCCATATAAACTTTAAATATGCCAAATTCCATACTCCTTCATCCGTGTAATTTTCGCAAAAAGGGGTAGAAAGGTTTTGCTTAAATTTATCTAAATATAAAACTTTTCTCACAGTTAAAACATACAAACTTTCAAAACAATATAAAAAGAGAAGTTATTCAAATACTCGTATGAATACTAATCTTTAGATATATCAAAACTTTTTGGAACTTTAGTAATAAAAACACACGTGTATGGCCACTTTATGTCAAAAAAAATAAGTCATAGCCATTTGAGAAAAAAAAGAAATCAATTATGTTTTCTTTTTTATATACGAGTATGGCTATGTTTATTTTTTACAGTGGTTACATCAATACAAATGAGGATGAATAAGATACTAACCTCTTTGTACAATTTATAAAATTATTTTTACTAATTAAATTCTATACTGATTCTTTTCTCAATAATATCGACTGAGGTAGGTAACACAAGTTCAGGGTTTAAGTTTGCAAACTGAAAAAGAACTGCATACGAAGTTAGAAGAAAGTTTTAAAGACAAGCAAATTAGAAACTTTAAGGGAATTGAGACTCGATTCGACAGGACTAGGTACGACATTTCTTGTAGAATATTACCGGACGAAATGTAAAGTTTAAAGCTAATCTAATAGATAGTAACATAAAACCGATTACTTATAAATTCTGGTAGAACTTTAGTTTCTAATTTTTGAATCTCGTAATATCAAAATTACTCTATATTTCCAGCAATATTGGTTACTTTTTTTGCAAATGGTGAAAGTTTTTGGATTTAAACAAATAATAAAAAATAACCTAATTCCCGTCATAAACACTAATGAACGACTAATTTCGTTGAATTATTTATAATTTATCATTAGTAAAAATGAATTATTTTTATTGTTTCACTTTATTCAATTTCCTCGACGCAAATTGGTTTTTTTATTGAGTTTCCCAGTAACCCGATCAGTGATAAATTGTTTTGTCAGAATAACAAAAATATTTGGGCTTAGGTATATGAAAATAATGATGTTACCTATCTATTGTTTCGGTTGAAAACAGTATCTAGATAGCTGATATATTATAATACATTTTCTCAAAGGATTGTTTTTGGCGCTTATTTGAGAAAACAAAACGCCGGTGAATTGTTTTTTTTTTAAATATCAAAGTAAAAATTCAAGTAGCACTTACTTATGCTTCACATCCGCACTAGAGTATGTTCTCAATCTTCACACAGTTATGAAAGTCATGTAACCTTTTTAGAATAAAATAAAAATGTGCAAAAATTTTAGAAGTCTGTAAAAGCAAAAATGTATTTTTTTCTTTAAATGTCGTAACAGCGGAATGAGCAGAAACGCTCAGAGATAAATTATACAGCACAATATTAGGTACAAGAATATCTACTTTTATAATTGGATAATTATTTATGTTTTTTTAACACGTATTGAGGCCTGTTTTTTTTTTAAAAAACGAAGTCCCTAAAATGTATTAAATTAATTTACGACCTCATGTTAACATACTCCTTTGTAATACTTTTCTTTAATTAAGATAAGACTGGCTGGCCGTTACAAAAATAATTTGGAATGACATTAAATGTCAAAGAAAAATAAAAAACATTTTTTTTTTCTAAAAATAAAGGCGTTCTCAATATTTTTTCGTAGATTATGGCCAGTGATTAGATTGCAGTAATTTTATTAGACATACAAACTTCTTTTAAATAAGAATGGTTATTTAACTTAAAAAAAACTTATTCATGATACAGTTTCTGCAGGCTGCCGACCTTTTTAAAAATAGAATGCAATACAAAATGGCGGATTAAAAAAGAACATCGTAAACTAACCGCCTCACGGGCCGTATCAAAGCTTCCATGAACCTATAAACTTATTACCTTTGCAGAAGACTGCATAGAGCCTGTATAGGCTCTAAGGTTCTAATAGCATACTGTTTTGCTGAAATAACTTTATTAAATCTCCTACCAAACGAACACGGCGACATGTCCATAAAATGGTTTGTTGTAAATTTGCCACAAAGTTAATTCACTCCTTTTTTTAGGGTTCCGTAGCCAATTGGCAAAAACGGAACCCTTATAGATTCTTCATGTCTGTCTGTCCGTCCGTATGTCACAGCCACTTTTTGTCGAAAGTATAAGAGCTATCCTGTTGAAACTTGGTAGGTAGATGTATTATGTGAACCGCATTAGGATTTTCACACAAAAATAAAAACAAAACAAATTTTGGGGGTGCCCCCCATACTTAGAATTGAAACTCAATTTTTTTTTTTCACCAAACCCGTGTGGGGTATCTATTAAATTTAAAAATTATATTGAGGTTGCTAATATCATTTTATTCTAAACTGAACAGTTTGCACGAGAGACACTTCCAAAGTGGTAAAATGTGTGTGTAGAAGTTAAAGGGGGGGGCCCCTTTAACTTCTAAAATAAGAGAATGATAAAACTAAAAAAAATATATGATGTAGACCAATCCTTCCAATGAAAATTATTTTGGATGAGATACAGTTAGCAGTTTTTGAGATATAGTACATTTTTAAAAACCTCAAATTTAACTTTGCCATTCATACAAACACTATGAAAAACAAAGTTATATTTATTGTTTGTGTATTACTTACTAATCTCAATATAATTATATCCCTAATCCATGCTTGCTACTACGGAACCCTTCATGGGCGAGTCCAACTCGCACTTGGCCGGTTTTTATAAACCTCATACGTTGAAAGATAATTCATCACAGCTGGATTTTGTTATTGTAGCCACATATCCTCATTTCACATAATTTAAAGGCAAAGGCAACACCTCCATGATCCTGTTCTCCTAGTACTTTCTGTTCAGATCCCAAATTGTGTCTTCGGTTTCTGTAGTTTTGTGCTGGATTTTATTATTTAATTTGTTCTGCTATCCGTATGGAAAAAGTAATGGGGCTAATTTATAGTTACCAAAATTAATAAGAGAAAAACTGTGTCTAATTTACACATACTTGTTTTCGTGGCGAATTAACTTTGTAGCAAATTTACAACAACCCCAATAGCGCGTATATTGGCTGTCATACGCAATAAAAACATTGTAAAAAGGTTTCTGAAGTTCACAGGGATTACCATTAAGTGCTTCATCCCTTCTTCATCGATGCCTATAGACTGTGCACAATAATATAAGGTGGTTTCCTTATTAATAGCCATTTATATATGAAAAGTGGAATTATAATGTGAAGGCGTTTTCATCCAGTGAAGATATTTTTGTGAGTAACCCTTGTGAAGTAAGTAGTACTTGAAATGTTGGAGTATTTAAAAGTTTTACCTTTTAAACAGTAGATAAGGTAAGTTAAATTAGTGTGGATGATAGGAAAGTTGTTATTATAAAGATATGTTTTTTACTTTGTGTAGTAGGTACGTAGAAGATGGCGAGACGAACTTGATAAAACCAATGACCAGTGGTCCACTTTGGCCCTGAATCGTGAATGAATTGGAAGTCATGGGGAGAGGCCTTTGCCCAGCAGTGGGATGATGTAGGCTAGCAGTATCAGTATCAGTATCAGTAGTAGGTACATACATAATTTTTTTTTTCTTTCTGTAGTAACATTTTCGAAATGAAAGAGTCTTTACCGTTAAGAGAAACTAAAACTGTATCAAATCAAATTAGGTTTTTCAAAATAAGAATTAATTCACTATTTCAGAATCGTCGTAAGCAATAATTTAATTTACAGTACCTTTACTTGTTTTAAAATCTAACAGATTTCAGCTAGGCTAGGTGCGATTCTATGAATATTTGATAACGATGCGAAAATGTTATTTTTTATCCTATATGAGCCGGAAATAATAATAAAAGCAGCTTCGTAAATGCAAAGGTATTGACAGAATATTGACAGAATGAGATACTCCGCAATAACCAATAAAAAAAACAATTTACTTAAATAAAGAAAAGAAAGTAAAAATTATTTTATAGGCAGACGAACCCAGGTGATGAGGTTGTATATATGTGCCTGTAATAGAAACCCGGCACCCACACCCTACAACCGAAACATAAAATGCTATGCGGTTGAAATAAGTAGGCAATGAACAATGTCTTAGAAGATGATCAAGTATAGAGGAATCTTAAAAACGTTCCAAAAAATGAGTTGTGGTCGAATTTAGATCTAGACGTATTACTTACTCGTCGTATACCCACTATAAACGTAAGTAGTAGACAATTTATCTCCGTAATTTTATATGTTTGAAATAAAAGGATTTGGATATAATTCGATAGCTTTAAGTCTACGTTAAAACAACTAAAATTTCGAATAGTTTCATAATTCGTTGGTATAGAAGCGAAGGAATTAAGGTTTAGTTAATGAAATAATAATACACACAGTTTACAGTAAACACTTATTTTAGGACTTTCTTTTGCCTGTCACTTCACCCGCGAATTTATCCCACAGGAACGCAATAGCTCAGTAAATTAGTATTTTATTATTTTATCCTGATTTATGGTCAACATCTGTGGCAAACAGTGCTTTTCGTCTAGCTACTTATTTATGCGTTTGTTTGCATGGTTTAATTTCTCGGAAAAAAAGTGTTTTCTTTATTAATAAACTGTGTTATCTAACTTAATATTACAAATTGTTTTTGAGAAAGTTTTCAAAAATACTAAGAATAGATTTAATCTCCCCGTTTCCGTGGAATTTTCGACTTACAAGCGGGTGGAATTGCTGGCAAAAGCTAATCACCTATATCGTCACTACCAGATATTGTCAATGAAAACATGAATGCTTTAAAGGACCCTAACAGATTTACGGTTATAAAACAAAGAACAGATTCAAGCATCTAATTTGCGACGGAGTGGGAAGCGGTCACCTCCTTCTGCGAAGCAATCATGCTCGCGAAGGAGGCGGGCCGCGTGAGGTTGAGGCGCGCGTATTTACCACGCTAAAAAAAGCATCTAATTTGTGCTGTCAGCAATCTACCTCCATAAAGGGCTGAACGCCTGTCGGGGTTGTGGGACTTCTCAGGTAACCGTGATCTTGGAACGTATAAAACGGGTTATTGAAGGAACACTGTGGCTTATAGCCAGTTCCCTGGGGCGGGGAGGCTTAGATACTTGATAATTTTACCATGATAAAAATGCACCTATTTTCGTGTTACACAACTGACACATATTTGGGTAAAAAACAGGCTACGTACCTATTTCCAATGTTTCCCAGCACAAATGTCATTTACATCCTGATGTCAGTTTGCGTTGCGGTTGTGCATATCATGAACCTGCATGAAATTATTGCGTATTAACCCGTAGATACAGGAAAAATAGAAGAAATGTAATAAAAACTTTATTTTTATATGTATCCTATGGCATAAAAACAGACAGGAATAAAACTATTGAGGATGAACCCACAAAGTTCACAATAGCTTCTGAGGATTCTTTGAGGAAGTTCAGGAAATTAAAAAGCAATGGAAAAAACGATTCTGTAAAACATTTTGGAAAAAACGCAACTCTTTGGAATCGTGGCTTGTCCAAGCTCCAAAGGTGTAAAAACATCCTGGATAACGTAAAGGTTTATATGTGTAATATATCTAAGCTTTTTAGAAATACATTTCTTGTAATTAATTAACCATGTTGCACAAGCGTGGAACTAAATTCAATTAAAATATTTTTTTAGTGCTGCTTTTTTTTAGCGTTGTAAAATCATCAAATGAGTCCTCCCACCCAGGGCAGGGTAGGAGGCCCTTTACGTTCCGGGGTCACGGTATTCGTTAGTCGTTTTAATGCTGCTAGGAACTATTAAAATATTTTTTCTGATACCTATTTAAATGTTTTTTCCAAAGGAAGTTGGTTTTTCCGAATCATTTTCTAAGCTTCTACTTACTCACGGCGACGGACGTCGCAAGACGATCTCCGGCCACTGTAGGCGCGGGCATGCGGGCGGCGAGTAAAGGGCAACTCGCAGCCCGACCATGGACCATGCCCGGGTCGACTGCGCGTTGTGTTCCACGCGCGCCTCAAAGAGCGTCAGCATAATGACGGGGCCCCCTCTCTAGAGGGCCAAAGCCTGCCGGGGTCGCGGGACTTATATCATTACCGTGACCCCGGGACATAAAGGGCTACTGAAGGACACCGTGGAGTACAAGTCTGGATGTCCCTCCCGCCCTGCCTGGGGTGGGAGGACTCATTTGATGATTTTACCACGAAAATAAAAAAAAAAAAAACGTTCTACTTACTGCTTTTAGAACATTAAATAGTAGACCTTTGTTCCTAGTAATAACGTTAAAAATAGATAACGTTTCTGATTTTTCAGTTTCTGTATGCTTCAGTTATTACTTAGATTTGAAAATATAATGTGGCAATGTATATTTTTCAGGATCATTTCAAATTAAAACACTGAATAAATCATCTCTCAATCTAAGATATTTCATACATAACATATTCAAATGTATGTTTTTACTCTACAGGGTGTCCAGTAAAGAATGGATAACCTTGGAATGGCTCATAGTAGAACAAAAGGCGATTCAGAAAAAAATCCAAAAAAAAATCAATACCGAGTATTTTCTAAGATATGTCACTTTTAAAAATTTTGATAATTTTTGGTACCCTACTTTACATTCTTGCACACCGCGACCACAAATTGATGAAATCCACCATTTTTTTACTGTTAAAATAATCTACATTAACTGAGCTGATAGATGAGCAATAAATAGTAACACTGTTAATACACGGCTTTTCAAAAAATTAACTCGGATTAGAGCTTTAGTGAAAAAAATGAGAAAAAATTTCGTTATGACAAAGTTTAAGCAACCATAGCATGAAAAAAACGTATGGCGACACAGGTGACCAATAATTTTAAAATAATATGCACGTAATACAGATTTCAAAAAGGTATTACTTATCATTGTACGTAATGTAAATAATGAATTATTGCTAATTGTGTTTGAAAGGAGAGAAAATTACTGCTGAGAAAAGTTTGAAACATTTAGGTATTCCAGGTAAACCCCATACATTTTAAGAATTTCACCGAAGTAAAAAAAAGTCTCATCTTCTAGATGCTTCGAATGACACCTATATCAAATCTGTTGGATACCTTCACCCAGGTTAGGTTAGCAAATTGCTCTCCTTTCAAACACAAATAGCAATTATTCATTATCTTCAATAGGTACAATGACGAAAAAAACGTATGGCAACCCAGGTGAACAATAATTTTAAAATGAAATGCACTTAATGCAGATTTCAAAATGGTATTATTCATCATTGTACCTATTGAAAACAATGAATAATTGCTATTTGTGTTTGAAAGGAGAGAAATTGGCTTACCTAACCTAACCTGGGTGAAGGTGGGTGAAGGTATCCAACAGATTTGAAATAGGTGTCATTCGAAGCGTCTAGAAGATGAGACTTCTTTTTTCTTCGATGAAATTCTTAAAATGTGTGGGGTTTACCTGGAATACCTGAATATTTCAAACTTTTCTCAGCAGCAATTATCTCTCCTTTCAAACTCAATTAGCAATAATTTATTATTTACATTAGTTACAATGATAAGTAATACCTTTTTGAAATCTGCATTACGTTCATATTATTTTAAAATTATTGGTCACCTGTGTCGCCATACGTTTTTTTCATGCTATGGTTGCTTAAGCTTTGTCTCAATGAAAATTTTTCTCAATTTTTTCACTAAAGTACTAATTCGAGTTCATTTTTTAAAAAGCTGTTTAGTAGCAGTGTTACTATTTACTGCTCATCTATTAGCACAGTTAATGCAGATTATTTTATCAATAAAAAAATGATGGAATTCATCAATTTGTGGTCGTGGTGTGCAAGAATGTAAAGTAGGGTACCAAAAATTATCAATATTCTAAAGTGACATATCTTAGGAAATACTTGGTATTGATTTTTTTTTGTATTTTTTTCTGAATCGCCCTTAGTTCTACTATGACCCATTTCAAGGTTATCCATTCATTACTGGACACCCTGTATATACTTAACTAAGTAAATATTCGAAGTAATATAAAATATCTATTATACGGAGAAAACTTTTATCTTAATTAAAAGGATACGATATAGTACAACTAGATACGATTAGGTACATAGTACGGATGTAATAAGTACATACTAAGTAATTTACGTTGGCATAAAAAAGAACTCGCAGATTGTTTGTGGTTCATTTCATTAAAAAATTAAGCTACTGGTACTGATGTTATATTTTTCCTGTTGTCGGTTCTACAGAGATTGTGGCCGGAAGCAAAAAAAAACCTAAAAAAAGGGATTTTTTTTAGCTCCAATGAAGGGTAAGCGGTACATTAATAAAGTTTTGACTGTAGCTACCAATTTGTAGGATTGTGTGAGAATTGTACCCTTTGCTCAATGCCTTTCCTTGTCTTGTATTTCCTTACCTAGTGGTTTCTCCATGTTTTTATTGTTATGAATAATTTAGAAAGCCGTTTGAAAGGCAACACTTGTTGTGACTGACATAAGACCCTTAGGTTAGGGTAGGTATTACATAATATTCAACTTTGGCACTGGACAATGATAAACAAAAATGTCACAATAGGACCCTGTCGAAGGGTCAGAGGTAGTAAGTACCCATTTCGTGCAAATGTCAGGTAAAGGTACCGGTTTTGGGACGCTGAAAATCTGTTCTGTCGATGTTCTTAATGATTCCTGTTTCATCGTTTTCTGCTTACGTAATCCTGAAATATTTTTCAATTTTCAAATCAATTGATATTGGGTCAAAAACAACAAGACTAAAGCCAATTTGAGCTCATAAATAAAATACTAATTTGACAGTTCTCTGCCACCTGTTCCACGACATTTCAAAAATCCTTCTAAGAATGAATAAGTAGCAAAATGCCAAATATTCAATTTTGGAACACAAAACAAATAACTGCCAGCTTCATCAAAAATCGCAGGCTCAGCTCTCAGCAGTACAATATTGTTTGGAGGCGAGAGATTTCAATTAACGAAGGAATGACACGGCGTTTGCGCACAAATGAACGGCAAGCTTCATCGCTCATTATCCTTTAATGAACAGACTTGTACGTTTGACACCTTTAGTGTAGCGGTTCTATCAAAGATCATTAACGCTCGAGACAAGAGATCAATCAAATAAATCATTGATTAACGGCGCTTAAGTGGTGTGTGCTATAATTTGGAGTAAGCAATTTTTTGGAAGATATTTCAGTTTGACCCTTAAATATGTAAATGCGTGTTTCTATATTAAACAGGTTTGAATACAGTGTACATTTAATAGTGTAGATACAGTGGCGTTCAAAAGTCGATAAGCATTCTTACGAAGCAAAAGATTGACGCTTCGTTTTGACTTACGACCTTCTTCTATAAGTTGTTTAGTTCTACTTGTCACCTAGCAGTGCTTATTTTCTAAGGATACAGGCCTTGTGTGCACTACAGTACTGCCCCAGTCAAACTACATTTTGTAGCTGTAGTTTCGTGACGCTGGGTGAGCGCTGCACACAAGGTTCTAAGATAATAACACTGCAGAATAGATTCGATGTCATTACTTGTTTAACAACATAACAGGCACTTGCTGTAAATGTTAAACGAAATACAAAAATCTCTTTTTCTCTACCCCTGCTAACTATATTGAATCCAATTCGCACGATCTAATGAATTTTGGTCTTGGGTATCCAAAATATCATGGTTAATCCTTTTAAATACGGGCTAAAGTCTCATTGGTGTGCGGACCCTAATCTCAATGCTCAGATGTAAATAGGTACATGATAGTTTAGGCTTTCAGCGGATTAGTTTCTCTGGTCATTTGAGGTCATAATGGAGTGTAATCTATTAACTTGTTTAGGACGGAGTGAGAAATAAGTTTAGTGTCCGTAAACAGATTAAGAATTTCGATCATAATTTATATTAGTTACCCTTGCCACTTGTGTTGAAACTAATCTATCATAACTCAACAAATAGTATCAACAAGAACATGGTGGCAGGAACATCGTAACACAAAGTTCTGCTATGGATTAAAGAACGTTTCTTGATGTAAGCGGCTTTGCACGGGTGAAAAGATAGGTGACATATTAACCTACCTCTTGAATCACTCTATCCATTGATGGAACCGCATTAAAATCCGTTGCGTAGAAGGCTGGAATCTAAGCGCGTATGAAGGCTGGAAGTGGCTTTGTTTCACATAATTATGTACGCTGTAGCTAGTCTTTAGACTAGCTGTACAGACCTAGCATGAATTGCAATGAAAACTTAGTGAAGAGCCCGCCATGTCGTCATAATCAGATCATTATTTTAAGAACGCATAAAGGGCAAACGTTAGTTATTAAATAAAAATAGCTTATTTAAGGGACTCATAAACGTAGATATAGTACGACTACGTGTACGAAGTAAATACGGTTTTGCGTTTACGATGTTTGTCATAGTTTTTCACATTTATGACAGTGTTTGGCTCAATAACGGAATTTACAAGTACATTTGAGACATATTGGCATCTTCTTTTTTTAAGGGGAAGGATAAGTCTAACCTCGAGCCAGGAAAATGGTAAACCATTTATTTTCTCGTATTTACATTTTAATGTAGTTTTCACTTCCAATACCGAGAATATCTTAGGTCAACTCAGTAACTTAATTTAAACGTAATATTGATGTAACAAAATGTCTGTTCAAATAGTTTATGATTGAATTACTTGAAGATTCTGAGCCGCAAAGGTTTAATTGAGTGCCTTAATTAGTCAAAGGAAGACAGTAGATTGGTGCGAGTTTGCTCAAAGGAATTTGGTACTTATAGCATTCAGTTTATTAGAGTTACCAGTGAGTGGTCGGTTGCATGCTTATTCGCTGTTATCTCGTAAACAAACTCAGTTTAAGTTCCGTGAGCAACTTAATCGTTGTCGAGTTAGACGTCTTGTCGGCGCGTTTTAAACGAAAAGTAAACTTTGTGTTGGTTAGTTTTGCTCCAGAATTGAGATAGCGACACGCGGTTAATAAGTTGGGGGAAATTGTGTTCAAGGAGTGTTTGTTTTCAGTCACTTTATTAATTTGAGCTTTCAGGGGCTTGAAAAGCTTCTTTACTTGAAGAGCGAGTGCAGGGAGCCCGAAAGCTTTGATAATTCTATACCACGACGAAAATGTAAGATAAGATGCATAGATGAGCGAACGAAACGCTTGAAATTTTACTAGACTGCAACAAGTCTAGTATTCATTAAAGACGAATGAATAAATAGATCATGAAATTGTCAAGTCTTGTCAAGTGACGTTGTGGGCATGCCCACGCTGGTGGATCGCTTGCCGTGAGAAAATGCCTATCCAAAGTCGGCACGGACGAAGCCAGGGGCAGAATTAAATACCTAATGAACTAAAATAAAAATATTAGGAATGAATTTATATTACTTCTGATTAATAGATAATAAATCAAGTAATCTAAATTCCTTAAGATATTTTTATTTTACTTCCCTAATAAGTTTGGTATAATGTCTTATTATTGGAAATTTTCGTAATTAAATTCCTGGTATTGCCGCATCGCTTTAATCTATTTGTGGAATTGGTATTGGAACTAAGCGGGCCAGTTTCTAATAGAGCTGATTTGCAGGCTAATCGAAATGGACACAAAGCTGGCTTATTAGTCAGAGTATACGTGTGTTGGTAGAAAGTACAGTAGTTTATGCAGAATAACTTATTTCCTTTTTCGATATTGCATCTGAGAGGAATGTATTGTTCATTAAAGATACAAAATTATCAATTTTACTCAGAATCGAATTGGCCATGGGGTTCTAATATCCACCCAGTTTTTATGTGACCAGACGGATGGCCTTATTTTTGGCAAAAAAAATAATTAGCGTTACAGGGCGCTTTCCCCTTTGACAGCGATGCGGATGAATTTTTTTACGCAAAAAGAATTTGCGTGTAGGTATAGTTCAGGGTACATTGGTACCCAATTCTTTTTTTTTACTGTCAAATAATAAATCAACTACAAAATCAATCTTTTGTTAACCTCGACATGCAAACCTACAATGTCATAATTACAGTTCCAAATTTGTCACACTTTATGGAATTACCAATTAATTTGGTAAATAGGTACCCGAAAGCAATTACTAAATGCACTGAAATTGATAAATTAAGCACATCAGTTGGGGAAGGTTGACATGGTTTACTTATGGCATGTGCTACGCTTTGCCTTCTGTACAGTCAGCGTCACGATGCTGTTACCCCCCTTGAAAGCGCAGACTTGTTTTCAAGGGGGTAACTTTCTTATGGCGCTGACTGTACTTAACTACTGCCTACCTACATTCTGACATGAATGCCTACGCGATATTCAGTCAGAGATGACACTATCCAAAGGTTATTTGAGAAATATGTGGTCAAGGAAAAAATGTTAGTATTATTAAATGACAGAGTAGGGGAACAGTGTATAAGACGGGGACACGAGGTATGATGGGAAATCACCTAAGGCAAACTTAACACAAAACTAACCTCGCACAAGCGCCAACAGGACGCCATTTGTCTAGCCGCTTGCAAATGACGTCCTGATGGCGCTTGCTCTACGTTACTGTTGTGTTAAGTATGCCTAAAGAGTGTATGTCCCCATTATACCTCGCGATTATCAACGTCCCCGTCTTATACACTGTTCCCCTATTCTAGTCATTCATGTTTTTATTATTATGGATTAAAAAGGTTATGGTGATGATTATCTCAACTCTGTGTTTTGAAGATAGTGCAATGTTTATAATTTACCCCGCTTTCATACAATATGTTCTAAAGTGTTAGAAAAGGAGGACCATAATTCTATCACTATTCTACAAAAAATAGACAAAGTTATTTCTATACAATTCGAGATTTGTTTTTTGCAAGAGTATGTCACGAGCCGTAGACGGCTTACGGTAATATTTAAAAGATTTTTTTTTCAATTCTTCATAGAAAAAAGATATCGTTTTAATATTACCATCGAAAGAAATATTACTACATCCCGTCATTTTGTCGATGGCGAAATAGGCGACAGGTTTTGGCGATGGAAGAATAGACATTCTTCCATCGCCAAAACCTCTTTTACCATAAAATAGTTTTTGTCGACGGAAGATAGACAAAAATAACAGTCATGCGTGTGCAGAAAAGCCTTAAGCCTCCTGCAGACACACGCGATTAAACGCGCGGCGCGACATGTCGCGGTCCATTCGCAGTATTTTTAGAGTGGAAATTAGCTTGGCTCGTTGTCGCAGCGCGATTAATCGCGTGTGTCTGCAAGAGGCTTTATACCATTAAACATTAGGAAGTCCACAATTTTGCATTCGACAGTTTTTATCGATTTATTTTTTACTGCAGTTCTTGCAAGTTTTCCAAGTAAACTTTCCCAAAGATTTCGTTTTTATCAACTAAAATGTATACAAATGTGTAAGTTTACTTTAGATAAAGTCGCGATTTGTGTCACTTTAACTGTCAAGGGAGTCGTTAAAGCTATTTGTTTTGTTTTAGCTCGGATGTGAATGTAAGTGGGTCGTAGAGAGATCATATCTTGAGAAAGATAATGCAGTTCTTTACATAAGTTTTACTTATTTTTTATCATGACAAATGTTGTTCAGGTTGTTGGTACTTGAGTCATTACGATGATGTCCATACTTTTTTTTGTCCTCCCACCCCAACTGTCAGACTCGTACTGACTAAAATCCACGGTGTCCTTCAATAGCCCTTTACGTTCCAGGGTCACGGTGTCGATTGTACTAACTAATATAATTATTATGACATAGTTTAACTGGTGTTTTTTCCTTAGCCATTAATGGTGAAATCATCATCAATAGGCCACTGCTGGATTTAGGCCTCTCCAATCGCAAACGTTTCTCTCGATCACCAGTTACTTTCATCCAGTTGTTACCAGCCTTGAGAAGATCATCGCTTTATTGAAATTAACTCAAAAGTTAATTATTTCCTACAATATTTATTCACAATCAATTCCTTTGGGTAATAGTTACAAGTCACACCTATATTTTTGTGGGCGTATCCATAAATTTTAAGGCTCTTTCTAATTATAATAATTAATTACGCCGTCTATGTTTCTACTGGGAAAACACAGGGGTAATGGTGCGAAAAATTTCGCTCACCACTCCATATGATTAGAATTCTTAGACCAAATAAAGTAAATTAGATTACTTTGGCTTTGGATGTGTGGAGTGACAAGAACGGATAAAGTAAGGAATGAGTTTATAAGGGGAAGTTTGAAAGTGGCGCCTGTTACAGAAAAAATGAAAGGGAATCGTCTATCTTGGTATGGACATGATGTGATGAGGAGGGATGACACCCATGTGACTAAGAAAGTGATGAGTATGAATGTTGATGGATGGAGAGGACGAGGAAGGCCAAAGAAAAGATGGATGGATTGTCTAAGGAATGATATGAAAGAAAAAGGAGTAAATGATACTGTGACGTCTGATAGGGGAGAATGGAAGAAGAAAACGTGTTGCGCCGACCCCAAATAGAATGGGATAAGGGCAGGAAGAAGAAGAGATTACTTTGGCTTTTAATATACGAAGAATCAGTGATCAGTGTTTTTGGTTCCCTTTGTGAGTTGTGCTATGTACAGACGCCACCAGACCAACCTACCCCAATCCGTCAAATTTTCATCATCAGCCTATAAATGTCCCCACTGCTGGGACACAGGCCTCCTCTCTGTGAGAGGGAGTGGGCCATAATCCACCACGCAGGCCCAGTGCGGATTGTAGATGATGCCTTCGATTTTTGGTTCTAGGACATGCTGGTATCCTCACAATGTTTTCCTTCACCGTCTTTGTCAAATACCAATCGAACATTTACCTTCCACTGTTGTGATAAGGCTGAAAATCTATTAAAGACATTTGACAGATTGAGATAGGTTGATGTGCTGGCGCGTCTGTACTTTATTCTTTTTTTTTTTCTTTAACCGCACACTATGAATTTTTTGTGTGTCCTGGGTAGGTACGTTTACAAACATAGCAACACACACAAACACCCAGACCTGGAAAAACTAATTGGTCATATTCAAGTTCATATTTGTTCCGTGCGGGGATAGAAACTGCCACACGAACTGAACGATTGCACCAAACCAGATAATTATTTTTTGTTGTGTTCGTCTGGTAGCGGATAAGATAAATACGTGAGAATTTTTCTAAAAATCCACCAGGGGCCTTACCATAAGCTCTTAATGCGATCCAGTTTAGGCTGTGGGAAAGAGAAAGAGCTATACAAGTCTTCTAGCGCCATCTCTTTCCCACAGCCTAAACTTGATTGTGTTAAGAGTTCATGGTACGCCACCAGGTAGCTGAAAAAAGTAATTAAACCTTTGCGTAGACGGGGCGGGATAGGCGCTTATAAAAAGTATTTTAATATTCGCATATTTTAATTTCAAAGCTTTGTGATGGCAATATGTGTGAGACAGGCGGATTTTGAGACAATTTTTCCTTCCTCTGCGTGACAGTTAAATCGAGGTTATTATTGAAAACAACGGTTTGTGATATCTTTTGTGTGAGTTCCTAAAAATATCTCATGTACACAGCCACACATATTTGCAGGTAGCAGATTATTAGTGTGAGTAATTTTTTTGTCTATAAATAAACTTTTGGTTAATATTTTAGTTCCTCATAAAATGATATCACAGACCGCTTCATTTTATAAATGTTATCAGTGAAAGCTGATGTCATTTAGTAGAGTAAGTATAAGTATATCTTTTAATTCACGAGACATTTGGTTTGAGAAGAGACTTATATTCTTGCCCCGATTTGATGGAATACGTGTTCTGTTTATTGTATTTTTATCTGTTGACAAAATATCTTTCGTTACATTCAATCGATCAACTACCTTCAGTTTTTTCTGAAAACTCATTTGATGATTTTTTCGTTGTGTAAAAATCATCAAATGAGTTCTCGATAAGTTTTTGGACTTATTTTAAAATTTTAATCCGTCGAAGCCGGACCGAGTCGCTAGTTAAAGTTAACTAGCGACTCGCTCCGGTTTCGACGGATTAAAATTTATATTAATAAATAAAAAAAAATCAATTATAGTAAACCAACCGGTACCCCGTTATGACAATTTGTAACGTTAATAACATTACACAAATAACCAAACGTAAACGTAACGTAAACAGAGTCTCTAAAACGATATAATTTTAGCAACGTCTTAGAATTTTCTCGTTTTTTTTCGTCTGTTAAAAATTATGACAACATCAACCCAAGGTTTAATCGTTACAAACGAGCAGAGGCTTTATAGCTCCATCACTTAAAGATTTTCTATGATGTGATTACGTCAAAACATCAAACTTGACATAATTTCAGTTGAAAAGGACCTTTCACTGGCCAGTTGCGAATTTCAAAAACAAGTAATTCTAGCAAACAGACAGACCTTTCAACTAGCTTTTGATCACGGCTTCACCCAAAATAAAGTCGGTATAAAAGGTCGAAGGCTCGAAACATAAACTAACTGTGAGGTTTTCATCTAAATATTTGGAGTCTGAGAGAGTTTCATTTTGAGAGGATGAGTTAAAGGCGACTAACAAGAGGATTTTTAAGGCAGAGTGGAAACGCCGGGAGGGGATGTCCTCGGAAGACCTACACTGACCTTATTGGTGAAGTGCTTCAGAAAGGCTGCGTGCGTGTACCTATTCGCAATCGGCGTGCGTAAGACCAGATGTTTGAATGTGGATGAGGCTTAAGGAGTATGTGAAGATCTTAGCAGGTGATGCTCTGTAGTTTCTGCCTACCCCCGTGGGAAGAAGGAGTGAGTTTATGTATGCATGTGGAGCCATTTTGTTTAGTTATTGCAACGGGAAACCACCACATTTTTTACCTGCCTCCGGACAAAATCTTACATGTCTATCAATACGTCCCTTTTTAACACACATGTTTCATTTTCACCCTACTTATTTCAAAGATACTGACATAATATCAGAAGCAATAACTCAGGGACCTTATTATTCAGTTATCCCCCTCCAGATAATCAGGGGGATCACGAAATATCCCATCCCTTCAGTGATTGAATTCTATATGACCGTAAATCGTTTAAATTGTGCACACCCGGCGGGATTCAATAAGATTTCAATGTTATATTTGACCCCTGGACTTTTATTTCTATCTTCAATTCTTGGACGTTTTATTTTATGCCGAATGATGTGGTTTAAGACCTGCTGTGGGACGTGGGTGTCTTAGCATTCATACCTTTTGATAAAATAGTTTGAGATTAACTTTGTTCTATTACATTTAAATCGGATTATTATCACAGCGTAGGCAGGCTTCCCTCTAGGTGGACCGACGACATCGTGAGAGTCGACACAGGCAACCAGGACTGTCGTTCAGTGTGTTGGTCTAAGGAGGAGGCCTTTTTACATCAGTGGCCGTGTTCCGGCTGATCATGATGATATCAGTATATTTGTAGTAATCTGTAGGTTATCGTTATATGGCGTGATCGCCCCTTATTAAAAAATAACTGGAGAAATTGGGTGCCCCATCTAAATTCTTAGGATATGAAAGGCGTGTGATAAGTATTTTTCAATAGCAAAATTAAATAATATAACATTTAAATTCGTCTAATTATAACATTAATATGACATATTTCATCAGACGTTGAAAGGTTTAGATTTCCCCAAGATTAATACGAATAATGCGAAAAATGAATTATGTAACATTCGTTTCAATGAATAAAAGGTTCGAGAGATCGAACGGAGGTTCTTGTGTCAAATGTCTCTATTTTATGGTATTGCAAACCTTTAATATTTCATTGTGGAGATGATTTACTTTACGGCCATCTTTAAAAGGGATCTTGATGAGTTGGACGAACGCTATTGCTGCTTAGACTCGAAAATTACGCAAATACGTACGTTCCTAATATATTATTTAGTAGTTAAATAAAGTTATCATGTAGGACAAAAATACGGCCTCGACTCATTTAAGAGTTGTAGCTAGTAGTTTGGATTACTTTCTAATAAAAAAAAAACTTATTTTAATTTACTTTCTGAGATAGATAAGCGTTAAAAAGCTGGTGTGAAAATAGTTTCAACATAAATAAAAAAACGAAAATAAAGTTCACTTGGTAGATAAACAACAGCTACTCATATATCTTTATACAAGACGCCATCATCTTTTCTTAATTTCTTGTTCAAAATTATTCTTGATCTTTGTACAAAGAACGTTATTTTTTGCCCCTTTTTCCTTTGCGGTTTCCTGAAATTGTCAAGATTTCAACGGAGTTGGAAGTAACGTTAGAAAATATAAGTCACTCATTCTTTTCTTTAAAAATGTCCGACATATTATTATAATAGCCAGAATATTTTAAAGGGTTAGGTAGAGATTTCGGTAGGTATTCTAGCTAAAAAAAGGTAGAAGGTACTTCTCAAATTTATTATACAGGTAACACCCTAATCATAAAATACTTTTCACCTAAGTTGTATAAGATTAATGGCAACACTCTTATTATAGAACCTGTATTATTCAAAATGAGACAAATGTCTAAAGTTTTAACAGGATTTTAACGAATTCGTCGCTTTTAACGCTTTTATAAAGCGGTGTCACCTCTTGAGACAATACCGTTTTCTAAGAGCAATTTATAAAGCTGCTTAAACATGATAAATCCACAAAAAATTAAAACGTTTCTTTAAAAAAAAGTTAATTACAGTTAGTAGTACAGTTGTAGGTATTTGAAAAATCAGTTTTACAAGAAAAAATCTTTTCATTTATTTTATGTTTCATCTTTATTAAATGTACGTAAATACATATAACATTTTCATAATATTACATCAAACAGACAGTAGTTATTAATTAAAATATGAAGGATATGTCCATAAATCCGAATTAAATTTTGCACAGTTACCTACGAATGTGAAAATTTAATCCTAATGAAATTCGTTTCATATTAAATAAACGTCGCTCACACTAGAATAACACTTTATAATCACAATGTTTGAAAACGGGAATCAAACTAACCACCTGCTGCGTAAAGAGCATTGCTTCGAGCATTTTGCCATTTATATTTCATCCGTTAAAATTTTAAACCAGTATTACATATTTCATAAACATACGTATGTTTCACACGTTTGTATTCAAAAGTACTTGAAGTAATTATTACGTTCGGTAAGTTCCGTTCGGTACCTACCAAAAAATCAACAAGGGATTTATTGTCTGGTCGGCGCGGTACAATTTGCCGAACGGTATCTTCTCCAAGGCATTATAAGTGGGGTGCTAAGACAGGAAACCTCCACGTGCGCCCGTGGACTGGAGTTCCCTCTCGGATACGTCCGGGGGGAAGACCAGTTTTTCGGGCCGATGCACCCTGGGATGCGGGCAAAAACTCTCCTTAGGCACTGTGTGCCTAAGGGGTTTCTTTGCCCGTATGCAAATAGCCTGTCGGGTGGACGCTCCAACGCGTGTCCCTCTGAACAGCAGAGGGCACAGCGGCGGAGCGGGCTTGCGGACGGTGAGTAATGGGTATGCTCGCCGTCCGACCAAGGACCAAGCCCGGGTCGGTGGCGCGTCGTGTTTCACGCGTCACCGACGGGGCCCCTTATGGGGCCAAATGCCTGCCGGGGTCGCGGATTTTTCTTAATCCAGGATACCGTGGCCCCGGAACGTAAAGGGCATCCGACGGAACACGGGTGGATTTTAGTCAGTAAGAGTCTGACAGTCCCTTCCGCCCCACCCAGGGCGGGAGGACTCATTTGATGATTTTGCCACCCTTCATCAAAAAAAAAAGGCATTATAAGTGACTCTCTGTCTGTATTAAATAATACGGAGTGAAACACAATGTGTATCCCTTTAGTTTTTAAACCGTCATTCAAAACTCATAAAACATAATAATTAACACTGTGTTTATTAACTTTTCTAATTAGTACAGTCATGTTTGAAACGGGGAGTTGTCGACTAGTTGTCAATTTTCGGGACACGGTAGCATGTCCACACTTGTCAAAAACACTACGGAATGTCCCATGTGGCCCAGTTTAGGTAATTATAAGTATATTTACGTAATCAATTTTCGTTTGGTGACAAAATATTTGGGTCTGATGGTTTTACAGTAATTGGTTAATGTTTCATGGGATAGTTGTTATTTAATTATAAGTTTAGCTTCATCAATAATATGGGGTAAGGACAGAAGGGGTGATTTTAAGATGATTGATTAGTTTACAAGGCTCCAAAAAACAGAAGCCTTTTTATACTAATGTTGTGTTTTGAGGGTTATCTCGACCTCTTTGCAACGTAGACTTTGAATTTCCTATGATTGTCCATAGCAAAACTCGTTCTTGGTCGGTTTTTTTTTTAAAGTTAGTTTCGCAATGCCTGTTGCCATGTCTGTAAAAAGCGACTTAACTTCCCTTTCTGTTTTATTTCATAACGTGTTCCAAAACAGTTCAATTTTTCTGCGACCTATTGAGGATGATGATCCTCGCCAAATCAGAAAAACCTCCTTGACACCAAATCAGAAAAGCGTCCATTAGTTATGACCTATGGAAGCTTTTCTGATTTGGAGCCATCTCTTTTACCTTTTGACTTAAAAAGTTACAGTAGAAAATAAAAGTAGAGAGAACAGTGCGTTGTAATTATCTAAAATAAAATAATGGATAAATAAAACATTGTCCATTATTATTTTATTTTTACTCTACAGTAAAGAATAGTGAAGTTGGGCCAAGCCAACGTGGACCATCTTGTAGATGCGCTTAGCCAGTATAAGCCATCGTGTGTATGTCACAATAAATAAGAAGATAGTGATAGTCAAGCGATGTAACAATCTATTGTCATACAGAATCTACGTCATTGCTCTGTATGGCTTTTTCAGTTGTTGATGCACAACAAAAGGAAAAGATAATACTGAAGTAAACATGGACCTATTTCTCAATAGCTTGCAACTTTCACTTTTTAGAAGTCATAATTAATTTTGAAAATAAGACGGGTAAAGAACTCTGCTGCCTGCGGTTTCACTACCCCCCTATACAGAGCCTATACACCGTGACTTTTTAGTCGTCTTACAACGGCAGCCCAGTTCATGTATCCAATGACTAGAACACGTTTGTAATAAAAAAATAGATACTTAAGAGATTTGAAAAATTTATAAATAAAATTTTAATTCATTATTATGACGAAAGGCGTAGTTAGAAACACCCTTGTCTCATAGAAAATGGAGATGGAATGATCTGCCCGACTATTGCGCTGGGTAGGTATACTCTACAGCTTGATACGTAAACATTTTCATATTTCTAATGTACCTATTTATTAATAATAAAAATTATTTTTAACGATTAAAAAAAAAACTAAACTCGCCTAGATGTATTTTAGGTCGGGTACTTTAAGTGGACCACTTTTGTAAGACGACTAAAAAGTCACGGTGTATATACCATCTCTAAGGTCCCGTAATACCTCTGTACCAAAATTCATAGGCCCAGCCATTTTGCCGTGATAACGGAATATACATACAAAAAATTAACATACTTTCTCATTATATTTTAGTAAGATATTTGTGAAAATCTCTTTGATTTCAAGAGATTTCTTCTGAAGATTTTCACTTCATTAGTTATCATATTTTTTCTAAAAATATTGGAAGAGCGAAAGAGGTTCTAGCTTATGAGTAACAGGTGGATATTTTGGACAAGCAGTGTCCGATATAATATAGGTTAACGACAACGGTTTAATATTCTAAAAATAAATAAGGGACACTTTAAAAATAAAGGTTCTCCTCAGTTGTTCAGTCGATATATTTTAATAGAAGATTTTGCTTGAAATTGAGAACGTAATTATTTATATACTTTTCTTACTATTACAACATAGTTAATAACAAATAAACAGAGGTTGGTCTGTGGATAGGTGACCATCTCACAGCGAATTTCTCGCGTGCTTTGGGAAGCACGTAATTCATAGCCAGACGTTACTGTTAGTAAGAACGTTGAATGTCTGAAAACCAATCTTACCAATGGATATCGTTTTACCCAGTGTCTGGATGTAGGTCAGATAGGCAATCGCTCTATGTAAAATACAGATATTCAGCAGAATCCTGGGTACTAGAAGTCGACTTCAACATGGTTGGAAAAGGGCTAAGCAGGATCACGAACTGACTGTAATAAATTAAACTAAGATAAGTTTTCTTTGGAAAAACAGTTTAATAAATAACCATAAATATTCCGCAATAACGACCCGATTTCACGACATTGGTCTAAGTGGCGAATACGTTACTAGCGGCTCCTCGTGGCGCGTTTTAAACATTTCTATACATTTGATTTTACCGTTCACCACCCGCACGTGCCCGCACTAAGTAATCGCTCACAGCGGCAAGGTTGTGAATAGGCCGTAAGCCATCTTCTTAATTATTTAAGCAGCTTCTAAAGAGTATATATTCAAACAAAAAAGATTTAACTGCCCACAAGAAAATGTTATGGTAAATTCCCCTGTTGAGCAACAATTTGTTACGTTAACCTCTTAATTCGCCGGGAAGATATTCCCAATTGGATAGAAACAATTTGCTACCGGTAATTCTCGTTACTCGAGCTAAAAACCTCTAGGGTCCTGACCATATAATTGTGGTTGTTTATTATGGTTTTAATTGCCCACACCTGTGTTTATATTAGACTTGTATTACTATGAATTAAACACGACATCAAAAAACATAACCCTCCTTCTGGCGCAGTCGGGTAAAAACACGTGCATGTAGTGTTTATGGCTTAATATTTTACATCTAGTATGAATGGTGCCAATAAAATAAATGAATAAAACTGAAAAACATGAATACTACTTTCATATTAATTACTGTTTGTGAATCTAGCTCTTGCCTGTCGCTTTACACGCGTGGTGGTCGAAAAATATCCTATAAAAACTTGTTGCTAGGATGAAAAGTATTTATATTACTTAGGTTTTTGCCCAAATTTTGGCCTACCTTTCTCATAACTCGGTCTGCCGTGAAAAGCTGTGTCAAAAGCCATTAGGTGCGTCCCTACAGAGAGCGCAGCCTCGCGAGACATTTTCCGCGCAAAGCAGCTCGGTTGGTGTGGACGTGTCTCGGGCGAGGCAAGTGACAGCGCTGCACCGGTCGAGCGACCGAGCCATCCAGTGTCGGTTTTTGTTTTGCTCGCGTATAATATTTCGTGCCTCGGTCGAAAACAATAGACGCGTCCACACAGAGTGAGCAGCCTCGCTTGTCAGTTTCCTCGCGCAGCAAATGCCTCGCGAGGCTGCGCGCAAATGGTGACGGACAAACAATCGACAGTTACTTTTGGATTTAGTATTATATGGGGTATACGTATAATCCATATTTTATAAAAGAGCGGTTTATTTCAAATAGCGTTTCCCCACGGCTTTGCGCCTTCTCATTTCTCTAACTTCAAGTAATATGTAAAACTAAGCTTATATCCGTGTACGAAGTCAGACAATCTCAGTACCAAAATTCATCAGAACGTTATGGCGTTGAAGTATAACATTAAAATTATAACGCAGTTTTCCAGCCGATCGAACAGCTAACTTCCAGTAATTCGTGACCTTTCAAACATTATTTAATTTACCTCTGATTTTGTTTGTCAGCAGTATTTTCCTCAATGCTTTATGGTAATAAATAACTGTGAAGTACTTAAGAGTATTACTTTCAAAATAAACATGTGATCATGACAAGATTTTTATTACAATACACGGAAAAACGTATAAAGCTGCCTTTCACCAATAGGTGCGTCCCCACAGAGCGCGTAGCCTCGCGAGGCATTTTCCGCGCGAAGCAGCTCGGTTGGTGTGGACGTGTCTCGGGCGAGGCAAGTGACAGCGCTGCCGTGGTCGAGCGACCGAGCGCCCGAGCCATCCAGTGTCGGCTTTTGTTTTGCTCTCGTATATTGTTTCGTGCCTCGGCTCGGTCTAAAAACAATAGACGCGTCCACACAGAGTGAGCAGCCACGCTTGTCAGTTTCCTCGCGCAGCAAATGCTTCGCGAGGCTGCGCGCTCTGTGTGGACGCACCTAATGACTAGAAACGCGATGAATAAGACGTCAATGGGAACCGGGTAAGTAGTTTATGTTTCCAATTTCCATTTATCGAGTCTAGTTTAGGCATAAACCAAAAGTCTTACTAGCAAAATGCAAAAACTTCTTTATCTAAAATAACGGTTTCAAAATATTCGCGATAGCTAAAATATTAAGTGGGATAAAATCGCTTATAAATTTTGCAAAGTGCATTTATTTCACGGCTCGTGAGTGTACTTGTCAAATCAATCCAGTTATTTTTGGTCCCATGTGTGAGGTATGCAATATCTCGAAAGTTTAGCGACGAATACGCAGAATTATAATTTTAGAATACTATTATTTTGATGTCTTGGTATTTTGTGGACCATATTACGATCCTTTGTTAATAAGGTGCACACAGAGCGAGAAGCCTCGCGAGGCATTTGCTTCGCGAGGCAAATGCCTCACGAAGCTGCTTGCTCTGTTTGGACGTGCAATTGTTTCTCGACCGGGGCACGAAACAGTATACGCGAACAAAACAAATTAATGCCGACACTGGATGGCTCGGGCGCTCTGTCGATCGCCCGCGGAAGCGCGGCGCGCACTTTCCTCGGCCGAGACACGTCCACACTAACCGAGCTGCTTCGCGCAGCAAATGCCTCGCGAGGCTGCTCGTTCTGTGTGGTCGCACCTATACAAAACTGTCAAAAATGAATTCTTTATTAAGAATTGTCATATGAAATGTCAATTAAGTTTTCATATTTTATTATTCATAAATGATGGTCGAAAATGGCCGTTTTAGACTCGCTGGAAGTTGGAACTATGTCTAACTCTGTAAAATAGTCTGATATGCTGTAATATTTAAGCTCTGTTATCGTTGAGATAAAAGCATTATGAGACAGAGCTATAAGCAAGAATAAGTAATAAAATCTTAGGACCATAATTAAAGTTAGCTTCTAACTAAATATCTTGAGATATAAACGCTCGTTTTGACCCCAGGCTACATAAAGATGAATGCCTAAATAAAAGTGGTCCCTTCAATTCATAATCCTCATCTCAGCGATGAGAGTTCAAAATCCAACAGACTTAATAATATTTGAGCCTTCATTTAGGTATCGTTTAGTGTTTATGAAACTGCGATATGGGCAATGGCAATGTAGCTAATGATCACAACACTTGTGTTTTAATGAACTATCTTGAGGTTTAGGTGCCTACTTAAAATATTTCATGGGTCATTCATTCAAATCATATTCCTAGTTTTATTCAACTTTCCTAATATTCTTGTTTGAACTTTCACTATGTGAAATGGCAACTGACTTTCTATTTCATCTTTCTCTTTACTAAATATCTTCTTCTCCATTATTCTTGTCCATTTACATAAAACTCCCCTTGTATAATATCTCAACTTGTCTTCCACCTCACTACAATGAGAATTCTTGACAACTATTGCTGTGAAAATGCAGCGAATGAAATGTTACATTCATTTTTAGCTAGCTTTGACTGTGTTTTCAATTTCGTTGGTATGCAATTATACATCAATTTAGTTTCAGTCTTCTTGTATGTTCACTATATTTGTTACTTTATTTCATCTTTGTTCATTCTTCATACCATTTAGAAATATTTTCATAAAATATATATAAAAAAAAGAAAATAAAAGAAGTAGTAAACCCGATATCGGGAACAGGGTCCAAGCTACCGGCGGTCTTTATAGATAGGAACCTCCTAACAATGCGCGTAGTGTCCAGAAGAACTGCTTTCTGAATCAGGCTCTTGATCCAGCTGCCTATCGAGAGCCTCCTTATTAATGAAGCCATGGGCCGGCACTATGATGGCTGAATCCATATAATAATAACCTTCAAAATCAAAATCAAAGCATTTATTTCAAGTAAACCATTTCAGGCACTTTTGAATTGTCAAAAAACAAAAATTAAATCATTATTTAAAATACATATGGTGCTACAGTCCCTTTACTTTTATGGTAATTTAGTAAGACACAATTCATGTGTTTTTATGATTTCCTATCTTCTTAATTTTTTTTAATGTCAATTTATTTGCATTACAACTGTTTTTTTATCAAATAAATTAATTTTCTGCCTTTTTAAGGTCAGTTTAGGATTCTTCGCTAGTATCACCTATAAAATTAAATAAACCGATTTTTATCAGTAACTTGTAAGACTAAAGCAGTATATTCCTATTACCCCTTTTCCTTATAAATTTTGAAATTTTCTAGTACAACTTTCAGAAAGATAAACAACTCTGTTATTATATTTTTGTTGAATTTCTTCACAACTTTGAAATTGAGGTTAAAAAAACTTGAACGTTTCAACTGCTTTAATTTCTTTTTTAGTTAGTTCCTTTTAACTTTGAGCACTTTTCTTCTTGTGAAATCGCACGTCTAATCGCTTGCGGTTTTGAAATCTTATTTCCATAACTTTAACAAGTTAACCTGGGAGTTTTAAAAGGCCACTTTATTAGAATCATATTTATTATCATTTGCAACAGAATTCGTGAAATAGAATGTTCTTGTCTATTGCTCAAGCAATAGAGTAGGTAGATATAGAATACCTATATAATTTAATCGGATCGGAACCTATAATATAATTCTGCTGAAGTGGCCTGTAAGAAGTCTTCTGTTCTAGTGAGTTTATAGGTAAAGCGGTCAGTAAATAAAGTAGCGGTCAGTGGTCTGATTGACAAAGGTACAATAATAATGGTAACAACACCCGCAAACCGCAGGGAGAAATCAAAGACAGACTGGCAACAGCATTATTGACTTCTGTCGTCATAAAGGTTTTTGGGATTCATGACATATTTCTATGATAAAGTCGTTTATTTCTATTCTTATAACGATACATAGGAAAATCATATAGGTATCTGCGGTCAATCCGCCTCAAGTTATTCAAGCATATAAATTATTTTTCCAAATATCTCTTGTCTACCAGTCGACACAAACTTCAAGTTTTCATTTAATAAAGGCGTCAACGAGCGTACTTTTTTCATTAGTATTAACATTTCGATACCCGTATCGAATATATCATATTTCTATTTTTGGGTGGCAAAATCATCAAATGAGTCCTCCCGCCCTGGGTGGGGTGGAAGGGACTGTCAGACTCTTACTGACTAAAATCCACCCGTGTTCCTTCGGATGCCCTTTACGTTCCGGGGCCACGGTATCCTGGATTGAGAAAAAATCCGCGACCCCGGCAGGCATTTGGCCCCATAAGGGGCCCCGTCGGTGACGCGTGAAACACGACGCGCCACCGACCCTGGCTTGGTACCTGGTCGGACGGCGAGCTTACCCATTACTCACCGTCCGCAAGCCCGCTCCGCCGCTGTGCCCTCTGCTATTCAGAGGGACACGCGTTGGAGCGTCCACCCGACAGGCTATTTGCATACGGGCAAAGAGACCCCTTAGGCACACAGTGCCTAAGGAAGAGTTTTTGCCCGCATCCCAGGGTGCACCGGCCCGAAAAACTGGTCTTCCCCCGGACGTATCCGAGAGGGAACTCCAGTCCACGGACGCACGTGGAGGTTTCCTGTCTTAGCACCCCATATTTCTAGCCTAAGAAGTTTTATATGAACCTAGTCAGTAAAGCATTTCTAATTATAACTTCTGTTATTAGTATTGTCGACTGTACAGTTTCATTTCAGCAACATTAAAGAAGCGTTATTGTGGGTTATGTCTTTCACATTTCTGACGGGCCCCCTCCTTAGAGGGCCAAAGCCTGCCGGGGTCGCGGGATTGACTCATGAGGAAACCGTGACACTGGAACGTAAAGGGCTATTGAAGGATCACCGTGGATATTGAAGGATCACAGTCCCTCCCGCCCCGCACTGGGTAAGAGGACTCATTTGATAATTTTACCACGATAATAAAATGTCTATTTAGGTACGTAATATTACATTCTAAAGTGACATAAATAGTCAATGATGGCGTAGTGGTCGAAAATAGACAATAACTCTTTCAAAATTTAAGTTCGGAAAAATAAGTAGCCTTTTCGTAAAAAGGGGTACAATGTTTTTGGTAGGTACCTACACGTAGTATTAATATGATTTAAACAAAGAAAGAAAGATTTTAATTTCGATCTTATAATTACTGGTGAAATGTGTATAGATTCACATATCTCATATCTTCATTTCTCTTTCGGAAATACAAGAGTTGTGTCATGTTGTATTTAACTTTGGTTCATACATCGCAATTAAATGAGATTGAGTATAAGTAGTTTGTACAGCAGAAGTTTTCTCATTTATTTTTGAAAAGGCAAGTTTGATTGCGTTAAAGTTTGTTTATTTAAAAACGCATATGCGCTCTGTATTGGTGACTACTGTTAATTAAAGCAAGAGTTCAGATTGCATTCACGTTTTAAGCCGTTTCGTGAAGCTTGCTAGGTATACTCAGATTGCTATTTTGAGATTTAAACCTTCATAGTAAATTATCTCTTCTACTACTTGCATCAGCCTGCAAGTTTGCCTCTAAGAAGATTCTGTTTTATCTTAAAAAACTTGTCATATGGCACTTGATGGTGTAGCTCTCGATCAATGAAAGATTTTCGAAATCGGATCAATAGTTTCGAAGCTTACATCCTAGATCCGAACTGGTCTTAATTTTAGTCCGTAATCGTATTCTTTCTCGTGTCATCATCTCATTCTACTTAGGGTCGGGGCAATTCGTTTTCTTCATCATACTCCCCTGTCAGACGCCACATCATCAGTTACTCCTTACAACCCATAATTTTTTTCTTTGGCCTTCCTCTTCCTCTCAATCCATCACCATTCATACTCATCATGACTCTATTTCTTTCATGTCCAATTGTCCATAGTATAAAGTTAAAGCAAAAACCAGCATTCACCAGACATTGCCCCTGTCCTCACTCAGGGTGATCTATAAATATAAAAAAAACAGTAGTACAACGGGTTAAACGGTCCGGTGCATATAATGCGATTTACGTCCGGATATGCCGTTAGATTAGCTCCGGATTAGGGCTTCGCCGGTCCGTGCCGGTGACACGGTACAAAGTCCGTCGAAGTCTGGTGGACGGAGTATTGTTTGGGAAAATTACATTCAAATACCTACCTACAAACATGTTGCATTCTGATTGGATTGTATTGTGAGATTGGGAACGTAATTAGAGGGCAATCCGTACGTGATTTGGAACTGATTTTCCTTAAAATCGGACCGGTTTTGAATGCCAGTAATTCAAGTAGGTAGCTTGTGTGGGTAGGGAAATGAAATCTGTGACATTTACTTTCTTTAAAGGTTCACATCCTGTATATGGTAAATGGACACTTGTGTTGTTGTGTTGTACAGGCATCTCATTACCAATCGCATTTCGTCTGTTGCTCCTGAATACTCAAAATACTCAAATTAGAGTTGTGCAGCATTTTGCTGCATTCATGCTATTGTCAGGCTCAACCATTAGCATTTGGCTATTTGGCTAATTGACGTTTTAGCATTGTTTTGCTTTTGCCACGCTGTTTTGGAATTCACAGTCTGAATTTCGTTCCTGGGTTTTAGGTACAAATCTGATTTTATATGTAGTATAAAACTGGTATAATATCATGCCTGGGGTCTCTAAGGATTAAGCGGGGTTGTATTTTCCCACGTTTTTTATAACGCCAGGTAATAGGGGCATCAAAAAAATAAAGAAAAAAAAACTTGTCTGAATTTAACTAATGATATTCTTAGATATAGTTTTGGTCAATACTCTAATCATTATTACTTTCTGTTTATTATTACTCACGTGAATTTATTTTTTACTGAATTTGACTTAATATTAACTCGTTTTAAAATACCAACAAGTATTTTTGACAGGAGTCGGATCTAAAAGTAATATCAAAACACTTAATTGAGAAACCGCCATTTTGTAAACCCAACGCTGTCAGCCGAGCAAAGTCCAGTGACACTTGAGTCTGAATATCTTTAAGAACTAAGGCATACAATAAAGTCGGGATCAACATTTGTTTAACTAATAAACTGTAATAAAAGCTAATTTTAAAGTTTTGGCGGTAAAACGTGACCACGTATTGTGTTGTCTGTGGTACGATGAGACGATGGCCCACTGGGATCCAAACTGGCCCACTTATGATGGGCAAATGGGCCACCAATGCCCATTAAAATGTCGGGGTTTAAGTTTGGAATCACAGTGGCTTTAGTACGCAACTATGTCTACCATACTTGCACTTTGAAAACTACTCCACACCTTTCAATAAAACCCCGGGGCCATTGATAGACTTTTTCTATTTCCTCTCAATACGATTTTTAGTAGAATGACGATTGAGTTGTATCAACACGCAGAGAAATGTATACGAGAACTTCTGGTTGCAACCGTGACAGCAAGACTCACTAGTTGACTTTACAATTGTCACAACTGCTCTCAAAAACGATGAAGGACAACATTGAAGAAACCGCCATTTCTAAGAATCAAAAATTCGAAGTCATAATGTCATCTACCAATCCACCCCACGTCCATTCACAGAGAGGAGACCTGTGTCCCAGCAGTGGGAAAATTATGAGTGATTGTGTATTAAACACTTACAGCTTTACTACAAAAACTTCAACATCTGTTGAACACTTGTCTAAAAAAAGTGTGACTGCAAAACGGACCTTATTTCAACGTCATAATCTGACATTTTTTTAGACAAGTGTTCAACAGACGTTTAAAAGTTTTTGTGGTACGTCGACGGTTATAATCATACAAAACTGTTTTGTTTAACAAACTGGTGATTGTTTCATAATGGTAAACCCTTCCCTTAAAAAAACTTGATCTTATCGTTATTTCAGGAAAAAAGGGTTCATTCCCAAACGCGTATCTGTTTTTGTTATTTCAGGACAGAATGGATAAAAAACGACGTTATTTTTGTATTTGCAACCATCTATCAATCTCGAATGTAACAAGATAGGGGCATGCAAAGTCGTAGTGGGTACTTACAGCGAAGTACCTACTAGGTGGGTACCTAAGTACCCGGAAGGTGGGTGATAGAGGGTTCCATTAGCATCAGTCATGTTTTACGACTTTTGAGCGAGTCGTCAAGGCTTTCATGGTTGGACAAATAAATGGACACGTTAGTTCTTCAGCGGATAAAATATGAAGTTAGTTAGTTCATGGGATTTCCGTTTTTAACTTCTGTAATGCTATTCGACCGCATTAGTATGAACACCCTTGTTATAAATGTAATATTGTCAAAAACATTTTTTCCGGAATAACAATAGTTTAGCTTTACTTACCAAAATAGATCAAGCTGATTAAAGATGTCTAGATAAGAAAATATGAGAATGCACACAAAAATAACAAAAAATAACTTGAATTTGGCGCAGTGGCTGAGCAATTGGACTGGTGCGCGGTGTGTCGCGGGTTCGGTCCCCGCACTTAACAAATATTTGTATGATCTGCAAGTAGTTGTTCCGGGTCTGGGTGTTTGTGCATGTGAGTTTATATGTTTGTAAACGCACCCACGATACAGGAAGAAATTCCTATTGTGGGGCAACGTCTTTTTTAAAGACAAAAAAATAAATAAAAAAATTCTACTGGAATATTCACATCATCGAGGTCCAGCTCTCTCTTCATCTTTATACCTTTACCACATCATCCTTTACCTCCAAGCACTAACCACCATCTTTCTCTTTGTCCCCAGCAATGAATTTCTCAATGCACTTGGTACTGGCTGTGGCGGCGGCAGCATGCCTCTGCGTGGTGGCCGCGGCGCCCGAAGGCCGACTCACACGCACCAAGCAACAACGCCCCACCCGCGGCTTCAAGAACGTAGAAATGATGACCGCTAGGGGATTTGGCAAGCGTGACAGGCCACACACCAGGGCTGAGCGTGAGTTTTACTTTTTAGACGCATGTTTTTGGGTCTTGGTCTTTTGGGCATCTTATTGTCCCGATGGTTTTAATTATAGAAGTGTGTATCTCAGTAACTACCTGTTCGAATTGAAAAAATATTTTAGCGTTGGATAGTTTATTTATCGAAGAAGGCACTAGGCTATATAACATTACACTGCGAATGAAAGGAGCTGAGCAGTGGGGGTGAAACTAACAGCTAGTTGGATGTCATCCAGATGGTATTTCGTAATAGCAACCCTGAGATTGAAAGTTGCGTGTAACTCGGAAAGAACGTTAAGTCGTTGGTCCTATACTTGGTCTGTCTCCGGTCGTGTTGGATTCCTGGCTCTTCGGAGTATATGAGTCAGGGAAGACAAGTTAAAAGCACTTGTATAAACGTACAAATTAAGTTAATAATGCAATCTAATGGATGATCAGAGACAGATCTACAAACCCGTGTGCTTCATTAAAATATAGTTCAAAACATCAAAATTAAATTGACAATTGGTTTTGACAAACTACTTTACACATGAAAAAAAAACCGCTAAGTAGAGCTAATAAATTTTCCTCTGGCGGTATCCTGAGCTTAGGCTGACCAGTAGCCCCAAAGACTAAGATCCAAAAATGTGGTAGTTGAATTCTTAACTTTGTAGACTTTTTTAATAATTACTTTTAGTTTTCAAACTCTAACCCGGTGTCCACGACATCTAATTACAACTTCTTTGTTTATTTATCGCTCATTTAAAGTTTACAGACATCGAATTTTGTTATTAATTTTTTGTTTTTAATGTCGTGGTACGCCAAAGGGCAGTTTTTCAATATTCACTTTAGTTTTTTTATAGTTATAGTAGTTTTTTGTTCTCACTTTTCAATTCTTAGTCACGTGGCACTTCTTTTTAAATTCTGCACCAATCTGAATGTTGTTTTGTATTGTATGATAAGTTTAATGCACTTTTATTACAGATTTTTGTAAATACAAACACCTCCTAGTTAAATGTTTGGTGCCTACAATTAGAAGAATTTAGAATGGCACTTTCCTTTTATGCACTAAAAAAAATTGTAGAAGTGTTGTTAGAATGATTTTTTGTGTCAAACAAAAGGGATTTCGGAATTTAGAATATTACAATTATTGCAATACTATTAATATTAGGGCTGGCCTATTCCTAGGCCAACGATGCAGCACTGCCACCCAACGTGGCAATGCGGCCACTGTTCTGGGCACTGTTCCCGTTGACAGCGATGTGGACGAATTCTTTGATTTTTTGTACTAATTACTAGTCAGTTTTTGTTTATAGTTTGTACATAATATTAGTATAGAAGTTCATAAAAATGTAAATAAGAATATTACATCATAATTATAAACCGTATTTACTCGTGATTGATGAATGATGGTGTGACATCTGATTGGTGAATGATGTTGTGACGTCTGATAGGGGAGAATGGAAGAAGAAAACGTGTTGCGCCTACCACAAGTAGAATGGAATAAGGGCAGGAAAATGATGATTTACTCGTGATTATAAAGTGGATTATAGCAACAAGGCATCATGCCTAAGTTAAAAAGTAAGAAATAAACAGCGTTAAAAAGGTGCAAGGCCAGCAACGAGCAAGCGATGGTTTTGCGGGAGTCCTTAAGCTACGGTGACCACTGGTTTGGCACCTTTATAGTACCTATAAAATAAAATAAAAGTTAAAGAAAGTTCATCACTCACTAATGTATTCCAAATTTATTACTGAATTTCTGTCAACGTATTAGTCGAAGTACGTAGCGGTCGGTATCAGTTGTACTATTAAAGATTAATGAAGTTTCCGTATCGTCGCTTTGTCATTTAAGTAATGGAAAAATAGCGGATATTGTGTGGCTCGTATCTATGTATATACTCATATGTATGTTTATTTATTTCCCTGACTTATATTTGTATACTGTTTATGTTTGGTATTGAGACGAGAATTCAACTTAGGCGGAATTTCCACACTGAAACTAAATTTGATTGGTACAGCTAAACTGCGTTTAAATGCTGTTAGTGTCAATATTATTTGTTTTTAATGTTTGCTCTTTGCCTCAATCTAATCGAAAAGCAAAAATAACACCTAAAGCGAAGCGAGCTCAAATAATTAAAACTTTTGCACACCTAAGGAACACAATAAATATTATTTGGCGCCGGTACTAGTGAGATCGCTTAGCCGTCATACGGTCACCACCATGTCAGTGTCAACTTTGACATGAAATTGTGAGTGAGAGAGTGTCAATTTTGACAGCTCTTAATCGTAGTTTTATCCATAGATATAATATATAATCCAGATTGTTTGTTACATCCATGGTTTTATCTAAACTACTGATATATTGTATTGATCACGTTCAGTTTGATTGAGGAAATCAAACCTTCTACATCTTTGAAAAACACATTATTATTCTCTCCATTTTCTATTTTCTCCCAAACTACACACATCAAAAGTGTCTAGGGATCAACATATATTTTTGCAATAACTTTTCTCCTGATTGATATTACTCGTAATTAAAATTTTCTTTAAGGATTCATCAAATAAAGTGTTTTCGTTTGTCACAGTAACGATAAACCAAGTCACCTTTGCATTAATAAAGAAATTTGCCATTTTCCTAATAAAGGGATTTTTGACATTTGAACCACTAACACAAAAGTTCGAAAAAAAGACTGAAATAACAGTTTTCTTTAAAATTTTATTGGGTAACTTAAACAATTAATAATCCGTGTTTCTACCGCGAACACTAACAACACAAGAACATCGGTTTGGCATACTCAAAATGAGTTCATCCAAATCACGCTGTGGAATGGCCGCCCATGTTCGTTGCAACAACAAAAAAAGGTCTTCTTGCGACTGGATACCCTCCATATTCGGCAGAGCTCTTCTCTGTAGCATATACCATGCATGCTCAATCGGATTCAAGTCTGGCGACTGAGCAGGCCAGGGCAGGACATTGATGTTAGCTGCGGCGAGAGTCTGTCTTACAACTCTTGCGGTGTGCGGTCGTGCATTATCATGCATTAACTGAAATAAGGGACCGATTTGCACTTGTAGAGGAACGATGACGTCTGATACAATCGTCTCAGCATAAATTTGAGCGTTGAGGTTGCCTCTGATCCAAATCAACTCAGTTCTTCCGCCGATCCAAATACCCGCCCATACCATGATGGTTCCACCACTATAAGGATGGACTTCCTGGCAGGATTTTAATCGCTGTTGGCGTCCAGGGGTTCTCCAGTGTCGTATACGTCTTGTATCCGGTCTCATACCGAAACGAGACTCATCAGAAAAGCACATGAAACGCCATTGTTCTTCTGCCCAATTTCTGTGTTCAAGAGCCCATTGATATCGAATCCTACGATTGTGCATTGCTATAGGTGGTACCCGTAGCGGTCTTCGGGAATGAAGGTTCACTTCATGCAAGCGGTTTCTGACTGTTTGGTCGCTAATTAAGTTCCCTGAAGAGTGATGAAGCCTCACGGCTAACATCATGGCGGTTATTGTTGGAGCTCTTCGAGTTAAGATTTGAATGTATCGGTCTTGTCTCCGTGTGGTGCAGCGATACCGTCCTCCATGGCGCTCAGCCACGGTACCAGTGCTTCGGTAACGTGTCCAAAGTCGACTGATAACACTCTGACTTGTATTCAGAGCTAAAGCCACAGTACGTTGCCGGGAACCAGCTTCTATCATTCCCACGGCTCTGAGCATTTCTTCCCTGCTTAAATGACGTCGCCGCTCCATAATAACGTTGGTTTTAATCAGTAGTAGGGAAACAGTAGCACTAATAATGTCTTCAATGCGTTGTATGTTTTTATAGGGAAAATATTGACAGCTGATTTTCATCTTTTACTCGAATTTGATTCACAGTTCCTGATTCAAATTATGAAATGCACCAAAAAGGATCCATATAAATTTATAAAATCATAAATTTATTACAAAGCCACATCTCAATCTCAAGAAATCCGCATAAAAATGCTTGATCCCTAGACACTTTTGATGTGTGTATTACCAGGATAACATATCCATCAGAAAGTGTTGTAGACTAATAACGTTATGATGCATTTTATGAAGTAATTACTAACATTTGGAACTGAGTGATGTATGTGAGTTGGAACACAATGGTAGGGCATCCATCTTCCTAGCCTTCTAACTTATAAGTTGCGCTTGATCGCTAATGGAGCGCATAATTCGTATAGAATAATCTAATAGGAAGGTAAAATTAGCCTTTATTGATATTCAAATAACCAACAATAGTATAACAAGTTTCCTTAACTTTTCAGTCCTCATTGTTCAGTATGTAAAGTTCCTCTTTCGGTATTCAATCGTAACATTTGCGATTACCATAATCTTTTGACGAAGAATGTGCCATTCAATCGTACAATACATGTTGTTATTATTTGTTATCGAAGGGTAAATAAGTTTGTATTGGAGGTATAGTTTGTGGTCGAGACCCTTCTCACAAAAAGTTAAGGTAACGAAGCTAAGAATACTAACATTATTCCTGAAGGAGACGTTGAGCATCAAGCGCCGACCACACGCTCGCACCGCGGCACGCCCACGTTTAAGAGTCCCACAGTTGGGATCGCAAGAGATTTCGGTAAAAGAGCTCCCGAATTGGAAGGTACTACAACGATCCTGATTGAGTTTCCGGCCTCGCATCGCTGTGAATGGCAAAATTAAGTCGAAGCCGACCGAATGGCGGACCGTGTAACAGACTTAAACACAGTCCAACCGTGTGTGAGGGAATAAAAGCTAAAATCCATTTGGGAATGGTCTGCGAAACCTTTGGACAGGACCTTTCCGAAGTGACGCTTTGCAGGTGTTTGTGAGAGGATATAAATCTTGTTACGGCTCGATATTATGTACTCGTAGGTTTTGCGAACAACCCACTACATAACTCCTTTACTCAGAGAGAAGTCACGTAGTATTTCGTGTCATATCGCGTACAAATAAAGTGCATTTTCAATCCAAACAAAGCTAGATCTGCATACAATAACCGATTTTTGAAATTTTTCGGCTCTCTCTCTGAATAAAGGTTCAAGTTTCCAACTTTAGATGATTGTTCTAAATAAAAGAATTAGAAACGATACTAAAGCATCAAAGTTGAAAACTTTTTACGGTTCTCTTGTGACTGGAGAGTGTTGTCTGTCGAGCTTGTTCCGTCCAAACAAAAGGACTTCTGCACCACGTCGACTGGTGTTAGACTTTTGTTTACTATTTGCTTTTTACTGGTAATACACATACACATATTAACATTGTCTTACTCCCACTCATACACCAGCAGACCAGGACAGCTTCGAACACGCACACAGGCGGTTTAACCCCAAGAGCAACCTCTTGATCGCCCACGACTTTGGCAAAAGGAGTGGTAATGATGACGTTAATGATGAAGGTAACATATGACACAACTCTTTGAATGCAACGCTAATAAGAGCTTCATGAGCTTGCAATAAAAGAAAACAATAAAATTGTGGATATCAATAAGAAAAGATTTGAACAAAAATAGACGCTTGCAGTAAATAGTAAAGATTATGCTTCTTATCGCTTACTGTCGGTGATCTAAAATAATTTACCACCGTGACTTGCCATTTCAACAGAGGAAGAAATTAGAGTGACCAGGGGAACTTTTAGGCCCAACTCAAACGTACTTATCGCGAGGGGTTACGGGAAAAGGGCCCCTTTGCCAAAGAACGATCGAGGTATTAGTTCAGATAATCTCTGATCCAATATTAAATAAAGAAATCACACACTATCGGTGACTTTTGGGTGTCGTCCTCGTCCGTGGGAAACCGGCTTAAAGCCGCAAAAATGTTATTTATACGACAAATATTCGTATCGACCGAATTAAAGCCTCAGGGGACGGGCCAGACGGCGTACTGGGACAACACAAACATGCAATACTCGCTTATTAAAACATGCAAACTTTGACACGAGTGAAAACATTGAAATAAACAACACACACTGGAGCTTCTGCTCGCTTTATTTGGGTGATCTAGGGATGTATCATGTGAATTGTGAGCGCTGAAATACGGCATTGTTACGGATAATAAGTGCGGTCGGTTTTTTTCTATTTTTAGTCATCTTTATTTGAGAAGCTGAAACTATTTGGACAAAAATGTGTTTTCTATTCATGATGTCTGTCAATGCTGTATTTATGTGCGTGTTTTGTGCTGATAAAGACATGAATGCTTTGTCTCTTGTCTTATTTCTGGGCAGAAAACTGAGAGGTCTCATTTGATGAGGTTTTCCCTCAGCTTGGTATTGTTAGCTTTTATTGTGACTGACCTGAGGGTGTTGATGTTGCTTATTACGTCATGTGGATGTGTTTTGTGGGGGTAATAGACAGCAACAGGTATTTGCTCCCGCTTCATTTACTGAGGTAATTACTCGACAGTTTTGTTGACGAAACTTGTCGTAAGCTTGAGTGTGTTCTATACAGAAAATAATGTAAATACGACTACCGAAACTTCGTGTGTGAATATGAGCCGATAAAATGGTTTATTCCAAAAATTCCCATTGACAAATGCCCACCATTGGGGTTTGTTATTTTTTTTTCCAATAAACTCAACCAATTGAGGATTTTTGTAAAAATAACTAAAAATTCCTACCAGGTGTTGTTATTTCTAGATTATTGAACAAAAACTGTGCTATCCCATTATGTTGCATATTTTGTCAGTGGGGATTTCTAGAATAAACCAGATAAATTGTCGACAATCGAATAAAATATTGACTGATTTCGATTGTTATTGCTTTGTAAAAGTGTTGCTGTTACAGAAACTTGTTTCAGGGTATTAATTTGTTGATTTTTTCAGCAGTGTACGGTCTGGACAACTTCTGGGAGATGTTGGAAGCTGCCCCCGAGAGGGAAGGACAGGAATCTACTGACGAGAAGACTTTGGAAAGGTAATCATGTTTTAATCTGAGTTTTTATGGGTAGGCAAATTTATTTTCTGGCCATAAACTCATACGTCGGTCGTACGTAAGTCGTGCGTACGAATATACATTGTGTTCAATATAATATATGTAACACCAAACAGCAAAGCTGATGTCAGTAGCGCGTACTAATTTTCTATTCCTCACTAAAATATGCGACCGACCGTACGCAAACGACATCAGCCTAAGTTAATTCAGGCCTAAAGGAATGACACAAAAAAACCCTTTGTTTTATTAATATAATCATTAACCATATTATTAACGTGTGGTGCATTTAATTGTTTTAACAATAGATTTATTTAACTGCCAATAAACACGCTATAGTTCACCTTTAAACAACAAAAAAAATCAAATTAATTGTTTTATTTAACTTCGATTAACTTGTAGTACAGTGAAGTAAAACTACCTAGTTCCATGTAAATATACTTAAATAATAGGGTTACTAAATTGAGTACAATAAGTAGTTTGGACTTTGTTATCTAGAATTTGTACGTGTAGAAAGAATCGACAGTACTAACAAGGTATCATTACGAGGACCACACCAAAATGTACGAAATAAATACGAGTAAATGATAACAGGGGACGCCATATTTCATCCTGTTATGTGATAACGTAATACCTACTTTTGTCACTTGGTTGTATGAAACGTATCAATTACTAGCACCCACTCTCGGCTTTTCACTATAGTTTGAGAAAAATGAAGTCCATGTTAGTACCTGATTATGTAGCTTTTTTTATTGTTGAAAAGAATTTACAAATCAGTAAGTACTGTGCGTTTGAAATAAGAAGAGGACTAGGCGCCATATTGTGAGTTCCTGCACGGTTTTCTAATACTTACATGTTCAGAACAGACAATAATCAATATGAAAAATAACATTAACAATATAATAACAATGGCAAATATTATTGCAAATTAATTTAAACAAAGTATTTTTACGAGCTCGTGGCTAATAATTACAGCCGCAATGGCTGGTCTGTGGATGGGTGACAATCCATAATAGCGAGTTTCCTCCATGCCTCGGAAAGCACGTAAAGCCGTTGGTCCCGGCTGTCAATTTTAGATCTTCAACAGTCGTTACTGTTAGCTAGAAGCTCTAAAATCTGACAACCAGTCTTACCATGGGGTATCGTATTACACAGTTACTGGGTTGTGGAGGTCCGATAGTTAGTCGCTCCATGTAAAATACTGAAATTCAGCTGCAACTGGTTAGACTGGAAGGCCGACCCATCTAAGGCCTGCCTAAAATAACCTCGTTGCAAAAAGGCTATAAGAGGCATGTGCCTCTTCAGCCTTATAATTTTGAATGTATACAGGGTTATTTGAAAAACACTAAAAACCTCTCAAGAGGTCAATCCACTCATTATAATGAACAACTTTTACTATGGGACTAAACCTGAAATCACGAAAAAAAAAATCTGCTGTTCCGTACTTTAAGTTCGCAGAAATCGTCAAAATGTAGGGAAAACCTGATTTTTTTTTCACGATTTCGGGTTTGGTCCCATAGTAAAAGTTGTTCATTATAATGAGTGGAATGACCTCTTAAGAGGTTGTTGGTGTTTTTCAAATAACCCTGTATAAGTTCACCAAGTGATGAACTACTTATGGTCTTCAAAATGATATGACACAAAATAAACGCACCCAAAGCCACAGGAAATAGCTAATAAAATTCAAAGAACAAAATGAAAATAGAACTGGAACCATATTGAGTTCTATTTATATTAAACAAAGAGTGGCTTCGTATTAACACCGTGTCGTGGAGAAAGAAAGTCTTCGTATGGAGGCAATATATAAGAGACGATAGGAATTGGAAGCCAGGTTCAAGTAGCTATAAGGATTTCGCTCTTCTCAGGTGGCGAGCTTGTATAGTGGTATTAGAACCAAGTTTCTACGTGTGCCAAGGAAATTGTTAAAAGCTTTGTCGGTTACTTGTTTTCGTGGCGACTTTGTGGTTTTGCCAGAAAGTCAGTCAAAGTCAGAGTTAAGTCGTACAAAAATCCATTTGAAATAGACTTTTTTAGTAGGTGTAGTTTTGAATTTTGACCAATGAAGTACATAGAAAGCTAATATATTTATTTGTCCTTATTCCACGTCTAAAATTCATTTTTTTTACAGCTGACTAACTGACTGCTGTATCAAAAAAAAAAAAAATACATTAAAATTTTATGTTTATATTCACGTCTTATCGTTATGGAAAAATAATCACAATAAATTGTATCCGATAAAAATTGATCGCTCCACCTCTGATTTAAAAACTATGATAAGCAGACGATAATAATAACTCTAACCAAGTTTATTGAACAAAAGAGTAACTTATAAATGTGAGACAATGACAAAACATTGAAAGAGAAGTAATTAAGAAACTCTAATTAAATTCCCATTCCATATGGCAACATTCAGCATACACGTAATTTACCATGAAATCTTACTAATCCGGAATTTATTACCGATGCCAACACAGATTAATTGTACCGAAAACTAATTATGAAACGACGAAATTAGCATTAGTGTGAATTGAAATTAATTTCTATTACTACAATGTGCTTATGAATGTAATTGTTTATTCGAAACTTGCTGTTGCCTGCGGCTATGTTCGCCCGTCCTCTCTTATTTTATTACTTAGTACCTGGTTGACCGAGCTTAACTCGGGAAAAATAAATACATAGCAAATTAAAAGTGATTACCTATTAGATAAAAATAAATGAGACTGTAAACTTCACTGATAACAAAATATTTTTTGCTTTAACAGCCCATTCGTTGTTTTTTTATACAAAATGAAAAAAAAATTAAATAATTCGATATAAATTTGTAAAAAAAATGTAACATGATTAATACTTGTTAATTATGATATTTGAATACAGTTCTATTCTAAGCTTGAAAATACCTACTTTGTTTTTTTAACCACATGGTTAAACGCATAACGTGATTATTCAGAATTAATGAAATCAAAATACTTTGATACTCTTATATTAGGTACTACTTTAATAATAATACTAAAGTAACTGAGTGAACGAAAACATTAAAAAAAAGAAGCGAAGTTTTCAAAGGTACGAGACTCGGAATAACTTTGCTGCTAACGCAACACACAAGTTATGAGTCTCTATAGCATTCATTAAAATCGACTCTGCATTTTCACGTAAAAATGGAACATACAAACACACAAATAAAAAAAAAAGGTTTAGGTATTGCAACGTTGAGATTAGCTTTGTATTGTAGCTTTTGCCAACGGCCTATCTCCTCATCTCTCTATTATTTTGTTTTTTTTTATTATACTAGTCTTCAGAGCCCGCTGCCATTTGTAGGTCTTTGACAGTCGTTACTATTTAGTCAGAAGCTCATAAGTCTGACAACCAGTCTTACCATGGGGTATCATATTACCTAGTTACTATCTGTGGAGGTCCGGTAGGCAGTAGCTTCATGTAAAATACTAATATTCAGCTGCATCTGGTTTGATTGGAAGCCGATCCCAATATAGTTGGCAAAAGGCTATTAAGCTGATGATGATAATACTAGACTTCAGGGCGTATAATGTACCAAAATCGGTTCAGTTATTTAGATGCGAAAGCGTCACTTCACCACCATTACCATAAGCCTATAAATGTTCCCACTGCTGGGACACAGGCCTCCTCTCTGTGAGAGGGAGTGGGCCGTAATCTACCTCGCGGGCCCAGTGCGGATTGGTAGATGTCACATGTCTTCGAATTTTTGGTTCTAGGACATGCCGGTTTCCTCACGATGTTTTCCTTCACCGTTTTGAGAGCAGTGGGTGTTGAAATAAATTACACAAAGTAATGCGCCTGACGGGGTTCGAATCCACGACCTACAACTCATAAGTCGAGGCCGATACCACTGGGCCAACACTGCTCTCGTCGTCAGCATCACTTACAAACAAACAAACTGACTTTCGCGTTTATAATATAAAACGTCTATAATTATAATGTAAATCTTGATTTCAAATTCTATTAGAATATTCTAAGAGATAATTATTATTAGAAGGATTGTTGGATTTTAATCATACTTCTAATCTAGGATAATTACGTCTTAAAGTAGGTATTTTTAGTTTATTTTCAATATTACATCATATTTAATATGTCAAGTCAAAGTGTTATTTTTGTTTTGTATACAATATCATGTTTACGTTTATTTTGGAGCCACCCTTTACCTTTGTTTACCTTTTTTTGGGTCACGGTGTTTCTACTCTAATGCGACTTCACGTTGACATTATAATATAATGATAACATGTTCATTGATAAAAATGTACCAATATTTATATAATAAAATTAACAAGTATATTTTCATTTCAAAGCTCTATGTTAAATATAATACACTACACACTAACTTATTAAACCTACAAATATGTATACACTATTAAAAACTATACTAAAATTAAAAGTAAAATATTTACAAAAACAACTACCTAAATTAAAACTAAAACTAAATTTAAAAATAAAATAAAATTATAATAAAATTGTTTAGATGGCTGAGGATTTTTAGCACGGAAATTTAGAAGTGGTGAGATTGTCCACAATTGAGTTTTTTGCACATTCTTCTTTATAATAGAGATCTACACTTTGAAATGGGCAACTACAGTACTTACGAGTTATTACGCCTTGTGACTGGGACTGTAACTTTTTTTTAGATTTCTTGAGTGTAAGTTCGTTTGAATTTGGTCTGTTGGTCTAGTGGTTAATGACCCTGACTGCTATGCCGGAGGTCGTGGGTTCGATTCCCACCCAAGACAAATGTTTGTGAAGTGAGCACGATCATTTGTTCTGTGTCTGGGTGTAATTTATCTATAATAGTTATGAAATATTTAGAAATATATAAGTATGTTTATCAGTTGTCTAGTACCCATAACACAAGCTCTGCTTAGCTTGGGACTAGATGGCGTTGTGTGATAGTTGTGGATATTATATTATATTAATTTGAACTGAAAATCCAATAAAACCTGTAAAGTGTAGGTCACAGAAATAGGAATCGAGTCAAAGACGCAAGAAAAATCTTTTCTCTCCTTTTAAATCTGTAGTGATATCGGTTTTTCGAGACTTTCATAACCGTGGTTATTAATAATAATTGAGATAATGGTTTACATACTTCACTCTAACTAGCATTAGAACTTAAAAAATGTTTACTTATTATTGGTTTTCGATATTTCGGCACTTCTACAAACTTAATGATTACTAATCATAATGATTATGATCATGACTATTAATAAATATGGCAAAGTTTCAAATTCTAATGATACAGAAAACATGTTGATTTAAAAAGAAATTCTTTACTGAACAATCAAATTGTCAACATCCTGAATTCTATTCGCTTTGATTGAAAAGTCCTTTTGAAAATTCGATTTGAGGTAGGTACTAAAGTAGTACCTTGCATAAATCGTTTTGCGAAAAAAGTTTGACCAAACCAGAAAAATTGCGGGAGCTGGGGGTCTAATCTCTAAGTACCATAGCCTTTTGACAACGAGCCCGAGGTGAGAATAATGAAACGATTTGACTCAAGCTCCTTAAAGTCCGCCATTCATGACCTGCTGAAAATTATTGGTACTACATTCGTATCCGTACCCGTGTCTTCGTTAACGGACTTAGAAAGTAGACCCCCGCTCAGGACACTGGTTCACTGTAGGCAGGCCCTAGATGGACAGACGACATCGTGTGAGTCTTGAGCAACTGATGGGTGTAAGTGGGGGATTGTTGTTCAGCGAGGTGGTCTAAGGGGTTGACCTGTCTTTAACATTGGATGAAGATGATGCGTTGATTTACTAAAACTTTTAGGGTGGTCAATTGCAAAATAATATTGTAACTTCAATACCGACTTTCACAGTTTTACGTGTTTAAATCGTCAAATGAGTCCACCCACCCAGTGCGGTAGGAGAGGGACTATCAGACTCGTGAGTAAAATCCAATGTATCATTCAATAGCCTATTACGTTCCTGGGTCACGGTTACCTGATAAGACAGTGCCGCGACCCTGGCAGGCTTTGGCCGTCTAAGGGGGTTATTCTGTGTAAGCCTACAAATGTTCCTAGTACAAACATCCTATTTCTTGCAATGTATATCGGCCACAGTTTAGAACAGTTGGGTCACTTCCCAAAAACAATAAACAAATGTAAAATCTATACTCGAGAGAATAAAGTACATTTTTACTAGCATCAGCATCGCCCACGTACTTTTATAATAGCCAAAACTTCCCATGCGCAAGCAAAAATGTACTGAATGGTTACGCGCGAGAGTTTATTTTTGTTTATCTGACGCTAACAACATTACAATGTGATTACATTGTTGCTATCCGTGAATCTCAATAGGGTTGCGACTTACGAGTTTAGGAGGCATAATAAGGTAGGTAGGTGTATTTTATGAATTTGTTAAATTACACTATTAACATAAATGTTCTTCAGGGATTTTTTTAATCATCAGCCTATATCTTTTTGGTTTCGTTACTACATTCTACATACATTATCGATTGGTAGCACAGAATGTTAATACATAGTACCAGCGGCACCTTACATAAGAACCTATTATTGTAATATTTTTAAACATTTCATCTTACAAAAACAAAAAAGAATATTATTTAAAAATATTTGAAATGTTAGGCTTTGTTGTTTATAGGCTTTATTAAATGTATTTACAATTACTTAGTTATTATTCTGCAACAAACACTACATAAAAATCTGTATTTATTTTGCTTTACGACACACAGATTCTAAAACAACAAACAAATGAATTTTAATGAATGATGATGACGCAACAAGAAATGTCAGGTCACGGAATACAAAAAGAAAGTCAAAGATTACAAACAAACGTTACTTTTTTTATTAAAGAGAGGCGAAGGAATCCGAACATACAGCCATCTCGCGAGTTTTTGAATAATTAATCCTTTAACCGGCAGCACTCTTATAATATGGGTACATTCAATTAATTGTAAATAATTTTATGGTTTATAGCAAAAACTAAAATCGAATGTCGCGTTTCAAGGGTGAAGTATCGATTCACTGAATCCATTCAGTACTATATATAGATTTAAAAAAAACGATATTTTGGCTCCAACAATCGATTCTTCCATTAATCGATCTCAGATCTCCATCCCTACATCACAGGTTCTGCGTTGCGAGTCTTTGTAAATGGTAAAAAAGTCGCGCAACCAATTACGATCGTTGACCTTGAATGCGTAGCTGCTATTTTCTGAGTTTGAACGTGGTCGATATTTTCATCTTTCGACGTGACGCGGTAGTTTATGAAACGTGAGGCTCTTATCACTATTGTCGTTTAAGCAACCAAAAGCTATGCAGTATTTGCTTTTCCTTATATTTTATAACTAAAATATATATAATGTTATTTCACACAGTACCTAATTAATAATACTACTTTTTATTTTGGTTATTTTCTCTTTCACATACGTAACAAAAATATTAAGATACGGAACGCGTGCGAGACGGGCGGCCCGGCATACGGCACCGTGAACGGTGTGCGCGTGTGTGCTTGCCGTTTCATACCTACACCGCATAGAGACCCCTCTGTAGTACTCTGTGTATCGGCTTAATTTCGAAATAAATATTTTCAATTTAATTCTCTGACATATCCATCTAACAAACGGTAAATAGATCAACATTTCTAGCAAAAGTAAAAAACGAAAAGCTAATAAACATCAGACAGACTAATAAATAAATAATATGAACAATAATCCCGTTGAATAGGTTGTGGGCCCAAGAATTTAAAATTACGCCACAATATTTACAAAAGGAATTGTGTTGAAATAAGCTATTTACATTGAGATTTATGGGCAAACAAGTGGGCTAATCGGTAAAAGTCAATTCCTACATGAAGTTTTCTAGCCATAGAGGGTAAGTTGCCCACTTATCTAATATGCGACTACGGTATGTACAAATCTGTCATGGAACCATCTTGTGACGTCATGCAAGTTTGCAGATTTAAAATCATTTTCACTTTGACATTTTGTCATTTGATCTTTACAACAAAATTTTTGACTTATACATAATGACAAGTTGACAATTTAACACTTGGACGAATGTTACCATAATTCTAACTTGATCGCTCTTAAATTAACATTAAATTATATGAAAATAACATTAACTAGTTAATTGCAGTTATAGATATTATTGTAAATTACCACTAAAACAACTAACATCCAAATAATTAATATAAAGTCATAGTACCACAAAATGATACCGCTATAGACATTCTAAACAAAGATGAGAATTACATCAAATGGAAACCAGAACTTGAATAGCCTATAAACTGTAACTTTCTTTTGAATTTAGAAACTTTTCCTTGCTTATCTAAATCTTTAGAAGAATGTAGTAGGCGGCTAAATGTAGTACATTACTGTACCTGCAAAGTATTAGTCTACTGAGTGGGTTTAGACAAGAATTATGTTCTAAGACTTTTGATAATATTTACTTTAATAACTAAGAACAAAAATGGCTTTATAGTTATAGTTGTTTTCAACAAGAAAAAACTAAAAATGTAGCCTCTTCAAGAATGATGACGGAACAGATAATGATGATATGGTAAACATAAAATAACCCAATTATTCGGTAGCACACACATTATTCGTGTCCGAAGATAATTTTCAGCTCATTGTATTCATTTTAATTATTAAACAGTGACAATGCGGACGGACGCCTGTAAATGCTCTTTGAGGTTCACGGAGATTTTCGTACTTAAAGATTTTCTTTGGAAACAAAATTCGAACCGCATGCAGGATTCGAACCCGCGACCTTCGGATTCAGTACATCCGATGCTCACTTCCAACTGGGTCAACGGGGTTCTCAACTATTGCGGCGAATTCTTCAATCCATTTCTAACGTCTCAAGGTGACGTTTTCAAACATTCATTATACCACTGTTTTAATTGCCATATTTTCATTTCACCAAACACCTAGAAATTTGTGCACACTAATTATTGCTGTTACATTTTTAGCAGGCGCCATTGAAATGTATGTAGACAATACAAAAAAATTGTACAAAAGTCATATACGATAATATAACTCTGACGCTCTGACGGGTATTGTATTATCATTAATGTTTGCTGTTAATTACATAGTTGGACTATAAAGGTGAAACCGCACTAGGCGTACGAGTAACTGCACTGCAGCGGAACTTCGCAACACGACGCTTTTCTTTGCCACGCAGTTGGGTTGCAGTGTATTTCCGTTGCCGCTTAGTGCGTGATGTCTCGTAGAATTTCATAATTATATTATAAAGAATATTTTGACGCGTCGTGACGCGCAGTTACGCTGCAGTGCAGTTCCGTCTAGTGCGGTTTCACCTTTAGGGGTGTTCTGGCTCTTTTATTATTGTGTTGTTCTTGTGTTTGTTAAAAGGTTTGTATTGTGATACACTTGCATACAGCATAAAAACAGATATGCAATATGCAAACAAGCACCACAAAAACATGCAAGCAAGCATGCTGCATGCAAGCAAGCATGCAGTATTCAAGCAAGCATGCAGCATGCAACATGCAGCAAGCACGAAGCATGCAACATTCAGCAAACACGCAGCATTCAAGCAAGCATGCAACATGCAACAAGCATTGTTTCTGTCATGGCTCCGGCGCTGCGGGGTTTTGGGTGGCCCCACGCGAGCTTATCGTCGCAGATGATTTGAACGCTCACCACCTGCTCCTCAGCTCGCGGGCCACCCCACCCTCCGCGCCTACGCGATTTTAAATTACACTCTAGGGGTAGGGCAGACAAGACTACGTAAAGTCGGCTTTGCAGAATTTCGTTTCCGCCACAAAGTTTTATAGCACAATATATTGAATTTTTATGACAGTAATTTAATTTTTCGATAAAATGTTATTTCGGTATGGTGAAAATATGTCAAATAAATCATTTGGCAATTGAAAAAAGTTTAAAAGAGGCTTCGGTCAATAGTAAAAAGTTATTTTGTTAATCGGCGGAACATACTTCGGTAAAATAATACTTATGGCTAATGATACTTCGATGAACTGAAAATATGTCAAACAATGCATATAGCAAAAGAGATGTCGGTCAATAGTTTTCGGTGTAATGAAATTCGAACAAACAAAATTCGGTAAATTGATCGGTTCCCTCGCATCATTGTCATATGCGTTGAGGATGGCAGGGCGATTTCCAGCCAACTGCCTACGTTGGCTGCGCTGAGCAGCTTAAGAAAAAGAGTGATTTTTAGTCAGTCCAGTGGAATAGTCCTTTCTGGTTCACCTGGAGCGGGAGGAATCCCACTTCCACGAAAAAAAGTCTTGTTATTACAATTATTGAACACGCATCACACGGCGCTACCTATCTACTCCAAAATGTTATCTTTTAAGCTAGAACATACATCATCATCATCATCATCATCAGCCGGAAGACGTCCACTGCTGAACGTAGGACCGCCACGCCGAACGACAATTCGCCACTTGCATCCATCGGCTCTTTAACGTGGTCTCTGACTACTGGCCTTTTAGAGAGACTAAGAGTCACTCAACGAGCGATGGAAAGAGCTATGCTCGGAGTTTCTTTGCGGGATAAAATCCGGAACATAGATATTCAGCGAAGAACCAGAGTCACCGGCATAGCTCATAAAATTTGCAAGTTGAAGTGGCAATGGGCAGGCCACATCGCTCGTAGAACTGACAACCGATGGGGAAGAAAAGTTCTCGAGTGGCGACCACGGACCGAAAGACGCAGCGTAGGTAGGCGTCCCGCTAGGTGGACCGACGACATCGTGAGAACATATACACATCCACAAAATTTAACTGAAGTCGGTAGACTGGTTTCATTTGTAAGCGTGTACGTACATGTGAACAGTGACACGTGATTTTAAAATTAGTCGCAGTTCCATAAATAGTTATATTAATAAATCTTATGAAGGGCTCCCACACATAAACACGATACGACGTCGCGTCGTACAACGATGCGGCGACGTTTCACGATACGACGTCGCGTCGTAGAAATCTACGATGAGCATATTACAGTGGGGTGGTGTTTTAGTTCATTCTGAAAAATGGACCGCTCTAGACGCATTCTGTTCCATAGTAGGGGACGCTGCTGGACTAGCGTAATTAAATGATCGACTTCAATACCATCCGTCATCTTTAAATTTAGAACGACAACTGCGCAGGATTGTATCGTGAGTCACAACGTCGTATCGTAGATTTCCACAACGCGACGTCGTATCGTAGATTTCCACGACGCGACGTCGTATCGTGTTTATGTGTGGGAGCCCTTAGATTCCCCGTGGACGAATTAATTTCCAAATCCGTGTACCTCTTAGTATTGGACTTGTGGTTAAGAGACATGACAGAGGATTGATTCGGCGTTGGTCCAATTTTGTGGTAGTACCCGGTATGCGGGAGAAACGTTTGAGATAGTGGTACTTTCAAGCTTGAATTCGATTCAGGTTTCTTATCAAATTTGTAGCTATTGAGTTACAGTATTTCAGTAATACCGCGACTCGCCCCGGATTCACATTGACTTTTTTACTTAACTGGTCAATTTTCCAAATACTTTCTTACAATAAACGAAAAATAAAAAAGAGTTTTCCAATTCTGTGCAGGCGTTCAGGAGTTATGCGTTTATAGACTTTTCGGCGACTGTGTTTTATATTATTTAAAGATATTCAGTAATTCTAAATAATGTAGGGCTAGGGATAAATGACAACCGTTTTATAGATCTGCTGAGTTTTCTGCTTAAGGTGTGATTTTACCCGCAATGAAACTTATTTTAACATTTAACGTGGGCAATGGCAGTTGGCAGTAGATAGCTTCCCAACAGTTTTTTCTTTTAACACACTTTCTGCATGTCCAGTTCATCTTATTCATTGGCATAATATGGCCGATCCAGCCCTAGCTTCCCATATAAAAAATAGAATAGTTTTTATTTTAATAGCATGATTAGTTTTTGCAATAACCTCTTACATCTAAATTTAAAAAAAGTCGAACTGTAGTACTGTATATCTTTCAAGATAGACTCACAATAATGTAAGACCAACACTGATTTCTATCACACAAAAAAGTCTCAAAAGAAACATAAAAAAAAACCTTTCAACTACCTCAACAAACTGCAATAAAAATTAAGCACTGGTTTGAGACGACAAACTTTTTCCCCTTAACTTCAAAAGGTGAGGGATCGTGGGAAGAGTACAAACAGATCGTTCATTCCCTCTCTAAGGCGTTTCCGTTTCATAGATAAGGCTTGACATTTAACAGAATCTGATTTATTAAATCTGAGCCGCCTCTGTATTATCTTTAGTAAGTTTACTTTTAAAATACTGTTATTTTATTAAAATATTGTACAAAATTAGATTTAATACCTTTAAGACTACCAGTCTTAGAAAACTCGTCTTAGAAGGGCAACCTGGCCCTGGAACGCAAATAGCAATCCGATCGGATGAATGTTGGATTTTTAGACATTAGAGTCTGACAGTCCCTTTCGCTCAACCCAGGGCGCAAGGACTCATTTGGTTATTTAACATAGTTTGTTCAATATAATAGACACTACAAAACAGTATTACAAAAATGCTTCTTTGAAAATTGTTGTATTTTATTATAGAATTACGGAAGTAACATTGTCAATATTTGATATGGATTGAACAGTAATTTTAATATTCAATGAAACCACTAGGTATTTATTTACCAGTGGCGTTTATTTTATTTCGTAGAGTAATCCTGAAATAACATAATACTCATAATCACATTTAACACAATTTTCGTTAATGCATATTCAAATGTCAATAAACCAATATTACTATGCTATACATACTGAAATGACATTTTTAAATAATATATTATTAAATGATACCATAATTACTTTTCAATCGTGAGTGCCACGCGCTACGCCTCGTAGACTGGAATCTACGAACTAAGCTAATTCCCATTCTGATTAGTTATCTAACACTTTTATTATCCTGCATGCGCTACGAGCGTAGCTGCTACGCGCTACGCATCGTAGACTGAAGTCTACGAACTAAGCTAATTCCCATTCTGAGTAGTTATCTAACACTTTTATTATCCTGCATGCGCTACGAGCGTAGCTGCTGCGCGCTACGCATCGTAGACTGAAGTCTACGAACTAAGCTAATTCCCATTCTGAATAATGATCGAACACTTTTACTAACCTGCATGCGCTACGAAACTGAAGTCTGCGAACTAAGAGAATTAAACTAAGCAAATTCCCATTCTGAATATCTGGATACATGAGGCAATCAAGCTGAATTTTGTGTCTTAGATTATTTATTATCGATTATTGTAAATAATTATGTAAACAATTATTTTTGAGGATGAAAAGAAGGACCTTATTAATTTAAAAATTAATTTTAATTTTTAATTTTGTGTCTGGCTGCCTGTCTGTCTGTCTGTCTGTGGCACCATAGAGCCCGAACGGATGAAGCGATTTCAATTTAGTTTTTTTTTTTGGTATTAAAGGTGATTTACGAGCGAGTGTTCTAAGACATGTTTGATGAAAATCGGTTGAGCCGTTTAAAAGTTATGGCGGTGAAAGTGGGGAAGGGTAACCGAAGGGTTGCAAATAAACTCAAATGGGGTTTCAAATGAAAGCGCACTGAAAGGGAATATTGATAAAGATGATTTGTCAATGTGCTGTAACTGCCCAACATAAAATGATATAAAATAAGTAGGTATGTACCCATAAAAAGTATAAAATTAAAAATTAAATTAAAAATTTAAAAAACCCCAGACAAAAACCCAAGTTCCCTTTACAAGTAACAAATAATAAAAACAAATAAAAAATACGTCGCGTTGGGGGACCGAAAAAAAGTTTTTATTATTTATTACTTTTTAAAGGGAACTTGGGTTTTTGTCGGGAGTTTTTAAAATTTTAATTTTTTTTTATTTCTTGCTCTATAAATGTACATTTTTAATGTACAAGAACCTCCTTTATGGTTGCAGCTTAACATAATTGCTCAATAATAATAAATCGTCTTCGAACATTATATGGGGTTACGATCAAAAAAGTTATCTCAAAACAGCTGTGTCATCATCCGCTTCTTTGGTTAAAGTAAATTGGTTTTTATTTGTATGCAAAGAAGACTTTTTTGAACAGTCATGAATGGATTTAACTTGTATGTTTATGTTATGATGAAACTGAAGAGTTATATTTGAATTATCTGATTCTAAAAATTACACGGCATGACATAAATATATCTATGTGTTACCGGCCAAACCCGATTTCAGGACAAATTAGTTTGGCCTAGCCTAAACTAGTTTTTCCTTCAAGTGGACGGAGCCTCGCTTCGCGGGGCTCTTACTTCTGGGTGGTTTAGAAAAATAACCACATTCTTTTAACCTAAATTCTCATTCATCTAATCTAAATTGTCCGAGTCAGGGTGCCAGCAAGTCCCGAGCTCGCAAAGAACTAATTTAGCCTAGGCCAAACGAGTTTGTCCTGAAATCGAGTTTGGCCGGTAACAGATGCATTTATATTATTACTGTTACTGTTAGTAACACCTTGCCTTGCTTATGGCCTTTATTATACGAATACCTAGAAGAAATTCCTAGTAGGTATTTCTCATGTATCGTGGGTGCGTTTACAAATATAGAAACTCACATACACAAACACCCGGACCCGGAATAACTACTTGCAGATCATGCAAATATTTGTTCCGTAAGGGGATCGAACCCGCGACACGCTGCGGAGCAGTCGATAGCTCAGCCACTGCGCAACCGTGCCGTCACTTTACAGTCATCATCATCAGCTGTAGGAAGCGGAAGTTGAATAATAAATATAGGTCTCCGCTATTAGATTTTCAATAGGACCAGTTGCAATCGGCTTGCTTCCAGCGCGATCCTGTGACATTACAATGTGTATAATAGTAATATAAATACACTACATTATCTACTCTCATTGAACACGAACATGTTAAATAAAAGATAAAGATTGACACAGTACACAAACGAATTATGGCGCCAAAAGTCCCATCATCACCGCGCATGTGCCAAAGCGCGCGCAGTCACAGATAAAAAATTAAATAGATGTATCTATGATCTGTAATCTGTATCGCAATGAAAAAAAAATATTGTAACATTATTTTGTTAGAGAAATAGTGTCATATATTTTTTAAAATTTCATTTCGATGTACTATTTGTAAAATACGTCTATATAAACTCGTTTTGAGTTTTGTATTTTGAATTTAACAATATGAGAGTAGATAAACAATTTTATGTTTTAATTACTTTTTTGTTTTCAACAGCATTCCCCTGGACTGGTTTGTAAACGAGATGCTGAACAATCCAGACTTCGCGCGATCTGTGGTTCGCAAGTTCATCGACCTCAATCAGGTAACTATTCATCATCATCACCTTTTAGATCTTCATCACTTTTTAAAATTGTGTTGGATCTTATCCTCATAACACTAAATGACGCTCGATGAGACCTTTTTTTTTATCGTGGTAAAATCATCAAATGAGTCCTCCCACCCAGGGTATAGCGAGAAGGACTGTCAGACTTGTACTGACTAAAATCCACGGTGTCCTTCTATAGCCTTTTACGTTCCAGGGTCACGGTAATTTGGTAAGCCCGACCAGGCTCGACGAGACCTAGAAAATGAATTTAACTTTCTTGGATCCCGCAACGAAATTTATCAGAAAAAATAGTGGAGAAGTTGGAAATTAAGCAGTTTCCACTTCCCTCCATACAAAGCAGGACACAGGACCCCAGCAGGCATTTGGCCCCATAAGGGGCCCCGTCAGTTTGCTGACAACTCCTCGAAGGCACGCGCGAAACACGACACGACGCGCCACCGACCCGGGCTTGGTCCTTGGTCGGACGGCGAGCTACCCATTACTCACCGTCCGCAAGCCCGCTCCGCCGCTGTGCCCTCTGCTAATCAGAGGGACACGCGTTGGAGCGTCCACCCGACAGGCTATTCGCATACGGGCACCGGCCCGAAAAACTGGTCTTCCCCGCGGACGTATCCGAGAGGGAACTCCAGTCCACGGGCGCACGTGGAGGTTTCCTGTCTTAGCACCCCAGTTGTGAGCTGCTTGCTATATTTGGTTCTTATAATGAACATGGGCAAAAACGCCTGAACGAGCGGAAAGTTCCAGTTTCCACAAAGTCCGTATAGTAAACCGCTCCGTATGTTCTCTATAGACTATCCAACATTAATATTGCGTTCATTCTTTCAAAGAAAACACTCCTATAAGATATGATGTGCGTGCAGATTGTTCACATTCGCAGTCTGATGTGGAACATTGTCAAAAAGGCGAGGGAACAAGCTTGAAGGAAAATAATTTACTTTTAAAGTGGGCAACACAGTGATCCACCTTTAGCCACGGACTAGCCAGCCACTCTTGACTTATCTGTTTATTACGTTAAAAGAACGAAAATCTGTGACATTAATTTGACAAGCACAACCCAGTCTCCAAATTCACATAATAGCGGCCATACACCATACTGCCTATCGTACAATCGGCATGACGATCGATTTGATCAAATTGGCAGTTCGTCCATATACACCATACACCATACTGCCTATCGTCCAATCGGCATGACGATCGATTTGATCAAACTTCAAATCGGCAGCAGTGATGCCAGCTTAGCAACTTTATAGCTAGATCTAGCTATTATTCGGTGACCGACAGCTACAATTTTATAAAAGTTGTGGCTTAACTTTTTAGCTACTGTTTTACCGACTTGTTTTTTTACCGGTCTATCCCACTGGTGGGAATCAGTTGGTAATACAAGTGAAGGTCGGAAAACATTTGCTTATCGTTAAGCAAATGTTTTCCGACCTTCAAGCGATTTTCGACCTTATTGACATTTATGCAAACACCGGATTTTAATGAAGGAGCAATGTTAGCTAACGAGAATGTGAGAAAAAACAAACTAAATTTTAAATGTCAATAAGGTCGAAAATCGCTTGAACCAGTTTTTTCCACTCCACTCCACTGTAAAAAGTGTCGTGACAATTTTTTCCGCCTAGCCCCCTTTCGCAACGCGCCATAAGGAACTTCGTTCCAAAAAAATAAACGTTTCGAATTGAGAACCTCCTCCTTTTTTTTACGTCGGTTAAAAAGTAGCTACCGAATATTAGCTAGATCTAGCTATAAAGTTGCTAAGTTGGTATCACTGCTGCCGATTTGAAGTTTGATCATTCCGATTTGATCAAATCGATTTGATCAAATCGATTTGATCAAATCGATTTCATCAAATCGGCATGATCATGCCAATTTGATGGATTCCACGCCCACACACGGTCAAATCTAACTGATCAAATCGGCAGCGTCATGCCGATTGTACGATAGGCAGTATGGTGTATGGCCGCTATAATAGACATTTTATAATGATGTAGATACTGTCAAATTGTACCAACAACAAAGTCTGATTATGAGTCTCTGTAAAGACATAATAAACAGTACAGTAAAATATTATCTTTATTATACAGAACAAACATTAATGGCAACCATAATTGTATAGTATGTGAATTTTATTGTGTTATTACAACGGTTATATGTATTCAGAGCTTTCATTAATTTTCACTGAAATGAACATTTTTATTACGAAAAACTGGTTGATTATTTCGCTTGCCAAACATACAGTATAGATAGCTAGTAATACGTCTCACGAGCGCCAAAATAGCCTTGTACTCGTCAGAGGCGTCTCTAGCCCTTGTGGCGCCCGTGTGCAACCAGTACCCTGGCGCCCTCTAGTCTAGTAGGAGCGGGGTCAAAATGGAATACTAACAGTTATATTTTCAAACGGAAATTCGGATGTAAATGGTGCAATTTTAAATAGTCTTTAAATGGCTCAGGCACAAAATGTCGCTTTCGCAAAATGTCTCCTGGTAGTAAAACGTCTCTTTCGCAAAATGTCGCTTTCTCATAATGTCGCTTTCACAGAATGACTCCTTCTTAAAAGGTCGCTTTCTCAAAATGCCTTTTTCGTAGAATATCTCTTTCGCAAAATGTCGAGTTAATAACTTAGAAAAAAGTTAGCCAGGTTTAATAGAAAGGGCTCAGGCGCAAAATGTCGCTTTCGCAAAATGTCTCCTGGTAGTAAAATGTCGCTTTCCCATAATATCGCTTTCGCAGAATGACTTTTTCTCAAAAGGCCGCTTTCTGCATAATGCCTCTTTCGCCGCAGAATATCTCTTTCGCAAAATGTCGAGTTAATAACTTAGAAAAAAGTTAGCCAGGTTTGAAAGAAAGGGCTCAGTCGCAAAATGTCGCTTTCGCAAAATGTCTCCTGGTAGTAAAATGTCTCTTTCGCAAAATGTCCCTTTCCCATAATGACTTTTTCTCAAAAGGCCGCTTTCTGCATAATGCCTCTTTTGCAGAATATCTCTTTCGCAAAATGCGCGTTAATAACTTAGAAAAAAATTAGCCAGGTTTAAAAGAAAGTTGTTTTTTTTTTTCAATTTCTTATTCTTGGTTGATTCTGTTCTAGTTTTTGTTAATTAAAATTAGCCAGGTTTAAAAGAAAGTTGTTTTTTTTTTTCAATTTCTTATTCCTGGTTGATTCTGTTCTAGTTTTTGTTAATATTGTATGGCAACGTTGTAAATTCGATTTTTCGAATGTCAAATCAGAATAAAAATATGTTGCTAAAAGCTGATTGAGATATTCTACGAAAGAGGCATTGTGCAGAAAGCGACCTTTTGAGAAGGAGTCATTCTGCGAAAGCGATATTATGGGAAAGCGACATTATGCGAATGCGACATTTTGCGCCTGAGCCAAAGAAAGGTATTTTTTTTTATTTCTTACAAGATACAAGATATTTATTTTGTAAAACATGAGTGCAGAATTATACAGGTCTTAAAAATAATGAGAGGTAGCTACATGTTTTGCCAATCATGGTGTACAAAATGACTTATTCTTGGTTTATTCTGGTCTTTGTTAATATTGTATGGCAACGTGATGATGATGAACACCGATACTCTAGATACTCTAGGGCTATGATGATGAGTTACAAAAAAAAAGTTGTAAATTTAATTTTTCGAGTAAAACAAAAAAAAACATTTATTATGAATTCTTTACAAAATCTGGTATAGTCCGTATAGTATATGAAACATCTATACTTATATATAATAAAACAGTAAAAAAACTGTGGGGGTATTTTTTTTAAACCACCCAGAAGTAGCAGCACCGCGAAGCGGTGCTCCGTCGACATTTTCTGAAATTTTTGTAATTTCACTGAACCAATTCAGGGATTTGATCAAATCACTAGATTTGTTTAGGGAAATGGTAAACTCGTGTTGATATTTTAACATCATCCGTTGTTTGATCAAAAACCTAATTTGATGAAAAACCAGCGACATATACCTACATATAATAAAACAGTAAAAAAAACTCTGTCTGTAAATTGAATGTAACAATATTAAAAAAATAATACCACTATAGCAGATCTTGTAAAGGTCTCATAATAAAAGTTTTTTTTTTAATTTTTGATTTCACTCGAAAAATCGAATTTATAACGTTGCCATACAATATTAACAAAAACCAGAACAGAATCAGTCAAAACAACCTTTGTTTTAAACCTGGCTAACTTTTTTCTACGTTAATAACGCGGAAGCAGTTATGCTCGCGAAGGAGGAGGCGGGCCGTAAGAGAGAGAGGACAGCGTCCTCCCTCCGCCCCAGCCGCAGTGGTAGACGCCCACGGCGTCGGACGTCGCAAGACGATCTCCGGCCACCGTAGGCGCCGGCATGCGCCATGGCGCGGGTATGGATCATGCCCGGGTCGACGGCGAGTTGTGTTCCACGCGCGCCTCAAAGAGCGTCAGCAAGATGACGGGGCCCCCCTCTAGAGGGCCAAAGCCTGCCTGCGGGATTTATTCCATTACCGTGACCCTGGAACGTAAAGGGCTAATGAAGGACACCGTGGATTTTAGTCAGTACAAGTCTGACAGTCCCTCCCGCCCTGCCCTAGGCGGGAGGACTCATTTGATGATTTTACCACGATAAAAAAAAAAGTTACTAACGCGACATTTTGCGAAAGAGATTTTCTGCGAAAGAGGCATTGTGGCAAAAGCGACCTTTTGATAAGGAGTCATTCTGCGAAAGCGATCTTATTATAAGAAAGCGACATTTTGCGAAAGAGACATTTTACTACCAGGAGACATTTTCGGAAAGCGACATTTTGCGCCTGAGCCATTAGAGGGCGCTCGGCGCCCCCTTAGACCCGGCGCCCGTGTGCGCCGCACACCCTGCACTATAGGTAAAGACGCCTCTGGTACTCGTAGCACTCTACTCATATTTTGGATAGGCCGATATAAATAGATTATATAATTGATATTAAACCTTTTAACTGCGCCGTCTACTCTTCTTAATAAAACACTCATTTTGCCCACAATTTCTACGAAAGTAATAAATTATTAATGTTCTGGTACGAGTTATAACATGTAATGAAGAATACTTCATGAAAATGTTATAAATTATCTTAGAAATATGAATTATGTTCACTGTGACTCTGGCCTTAATGAGAAGTAAAGGAAATTTGTTTCTGAAAACTAAAATATGTCAAGATTCTAAGGTACTCAAGGTACTGTATTCGAAAACATGTTGATTGCTTTAGGAAAGATATTTTATGTCGATTTTTAAACTACTTATATACATAAAATGTTAGAAAAAAATCAGATATTGTAAGGTTAAGCACGTCAGTACAAGAAAATATAAGATATACGAGTAAAAATAATGTAATCAATAAAACATAAATGTTAACACAACAGTTTGTCTTTCAAAAAATCGCTTACACTATCGCCCTAGTTAGTGTGGACTAACGGAATATGCCGTTACTGTGACCCGGCTATAATAGAATAATAGGTAAACCTTATAAGTCAATAATTACTTAGGTTTACTATATTTAGACCATAAAGCCTAGATACCATGAACTAACTTAGTTGCCAAAACTTAAATCATCAAGTTTAACACTGCTAACTTCGTAAGGTGAAATTATTATGCACGGCGAAGCTTCCAAACCAAATAAGTCTGTCGGAAGCGGCTTACTACCAGCTAATACCACTTAAAGTGCAGGAAAGGTAGGTACTTAGGGCCTGCCTAAATTCCTAGATACTATGTTAATGTAGGGAATGAAGTTAGTCTGTGGTTTCGGCCACTATGGGCCAGCGTGGGGATGTTAGATGTAGACTTTGGAATTGAATTGGGATAATGGATCGTGACATTTGACTGTACACCTGCACTGTCGTGTTACCTCAATGAAGTTTATACAGGGTGTCCAGTAATGAATGGATAACCTTGGAATGGGTCATAGTAGAATGAAAGGCGATTCAGAAAAAAATACAAAAAAAAATCAATACCGAGTATTGCCTAAGATATGTCACTTTTAAGAATATTGATAATTTTTGGTACCCTACTTTACATTCTTGCACACCACGACCACAAATTGATGAATTCCATAATTTTTTTACTGTTAAAATAATCTACATTAACTGAGCTAATAGATGAGCAGTAAATAGCAACACTGCTGCTAAACAGCTTTTTAAAAAATGAACTCGAATTAGTACTTTAGTGAAAAAATTGAGAAAAATTTTCATTGAGACAAAGTTTAAGCAACCATAGCATGAAAAAAACGTATGGCAACACAGGTGACCAATAATTTTAAAATAATGAGCACTTAATGCAGATTTTGAAATGGTATTACTTATCATTGTACCTAATGTAAATAATGAATTATTGCTAATTGTGTTTGAAAGGAGAGAAAATTGCTGCTGAGAAAAGTTTGAAATATTCAGGTATTCCAGGTAACCACACACATTTTAAGAATTTCACCAAAGTAAAAAATAGTCGCATCTTCTAGACGCTTCGAATGACACCTATTTCAAATCTGTTGGATACCTTCACCCAGGTTAGGTTAGCAAATTTCTCTCCTTTCAAACACAAATAGCAATTATTCATTATCTTCAATAGGTACAATGACGAAAAAAACGTATGACAACCCAGGTGACCAATAATTTTTAAATGATATGCACTTAATGCAGATTTCAAAATGGTATTATTCATCTTTGTACCTATTGAAAATAATGAATAATTGCTATTTGTGTTTGAAAGGAGAGAAATTGGCTTACCTAACCTAACCTGGGTGAAGGTGGGTGAAGGTATCCAACAGATTTGAAATAGGTGTCATTCGAAGCGTCTAGAAGATGAGACTTTTTTTTTCTTCGGTGAAATTCTTAAAATGTGTGGGGTTTACTTGGAATACCTGAATATTTCAAACTTTTCTCAGCAGCAATTTTCTCTCCTTTCAAACACAATTAGCAATAATTCATTATTTACATTAGGTACAATGATAAGTAATACCATTTCAAAATCTGCATTAAGTGCTCATTATTTTAAAATTATTGGTCACCTGTGTTGCCATACGTTTTTTTCATGCTATGGTTGCTTAAACTTTGTCTCAATGAAAATTTTTCTCAATTTTTTCACTAAAGTACTAATTCGAGTTCATTTTTTAAAAATCTGTTTAGTAGCAGTGTTACTATTTACTGCTCATCTATTAGCTCAGTTAATGTAGATTATTTTAACAGTAAAAAAAATTATGGAATTCATCAATTTGTGGTCGTGGTATGCAAGAATGTAAAGTAGGGTACCAAAAATTATCAATATTCTTAAAAGTGACATATCTTAGGCAATACTCGGTGTTGATTTTTTTTTGTATTTTTTTCTGAATCGCCTTTCGTTCTACTATGACCCATTCCAAGGTTATCCATTCATTACTGGACACCCTGTATAATAGCTTTGGCTCCTGAATCATAAAATCTTTTATCTACTCTCATATCGTTAAATTCAAAATACAAAACTCAAAACGAGTTTATAATGACGTACTTTACACACAGTATATCGAAATGAAATTAAAAAATTAAATTATGACACTATTTCTCTAACAAAATAATGTTATAATAAAATTTTTTTTCATTACGATACAGATATCAGATCATAGATACATCCATTTGATTTTTAGGGTTCCGTAGCCAAATGGAAAAACGGAACCCTTATAGATTCGTCATGTCTGTCTGTCTGTCTGTCTGTCCGTGTATGTCACAGCCACTTTTTGTCGAAAGTATAAGAGCTATCCTGTTGAAACTTGGTAGAAAGATGTATTATGTGAACCGCATTAGGATTTTCACACAAAAATCAAAACAAAACCAATTTTGGGGGTGCCCCCCATACTTAGAATTGAAACTCAAAAAATTTTTTTTCACCAAACCCATACGTGTGGGGTATCTATGAATAGGTCTTTAAAAATGATATTGAGGTTACTAACATCATTTTTTTCTAAACTGAACAGTTTGCGCGAGAGACACTTCTAAAGTGGTAAAAAGTGTGTCCCCCCCCCCGTAACTTCTAAAATAAGAGAATGATAAAACTAAAAAAAAATATATAATGTAGACCTCAATCAAAACTACCAACGAAAATTGGTTTGGATGAGATACAGTTAGCAGTTTTTGAGATATAGTACATTTTCAAAAACCGCAAATATAACTTTGCCATTCATACAAATACTATGAAAAACAATGTTATTTTTATTGTTTGGGTATATTACTTACTAATCTCAATATAATTATATCTCTAATCTATGCTTGCTGCTACGGAACCCTTCATGGGCGAGTCCAACTCGCACTTGGCCGGTTTTTTTTTATCTGTGGCTGCGCGCGCTGTGGCCCAGGCGCGGTGATAACGAGAATTTTGGCGCCATAATACTGTGTCAATCTTTATCTTTTATTTGATAAATTCGTGTTCAATGAAAGTAGATAAAGTAGTGTATGAAACTGTACATAACTAGGTATTATACACTCGTGTGATACTTTTAAAAAAACTCGCTTCGCTCGTTTTTTAAACTCACACTCGTGTATAATACCCCTCATTATGTACCAGTTTCATAAACTACTATATTAATCTCGACATCAAAAATTACAGGCACTAATTTACACGTAAACTCTTTAATAGAGTAAGGTGTCTGAAGTACAGATCACCTCACCGACTTGAATATGACATTTAAATTTGTAGCAAAGTTATAAGTCAAGATATGATTGTATTGGGCATGCGGACGGCGAGTAATGGGTAACTCGCCGTTCGATCATGGACCATGCCCGGGTCGACAGCACTGACGGGGCCCTAGAGGGCCAAAGCGTGCCGGGGTCGCGGGACTGTCTCATTAGGTAACCGTGACCCTGGAATGTAAAGGGCTATTTAAGGATGACCGTGGAATTTACTCAGTACGAGTCTGACAGTCCCTCCCGTCCCTCCCTGGGAGGGAGGACTCATTTGACGATTTTACCTATATTTTTTTAGATAGATATTTTTTTGTATTAGTGGTTTAAAAAGTGTTGTTTTGAGCAAAATGCTCAACAGTTATGAAACCCGTGCCAAATGAATCAATGAATGAATTGCATTGACAAGTGTTTATTATTAGTAACATGGAATTTTTTTGCCCGTTTTATTTCATAGAGATCTATCATTGAGAATGGAGAAACAACTTTTAAAAAGTGTCTGTAAATATGATTTAAAGTTTATTTAAAACAAGTAATTTACTTGAAGAAAAACCAGTTTAGGTACAGCAGAATTACTGGTCACGCATAAATAAAACCTCACGCTATGACAATACATGATGACCAATTCTCTCTGTGCTACCTAACTTTCAATATAATATCCATTTTTTTATTGAGAGTATAAAAATCTCATCTGCAAGTTACTGAGCCTATTTGCAAGTAGCAAATGAATACTAAAAAGTTCCCGCGCCACCATATTGAAATTTTTATAAGTGGGTGAATTGCCCAAGCAAAAAAATACACGGCAAACCTGAGAACGGTAGTGCAATGTGCTGATTATTAATTTTATATATTTTTTCTCAACAACGTAAGTATTTCTCTACCTTGGCAAAAAAAATCATTGGTATCTACCCTCTAATATACCCAAAAAAAAATTACAAAGTGTTATTTTATCATCACGGTGACCTGTCCTGAACCCAATTCCGCTCATAACATACCTTCTCCTGCAAATACATTCGTAATATGGATTTAAATTGATTTTGTTATCATTAAATTATAATATATTCGATCAAATAAAACAATTTTTGTTTGTTTATCTTCTTTCTCATGGATTTGACAGGCAGTCAACTTTTGTCTGGAAAAAAGTTATCATTTCAGAGGACAGTAAGTTTTAGTAGAATAGCCACATCAACATTGCGTTGTTACGCCCCTTTCACCTTTTCTCACTCCGGATCAGTCCGGCTTAAGCTCTCGGCGCGAACGCACCGGTCCCAACGTCTTGCGGTTTCCCGCCAAAAAAGTAAGTTTATCATTTCAGTAATATGGGGACAAAAATAGTTTCATTTCGGTGGCTGTTATAACTCGTGCTAGATTTGTTTAATTTGTTTCAAAATTGTGTATTAAATTCGCAGTAAGTACTGTTTTGTTTGAGTAGTGTTCATATTTTTTAAATAATTTTTTTTCGGAGTTAAATGTAGAACTAACCTCTATTTTATCATCTCAGTGTTATCATTTCAGTGGATTCGGTGGACTGTTATACCAATTACAGTCCACCGGAATTAAAAGTATCTCCGAAATGATAAAAACATAAAGTTTTAGAGATCCTGGTGTCAAATACAAAGTCATAGTTTTGTAATGTACCTACTTTTACCTAGAGTGTCGATTAGATTATTTAGGTGTATTTGTTGTGTAATATTTGTGCTTAAGATATATAATATATACATATATCTATGTAGTTAGTACATGTTTACTATACTTTAGATACACATTTGTTCGGCTCAACGAAAATGTGATGAGTGTGTGGGTCACCACAGTGTAGATTATTATACCTACTAATTGTCAACAAAATAATTATTTCGAGGGTTTACCTTCAATATAAGTCACTTACCTTTATTTTTATATCATTTATTACGAGTAAATAACAATTATAAATAATATTTGATATAATTACAAAATTTCTTAATTTTACAAGATATAACAAATAAGTTAAAGAGCATTTAAACGTTATATGAAAAAAAAAGAGATATACCTATGTGATGAGAAATTGCCTGTGAGAGTGTTTGTCTGAGTCAATGCAAGAGAGCTAGTGTGTGAGCGCGTGGTGTATCTGAAGGTATAGTATTTTATAGGATCATAGTATAGTGTGTATGAATGTATGTCTGTGGATATGAGAAAGAAGAAAATTGAAAAGCGTGTATTTTGATTTTAGGATGCCGCGGCCTAAGCAACAGACTAGAGAAGAAAGGTTGGAAAAAAGGAGGTTGTATGAAAGAAGAAGAAAAGAGAGAATTAAGAGCAATGAAGTCTCACGCGAAGAGTTTTTGAGAAAAGACAGAGAAAGGTATGCCAGAAAAAAAGCAGCGGGATTAATTGTTTCAAGGCATCTAATGACCCCTAAAAAATTAAGAATCCTAAGAAGAAAAAACAAAATAAGTGCTGCTGCTTATTACCAAAGAAAAAAAAATAGAGCTGCTCCAGCTCCTATAGCGGCTCGTGCTAACCCTCTGGATGAGACAATTGGGGATCAAAGTGATGGTCCTGGACTAAGCACTTCCTGTCACAGTTCCTTCTTGCCTACTTTACGGCGCAGCTTACGATTGAACAGCAATAGTATTAGTACGAATATCCAAATCCAACGTTCTAATACTACAGAAGCTAGAAGCTTTCATCGGGTATACACAAGCAGTCCACGACAAACCCTGCTATCAACGCATCAAAATTTTGTAAATTTTGACTATAGCAATCCTGGTCCAAGCACTTCTCGTCAAGGGAATCCATCTTCGGCTCGGCGCTGCTTGCCGATGAATAGAGTTAGTACAATTGGTTCCAATATTCAACATCATATTGATGACAATGTAGTAACTGGCACTCATTGTGTACAACCAAGTGGCGTACAACGAATAACATGTCCATCAAATCTAAGTAGTATCGAGTCAACATTATGCCCCAACAGCCCTGTTTCAGACTCGTCAATTACATCTGTAGAATTCAAGCGAGGACTTAAAGACAAATTTCGAAAATATCAAAAAACTAAAACTAAGCTAATAACAGAATTACAAAACAAATTATTACAGGTCACTAAGGAAAAAGAAATGTTCAAAAAAAGGTGTAACAGACTACAAAGCAATTATATGATTTTGAAGAAAAGTACCCAAAAAGGAGAAAAACCAGCAGTAGAAGTCATAAAACCTGATGAAAAAAAAAATCGAATTCTCAGGAGGGTGGTGAAATTTTTAGAAGATGATGAAAATTCAACACTGTGTCCTGGAAAAAATGACACCATATCTAGACATGGATTAAAAAAACAAAAAAGACTATTGACAGACACACTTAAAAATTTACACTTGAAATATTTGGGATCAGGAGAACCACCGATAAGCTATTCAACATTTTCAAGAATGAAGCCTTTCTGGGTCACTCAACCAAATGTGAATGCACGAAATACATGCCTATGTGAAAAGCACGAAAATATGAAACTTTTGATTGAATCTATGAAAAGAAACCGCCTTATCAAAGAAAATACAATATCCGACGTTTTAAGTAGCCTATGTTGTAGTAAAGATAACATCGATTGTCTGCAAAGAATATGCTCAAGTTGTAAAAATAGACACATTGATTATCAAGAGTTTAATAATGAAGTGAACATAGCGTATTGGGGTTGGGAGAAGAATAAAAGCATATATGTCAAAAATAATGTAGAAAAATCTGCTATTAAAGTTGAAAAAGTAAGGCGTTGGGTGAAACCACTAGATTTAATAAAAAAATTCGAAGATAGCCTGAAACCATTCCTTAAACATTGCGTCAATAATAAAAATCAAAATCAAGCTTTCAAAACGTTAAAAGAAAATATGACTACGGAAGACTGTATTATACAAATTGATTTCAGTGAAAATTATAATGCCAAATATGGATCCGAAATTCAATCCCTTCATTTTGGTGGTAGCAGACAACAGTTCACTTTGCATACTGTCGTAATATATTTCAAACTCGACAACGAAACTTGCAAAACTCAGTCATTTTGTACTGTAAGTACCTCTTTAAGGCATGATGCTGCTGCAGTATGGGCACACCTCATTCCTGTTTTGCAAGAAATTGAGATAACTGCTCCTCTGGTTCGTAAACTTTACGTTATTTCTGACTCACCATCTGCGCAATACAGGAATAAAAATATATTATATATAATAACTCAGTTATCCTCCTATTGTCCGATGCTGACCCACATAATTTGGAACTATTGTGAGTGTGGTCATGGAAAAAGCGCAGCAGATGGAGTGGGTGGAGTATTAAAGAGAACGCTAGATAAACAAGTCTCATATCAACATGATATTACCAATATTGAATCGCTGGTACAAAACCTACAGTGTTATGTTAAAGGTGTGAAAATTGAAACAGTTGAAGATTATCAGGTGACAGAAAAAGATTGGCTCTTGCCCAAAGACTTAAAGACTTTTCCGGGAACTATGAAAGTTCACCAAGTTGTTTGGTCTAAAGAGTCAGGAAACCGTTTGGCACTTCGACATCTGTCCTGTATTGAAAGAGAATGCCTAAATAAAACTATTAGGTGCCCTCACGGCAAGCATTTAGGTTTTCATGACTTCACTGGGATTCAATCAACGAATTTTGCAAATAATACAAATATAGCACATCTGCGTCCAATTCAACTGTCAGAAAAATTAGTACTACGTCCCAAGCCATTCAATGAAAAGAATCTTTCCAAAAAATTACAAAGGAATAGTTTCATACATGAACCACACACACACTCAATCACAAACATTGAAATATCAATTATTAAGCCCTCAACATCCCATTCCTTTGATGGAATGAATAATCAAAAAGGAGAGAATGAGCAGGAATCATCGATAATACCCAAATCATTGCTCGAAAAATATGAAAACTTCAATGAATTTAGCACTCCATCGTGTTCATTTTTTGAAAACAATGATACTGAAATTATTGAAAAGTATGAACGGACAAGAAATATTGACAGCGAAGAAGAAATCATGATTACAGCCAAGAAGAGAAAAGTAAGAAGATTATCTTCGTCTTCGTCCAGTTCTGATTTGAATATTTTTTGATTTTTGTTATTGTATATTTAGTTTTTTAAATATTTGCTGTCATTTAATGGCATGACTTGTTTTAGGTAGGAAGTTAAACTTATTAAAGAAGACTGATGACTATAATAATTATAGTAAAGACGTGCTGTGGTGTGATAATTAAAGAAGATTTGTTTATTAGGTACATATCTAAATTAAAAACCTATATTTATAGTCATGAAAAGAGGCTGATTAGTGAATTTGAGAAATAATTGTGTGATTTAAAGTGACATGATGAAAAATTAATCTTTAAGCTACATACTTGAACCTACGCGTAAATACGTACCCAGAAAGACTGTTTTATTGGAATAACTATAATTCGCATTAGGTATAAGAATTGCTTATACATAATTGCGAATTATAGTTATAGGTAGAACAAAACTTTGTTGTTTTTTGTTCTATTTAGATATGTACGTTTCTCTATTGTTGTAGTAATTTAAGAATAAAGTGATCTCAATCTCAGGTTTCTGTTATGTTTCATACGTTTATGTAAAAGGATTAAAAGTACTAAGCTATTACTACTAAGATATTTTTATAATGTTTCTTATTCATTTATTGTATTTTAAAAATATAAGAGTTGATTTAATTTTAGAAGTTTTACTGATATACCTGTAGAAACACTATTCTCCTCTCGTTACCAATTTAACTAAATTATACCTAGCATTTTTCTCTTAGTGCAATAGGTAGACATTAGGTATTACTATTAATGGCATAACTTACAAATGCAACCATCATATTAATCAGAAACTTTAAGCTTTCTAATCGCGATACGTTGATTCTTTTGAAAATATATCAAGTAAATTAGTATTAGTACATAAACAAGCAAAAATATTTATTTAAGGTTACCAGCATTTACGATAAAGTTTTCCAACATTTTCACACAACAACAACCACAAAAATTACCAAAGGTTATAAAAGTAAAGAAACTATTCATTCATATCATAATAAACATTACATTACATTAATATCATTCTTTGAGGTTATTGTAACCTCAAAGAATGATATATGTAATAATACTAACTGTAATATCTGTATATTAATGATGATATTAAAAAAACTGTGTACTGTCCTGTCTCAGTGTTTATCTAAAATTTATGGAAATCAAACCTAACAAAGTACGGAACCCTGGCTGGGGGCACGGTTGTTCTTAGCTGTATCATTTCGGTGGATTTATCATTTCGGTGGTAATTTTTATCATTTCGGTGGACACTTTTAATTTCAGTGGACTCTTAAAACTTTATCCTTAAATATTTATGTAAGTTTTGATAATATTTGATGTCCACTCACGCACAATGTTATAAAATAGACTAAAGTATTATTTGTCACTAAAAATATATAGATTGCATTGAAATAAAAAAATCCCACCGAAATGATACATAAAAATCTCTTGTTGAAATTCACCCAAGTAATTTCCAAAAAGATTTTAATTAGCAATGTAATTAGAAACTTGGCCGGTTATGAAATTGGTTGATTTCAATATACTGAAAGTACTTGAAGTTGCTTAAGTATACTTGCTATAATTTGAACCTTTCGATAATTTCAACGGCTTTGTGTTACTTACCAAGTATTTTTAGTAACGGTTTTAGGGAAAACGTAGGATTTAGGGCTTCATACTTCTTTACCTCTACCATGAGTTTACGCAACAAAAAGTGGGGCTAGCGGCTCCGTTATGTTTTTTTATTAATTATTATTTTCCCACTGCTGGGCACAAGCCTCCATGTCGTTTCAAGAGCTATTTTCGAGTACAACTTGGAACCAGCCATCAGAAAAAATATCCGCCTTACTACAAAAAGATAAACACCTGTTGAACTCTTGTCTAAAAAAAGTGTAACTGGAAAATGACCCTTATATCAACGTGAAATGTTGTTTTGACGCTAGACAGTTTTTTTGACAAGTGTTCAACAGATGTTTAACTTTTTTTTTGGTAAGACGGTAAAATTTTATTTCCAGATTCCACCATTTTTAACAAGTTTTTACTCATCCTGCCCGCGGTTCGAATTTTTCGTTCCAAAGGAAATCTTTGAAAATATTTATAAAATATTAAGTTTTAACTGTAACCTTTGTTCACAGGACGGCATGCTATCATCCGAGGAGCTACTAAGGAACGTCGTATAAACAATCATTTAGTTAACTTATAAACTGGAGAGCCCTATCATTTGGAATCTGTTACTGCATGCAACATATTTATTATATTATAATATAATTATTACGAATACTTGTATAGTCTATTTATTGTCGTTCAGTTACAGAACTTGTAACGTTACTGTGATATCAAAAATTATTACCTTTGCAATTCAAAAATTAAAAAAAAAAAACTATTTAATTTCTGTTAAAGATTAGTTTAAGGACGGTATTGTTGTTCGGATTTTACGATTGTTGTAAATAATTTAAATTATAATGTCGATGGCATAAGAATTGTCTGTCCATAGAGATACTCTTTATATCTAAAAATGTAGATTAATATTCGTTATTGTAACTGAACATTTTTCCTTTTTCATGGGTGCCGCGTTCGGAAATGATACTTACATGTATTGGTGTAGTTATTTACTTCCTGACGTTGTCTTGTTATGCACGTCACATTAGACGATCTGTCGAGTATTAAGCCCATCGTATACGTGCCTATAACTTGCACAAAATAATGCAAGTAGCTGGCGTCCATTGTAAAATCCAGCATTCAGAAGTAGTCGATTTAAAAGTTTTCTTTTTTTTCAATTTAATTTTCGGCAAATATTTTTCTGTGTGATCAATAGTTGGCCAAATAAAATCCATCTGCACCCCCTTTTCTAAAATGGCGGAAACGCAGGACAAAGGTTGTGACGTAGTAATAAATGAAATGCAAGCTACTTGCGTTTTTATTGCGCAATTTGCTGACAAGTGCGATAAGGGCTTTATGATAAAATAATTTGACAACTACCAGGCCGATATTAGGAAGTATTAAATATTATCTGAGACCATAATTACCAGTAACCAATCACAATGTTGTAAGAACAGAGTAATTTAAGAGGTACAAGACTAAAAATGTATTTTAATGTTAGACATTATTTAAACTCTCCGAATACATGTTTCAATATCGTCTCGTTTTAAATGTGATTTTCAATTTATATAAGGGGAAAGGCGAATCTGAAGATCTATTAATGTATGTTCTACGATTATTTAGGCTGGGTCATACCGTATCCTATTCATGTCAATTTCATAGATGAAATTATTAGGAAAAAAAATAGTGGAGTCTGTCTTTTAGTCACTCTACATACATACATGTAATTTATATTATAATGAATATAATAAAAATATTTTTAGGCGGTAAAATATTCGAAAACTGAATGTTTGGATACCCATCATTTGATTAGTTCGTTGTTAATTACCACTGTCGACGTTACGAATGAAAGAAAATAAAAAAAATATATCGGGTATCGAAAATTATATTGTTTTTTTTTTCATAATCCCTAACACACAAATTTTTGGTGTAAGTTAGAATTAGGTAATGTGTATTTGCACATTACCTAATTCTAACTTACACCTTTGCGTAGCAGTTGGACAAAAGAGGTTAAAAAAAAATTATTTAATTTCAATAAGCTAGTTTCCATCACAAATAAATTACAAATTTAATTAGTCCATCAGTCAGAGTTATGTAAAATAATGGGACACGTATTTTTTATTTTATTAAATCATTAAATATTCACAAAGATTAAAGTCATTAACACTCGAGAGAGGGAGCTAGAGCTGAGCGCACTAAAATTACGGGTTGTTGTAAATTTGCCACAAAGTTAATTCGCCAGGAAAAAAATTACCTATGTGTAAATTAGCCAGTTTTTGTTTTTTGAATTTTGTTAAGTGTAAATTCGCCCCATTTCTTTTTCCGCACGGATAGCAGAACAATGAAATAATAAAATCCAGCACAAAAGTACAGAAAACGAGGACACAATGTGGAATCTGAACAGAAAGTACTAGGAGAACAGGATCATGGAGGTGTTGGTGCCGCCGTCTTCAGTAAAAAATATATGAAAAGAGGACATGTGGCAAATTTACAATAAAAAAATCTAGCTGTGCTGTGGCGAATTAACATTTAATGTATGAGGTTTAAAAAACTGTGGCAAATTAATTTTGTGGCAAATTTACCATAGCCCGAAATGATACCACGGCATGACGTATTGTGAATCATCGTCAATTTTGGTTTTCGTAGCAAAAGAATACGGGTCAAATATTTATTGACAAGTGATAGATTAATTAGATATTTTTAATACACAAGCCTAATAGGCCTATTATTAAAACTTGATACGAAGGTATACTGATGGTAGACTTTGTCGGTTCACTCGACAGATGGGCGTTTTCGGCATGTCGCAGTGAGACATCGTGCCGCCATGATACCCCTCACGATGCGACACCATCCCTCCCGCACTGCTGCTGCTTTTTTTTTTTTTTTTAGGGTGGCAAAATCATCAAATGAGTCCTCCCGCCCTGAGTGGGGCGGGAGGAACTGTCAGACTCTTACTGACTAAAATCCACCCGTGTTCCGTCGGATGCCCTTTACGTTCCGGGGCCACGGTATCCTGGATTAAGAAAAATCCGCGACCCCGGCAGGCATTTGGCCCCATAAGGGGCCCCGTCGGTGACACGTGAAACACGACGCGCCACCGACCCGGGCTTGGTCCTTGGTCGGACGGCGAGCATACCCATTACTCACCGTCCGCAAGCCCGCTCCGCCGCTGTGCCCTCTGCTGTTCAGAGGGACACGCGTTGGAGCGTCCACCCGACAGGCTATTTGCATACGGGCAAAGAAACCCCTTAGGCACACAGTGCCTAAGGAGAGTTTTTGCCCGCATCCCAGGGTGCACCGGCCCGAAAAACTGGTCTTCCCCCCGGACGTATCCGAGAGGGAACTCCAGTCCACGGGCGCACGTGGAGGTTTCCTGTCTTAGCACCCCATAGTGGACCACCTACTAGAGATTTGACTTCAGGATAAATCAAATCATTTTCACTATACATAGTAAATAACATTTTAATTACTAACAATTAAGACACTATAATATGGGTAGCAGACACCATTAACCAATAATTTCAAGAAAAACTTTTAAAATTAAAAATTTCATTTCAGAAAACCTGTTGTTATTCAACAGAAAAATTAGTGTTATTTTTGCTTTGAAATCCATAAATATTGGAGTCATTGATATGAAAAGTCAATGGTGTCCTATGTAGCTTCTTCTTCTTCAACTTTTAGTCACCCAATGCTGAGTGTCATGGCTATCCACTTTCTTCCGGCCACTTTAACGAGATCGTCTGTCCACCTAGTCGGTTGTCTCCCTATATAGCCAATGCCATACAAAATCCATGGGTAGCGTTTTGACAGCTCATAAAAAAAAGTATGTCAATTAATTGGTATGCCAAATAACTTTACTTATTATTTTTAAAACTTCTTTTGCTAAAAATACTACCCGTGTTTCCTAATGTTGAATTGAGGCTGAAGCCAATTGAGCGCAGATTTTTGAATTGTTATTTATGTAATTTCGGGTGCCTGTAGAGTGCAGACTACTAATTTTTCGTCACGGGTGTACCGGTGTGAATCAGACAGGACTTATACGATACAAAAAAAAATACTCTCAAAAATACGCGACGTTTGGCTTCAGCCAACCTAAGATGAAAAATATTACAACTTCAAACACTCTAGGCAATGAACAACAAACATCGATGTATTAACAGGTTCTCGAATGGAGACCACGCACCGGCAAGTGCAGCATAGGACGTCCACCCACTAGGTGGGCAGACGATCTTATGAAGGCCACAGGATCACGCTGGATGCAGGCCGCTTACAACCGGTCCTATTGGAAGTCTAAAGGGGAGGCCTATGTTCAGCAGTGGACGTCTTACGGCTGATATGATGATGATGATGATGCAAAAGTTCTATACTTTTTACGTGAATGAAACACTCAAAAATTTAGAGCTGCCGCAAGCACATATCGTTATTCATGACTTGCTGTACTCTTGGCTATGTTTGAAAACACACAGTACACGATTGATATTAGCTTTTTTAGACTGAAACATTCCTGTGTGTGCCAATTTGGGAAATATTTTACGATGTTACATAAGCAAAAAAAAATTGATTTACGGTTAGAAGAAAAAATACACAGCCAACTTTTAAAAGTTTTTAAAACGTCTTTTAACGCTACTATAATACATATTAGTACCCAGAAATATATACTTAATATGATGAGAGCATAAATGCTGGACGGCCAAAATGGCTATTATCTTAAATAAATAAGAACAAGATATAGTAGGTATATTACATAATTGTTGTTTGATAAGTCAAATAGTGGATATATTGCAGTTTCCTTAAGCTTAATTTTTCTGCTAGTGACACACTCTTGCTACACACAATGCCCAATTATTGGGTCCAAAACTTTTACTAGTGGATTTTCTAAAAACATTCTTAGATTATACGTATACGAGGGTCAAATGATTCACCTTCGTGAATGAATAGCCAATGGCGTTGCGGGAAACGAGAACTTCGTGAATTTCCAGTGATTTTCAGCAACGTCATTGGCTATTCTTATTTTTATATGGCTATTTTAGACACTTTGAACAACAAAATACAGTGGTGGTCACATAATTAAAGACACCCTTGATGTTGACCACATACAACGATATAAATGATATTTAGAGAATGTAACGTTGTGAATAATCAACGTTATCCTTTGACCTATAATCAATCCATTAGTCAACGTTTAACAAAATAGTTACAATGGAATGCAAGGAATGCCTACACATTCCTTTTCGTGTTATAGTCATACGCAATGTTCTTCGTCAACCGACTCAGAAAAAAACTCGTACTTGGGGGTATCGTAAAATTGTTTTATTTCGCGTCGAGACTAAAAGTCATTTATAGGCGGGTAGTTCTGAATTTTTACAGAGTTTTGGTGTTGTAGTCGGAAGACGTCGTTCAACGTTAACCGGTTGATAATTAAAGTGAAGTACCTAATGTGCTCATGAGTATAAATAAGCTCGCACAGGACGTCAACGGGACTCATTTACGATTAAACTTTGTCGGCTGTTACACTGTCTCTCTTCATTAGAATCTTGTGACACCTTGCGTAACAGATTTTTTTAAAAATATTTTTTTGTATTCGATATTTTATTTAAAATAAAATTAGTTAAGTGTTCGCCCCGGATTAGGGTAAGTGCCAAAAGCAATCCAAAAAATTATTATAACCGCTAGCTCATATTTTGTTTTTTTTTTTAATATTGAGTAGGTACCTTCGGACTCAATTATTGTGTGTTCATATATTTTTTCTTTGTCCGTTGGTTTTATTTTTTTTAAGCCTCGAGTATTTGATACGCTCGTAGGTCTTACTATGATTTTGTGTGTTAATGCTTCACGCTAACTAGAATTATTGTTCCTGCCTTGTAAACTCCGATCTGATGACGACCAATAATCACAAACACCCTTAGTGCCGTACGTCCTAGCTTTCGCCTATGCTGTGAGGTCATCATCAGAGAGGATTAGCAGAGGACTTTTATTTACCGCTGGACGTTGATTCCAGGGAACAAGATTGGGAGTTAAATAACTCCATCTTCAACGTTCGTGAGTCCAGCTCTGACTCACCCTACCGAACGTTCGAGACCTGCGCTCACTGCACCAAGCGACACACACACCAGACCTGCCGGCGCAACCACCATCTCGTCCCTGCGGTCACTCTCACCTCAGGGTCAACTCCACGGCGTCGCGTCGCTCCACTTACGCGATAGCCAGGGCAGTACTAGTGCGCCTATTTTCGCGGAACAATAAATTATCAAGTGACGGCTGTGAACCACGACCTAAATAAATTTCTTGTTAACGTTGGTGAGTTTTTTTTTCTTCATCTCACCCACATACGTTACAGTGGCGCCCAAAAACGTGGTTTTTTTATAAAGGTCGCTTGGTTTTTTGTTGTTCTGTGAGGTAGTGTTATATTTTGGTGTTTGTGTGTTTTGTGTTCTTTATTTTTGTGTTTGTGAAAACGTTTTTTTGGTTTAACGCAGCCAAAGTGTACCCTACCCTACGCATTATTTTTTTTTTTTGTTAAAAAAGAAAGTAACGGTTTTTTTTTTCTGTTGCTTTATATTATTACTAGCTGACCCCGGCGAACTTTGTTCCGCCTTAGAGGCAATAAATGAGCAGATTTTCGATTTCTTATTAGGATATCAAAAATAATTTTAAAAAATCTAGTCAAACATCAATGATTCTTTATCTAACCATGTATTTTGGTGCATGGGTTGCAGAGAAGCACGTTGTGATAGACGACATTTTTTGTTTTATTATCACGCGAAAGAACAAATAACGCAGATGGTCATCCGACCCGTGAACATGCCACATATATATCTAACTGACCATGTGAAAAACATGAATTTTCTATATTCAGACCACAAACTTTCAAGCATTGGCCTTGTGATTTGTTAATGGTCATGGACTCATGGCGAATGCAAGACGGATCGCAAATTGAGGTCGTAAAACTAAAACGGCATATCGTTTGGGATCCTCGAAATGAGAACTTCCTCACCTTCGAATTTTCCTTTGAGTATCGTCACGTAAATCACATTGTTCATCAATTTACTTACCACCAAACGCGTTCTGTTGCACAGCTTTGGCTGGTTTATATTTCGAAGCATGATGACTACGAAGCCAACCTTCATTCGTAAATTGTGCGGTGGTAAGCCAGGCATATCCAAGGAGTTTTAATTCAATTGGAAAGTTGGTGGCTAAACGCAACTGTTATTTTTTTTATCATGGTAAAATCATCATGTGAGTCCTCCCACCAAGGCAGAGCGGGAGGGACTGTCAGACTCGTACTGATTAAAATCCACGGTGTCCTTCAATAGCCCTTTACGTTCCGGGGTCACGGTAAATCGTAGGTAAGTCCCGCGACCCCGGCAGGCTTTGACCTTCTAAAGGGGGGCCCCGTCTTAATGCTGACACTCTTTGAGGCGCGCGTGGAACACAACGCGCCGTCGACCCGGGCATGGTCCAAGGTCGGACAGCGAGTCACCCATTACTCGCCGCCCGCATGCCCGAGCCTACGGTGGCTGGAGATCGTCTGACGACGTCCGTCACCGTAGGCTGTAGTGTGTAGTATCACTGCGGCTGGGGTGGAGGGAGGACGCTATCCTCTCCCTCACGCGATGCGCCTCCTCCTTCCATAGCAACACTGCTTCGCAGAAGGAGGCGACCGCTTCCCACTCCGTCTCGCCCCTCAGCATGGCCTCGACCAATGCCAGGCGCGAGAGGTCTCCGCCTATCGCCGTCGTGAGGACACGGCGCTGCTCTGCCCAAGCGGGGCAGTCTTGCACCGTATGCTCCACCGTGTCCTCCGGACGATCCTCGGAGTGGTGACACCCAGGCGTTTTTTCGTCGTATGGTTGTACTGAATATAAACAGTTCTAGTAGATTTTTTGGGTATTCAGTATTCACCGAAATACTTTTTTAGCATTGAAGACCGGTGGGCGCTGGGTGGCATGAACATTCTTCTTCTTCATGTTTTCCTAGTACTTTTTCAGATCCCTTATTCAATTTCGGCACCAACACCTTCTTCGTGATCATGTTACTACGTGATACAAGGAAACGCAAAGCCTTCTGGAAATAAAGGCTTTATTCCACTTAAGAAATTACACTACATTAAATAGAATAAGCTAAGCTGACGATAGTTCAAATACCACAGACAATCGAACACAGAGTATGTCATTCTCCCCGAGCTGGTTGTTCGTAGTCGTAATCAGCTAAGTATACCGGCGGCCTTCGAGACCTAACCGAATGCCGGACTTGAACTGGTTCTTCAGGTTGTTCTGGAGTATTCGATGTGTGCCTCGTATCATCGTTATCCGGGTCCCTTTCTGAGTCCGTATTTGCATCATCATTGTCCACCTCTATGATAGGCAACGGTGCTAGATGTCTGTTTGAAACAGTGGTTTCTCTACCATCTGAGAGTCTTATGTGAGAATAAGTGGGATTCACTTGTAAAATTTCCACTTCTTCCACTAAGGGGTCATACTTCGAGGAGCGAACATTTTTCTTCATCAGTGCTGTTCCAGAAGAAGTTAACCATGTCGGTATAGATTGGCCATTCGTTGAACGACGGGGATGACAAAACATTCGTTCGTGCGGCGTTTCATTAGTAGCAGTACATAGTAGAGACCTTATCGAATGCAAGGATACGGGTAGCATTTGCTCCCATTCTGATATGTCTAAATCTTTTGATTTTAAACATAGTTGAATTGTTCTCCATAGCGTACCATTCAGTCGTTCCACTTGACCATTGCCCTGCGGATTATAAGGTGTGGTGCGACTACAGGCGACACCCAAAGACATTAGGAATTGCTGTACACGCTCAGACATGAAAGCTAATCCTCTATCTGAATGTATATAAAGAGGTGTTCCGAACATGAAAAAGAGATCTGTAAGACATTTGACGACTGTTTCAGCCGATACATCCTGACAGGGATATGCGAATGGGAAACGAGAATATTCGTCGATAATCGTCAAAATGTATTTATTTTTAGTTTTTGATGGGATTGGTCCTTTAAAATCTATGCTTAATCTCTCAAAGGGAGCTGTTGCTTTTATTAGCTTCCCTTGAGTTTTCGAAAACCGTGGTTTGATTTCCGCACAAGTTCTGCATGCAGTAGTTGCTGTTTTAATTTCGTTTAGTGAATATGGTAAGTTTTTTGATCTAACCCAGTGAGACATTCGCACGACACCCGGGTGTCCTAGGGCATTATGCCAATCTGTAAGTGAGTTCATGTTCATATTTGCACATACACGAGACAAAGCATCAGCTGCTAAGTTATGCTTTCCTGGTCTGTATATAATATCGTACTTAAAACAGGATATTTCCAATCTCCATCGCTCTATCTTTTCATTTTTAATCTTACTAGAATGATGAGAGAGCATAAAAACTACAGATTGTTGGTCTGTGATCAGGACAAAGTGTTTCCCTAAGAGGTAATGACGCCATTTACGAAGTGCTTCGATAATAGCACACGCTTCTTTCTCAATAGAGGAATGACGTCTTTCTGGTATAGATAAAGAGCGGGAGAAATAAGCTACAGGGCGGTTATTTTGAGACAAGATAGCTCCTATGGCGTATTCGGAAGCATCAGTTTCAACTGTAAAAGTAGCATTGTGATCAATGGCACGTAAGCTAGAGTTAGCTAATTCAGACTTTAGACTAGTGAAATGAGATATTTTCTCTTCGGAAAGAGGGAATCTATCGAAATCAATTAGGGGCCTTATCTTAGAAGAAAAGTCTTTAACCCAGGGGCTATAGTGTGAAAACAATCCTAACGCCTTTTTCAGTGACTGCAAATCTTTAGGTACGGGAAGATTGAGCAAGGGTTGTACTCTCGTTTTATCTGGCATTATAGTCTGGTTGCTGATAGTATACCCCAAAAGATTGATAGACTGTGTACAAAAGGTGCACTTATCTTTGTTCAAGGTGAGTTTGTATTTTTTAGCCGCCTGTATAAAATTATTCAAATTTTTATCATGTTCGTCTTTCGTTGCCCCACAAATAGTGACGTCATCTAGATACGCGTAGGTTCCAGTCAATTTCTCTTTTTCTATTATAAATTCTAATGTTCTCTGGAAGGCTGCTACACCATTAGTGACACCGAAAGGTATTCGAGTGAATTCGTATAATTTGCCGCAAGCTTCGAAGGCAGTGTACTTTTGCTCTTTTTTTAAAATTGGCACCTGATGATATGCGCTTTTTAAGTCGATTTGACTGAAGAAATTGAATTTTGAGACTTTAGAAATGATTGATTCTATTCTTGGTAACGGATAAGCGTCCAATTCTGTAAAATTATTTATGGTTCTGGAGTAATCGATTACCAAACGTTTTCGGTGATGACCTCCTCCAACAACTAGGACTTGCGCTCTCCACGGTGATACGCTTGGTTGAATTACTCCATCTTCCAGCAATTTCGAAACCTCTTGTTTTATAAATAACTCATCTTCTTCTCTGAACTTCCGAGATTTTACAGCTATTGGTTTGGTAGAAGGTATCAAATTAGTGAATAAAGAAGCAGGAGGTACAGACGCTTCCATAACGTTACAGATATTAAGAGCTTTTTGGTCACCACCAAAGTTTAATACGAGAGAAGAATGGTGTTTTAAAATATCGTGACCGATTATGACATCGGCGCACAGGTTGTTGACGATAAGTAAAGTTTTTCCTTTGTAGACATGTTCGCCGATCTCTAAATTGGCGATGCAAGATCCTTCAACGATAGAGGTGTGATTTAATGACGCAAGAGTTATCGTTTGGTTGCACCTCTTCTTCTTTAGATGTAAAGTTTCTGTCAATTCTCGGTCAATAAAGCTTACGGAACTACCTGTATCTACGAGAGCATCAGCTGTAAAGTTGTTGATTGTGATACGAATTGTAGCTTTCTGAAGTCCCCCCGGAGAGGCGGCGACTACAGTATTAGCAGAGGTAGTAATTTGAGTGTCTTGAGAGATCGCATTTGCAGCCGAGTTACCTCCTCTACTACGACAGACATTAGCGTAATGACCTTTCTTGGAGCACATTTGACATGTAGCATGAAACGCAGGGCATTTAATGCGTTGGTGTACGTTTCCTCCACAAAAGAAACAATGACGCCGTTTTTGGCTAAAATTTGTTGCCGCTAGATTATTTTGAATACAATCTTTTTCCTTCTCTATTTGTTCAGGAAGAGTTTTGATAGCATTCAGCAATGAGTTTGGATTAGACGTCGCAGCAAAGGATTGCAAACTTTTTTCGGCAGTTTCTAATGTCAGTGCTTGATTTTGAGCTTCATCGAATGACAATGTCAAGTTTTCCAAAAGTCTTTGACGGATTTTATGAGAATGTATGCCAGATATAAATGTATTGCAAATGAATTCATTTTTATACTGCTCAGCGGTTACACTTTGAAATGCACAATCTTGCGCTAGCAATTTTAAAGCACGTATATAGTCAGATAAAGATTCTTCTGGTTTTTGATACCTTGTGGATAGAGTATGTCGGGCCAAAATAATATTTTTCGGCTTTTTGTATGCCTCCTTGAGGGTTTCTATAGCCTTTGTATAGGTCGGACAATCAATTATTAGAGAAAATACACTCGGAGCTAGGTAATTTACCAAAAGTTTCAGTTTTATTGCCGGTGTGGCATCACGTACTTCTTCAGAAACAAAATTTTCAAATGTATAATACCAATGGTCCCATTGGAGCTCAGCGCCACATGTACTTGGATCGACACTGAACTTATCTGGGTTTAGATATCTTGTTACGCGTGTAGACATATTTGAAATAGTTGGAATGCTTCGTTCTTTGTCAGTCATTTTTTTTACTTCTCTTCTTTTGAATCGATATCATACATTTTCTTAAGTGGAATAAAGCCTTTATTTCCAGAAGGCTTTGCGTTTCCTTGTATCAATTTATTCCACTTAAGAAATTACACTACATTAAATAGAATAAGCTAAGCTGACGATAGTTCAAATACCACAGACAATCGAACACAGAGTATGTCACTACGTTTTATGTCACGTCTCACGGAAACAGGTTAAAAATTTGATCGACTTGGTGGCTGCATGGCATTGATAATTATGATAATATCGGCACAATAAGCTTAGAAACTCAATACAAACACATCGATTGGTCAATTGATGTTTTGATTTTCGTTTTGTTGGCATTCCATGTCAGGTGCGTTTTATGTCACGTCTTATGTCACGTCCCACGGAAACGGGATAAAATAAAACAAAATAAAAAAAGGTAAAAAGTATCCTATATGTTTCTCCTGGTTCTAAGCTCCCTCCCCACCAATTTTCAGCCAAATCGGTTCAGCCGTTCTTGAGTTATAAATAGTGTAACTAACACGACTTTCTTTTATATATATAGATTTATTTTAAAAACTTATCATAGTAGTAGGGCTCTTGTGAAGGCCCGTCCGGGGAAGTACTACAACCACACTTATTTCAACCGCATAGCATTTTATGTTTCGGTTGTAGGGTGTGGGTGCCGGGTTTCTATTACAGGCACATATATACAACCTTTTCACCTGGGTTCGTCTGCCTATAAAAGAATTTTTGCTTTCTTTTCTTTTATATAGGTAAATTGTTTTTTTTTTATTGGTTATTGCAGAGTACCTCATTCTGTCAATATCCTGTCAATTTATAATTTCCTCTCAAATCGTTTTCAATTGTAATTACTTTTTTTTAAACCACTTAACTTTTGTTTAACCTACACATTATTGCAGACTACCTCATTCTGTCAATTTTTTTTTCTCAATTTGTTTTCAATTGTAATTGTTTTTATCAACTTAACCTTTTGTAAAGCGTACACATTGGTTGCATTAACTCCTTTTGTGTGTTATTTTATTTTTTTATTTCTGTGCAATTGTTTTTTGTGCTTGTTTATTCTTGATATTTCTCAACCAAAACGTTAGTAGTTTTTTAAAGTTAAATTGTAACAGACGGAGTCTTAGTACAATAACCGTTAATTTTTTTTTTTTAATACTTTGGAAAAAAAATTTTTTTTGGCTCTTACCTTACCGACACTTATATTTTTTTTTCTCTTTTGAAAAAAGTTTTAAATAATGGCTTATCCAGTTAAGTTTATGTCGCTTCATAAGTCTGAACTCGAGTATGTAGTGGCCATTAGAGGCGTATCACCAGCAACGGTACAGGACTTACATAAACGGATAGCTAAATATGGACCATTATTTCCATTATGACATTCTTGTCTAGTTAGTCTTTAATCATTATAACTTCAACAAATTTTTTTTTGACATTCGTTAATTAATATACCCGTAAATTTTAAATATAATAGTAAATCGTAACTTAATATTTTTAATACTACTATACCGAACTATCCAACCTACCATTGCTTTTCTATTGTTTACTTTTGATCGTTTTTTTATAATGATGGCCTACACCATTCATTATATTTTATTAAATATTTTAAACCTTTCGGGACTACACCGACGGTTATTATAATGATCGTGGCTCTAACCCATTGATCACTTCAGTTATGTAATACATGGTTGTGTTTTCTTTTCACGGTTGTGTTTTTTTCTTTAGAGCGGTAGCAACTCTTTAAATAAGCCCTTGCAGGAGCGGTCGATTACTCCATAAATACACCATAAATCATAAAAAACACAACTGTGTCTATAGAGCGGTAGCAACTCTTTAAATAAGCCCTTGCAGGAGCGGTCGATTACTCCATAAATAAACCATAAATCATAAAACACAACTGTGTCTTACAAACATAACTTGTTCTTTAGAGCGGTAGCAACTCTTTAAATAAGCCTTTGCAGGAGCGGTCGATTACTCCATAAATAAGCCATAAATCGAAACCAAAAACATGATTTTATCATCTAAATTTAGATTCAATTACATTAAAATGTAAAACTGGTAGGTGGATTAGTATTGGTCGGTAGATGGTTAAAGGAAAAAAATAGTTTAATAGTAATATTTTATTGAACTCAATACATACGATTGCATTATTCTCTCGCTTAGTACACTTTCATCCTTGAAGAAAACTATTGTAAGGCATCAGGTTAATGACAACAGGATACCTAAATATTTTATATTGTGCGACAGCTATCTCTCGTATCACTGAATACAATAGCTGCCGCTAGTTATGATTGCGAGAAGTATGAATGATGATTTTGATAGGTAAAACAATAGTTAGCTCTAATTCTTCGTGCGGATTTTGTCATTATAGAAGACAAAATCCTTGACTGCGCGAGGGGGTATTGTAACGTTGTGAATAATCAACGTTATCCTTTGACCTATAATCAATCCATTAGTCAACGTTTAACAAAATAGTTACAATGGAATGCAAGGAATGCCTACACATTCCTTTTCGTGTTATAGTCATACGCAATGTTCTTCGTCAACCGACTCAGAAAAAAACTCGTACTTGGGGGTATCGTAAAATTGTTTTATTTCGCGTCGAGACTAAAAGTCATTTATAGGCGGGTAGTTCTGAATTTTTACAGAGTTTTGGTGTTGTAGTCGGAAGACGTCGTTCAACGTTAACCGGTTGATAATTAAAGTGAAGTACCTAATGTGCTCATGAGTATAAATAAGCTCGCACAGGACGTCAACGGGACTCATTTACGATTAAACTTTGTCGGCTGTTACACTGTCTCTCTTCATTAGAATCTTGTGACACCTTGCGTAACAGATTTTTTTAAAAATATTTTTTTGTATTCGATATTTTATTTAAAATAAAATTAGTTAAGTGTTCGCCCCGGATTAGGGTAAGTGCCAAAAGCAATCCAACAAAATTATTGTTTTTTTTTTTAATATTGAGTAGGTACCTTCGGACTCAATTATTGTGTGTTCATATATTTTTTCTTTGTCCGTTGGTTTTATTTTTTTTAAGCCTCGAGTATTTGATACGCTCGTAGGTCTTACTATGATTTTGTGTGTTAATGCTTCACGCTAACTAGAATTATTGTTCCTGCCTTGTAAACTCCGATCTGATGACGACCAATAATCACAAACACCCTTAGTGCCGTACGTCCTAGCTTTCGCCTATGCTGTGAGGTCATCATCAGAGAGGATTAGCAGAGGACTTTTATTTACCGCTGGACGTTGATTCCAGGGAACAAGATTGGGAGTTAAATAACTCCATCTTCAACGTTCGTGAGTCCAGCTCTGACTCACCCTACCGAACGTTCGAGACCTGCGCTCACTGCACCAAGCGACACACACACCAGACCTGCCGGCGCAACCACCATCTCGTCCCTGCGGTCACTCTCACCTCAGGGTCAACTCCACGGCGTCGCGTCGCTCCACTTACGCGATAGCCAGGGCAGTACTAGTGCGCCTATTTTCGCGGAACAATAAATTATCAAGTGACGGCTGTGAACCACGACCTAAATAAATTTCTTGTTAACGTTGGTGAGTTTTTTTTCTTCATCTCACCCACATACGTTACAAGAACCAAGATAGGTTTCAATTCCATTTTAATTGTCATTTTGTGTACACTGAAGTCGTATATTTTTAAATGAAAACAGTATATAAGTCATAATAACAAGAGTTTAGTCATAATTCCTGTTTCAAATGTAATACAAACTTTCTTGTACATTTTCCGCTGGTCACGTAATTAAAGACAGTGGGTATTTCAATAACTTTTTTTTAAAAGTAGCACTTATTTTTACCATAATGCCACGAATTTTCGTCACAGCAAAAAATAACTCTATTTTGATCTTCCTTTAAGTTTCATTGTGAAATTTAAATTCAATTAGTATGTAAGATAAAACAGAAGTTATGATCCTTCTGCAAGCAAGATGATTCTCAATTTTTATGACAAACCTTGGTCATAAAATAAAATTGCAGATCACTTGCGATGTTCTAAAGAAATGGTTATGAACGCCATCCGGCATTTTAAGAAGTTTAATACTACGGGATATGTGCCTAGGAAACCTAGAACCCGAAAAACAACCCAAAGAGAAGACTCAAGAATAGCATTGTTGGCTAAAAACCGGCCAAGTGCGAGTTGGACTCGCGTGAAGAGGGTTCCGTACGATGTTACCTATCACGTTTTTTTTAATCTGACCCAAATTGGTACGCACAATATTGAGTGATTTACCATGTTATTTTAATATCATGGACTTCTTATTGGATTTCCTATAATCTATAAGTAGAAAACTAAATTCCGTATTTTTTTAAATAAATTAGGTTCAGTAGTTTCGGAGATAAGGGAGGGGAATGGTCAAATTTCGCCTATATTCTTGAATAACTTGGAAACTATTTATTTTAAAATTACAAAAAAAAATATATTTAAGATTGTCTCAACAAGACCTTTCATTTGATATGTCACACGATGCAGTTTACAATTTTTTTTTTTAATTTTCCCCTTCCCCCCCAAAAATTACCTCCCTTATACAGATATGGACTTTTTATAGGTTATCCTATAATCTATAAGTAGAAATCTAATTCCTGTATTTTTTTCAAAATTTTAGGTTCAGTAGTTTCGGAGATAAGGGGGGGGGGAATGGTCAAGCTTCGTCTATTTTTTTTGAATAACTTGGAAACCGTTTATTTTAAAATTACAAAAAAAATACTTTTAAGTTTGTCTCAACAATACCTTTCATTTGATATGTCACACGATGCACTTTTCAAATATTTTTTTTTAAATTTTCCCCTTCCCCCCCCCCAAAAATTACCTCCCATATACAGATATGGACTTCTTATAGGTTATCCTATAACCTATAAGTAGAAATCTAATTCCTGTATTTTTTTCAAAATTTTAGGTTCAGTAGTTTCGGAGATAAGGGGGGGGGAATGGTCAAGCTTCGTCTATTTGTTTTGAATAACTTGGAAACCATTTATTTTAAAATTACAAAAAAAATACTTTTAAGTTTGTCTCAACAATACCTTTCATTTGATATGTCACACGATGCAGTTTTCAAATATTTTTTTTTAAATTTTCCCCTTCCCCCCCAAAAAATTACCTCTCATATACAGATATGGACTTCTTATAGGTTATCCTATAATCTATAAGTAGAAAACTAATTTCTGTATTTTTTTCAAAATTTTAGGTTCAGTAGTTTCGGAGATAAGGGGGGGGGAATGGTCAAATTTCGTCTATTTTCTTGAATAACTTGGAAACTATTTATTTTAAAATTACAATAAAAATATATTTAAGATTGTCTCAACAAGACCTTTCATTTCGTATGTCACACGATGCAGATTTCAAATATTTTTTTTTAATTTTTCCCTTCCCCCCCAAAAATTACCTCCCATATACAGATATGGACTTCTTATAGGTTTTCCTATAATCTATAAGTAGAAAACTAATTACTGTATTTTTTTCAAAATTTTAGGTTCAGTAGTTTCCGAGATAAGAGGGGAGGGGGAATGGTCAAATTTCGTCTATTTTCTTGAATAACTTGGAAACTATTTATTTTAAAATTACAAAAAAAATACGTTTCAGATTGTCTCAACAAGACATTTCATTTGATATGTCACACGATGCAGTTTTCAAAACTTTTTTTTTTCATTTTCCCCTTCCCCCCCAAAAATTACCTCCCACTTACAGATTTCATCTATTCACGTCACACCTCTGTGCTTGGGTCACAGGAATTGATATGTGTACCAAATTTCAACCCAATCGGTCTAGTAGATTCGGAGATAATTGACTGTAAGCGACAGACAGACGGACACACGAGTGATCCTATAAGGGTTCCGTTTTTGTATTCGGACGTACGGAACCCTAAAAAGACCCTTTCAAAGGATCAGAAGTGAATTGCTTAGAAGTATTTGGTGCAGAGGGTCTAAAGAAGTGTCTGCAAGAACGATTAGAAGGCGATTCTGTGAGCTAATCTTGTTTGGAAGAATTTCTCATAAGATCTCACTTTTGAAGTAAGAAAATATGAGAACAAGATTTCAATATGCCAAAAAATATGCATACTGGACAAAACGACAGTGGTAAAATATGCTTTTTTTGCGACGAAACTAAAATTAAAATGGATAACTCTGATGAAACAGTTTAAATGAGGTGACATCCTAAAAAAATTGATCCATAATGCACAAAGAGAACAGTCAAATATGGAGGGGTAATATTGCAGTTTAGGAATATTTTTCTGGTCACTGTGTGAGACCTATAAAAAAAAAATTAGGTAACATGGATACATTTCAATATAAGAATATTTTAGAACAAAGCATGATATTTTATGCCGAGGTTCATTTGCCAGTAATATGAACTTTTCAACATGATAACGATCCCAAGCACACTTCAGCAATGGTCAAAGAATTTCTTAGAAGCCAACAGTTTTAGATTAGCCACTGTACAGTCCCGAAATTAACCTGGTCGAAAACTTGTTGTCCCATGTGAAGAAAATAGTTGCATAAAACGTACAAGTATTGTACATCAACATAACACGGCATTTAAAAAAGCATGGGAGTAGATTTTGATTGAAACCTGCAATAATTTGATCGCTTCAATGCCTAAACGATGTCGGGCTGTTGTTGCTGCTAAAGGACATGCGACAAAATATTAAAAACATGGTTTTATGTTTTTATTATACATCTAAAACTAATTATAATTAAGTTCATTCCAAGTTTTGTAATATTTATTTTTTTATACTTACATAATTTGTGTGTCTTTAATTAGATGGCCAAGTCTTTCTATTAGTTTGAAATGCTTGCAATAAACAAACTTGATAAAAATGTAAAATACGACATTTTGATCTCTTTACTTCATTTCAAACCTTTCACAATAACCGCTAGAATAATTTAAATTATATCGCGCAACGTCCTATTGCATTATAATAAAAAATATAGGGTAGGTAACTTTGAAAAAATTATATCCTGTAAGTGTCTTTAATTATGTGACCACCACTGTAAGTTGATCCAATTTGGTGCAGCCGTTTAAAGTTATGCGCTTACAGACAGGCATGAGCGACATCGTTTATGCATAGTATAATATCAGGTAGATGTGTAGCCAGCCAGCAGATTAACCTACCCCAATCTGTCAAATTTAACCAATCGAATATTAACCTTCCACTATTGTGATAATGTTGAAAAATTATTAAAGAAAAACATATTGAGGTAGTTTGATGTGGTGCTGTCTGTATATTAATAAATAACATAAAAAGATGTTTATTTTTCACTTTAAAGCATTTTTGCTTTAATCATACTGCGTAACTAGCAACCACACCTCGATATGAATTAATTCAAGTTCAATGTAATTGAAATTATGAAACTTAATTAACATAATTATTACACCTAATACCTTCTACCGCCTTGTTATGGCACCCTACACATTAATTAAATAAACACCATTTTAACCTCATTATGAAATGGCCAAAACACCTTAATATTTCTAATTGGAGATAATTAAAGTAAGTAGGTATAATGGAGCTTCTCGAGTTTTTGAACAACACCTTAATGTACTCGTATTTCTAAGAAACACACCTAGATCATTTTAAAATAGTTTTTACCATTTTTACACAGTGCAGGGCTGCATATTTAAAAAAAAAACTGTTCTTTTTTTCAATCATGCAGGCAGGAGACATCATAAAAGTCATATATTTTTTTAAATATAACAGTAAACTTTATACAAGTACCTCTCTAATAAAATAGTGTTTCATTAATTTAAATACTAAAAGAATATCAAGTCGAAAGAAACTAAAAACTATTTGCCACTTACAGAAAATTTCTCGAAAAGATTCTCGACGCAGCATTATCTTTTTCCGTGAACCAAGTACCTTATATACCTAAGTAGCTTGTAGAAGCCAAATAATTGAATAAAATATTCAGCGTTTATAAGGTTTTTGCGATATCTAATATCCAATCTACGTAAATGGAAGGGTTCTTGGCAAAATTCTGAATATTACACAACTATGTTTTCTATACACTCTACGAGAAAAGATATAATTTTTGCCTATAGTAACACCATTTTTGCCCGCGACTTGTTGGCGCTTGAAATGTTGGCTCTCGACCGACTATAAAAGCTTTAATTTAAAAAAAAATGTAAGCTCTCGCTTAAAGTTTTTCCAAATTGCTAGTCAAGGGGTGCTAAGACAGGAAACCTCCACGTGCGCCCGTGGACTGGAGTTCCCTCTCGGATACGTCCGGGGGGAAGACCAGTTTTTCGGGCCGGTGCACCCTGGGATGCGGGCAAAAACTCTTCCTTAGGCACTGTGTGCCTAGGGTCTCTTTGCAACGGCGGAGCGGGCTTGCGGACGGTGAGTAATGGGTAAGCTCGCCGTCCGACCAAGGACCAAGCCCGGGTCGGTGGCGCGTCGTGTTTCACGCGTCACCGAAGGGGCCCCTTATGGGGCCAAATGCCTGCTGGGGTCGCGGAATTTTCTTAATCCAGGATACCGTGGCTCCAGAACGTAAAGGGCATTCGAAGGAACACGGGTGGATTTTAGTCAGTAAGAGTCTGACAGTCCCTTCCGCCCCACCCAGGGCGGGAGGACTCATTTGATGTTTTTGCCACCCAAAAAAAAAAAAGAATTGCTAGTCAAAAACTGATAGCTAGGCAAGTATTTATTTAATTTATGTAGTGTTAAAAAATCATTTATATTAATAATAGCGCTATCTTTTAGTAAAAACCGTTAATTACCGTTTAAAAATCCGTTCAGTAGTTTCAAAAAATATATATATAGACAACAGCTTTTGGGGACTTTGTTTTATAATACTTTGTTTTCCTCAATGCCGGAACAAGTTTTGTATACAAGAAAATTCTAAAAAACGCGAGAAAGCCGCGTGTAAAAGATAGCATAGATGTAAATTAAAAAAGCCTTTGTGGTTTACTGATTCATAAGAAACGCTACACTAATAAATGAGAAGCTCTCCAGACAGATCTCAAAAGGTTTTAAAAAAACTTCCGCAGTTCTAAGAAAACATCAAGCCTCTGTATTCCGAGCCGATCTTGATTGTAAAGTGAAAAAAAAAATCTGTTACTTCATACAATTCTACACGTGTAACTTAAAAGTTGCTATAAGCATTTTGGTAGAATCAATAAATCGCAAATCCTATCACATCGAGACGCGACGCTGCCCGCACATAGAGCTACTCAAAATCTAACTTTATTTACTACACGAAAAGATACACCATTTTTATATTTAGCAGCTCAAAATTTAACTTTATTTACTACACAAAAAAGTATACATTTGTGGTATCGTTGCGTCTCGTCTTGGTGTGAACTGACCGGCAAGTCTATTAGTTAGATATTAAAAATAAGTTATAATAAGTTTTAGGATTTCTTACCCAAAGGGTAAAACGGGAGGGGTCGTGGGACTTTCTAGGGTCGCGAGACCGTCTTATCAATTAACCGTGACCCTGGAACGTGAAGGGCTTATGAAGGATCACCGTGGATTTTAATCAGTACAAGTCTAACAACCCCTCCCGTCCCGTCCGGGGTGGGAGGACTCAATTGAGGATTTTACCATGATGAAGCGAAATTAGTATGGCGTCTGTAAGCACCCCACAATGTTGACAATAAGGTATGTTCCCTTATACCAATCCCGACACAAAAAATTCAACATCAACAAAAAAAAAATTCTACCCTATAAAGGGTTAATACTAACATTGTGCTAAGTTAAACTAGGTACTACTTATATAATTAGGTTTTTACTGTCTGATATAAAACAAATAATCATCAACCACTTTAGCTTCTACCCCAAAATCTCAGGTCTGCTGGAAGAAATTTCTTTTAGAAATAAGCAGTATACCTTTGTATTTCTTATTCCTTTAAAAATACTTCCCTGCTAATATATGTGTGTGTACGTACATAAATAAATAAATAAATGAAATGCCTTCTCACTTTCTATGCCAAGGGCGGTGCAATAGGGGCTAAGTCTGTTGTCACCAACCGGGGCAACTCTAAACTCCGTGGGAGCTACTGAGAATTTCCTAATAGATGCACCTAATAGGTAACTACCTGACTCGGCGCAGTTCGGCGAATACAACCTACAGACAAAATTATTTGCAGTTATCAAAAGCACTCGCTGTTCATCGTGCAATTAAAAGTTGTTGGTAGAGTTATATTGACATTCGAAATTCTGTGAACATAATTAAAAACCGGTCGAGTGCGAGTCGGACTTTACCACGAAGGTTTCCGTACTTATCTAAAAAAACGGCAAAAATAATCTGAGCTGTACGAATGTGCTCTTTTTTACGTGTTAAAATCATCCAAAGAGTCCTCAAAGAGAGAGGAAGGGACTGTCAGACATGACCTACAGACTAAAATCCATGGTGTTACTTCAATAGCCCTTTACGTTCCAGAGTCACGGTTACCAAATAAAACAGAACCATCACTCTGGCAGGCGTTTGGCCCTCTAGGCCCCGTCAGATGCCACGCTCAATGCAAATTCCCAGAAAAATAGTACTCCATATGTTTTAACACAAATATAAATGAACACTATAGTCTATCATATAAATTAATTCAACTTGCAACGACCACAATACATACAATAATGAAAGGGTAACTGGTAACTTGAGAGTTTCCTGGTTCTCTGAAACTTTGGGCAACTCAACTTGGGCAAGTAACTGAATTAGGTGCTCCTCGATCAGGTACGGGCCTAACTTTAACTGAATTTTGGGCAAACTATAGGAAGTAATATGATTGGCCGTTGGGTTAGATTAGGTTAGTTTAGCATACATTATTGTTTATGTTATTTGAATTACCAGACTATTATCTAACCCAAGCCTATAATCAAACGAGAATGAAACCTAATTTAGTGAACCAACTAGTTTTATACGAATCATCACCTGCTTAACTTTTTCACAACTATATTGGGGTCGGCTTCCAGTCGAACCAGATGCAGCTGAATATCAGTATTTTAATTTAAAAGGAGTGACTGCCTATCGGACCTCCACAACCCTGTAACTGAGTAATACGATACCCCATGGTAAGACTGGTTGTCAGACTTTGGAGTTTCTGAGTTATAGTGATGACGTTTTTTTATTGGGACAAACCCACCACACTATTCCCAAACCACTGCAACTCTTGAAAGCCAGAATCAACAGTGGCAACCACCAGAAAATCGGCAAGATAATGAAGCTTGGGGTGCTAAGACAGGTAACCTCCACGTGCGTCCGTGGACTGGAGTTCCCTCTCGGATACGTCCGGGGGGAAGACCAGTTTTTCGGGCCGGTGCGCCCTGGGATGCGGGCAAAAACTCTTCCTTAGGCACTGTGTGCCTAAGGGGGTTTCTTTGCCCGTATGCAAATAGCCTGTCGGGTGGAAGCTCCAATGCGTGTCCCTCTGATTAGCAGAGGGCACAGCAGCGGAGCGGGCTTGCGGACGGTGAGTAATGGGTAAGCTCGCCGTCCGACCAGGGACCAAGCCCGGGTCGGTGGCGTGTCGTGTTTCACGCGTCACCGACGGGGCCCCTTATGGGGCCAAATGCCTGCCGGGGTCGCGGATTTTTTCTTAATCCAGGATACCGTGGCCCCGGAACGTAAAGGGCATCCGAAGGAACACGGGTGGATTTTAGTCAGTAAGAGTCTGACAGTCCCTTCCGCCCCACCCAGGGCGGGAGGACTCATTTGATGATTTTGCCACCCTAAAAAAAAAAAAAAAAAAAAAAGATAATGAAGCTCGACGTGTCCCGGGGAATGAATTTACTGTCTTGGATCCTGCAACGAAATTAATCAGTAAAGAATAGTGGAGGAGTATGAAAAATACGAGCAGAAGACACTGTCAGACTCCTACCAACAAAAATTCACCATGTTCTTTCGGTTGCCCTTTGCGTTCGAGCTCTATTTCGCAAAGCGATTTCTGGCCACCTTAGGAGCTAGCATGCAGACGGCGAGTAATGGGTAGTTCACCGTCAGATCATGGATCAGGCCGAGTCCACCGCCTGTCATGTTCCACACGCGCCTCATAGAGCTGTATGCAAACTGATGCTGGCCTTATTGGAACAAACTTTTGCCGGGGTTGCAGGACTGTCTTAAAAGGCAAAGGCACCAGCGTCCTTGAACGCAAAGGAGTAAGAGACTCCATACTTTTGTTGCAATCGCAAGTGTAATCTAATCATCTCTTTTTCCTGCCCTTATCCCATTTTCCTTGGGGTCGCAACACTTTTTTTCTTCCATTCTCCTCTATCAGACGTCACAGTACGTATCATTTACTCCTTTTTCTTCCATGTCATTCCTTAGACAATCCATCCATCTTTTCTTTGGCCTTCCTCTTCCTCTCCATCCATCAACATTCATACTCATCACTCTCTTAGTCACATGGGTGTCATCCCTCCTCATCACATGTCCATACCAAGATAGACGATTTCCCTTTCATTTTTTCTGTGACAGGCGCCACTTTCAAACTTCCCCTTATAAAGTCATTCCTTACTTGATCCTTTCTTGTGTAGTCTAATAACTTTGCAATAATAGGCTATTTGATTGAAAAAAACGAATTAGTTCAACAGTTAATTATTTATTTATTATTACAGATTAATTATTGAAAAAAAAAATACGTATCGATAATTTTTCAAAACTCTAACTAGCGGATTAATTAAATTTGTATTATTGTTGCTGTCAGGATGCCTAGGAACATGGCAAAAGTACAACAGTAATAAGTATATAATAAATAAGTAAACATTATCTTCGTAAATAAAAAGTAGAGAACGAAGTGGGCAGATATTTATTTTCCTAGTCAGTTTACTTTTCTCTTCAACTTATAACAACGAACAACCCACCCACGACACCTACATAAAGTGTACTTGAGGATCTCCTTGTCATCGCCTTCGGTACATTGTTGGAAGAGCCTGCATTAGTGGGGTGTCATCATTATCCCGTAACTCATTAAACTGAGGTGGACAACATATAAACATGCATAAACATAAAAACCACTGCACAGATAAAGCTGGGAATTCACTAGACGGACTTGCCCGCGGGTTGTATGTACTTACGGGCATGTGTGTCGTCACATGTACACAGTCACATTCCCGCACTCATGCCTGCGCTGTTTCAAATAGTGGTCGCGCTGACGAGCGGGCAAATCTTCCAGATTGACTGCGACGGTCTTATTCTAGCAAATATTTCACAGAATTAAAGTTGTGAAGTCCGCAGACTTGTCCGCGGGTATGTTCAAGAAGTGAACTCTCCGCTAATACTTTCTTTGTTTTTTTTTTTCAGTTTAGAATATCACCCATTACATAAATCACAAAAATATAAATAATTCGAAAACTAAAAAAATTGCGAAACATACAGAGGGGTTATTCAGATCACCACGGCGTGAGGAACTTACATTTTGCTTTTGAATGTCAATCAACCGGCCACCCTGTATATTATCTTCTTTTAGCGGATATTTTGCTGCCAGTTGGTAATGTTTACAGAAGCGTTTAGGTAGAGTATTATATACTTAAATTATTCTCGTGAATCGTATTTTTATGTACATATTTAATTAAACAATAAAAATAAAAAAAAACATTTTTCAGAAGTATTGTTCACACATTGCATAGCAGTCATATTCAAATGAGTTTGAATAATTATGTTTATTATATTATTATATAAGGTTTTTGGGTTTGTAGGTCACAATAGTGGACTGTGAGTTAAGACGCTTCGATATCGGTTCTCGTCTAAGGCGCTAGACTATGCGATGCGACTTGCAAGGCGATTTATGTGAAATGAAACGCTCACGTTATTTAGTGCCACATATGGCACAAACCCTGGAAAGCCGCAAATAAATTATTACAGACATCGCGACGAGCCTCGTTTTCAGACTGAACTCGCATACCTACCCGTCCTAAAGTCGTGGCCACCTTTGTACCATCGGCCGAAATATTTACAAATAATTTTTAAAAAAAATCGCATTTGCAGCCAGACCCAGTCGAACACAGACTACCTTTAATGACTGCTTTTTATCGTGGTAAAATCATCCAATGAGTCCTCCAACCCAGGGCTGGGCGGGAGGGACTGTTAGACTTGTACTGACAAAAATCACGGTGTCCTTCAGTAGCCCTTTGTGTACCTGGGTCGCGGTATACGTCCCGGCAGGCCTTGGTCCTCTAAATACAAATATCGTTTAAAAAATCTTTTATGAACAAAATCAGTGTGTGTGTGTGAATGCTGCATTAGATAAGGGCCTTAACTCTTTATAGGACAGACAGTCAGTGGAGAGGAGATCTTTATCCCACCAGTATAGTAGGGCCATTATAGACTGTTGCGGGAATGTTGAAAAAGGGCGATTGAAAGAACAGGGTGGTTTAGGCCGGCCGCATACATCAGTTATTTTTCCGAACGGAATTCGAAATGATGAATGAAAGTGAACAACACACACAAAAGATGCACACACACTTGTAAGAATTCACTGTGTTCGGATAGAAAACGGATCAGGAAAACTAATGTATGCGGCCAGCCTTAGAATGATTCTGACAATCCTTTCCGGTATTGTAAAAGGCATGTCCAAAAACGGTCCACTATTCTATTCCCATTGACGGCGATGTGGACGATTTCTATTTTTAATTTTCCATTTTATCATATTTGTAACTAGTTCATTGCTTATTATTATAAATTAGATTGTAAACCTGCAGTGTTTCACTAGGTATTATATTTTAGAAAAATATGGAAAAAAAATAATTTCAAATTTTGTCCACAATTTGAATGACGATGATGTCATTAAAATATTAATATTATTTTGTTTTTTTTTTTGTCAAGGAAAAAGGCCAAGAACTTGTCCAATTATTTGGTGTCTCTCTTTAGAGGCTCTCATTACCTCACTACTTGAATTAATTTTACCGCGTTGATTAACATATATTATTATTATAAGAAATCATGGTATAATTTCAACAATGAAACGACGGAATAGCCGTCGTTTTAGCGTGTTTACATTACATACAAACTATCAAGTCCTTATTTTTCGAAATAACTTAACCAATTTGAATTAAACTTCATACACATAAGAAGGATACACAGGTCTGAAAATGTATTAGATAATATGTATTATAAAATGTATAGTTATAAAATGGAAATATCAGTTTAGTCATTTCGAAAATTAAATTCATGAAAGTTTGTATGAAATGTCATTCGGCGTACACGCACATAAATTCGCGTTATTAAGAACCATATTAGTTCTTTCTAGGGTACCTAAAGGGGAAAATGGGATATTACTAAGACTTCGCTATCCGACTGTCCGTATGTCACCAGATTGTATCTCATAAATCGTGATAGTTAGACAGTTGTTTTCACAGATGATGTATTTATGGTACCGCTATAACAAGATATACTTAGTAAAAAACCAAATAAAAATAAAAATGTAAGGCGTCTCACATACAAAAGATATGATTTTTTTGCCTTTTTATAGATAATGGTAGGCAAGCCATTGTGTGCGGGTCCAACTCGCACTTGGCACGGTTTTTCTACGTAGGTGTATCATAGTGTGTGTCCACACTGGAAGCCTAGCGCGACGGCGGCGGCGGGCGCGGTGGCGGGCGCGGCGGCGGACGCGATCTGTGTTCACACTGCCGATCTAACGTTTATTTTTGTAGAGGCGACTGCAGGTGTTGCAAACCGGTGGTACAAAGTAGTTTCTATAAATCTTGTTTAAAGAAATTCATTTTAAAATATTTTATAGGTTGTTTAGGATAGTATACAAGTAAATTATCAACCATTCTACATGATTCCAGTCAAGTACAGTAAAAATATTTTAAATATTTACATATGCCTCCTACGGTAGTATTTTAGTGCATGTCCTGATAACTAGATGGCGCTGACTATAAGACCGAAATGGTTTGCTACACCTGCCACCCACTCGTTATATCTGTTGTTGCCTAGCAACGCCTAGGCTCGCAAAATCGCTTGTAGCCATCGCGCTAGGCCCCCGCCTTAGTCACTTCAGTGTGGCCACGAGCGGCGTTTTCATACGTTCAGTATTATCGCGCCCGCCGCCACCACCGCGCTAGGCTCGCAGCTTTGAGCACATAGAGTGCTGTGAGTAGTGGTCAATAGCTAAGCTAATTTGTGGCTTAGCTTAGCAATAAAAGTCATGGGATTTCTTCCTACACTATGTAATAATAATCAATAACAGTTTAATTCAATTAATGTAATTAATAGATGGTATTTCATAGATATTCAATACGATTAAAACGTGGTCTTTGTTACGCCACGCGCCGAGCTACGGCGTAGCACGCACTTTGCTACGAAGGGCTACAGACTATTTCGTCATGAATTTTTAAAGTTACAGCATTTGATTTTAATTATTTATTTCTTTATGTATCTACTCTACCATATAAGTAACCTTTTACTATCTGACTGTGCAGGTACATCCTGTTCAGCTTATGGGTGAATCGCATATTCAGGTGATTCCCTAGGCGAAATTTATTAAAACAGGTTTTTTATAAGTAGCAATGTAATATAAAATTTAACTTCATTATAAACACATTTAACAAATTGGCCGGATGGTTTCCAACATATTTATTGCGTTTTAAACTCAAATTGCATTTGAAAACGTGGCCAGGGTAATCAACGAGCTAGCGAAAACAAAACCAGGGGAATCAAATAATTACGTTCGTAATTTCGTCCTGAACCAACGAGCGACGCAATACTTCACAACGACGGCGACGTTCGTAGTTCTACCAGCAGCGCACATGCTACGGCACGGAGACAGTCTTCTAGAAAATTCTACTAAGATATTTGAAGATTTGTGACACGCCACGGGAATCACTGTTTAGTCTCGGACAAACTTTATATTGTAATTCTTAATACAACTATCATACATATTATACATGGTGTATCTTTTTTAAATATATCTACAACAATCCTGGTAGCGATTAGACCGCACTGTTTTGTATACATTCCTATGTAAGAATTTTGTTGGTATTTTGTTTGCAAAATGTGCAGCGGACGCGCCAGGGGTATCAATATTTAGGCCTTTTGGATTTTTTCAATATAGTGGCATAAAAAATATTTTGGTTTGTAATTTAAATACTGATAGATTTTTTCTTCAGACAACGTAAAATTAGCCTGTCAAGATTCACCCTTATGCCGTCGAATGGCACAAGTATGGACTGATGGGCATGAAGACGGCGAGTAATGTACAACTCGCCGTCCAATCAGGAACCATGCTCGGGTCGACGGTGCGTCTAGTTTCACACGCCCCTCAAAGAGCTGTCAGCAAATGCCAATCAAACGCCTGACTAAACAAATTACTGTCACCCTGGAACTTAAAGGGCAATTGAAAGAACACCGTGGATTTTAGTCAGCACGAGTCTGACAGTCCTTTCCGCTCTGCCTATGGCTGGAGGACTCATCGGATTTAAAAAAAAAACTGTACTGAATAGAACATAGAGCGAGCAGCCTCGCGAGGCATTTGCTTCGCGAAGCGCGAGCAAAACAAAAGCCGACACTGGATGGCTCGCCGTGGGGCGCCGGCTTAGAATTGCGTTCCCCCAATTCATCCCGTGGGTGTCGTAAGAGGCGACTAAGGGACAAACCGGAGGTCGGGCAGCAGCGTCCTCCGTGTACCTACTGCACATCCTCACTGCGATCGCCAACCCGCCTGCCAAGCGTGGCGATTTAAGGCAAATTACCCCCTTTATGATTGAAAGCACAGAAACCAGGCCCCCAGTCCCCGGCAGCTCCGCTATCCCTGGCGCGGGTAGCGGTCAAGGTAACGGCGGAGCAGGGGGTGCTAAGAATCTCCGGAAGAGATCCGGCTACCCACCCCCACGACGACTGGCCCTGGTAACACACAACATACGCACAATGAGGACTGACGAAAAGATCTGCGAGCTGGAAGAGGAGCTGAGCAAGTTACACTGGGACATTATAGGGCTATGCGAAGTCCGTAGAGAGGGGGAGGACACCGTAACCCTGAAGTCTGGTAACTTGCTCTACTACCGGGAGGGCGACCAACAGTCCCAAGGTGGTGTCGGGTTTCTCGTTCACAAGTCCCTCGTAAACAACATAATAACCATCGACAGTGTGTCGAGCAGGGTGGTATACCTAATACTCAGAATATCCAAAAGATATTCGCTGAAGGTCATTCAGGTATACGCACCGACCTCGTCACACTCCGATGATGAAGTGGAGACTATGTATGAGGACGTAAGTAGGGCCATACATAGTACCAAAACCCACTTCACTGTTGTTATGGGGGACTTTAACGCAAAGTTGGGCAAGAAAAGCGGTGATGAGTTGAGAGTGGGGCAATTTGGGTATGGGCAACGGAACCCTAGGGGACAGAGGCTGGCCGACTTTCTGGAGAAAGAGGAACTCTTCATGATGAACTCTTTCTTCCAGAAGCCACCTCACAGGAAATGGACCTGGTTGAGTCCCGATGGTTTCACGAGAAACGAGATAGACTTCTTCATGACCGACAAGAAACGGATATTCAGTGATGTCTCTGTGATCAACAGGGTAAAAACCGGTAGTGATCACCGAATCGTAAGAGGCTCGCTGAATATCAATGTTAAACTTGAAAGGTCCAGCCTGATGAAGTCTACGCTCCGACCTACTCGGTCCCATATTCAAAACCCCGAAAGCTTTCAACTCGAGCTCTCTAATCGCTTTGCTTGCCTTGAGAACTTAGTTTCAGTGGACGAGATCAACGACGGGCTAGTGGAAACTGTCCGCACGGTAGGCTCTAAGTTTTTTAGACCCTGCCGTAAAGATAGACCTCAGAAATTGACCGAGCAAACCTTAAACCTCATGGCTGAACGACGCTTGCTACAGCTGCAGTCTTCCGATGACGCGAAGTCATATAGGCAGCTCAATAGACGTATATCTAAGTCCTTGCGACACGATCTGCGTCTCTTTAATACGAATCGTGTTAAAGAGACCATACAGCGAAACCAAGGCTCCAAAGTGTTCGCAAAGGACAAGTCTATTGGGCAAAGCCGGATGACAAAGCTGAAACGGGAGGATGGCAGCATAGCGTCGACCAAAGCAGAGGTTTTAGGCGAGATCGAGAGGTTCTATGGACAGTTATACACTTCGGTCGCAAAGCCCGTTGACAGCTTGGTAAGAGATCCAAGAGCCAAGCTGTCCCGACATTATACCGAAGATATCCCGGACATCAGTCTGTACGAGATTAGGATGGCCCTGTTGCAGCTTAAGAACAACAAGGCGCCGGGCGAGGACGGAATCACTTCAGAGCTTCTGAGAGCGGGTGGAACACCGGTACTTAAAGTCCTCCAGAAACTCTTTAATTCCGTCCTGTCCGAGGGCAAAACGCCTCAAACGTGGAGCAGGGGTGAGGTGGTGTTGTTCTTCAAAAAAGGTGATAACAGCCTATTGAAGAACTACAGACCCATCACGCTTCTGAGTCATGTTTATAAGCTGTTTTCAAGGGTTATCACGAACCGTCTCGAACACAGACTTGATGACTTCCAGCCTCCCGAACAAGCCGGTTTCCGAAGAGGCTATAGTACCATAGACCACATCCATACGCTGCGGCAAGTTATACAGAAGACCGAAGAGTATAACTTGCCATTATGCTTAGCGTTTGTGGACTATGAGAAAGCCTTCGATTCGGTGGAAACATGGGCGGTACTTGAGTCACTCCAGCGATGCCGTATTGACTATCGGTACATCGAGGTGTTGAAGTGTTTGTATAATAACGCCACCATGTCGGTCCGAGTACAGGAGCAGAGCACGAAGGCAATTCCATTGAGAAGAGGCGTAAGACAGGGGGACGTTATCTCCCCTAAACTGTTTACTGCCGCAATGGAAGACGCCTTCAAACTCCTGGAATGGCAAGGACTTGGCATCAACATCAACGGCGAATACATCACTCACCTTCGGTTTGCCGACGACATCGTAGTCATGGCAAAGTCGATGGAGGAACTCAGCATGATGCTCGATGGCCTCGACCGAGTTTCACAACGGGTGGGCTTGAAAATGAACATGGACAAGACGAAAATTATGTCAAATTCCAATGTTGTGCCCACCCCAGTCTCTGTTGGAAACTCGGTAGTCGAAGTTATTGACTCATATATCTATTTAGGACAAGTAGTCCAATTAGGTAGGTCCAACTTCGAGAAAGAGGTCAACCGCCGAATCCAACTCGGTTGGGCAGCGTTCGGGAAGCTACGCAATGTCTTTTCGTCCGACATACCTCAGTGCCTCAAGACGAAAGTCTTCAATCAATGTGTGTTACCAGTGATGACTTACGGCACCGAAACGTGGTCTTTCACTATCGGCCTCATCTCAAAGCTCAAAGTCGCTCAGCGAGCTATGGAGAGGGCTATGCTCGGTGTTTCTCTACGTGATCGAATCCGAAATGAGGAGATCCGTAGACGAACTAAAGTCACCGATATAGCCCACCGGATTAGCAAGCTGAAGTGGCAATGGGCAGGCCATATTGCTCGCAGAGCAGATGGCCGATGGGGTCGAAAAGTGCTAGAGTGGAGACCGCGGACGAGCAAGCGCAGCGTAGGACGTCCACCAACGAGGTGGACAGACGACCTTGTAAAGGTCGCCGGAAGACGCTGGATGCAGGTCGCTTCCAACCGGTATATGTGGAGATCTAAAGGGGAGGCCTATGTTCAGCAGTGGACGTCCTATGGCTGAGATGATGATGATGATGATGATGATGGATGGCTCGGGCGTTTGGTCGATCGCCCGCGGCAGCGAACGCGCTTTCCTCGGCCGAGACACGTCCACACTAACCGAGCTGCTTCGCGCGGCAAATGCCTCGCGTGGCTGCTCGTTCTTTGTGGACGCACCTACTGATGAATGCGGTAGAATTCTAATGTTTTCTTTCTTAACTTAAAATATCCATAAAAGTGCTACTGAAAATATTGTTAATTTTCCTACACAGACTATGTAACAAATTTTCAAAGGCGCGTCAATATTAAATTGGGTTAAATTGCTACCTCCAGGTTTTCTCGGTGTAGATATAACACAATTATCGGTTTGCTTCAAGTCGGTGAAGTTCCCTCAAATATGTACTATCTCCTTCATAAAATTATTAATTAAGTTATCAACCAATCGGAGCTTTAGAATTTCTTCGGTTTCAGGAGGTCTACTTTCTAAGTCCGTAAGCGAAGACGCGGGTACGGCTACGGATACGGATGTACATAACGTCAAAATCAAAATTTCGATGGACAAAATTTTGAGATCGCGCCACGACTGAAATCCTTTTGACGCGGCATTATTGTCTATGTTATTACATTATCATCAAAAAAAAAGTAGTACCGCGAATTTTCCGCAGGTGATGAGTCATCACGGGACTAACGAATACCGCGACTCGGGAAAGTAAAAGGCTATTGAAGGACACCGTGGATTTTAGTTAGTACAAGTCTGACAGTCCCTACTGCCCTGCCCTGAGTGGGACGACTCATTTGATGATCTTACCACGCTAAATAAAAAAAAAAGGTGATGAGTGGTGGCGCTATCTGTCAAATCGTAGTATCATTCATTCTTAGTTCGGGCTCGATTTAACTGGACCTGGAAAACGCCCGTAACTAAGGCCGAAACCACGGGTGTCGGGCTTAGAGATTAGACCCCCAGTTACATTCTACATTAGCATTTATTAACATTTTTGATATAGTTCTCAATAGCTCGGAGCGTCTTTAAAGCGAACTGAAAGTTGGTTCTAGTTTGATTCAGCAGCTCTGGTCTTCTGCGAATCTTATTTTTAGGAATGAAAAGGTTCCTAAGGTCGTCTTAGTTGTTGCTTTTTGTACGGTATTATTATAAGTGATTAGTTTAAAGATTAATAGAGGAGGTCTGTTTCAAAATTTTGTTAAATTAAAGTAGATCTTCGGTGATTCTTTCAAGGGACATTTTGGGAAGAAATCCGGGAGACATTTTGGATTCTGAGGGAGACAATAAAATATTTTTTTTACTAAACGCAACATCACGTTCGAAATAAGAATGATGACTCGTTGATAAATTAGAGATGATTTACTTTTAAAATAGAGTTCGATTATGCACTCACTTAGGTGAAGTAAGTTCGTGAACGAATAGCGCTACAACAAAACGGGAAAATATTGGGCCGTCCATAGATATCTGGAAATTTGTTTTACGTTACACAAAACGATAGGTTATTTTGACAGAAAACTCTTCCTGGATTGGTTCGGTGGACTGTACCCTTAGCACGAGTTTTCACTCTTTTACTTTACAGCGTCTTTCCAGTATTTACAGCGTTTCTTGTATGAAAAAATGGAACAGCGCCTCTGGTGTGCGAAGTAGGAACTAATTTTTTCCTTGAAAATTGTCAATTTGAAGTTGTCACAGTTCCAGTTTACTTTACGTCTCAAATACTGAAAACTCGTGCTCAGGGTACTGGATCGGTTGGTAGTACCACGGGTTGTTTTCTTACTGGTGTTACTACTGGTAGTACCTAAATATCGATAGTACGACGGGCAAGAAACGAATAAGGGTGGGTTCATATCTGACGGAACATCCGTCGCGTATTGTCGGTCAAGTATTTTTCTAAACATTTGTCTGTTCTGGCGTTCTACGACCGATGATCCGCAACGGATGTTCCGTCAGCTATGAACCCACCCTAAGACCACCATTCTGTCATTCTATTCATAAGATCTACTTTGAATTGAATTGTGTCTGTAATTTTTATTTGTACATCACAGAATAGATAAAACAGGTCTCCTCTTTTATCTATTTTGTGGTGTACTTAGAATATTTTATACCTATAATTATCTCAGGTCCAATTTAAAACCAGGGTGGGGCACTAGTTATCCGAATTTCGTTAAACTAAACCCATTTTGAAACAGCTGTGAGACACATAATACCTTCTTTTTTAAGTTGTTTTATAGGCTTATCATTTGTTAGTTTTACCTGGAAAGTTTTCAGGGAGTTAAAATTTAAATTTTATAGATTTTTATGAGATCTTTCCGAAATTAAAGTATGCGACCACAAAGTAACTTTGTCGCTCGCCCCGCCAGATTGCAAAAATGGCGCCTAATAGCAGTTTTTCTTACTCATTTTACGATTGTAACACAAGTATTAAAATTACAAGGTTTTTTTTCCAAATTTAATATTGTATCAAGATAATTTGAAAAAAAACCTGCCATTTATGTCTTAACAACTGTTTTGTAAGAGTAGTAGGTAATAGGTTTGGCGCACGAAGTATTCTTAAATATGCGTTTCGACAAAAAATCAGTCGCATTTTTTCATAAATACTATCAAATAGGTGCGTCCACACAGAGCGCGCAGCCTCGCGAGGCATTTGCTGCGCGAGGAAACTGACAAGCGAGGCTGCTCACTCTGTATGGACGCGTCTATTGTTTTTCGACCGAGGCACGAAACAATTTAAGCGAGCAAAACAAAAGCCGACACTGGATGGCTCGGGCGCTCGGTCGCTTGACCGCAGCAGCGCTGTCACTTGCCTCGCCCGAGACACGTCCACACCAACCGAGCTGCGCGCGGAAAATGCCTCGCGAGGCTGCGCGCTCTGTGGGGACGCACCTATTCAATAAGGGTATTCTATTTACATCCACGTTCAGAACTAATAAAATCGTTTTTACTTTGACCTGATTAAAAAAAGTAAATACAGAAGAGTCGTTGTTTCTCAGAAAATTAATGGTCTAAAGTAAAATGGTTAAGTTAATTTAGTTATACATTTTTGGTGCTTGAATAGAAACAGGAAATTGGACGAAATGTGATTGTAAGGGTATTTTTACTTGACTTAATACAATATTCAAAGGAATAGCTTGCCATTTTTGAAGTTGTTGTTAAAAATAGATTTCTAAAACTTTGTGACGTAGGTAGGCAAAACAATTATTTGGATAGTTAAACTTGGTTGGAAGAAATTTAACAAGGAATAATTGTGGGTGTACCAATTAGTTAATTTGATAAGGTTAGATACTTTAATAGGCCTCCCTGTTCAATTTCCAATTTTAACTATAACAAAATTAGATTCAATTTTATTTTTTTAGTAATAATACCTAACTCACTCGACGAACATCTTTCGAGGCTTTCCCTAGGTGGTTGGATCAAAGGGCCTGATTCAGAAGGCAGTACTCCCCAATACGTCTCGCAACGTGAGGAGTTTCCTGTCTCTGGAGCCCTAACCACCGGTAGCTTGGCTACCTTCTTCCATACGGCCGGATAATTTTTTTTTTTGTTTTTTTTTTTTGTAAGGAATATTTAAAATTATTTTAATATCATTATGATCGTAAAATAAACAAAATAACTCACATACAAAAACACCCAAACCAGGATCTCTGACACACAGACGAGGCCCTTTTTATCGTGGTAAAATCAAAAGAGTCCTCCCACCCAGGGCGGGACGGGAGGGACTCTCAGGCTTGTACAGATTAAAATCAACGGTGATCCTTCAATAGTCCTTTATATTCCCGGGAAACGATTATACCTGTTGAGATAGACCTTCGTTTTTGGCCCTCTAAGGGGGTATGGCCGGGCCTAAGATGGCCAAAGCCTGCCGGGGTCGCGGGACTGTCTCACCTGGTAACCGTGACCCTGGGTAAAGGGCTATTGAAGGATCATCGTGGATTTTAGTCAGTACAAATCTGACAGTCCCTCCCGCCCGCGCGCCCCCCCGGCACTTTTGCCCTAAAAATCGTCAATGGGCGAAGCCCTAAACTCTTATGCACGTGCTTGAAACCTGACGCGGCTGAAACAGACCGTTGCCGAAAGAGTTTTCAGACTTTTTCAGATTTCAAAATAAGCGGTTTGGCCGAACGTGCACAGACAACGTTACGTAAATACGAATGATTTTAAAATTGAAAGTACTTTTAGTATTATTAACTTAGTTTTAATATTTTATTCACATTTATTACGAGTGGAAATTGTTGTGCTTATTGTAATTTAAGCTAAACCTAAAATGCTCGCGGGCATGCGGGCGGCGAGTAAAGCAAAAAAGCATCAAATGAATCCTTCCGCCCTGCCTTGGGCTCCAGGATTCATTTGATGATTTTACCACGCAAAAAAAAAGGTGTATGGCCCCTTCAGATTGCTGACAGCTCTTTGATAACACGACGCGCCGTCGATCCAGGCATGGTCTTAAGACCATAACTGACCCTGAACAGTGAGGGAATAGACATCACCAAGTGGGACACAATCTCAACGATGTATAATAATCATCAAACCGTCAAAACTCGGCTCATTATTTCTCTAACAGAAACAAGCGTCCTTTCTGTGAGCTGAAAGGTGTCAAATCCTCGCAATTTGTGGGATTAGTCGAACACGTAATATCTATTTGTCGCTATCTTGTGGTCATGAGTTCTAGAGTTAGACATCAAAGGAATTGAAACTTATAGCTGGAACTCTAAACTTGAACTATTCTAGTGTCTAGACTTAGGCAATGAGCAATATCCTTAAAAGGCTACAAATTAAATTCTGATCAATAATTCTTTTTGTACACCAAAATGGATAAATATGCTCTGAACCAAATCTAAAACTCGCGTTAGCAAGATTTCAGGGATACCCCTCGGTTCGGTTAGGTTCCTTTAAACCCTGCAAATAGAAATAGAATCCCCGCGAAGCGGGGCTTCCTCGACCCTACTAAGGTCGATTTTTTTATTACAGAAAATAGGTTAATTTTTACAATAAGTACTTTATGACACATTTGGCGAGCAATTATCTATTCTGGCAGGTATTTCGATTTTTTGGTTTTAAAATAGGTACTTACTACGGTAGGCGTTTAAACACAAGTCATCCTAAAATAATAACAGCTGCACAGATCGATCTTCAAAGTTAAGCTGCGCTTGCTTAGGTTGGTCTGTAGACGGATGACCAATGACCATAGCGAATTTCTTCTGTACTTAAAAGCACGTAATACCGTTGTAATCTGGTGTCATTTGTAGATCTTCGATTGTCGTTGCTGTTAGTCAGAAGCTCGAATGTCTGACATCCAGTCTTAAGGTGGCGGTTCGCGCCGGAGACCGAGACAGGAGACAGCGACCGGAGACCGCGACAGGAGACCGCGAAACTACTTAACATTAGGCAATGTATGAGCGGCAGTTCGCGAGCGAGACAGCGACAGGAGACAGATACGGTAGCAATAGCAAGCGGCGCGAACTGGCACCTTTACTAAGGAGTATCGTATTACTCTGATAGTGGGTTGTGGAGGTCAGATAGACAGTTGCTAAATATAAAACACTGATATGCAGCTGCAGCTGGTTAAACTGGAAGCCGACCCTAACAATCATGGTTGGAAAAAGTCTATGCCGATGATGAGACCTAATAATAGCGGCCATACACCATACTGCCTATCGTACAATCGGCATGACGATCGATTTGATCAAATTGGCAGTTCGTCCATATACACCATACACCATACTGCCTATCGTACAATCGGCATGACGATCGATTTGATCAAACTTCAAATCGGCAGCAGTGATGCCAACTTAACAACTTTATAGCTAGATGTAGCTATTATTCGGTGACCGACGCGACAGCTACAATTTTATAAAACTTGTGGCTTAACTTTTTAGCTACTTTTTTACCGACTTGTTTTTTTACCGATTTATCCCACAAGTGGGAATCAGTTGGTAATACAAGTGAAGGTCGGAAAACATTTGCTTATCGTTAAGCAAATGTTTTCAGACCTTCAAGCGATTTTCGACTTTATTGACATTTATGCAAACACCGGATTTTAATGAAGGAGCAATGTTAGCCAACGAGAATGTGAGAAAAACAAACTAAATTTTGAATGTCAATAAGGTCGAAAATCGCTTGAACCTGTTTTTTAACTTGCTTAACGATAGCAAGTTAAAAAAAGGTTCAGGCGATTTTCGACCCTCCATTCCATTCCATTACAGTCCAGTCCATTCCATTCCATGGTAATACACACATTACCCTCCTTTGCGTCGCGCAGTCTGTAAAAAGTGTCGTTACATTTTTTTCCGCCTAGCCCCCTTTCGAAACGCGCCATAAGGAACTTCGTTCCAAAAAAATATACGTTTCGAATTGAGAAACTCCTCCTTTTTTTTACGTCGGTTAAAAAGTAGCTACCGAATATTAGCTAGATCTAGCTAACCTATAAACCTATAAAGTTGCTAAATTGGTATCACTGCTGCCGATTTGAAGTTTGATCATTCCGATTTGATCAAATCGATTTGATCAAATCGGCGTGATCAAATCGGCATGATGAAGCCTATTGTCATGCCAATTTGATGGATTCCACGCCCACACACGGTCAAATCTAACTGATCAAATCGGCAGCGTCATGCCGATTGTACGATAGGCAGTATGGTGTATGGCCGCTATAAGCAATTGTAGGTTGGGAAGTGTTGCCTTTGAGATCGAGGGCGCTCAGAGTGGGGAGCCTGTCCATTCACTTTGATGCACAGGTTGAACCTGGAGTTGGTCTTTTAAGAGGACCTGGTTTCCAGGAGCAAATTATTTCCCCTTAAAAGAACTATCAGCACGTAAGGGGTCTAGTGCTGATGGTGACCATCGTGGTAGTTTTAAAGAGAGAAGAATCACACACCGCTGGGTCGTATACTTAAAGATCGGGCGCTCTTTGAAGGTTTACCAAAAAATCTTTAAAATTAACTATCTATACATATAATAAATCTGTAGGGTCAATTCTGTACATTGAAAATATTGAAAAAATAAATAGCGGGGGGTGTTGCTGGATCGATACCAAACCCAAATATGTGATTAAAAAAATTTTTGTCTGTCTGTCTGTCTGTCTGTATATGCAGGCATCACGTGAAAACTAACGGTTCGATTTCGATGAAACTTGGTATAATTATACCTTATTATCCTGGGCATAAAATATGATACTTTTTATCCTGGCAAAATACGTAGAAAAAAAAAACTGTAACAAACCTTATTATGGAACCACTGGCGACACCTATTATCAAATAGAACATTACGCCACGCCTGCCTCCATTGATTTCTAAAAAGGTTCCACCACTCACCACTAGATGGCGTTGTGCCTATGACGCGCATTTCTGAATCGCGGTGTTAAGATTCTCCGAGAGTTAATGACTACCGCGACTTTATTATTTTTCTTTGTAACTTAACTAGCAGTGCACTTGCGGGCTACGTCCTAATTGGAATAGCTTCACAAGACTCGGCTACACTAAGTTTTATCATAAAGTTAAACAGTAATTCAATTTTGTTATTTTTGATTTATAGGACCAAAAACCCCTGCCTTCGTCCTCCCTGGGGAAAGGTGGTCGGGACTTTTCCTATTTTATATAAATAATTTGTACGTTGTGGACAATAAAATCTTTGTCAAGAAACCGAACTTCTCTTCGTGCCGGCAACGGTGACTAACATCCCGCGCGATCCATATAATTTCTGAATTTTGATGCGAGCGGACGTGTCCAGTGTGGCGAGCGGTCGTCCGTGGAATTAATATTGCATGCGTGTAATTTCAAACCGTGCTTTTCAGCGCGACCTTTTTGATTACTGTTCCGATCAGTTATTTGTAAATACAAGGTCGGAATTACTATAAAAAAATACTTACTACAGAACGCGAGCTCAACAGCAGTAGCTCAATAGATCTCCTTAATTATTATAGGCTTAGCCGTATTTGGGTCCAATAGATATTTATAAGATGTCATTGTCAGAGTTACTCAAAATGGAGAAATAAACCATCCACGCGAAGACCGACATCCGCGCGGACGGAGTCGCGGGCGGAAGCTAGTTTATAATATAACTCCGACTGCTCACTCAGCTTCTAAAATATACCTCGATAAAAACTGACTAGCTTTTTCTGTATTATTTTAATTATTTTATAACTTACATTAGCTACACAAACCTGCCCGGGTCGATTCCGAGCGTTATGTTCCACGCGCGCCTCAAATAGTGTCAGTATAAAGCCTCCTGCAGACACACGCGATTAATCGCGCGGGGCGACATGTCGCGGTCCATTCGCAGTACATTTAGAGTGGAAATTAGCTTGGCTCGTTGTCGCAGCGCGATTAATCGCGTGTGTCTGCACGAGGCTTAACTATGACGGGGACGGTTTCAATGCTAAGTATGGGGAACCCCCAAAATTTGCTTTTTTTTGTGTGAAAATCCTAATGCGGATCACATATAATACATCTACTTACCAAGTTTCAACAGGATCGCTTTTATACTTTCGAAGACAGACATGACGAATCTGTTAGGGTTCCGTTTTTGCCATTTGGCTACGGAACCCTAAAAAGCTACGCATACCATTAAACAGGTAGGTCTATGTTTCATTAGTAATTTTGTAATGTCAGTAAAATATACCGAAATTGTCCGAAATACAAAGGTAATTTACACAAAAGTATACCTAATGTAATAGAAGTGTTGTACCAAACAAACAAAGCTTGCTTTTTATTTAATCATTATTTATTTTAGGGGCATTGAATTACCCAGTTACTGGGTTGTGGAGGTCAGATAGGCAGTCATTATCATCATCATCATCATCTCAGCCATAGGACGTCCACTGCTGAACATATGCCTCCCCTTTAGATCTCCACATATACCGGTTGGAAGCGACCTGCATCCAGCGTCTTCCGGCGACCTTTATAAGGTCGTCTGTCCATCTCGTTGGTGGACGTCCTACGCTGCGCTTGCTAGTCCGCGGTCTCCACTCTAGCACTTTTCGACCCCATCGACCATCTGCTCTGCGAGCAATATGGCCTGCCCATTGCCACTTCAGCTTGCTAATCCGGTGGGCTATATCGGTGACTTTAGTTCGTCTACGGATCTCCTCATTTCGGCAGTCGCTCCATGTAAAATACTGATGATAGTAAGATGCCCGGTTGGACTGAAAGCCGAGAAGGCAGGCAAATGATTGTGAATCATCATCTGCCTGCTTTTGTTGCCCTTGATGAAAATCTTGTTCGAAAATTATGTAGTCTATTTTCTAAGAACTTGAAATTCAGAAAATCACTTTTGCCTAAAAGGATCTTGGTTGTATAATCCAATTAGGCTCAGTAGGTTCTTGAAACCTTTTATTCACTTAAAATAATATTACCTGATTAAGACAAAATTAATATAAAATGTAGTTTCAGAAAAACAAAAAAAAAAGTAGTATAAAATGTAGTGTCAGGCCTGTTGGTCTAGTGGTTAGTGACCCTGACTGCTATGCCGGAGGTCGTGGGTTCGATTCCCACCCAGGACAAATGTTTGTGTGATGAGCACGATTATTTGTTCTGTGTTTGGGTGTAATTTATCTATAATATGTTTGTATTTAGAAATATGTTAGTATGTTTATCAGTTGTCTAGTACCCATAACACAAGCTCTGCTTAGCTTGGGACTAGATGGCGTTGTGTGATAGTTGTGGAATATTATATTATTATATTATATTAGTTTAAACTCACCCTTACTAATATTATAAATACCATAGTTTGAATTTTTGGATGGATAAATGTTAAATTTTGTTATTCAATCATTTCAAAACGGCTAAACGGATCAGTGTTAATTCTATGTGTTATTCCAGACCTTTCTCTGTACCAATTTTATTCTATATTCGTTCAGTAGTTTTATGTGAAAGAATAACAATCTTCCTTCATAATTCACACAGCAAAAGAGTGGAAGTCACTATCTGCGTCTGTGTTTCCGAACGCATACAACCCGACTCTCTTCAAAGTTAGAGTGAACAGGCATATTTTGAGTAAGCTCGCTCCATCGTAGGCTTTGTCTGACACCTTAAACCTAGACTTGAGTTAAAAGAACAAACCCAAAACAAATTTAAAAATAAAAAACGACGGGAGTGCCGGCAGAAGTGAAGACTTCTTTATTACTGTGTTATATTTTAAAGCCTCCTGCAGACACACGCGATTAATCGCGCGGGGCGACATGTCGCGGTCCATTCGCAGTATTTTTAGAGTGGAAATTAGCTTGGCTCGTTGTCGCAGCGCGATTAATCGCGTGTGTCTGCAGGAGGCTTAAAACTGGGGTGGTACAGATATGAAATTAACGAATTTTGTTGTACAGGTGTCAAATCACAAATGTTTTCATATATGCTCGATAGATGAGTTGCGCGATTAAAATGCAGGCTATCGTTTGCCTCCTAAACGAAATAGCAGACCGGTCACGTGTTCGTCTTACGAATTTTCGATCAGGGTCACGTGTCCTGACGCGAGTTTAAAATTTTTTACCCATAACAAAAAAAAAAGTGTACAACGCCGCTAGAGAAGTTTTCACTTCAAAAACAATCATACTTAAATGTAGCCTCACAAACTTCCTTATTTATAAAGTTAGACAGATTAGATAAATTAGATTTTGTAATTTATATTAGGATTTTTTTTACTAATTTCAACCATCAATAATCATAGCTGCCATTAATTCAACCAGTCCGGTTGCACCAAATCGTAAATCCATAACCAAAGATTAACCCGTTCACGTTAAAATGGACCGTCAATTATTGGCGATTGTCGGATTGCACCGCAATTATCAACTTCAGTCACTGATTAGAGGTCCGTTGTCCAGCTTGCCGGGTCCCCTCTTATTTGACTGGGTGACTGAATAATCAGTACATCTCCGTTGACAGTAAGCCTACCAACGTTTGAACTTTGATGTGGTTTCTCACTATTGTGTTGTTAGGTTCAAGTTCTTATTGCCAGGCGAGTGTGGCACTAGAATGAAGCGATTTTCCCCTGTCATTGAATAGATTGGCATCGCTCTCCGTTTGGAATTTGATTCGGTTGAGATGTTCATTTGTTTTAGTGTACCTATTTTGAAATGATTCTGTCATGTTTGTTGCAGAAAGCTAATAACTTTTAATTGGTTGTTGTAAATTCGCCTCAAAATTAATTCCCCACGAAAAAAAGTATGTATAAACTAGCCAAAGGTTTTTGTTTTTTTTTATTTTTTTTATTGTAAATTCGCCCCATTTCTTTTTTCCACACGGATAGCAGAACAATTAAATAATACAATCCAGCACAAAACTACCGAAAACGAGGACACAATGCGGAATTTGAACAGAAAGTACTAGGAGAACAGAATCAATACTTTTTTTCGTGGGGAATTATTTTTGTGGCGAAATTACAACAACCACTTTTAATCATCGTTTAATTATTGACTAATTACTATACTACGGTAGGATTTTTTCATGAATCGTCGATGCGTATTACAAATAATTTATTTAACTTACATTATAAACACAAAAAATAAAAATTAAGTACGAGTATTGCTTGTGTTTTGACGTCGAAGATTCAAATATATTAAACTAACGGCCCGCCCCGGCTTCGCATTGCTGCAATACAAATATGTTATACATAGAAGCTTTCCTTTGAAGCACCCTGTCAATTGATGAAAACCACAATAAATTCCGTTGCGCAGTAAGATCTAAGCGAACAGATGGGCGAGAAACTCCTCTATTTGTACTATAAGCTTACTAGCATCAAAAGCAGCATGGAGCAATGATCGCCCAGGTATCGGCCCCGACATAGGTACGAGTAGTAGGTCGTGGGTTCGAACCCAGATAGGCGCATTACTTTGTGTAATTTATTTCATCACCACTCTCTCAAAAGGAAAACATCGTGAGGAAACCGGTATGTCTTAGAACCAATAATCCCAAACAAATAATAATATGACATCTACCAACCCGCACTGAGTCCGCTTGGTGTATTATTATTATTGGTGCTGTATGTATTACCCTTTCATAGAGACGAGGCCTGCGTCCCAGCAGTGGGAAAATTAAAGGCTGTTGATGATAATGAAAGATTACTATAAATGGCTAAAGTATACTTATAATGTTTCAAGTCTTTTTTTTTCCGAATGCCAATTCAGTATTTCTCGTAAATCGGGGGCGTTTGAAACACAATCAGTTAAGTGATTCGTCTGTAGCAGTTAAGTGTGTGGGACTGTGGGTGGATATCGATAACACGAAATAATAAGGATTTCGAGAATTGTAAAGGGAGATGTCATCTAGGTATTAGGATTAAATGAATGTATGATTATATTCTTTGAATGAATTGTAATAGAATGTGGGTTAGTCTAGTGCAGCTATACTCAAAGTGTGCTCCGCGGAGCCCTGGGGCTCCGTTAAGTCTTTCTGGGGGCTCCGCGAGAATACAGCTAACTACCAGAATACCAAAACAAAATATCGCAATTGACTCTGGGACTGCGAGATGCCTAACCTCATGTAAGAATTCAACTCTCTTCGATCAAACCTACTATAAACCGATTAATGAAAAATAAAAAAACAGTTTCACACATCTTATTAGTTTTTTTTTTCGTTTTAATGTGATTCCCTGTTATTAAAGAAGGCATTTGTAACTTTTTGAAGTGAAAACTTCTTTAGCGGCGATGTACACTTTTTTGTAATGAGTAAAAATTGTTAAACTCGCGTCAGGATCACGTGACCCTGATCGAAAATTCGTAAGACGAAGAGGCAAACAATAGCTTGCGTTTTAATCGTGCAACGCCATCTATCGAGCGATGAAAACATTTGGGATTTGACACCTGTACGACACTAACAAGATGTAACAAAATTCGTTAATTTCATATCTGTACCACTCCAGTTTTAAAATATAACACACTAATAAAAAAGTTTTCACTTCTCCCGGCACTCCCGGAGTGCAATCCATCGTTTTTATTGTTTTATTTTGGGGTTCCCTCTAAAATTTTGCTTATCACAAGGGTTCCCCCACCAAAAAGTTTGAGAGCCGCTGGTCTAGTGGTTGTAAGTGCGACTGTTGTTCATGAGGTCCCGGGCTCGCTTTGCGGGTTGAGGAAAATTGTTACTGGGTTTTTCAATAACTAGGAATTTCCCAGTAGCAGCGACGGAGTTTTGATTCGTGCCCGGTTAATGGCTATAGGCTTGCTCTACATATAAAATGGTGAAATGTGAGTGAACTATCAGGTACTCAGTTCGGTGATTGTAGGCGTGGAGTTATAAGGCTGTGAATGACGATATCTTACTATACTATTTTTTAGGGTGACTGGTTACTATAGTGACCTTTACTTAAAACAAACTACTATCCTAAAGATTTTTTTAAGTATTAAAAAAGTAATCATCATCAGCCTATAAATGTTCCCACTGCTGGGACACAGGCCTCCTCTCTCTGTGAGAGGGAGTGGGCCGTAATCTACCACGCGGGCCCAGTGCGGATTGGTAGATGTCACATGTCTTCGAATTTTTGTAGTTTCCTCACGATGTTTTCCTTCACCGTTTTGAGAGCAGTGGTGTTGAAATAAATTACACAAAGTAATGTGCCTGACGGGGTTCGAATCCACGACCTACAACTCGTAAGTCGAGGCCGATACCACTGGGCCACCACTGCTCAAAAGTAATATCTATTAGAAATTATAATACACCAGCCGTACGAAAATCATGCGTGCTCCCTTTTTTTATTGTGGTAAAATCATCAAATGACTCTTTTCAGCCAGGACAGGACGGGAGGGACTGTCAGACTTATACCTAAAATCCACGTTGATCCTTCAATAGCCCTTTACGTTCCAGGATCACGGGTACCTGATGAGACAGTCGTATGAGACAGTAAGTTCAAAAGTAGGCACTTCGCGAGTGCGCCCGTTGATTTCATGCATGCTGCGATTAATTTGATAGTTCTCGCCTGCCCGCCGTCCGATCACGGACTATGCCCGGGTCGACGGCGCGTCGTGTTCCACGCGCGCCTCAAAGTGTTGTCAGCAATCTGACGGGGCTCCCCTTAGAGGGCCAAAGCCTGTCGGGGTCGCGGGACTGTCTCATTAGGTAACTGAGACTATGCAACGTAAAGGGCTATTAAAGAATCACCGTGGATTTTAGTCAGTACAAGTCTGCCAGTCCCTCCCGCCCCACCCTGGGTAGGAGGACTCAATTGATGATTTTACCACGAAAAAGAAAAAAAAAACTTTATGAATAAATCTGTCATATCATCTTCTCTTTCTGACACAAATCTCTCAGCCTCTCATACTTGTACATTTATTTTCAAGTAATAACGACGGACCAAAAGGTCGGCTCAATACATTGGTTAATAACAAATAAACTCCGGATAAACGCCGTCACCTTAATTATGGTGGACCTTTACGATCTCATAATGAGAATTACGACGATGCTTACCTTCCCTATTTCACGGTAAATTATCCTTTTTATGTATAAGATCATGACTGTATTAAATATTTGCGCAGTTATTTGAAGATACTATGTTTCATTATTAAAACGTTGAGAGCAATAGTGGCCAAGTGGTATCGGCCCCGACTGACGAATTGAAGATCGTGAGTTCGAACCTAGCCAGGCGCAAGTGTAATTTATTTCATCACCACAGCTCTCAAAACGGTGAAGGAAAACATTGTAATGAATGTCCCAAAACCCAAATTTCGAAGACATGTGATATCTAGCAACCCGCACTGGGCCCGCGTGGTGGATAACGGCCCACTCCCTCTCACAGAGAGGAGGCCTGTGTCCCAGCAGTGCAAGTATAATTATTATGCAGGAATTTACACAGAAATTAAACTCTCGGGAATTCGCTTAAAGCGATGCTGATTATTCAGTGCTGAGTGCAGTGGGGCAAATACTCGTATAAACTGATTTTGTGAATTTGCTCTTAGCATACCTAAGTGCGCATTTGCAAGTTATAAGCTGTCTGTGCCCAGTGTGTGGTGACTTAGGTGTCAACTCATCCGAGGATGAAATTTCACTTAATGAAAAAATTAAAGGGGTCGACCCATCTGCAAATTGAATGAGTAGTCGCGTAGCTAATATTAATGTGGTCATTTTATCCGAACTTTGAAATTCTGTCTGAATACAGAAAATGAGAACACGATGTGGAATCTAAACAGAAAGCAGCTAACATCTATGTCTGTGTGGTTTCTGACTATGCGTAGACAATTTGCTGATGTCATCGAAGACACATTATGCATGAATATCCAATATGTCTATTAACAAATAGCAAATCATGTCTGTACTTCATTCATAACATAACGCCCGCACTCCCCGAAGGGTAGGCAGATATTTACCTCATGTAAACCCACATTTTGTTAGTTATGTTTTGGTCCCGTGTAAATAGGGCGAGCCTAATGTCATTAACCAGGCACAAATCCAGGTTTCGTCGCTGTTACTGAGAGATTCCTAATGGAAAAACCAAGTAATACTTTGTCTTTCCGGGGAATCGAAACCAGGACCTCAAGTTCAGCAGTCTCGCTTGCGACTACTAAGCCCAACGAGACAGTCAATTTATTTGTATTTCGAAGAGGTTATTACGATCTGTGCCAATCGAAAACTTCTGCCAGTAAATCGTATGACTAAAAATTATTTTTACTAGAAATAACTAAATAATCCAAACTGTACAAATGAGTATTATCAATTAAATTAATCTAAAACACTAAAGAGAGGCTAATTCAATAAATGTACCTCTATTAAAGCGGAACCCTTTAATGATATCACAATGGTGTCGGCCACATTAGGTTATTACACGTTTAAACCCCGTTTGAACGTAGGTGTCCAAAAATAGGGCAAACTCCAGGGCTGTATTAAACCTGTTGAAAGCCCTGGGTACTTTAGAACTATCGGGCCCATGTATAATACACAAAACCAAGTATGAAAAAACCAAGAATGAAAAAATCTAACTTATTCGAGGCAGTGTGCATCAAATAAGTTAGATTTTTAAAATCGTTTAATTAAAAATGTGTAACTTTTAACTTACGCAAAAAATCAAGAGATTTATAGAAATGAAGCTCAATTTAGCCTAGAAGAAACTTGAACTCCTCACTTACGGAAAACAATAAATACTGTGTTTTTTTTATTTTTTTTAAAAAACGTTACCACACTCTAGGAATTTCTCTTTTGCCGTGAGGCCCGTGAGTGCGTTTACAAACATAGAAACTCACATACACAAATACCCAGACCCGAAACAACTACTTGCATGCGGGAATCCAACATGCGACACGCTGCGCCGTTTGGCTGGTCTCCAAAGGATAATGGTCGCAAGACCGACGGATCTGGTGAGGCCTTCACTGTCAGTGAGATCGCTCAGCCGTCACCGCAGGTTACAGACAGGTGGAACCGTTGCCGTGGGTGAATCGCTAGGAGTTGTCTCCCATTCACCGCAAAAAGAAATGTAGTAAGTAGATTTTAGCCTTAGTTATAATGTTTACAAGAACTAAGGGCCCAAGATTTACAGGGTCCTAAGCACATACCCAAAAGTACCTCGGGGCCCCTGGGCACATGTCCGGAGTACCCAAACGAAAATAGGGCCCTGGTAAGCCAGTGTCAACGGCAGTCATTAGTTTAGGACGAAAATATGTAAGTTACCCTTCATCCTAAAAACTATCGCAGGAAGATAAGGGACCATGTCAGACACAGGTGTTGAAAAAAGGGTCACAATTCATAATTTACCCTTGTAAGTAGATAATTAACTTATAATGTGGGTGGATCAGGCCACCTGGTGTTAAAACATGGCGGATTTTGTATACATTGTTGTATACACAAATAGTTTTAATAGATAAACAAATTAGATGGTAGTTTGTTGGTTTTATTAAATCAGTTAAGTGGTAAGTTGGCGGAAAAATGGTTATTATTTCGTAATTTGTTGGTGAGTGTGGTTGGATGAGCAGTGGTGGCCCAGTGGTATCTGCCCCGACTTACGAGTTGTAGGTCGTGGGTTCGAATCCAGCCAGGCACATTACTTTGTGTAATTTGTTTCATCACAACTGCTCAAAACGGTGAAGGAAAACATCGTGAGGAAACCGGCATGTCCTAGAACCAAAAATTCGAAGACATGTGACATCCACCAACCCGCACTGGGCCCGCGTAGTGGATTATGGCCCACTCCCTCTCTCAGAGAGGAGGCCTGTGTCCCAGCAGTGGGAACATTTATAGGCTGATGATGATGATGATGAATTTGTTGGTTGTTGATGGCTACCATCAGAAAAGTTTGAAAAAAGTTAGGGGAGTATAGGTACTGTTGCGCGTGATGCAAATTTGGTTAGTTAGAAGAATTATTGCTAGATTCATTTATCATCATCTCCTAATGCTAGCGGCTTTGACCGTGTGTTTGTCGATCTGTACCTTTTTTCTTCTTTTTTCGGGTGACCACTGAAAATCAGCGCTGTGCTGTGGGTCCCCCATAGCACACCATTTTGTTGAGTGGGAAGCTTTTCTTGTCACAGTCATGACGTACGCCTATTATGTTTTGTGTATTTATTTTTGTTTTATGTTTTAGATTTAACTAGCTAGTTTTGTCTTTTTAGGGTTCCGTACGTCCGAATACAAAAACGGAACCCTTACAGGATCACTCTTGTGTCCGTCTGTCTGTCGCTTACAGTCAATTATCTCCGAATCTACTAGACCGATTAAGTTGAAATTTGGTACACATATAAATTCCTGTGACCCTAGCACAAAGGTGTGACGTGAATAGATGAAATCTGTACCTGGGAGGTAATTTTTGGGGGGGAAGGGGAAAATTAAATTTTTTTTTTGAAAAAGCATCGTGTGACACATCAAATGAAAGGTCTTGTTGAGAGGATCTTAAATGAGATCTTTTATTGTAATTTTAAAATAAATAGTTTCCAAGTTATTCAAGAAAATAGACGAAAATTGCCTTTATCTCCAAAACTACTGAACCTAAAAAAATACAGAAATTATTTTTTTACTTATAGATTATAGGAAAACCTATAAGAAGTCCATGATATTAAAATAACATGGTAAATCACTCAATATTGTGCGCACCAATCTTCAATAATTATTCGTTCAGTTTATCTATTATTTGCGGTTAAAATTATAGGTAGGCAAAAAATTAAATCGTACGGAACCCTCTTCACGCGAGTCCAACTCGCACTTGGCCGGTTTTTAATATTAGTGTTAATACAAAGATTGCAATCATATCATATCCAATCATAACCATAAAATTTAAGATTTTAATCGGGTATGGGTGAGAAAACTGTTTTCTCAGTAACACTTAAAACCGTTTAATGCCAACCTTTTGAACAATACTGTATATTATAAAATAATATAACATAGAAGTCTAACGAAACAGATTATACCGACGCTAGCCGACTTTACGGATCAGAATCCTACTAAACCTAAACTAAAAATGAAGGGAAAAGAATTACTAACCTTTACAAAATATTGTTGAGGAACACTTGAGAAGTTTCACAAATTCCCTATTATCCATGTTTGGCGACAACTTTCAATTGGTCGGCAAATGATTTCTGAAGTCATATAAATGTAGAAATTGTGAAAGAAATAAATACTAAGTTGCTTATTTTTCTCATGTTATGGTTGCTCAATAACTGCCTATGGGCTCTTAGTCAGTTTTTTTTTGTGTTTGGAACCGGACTGTTTTTTCAGACTGGTACTGAATAATAAAACCTACCCTGTTCCTTCAAAATTCATTTGCGTTTCAGGGCCGTGGTAACCAATTTCGTGAGATGTTAGGTGTGAAAACATAGTTCTCACCGCTCGTTTTTAGTAGGTCTAGTAAAAACGAGCCATGTGAACATTTTTTTAAGAATGATAGGTGTATTAACGCGGTGTAAACATTATGACATAGGAAAACATTGGAATTTGCAACTACACAGTAGTATTTTAGGTTTTTTTTTAGCTTGGTAAAATCATCAAATGAGTCCTCCCACCCTGGGCAGGGCGGAAGGGACTGTCACATTCGTACTGACTAAAATCCACGGTGTCCTTCAATAGCCCTTTATGTTCCGGGGTCACGGTAATGAGATACCGACCACGACCCCGGCAGAGTTTGGCCCTCTAGAGAGGGCCCCGTCATCATGCTGACGCTCTTTGAGGCGCCCGTGGAACACTACGCGCCGTCGACCCGGGCATGGTCCATGGTCGGGCAGCGAGTTGCCCTTTACTCGCCGCCTGCATGCCTGCGAGCATTTTAGGTTTAGCTTAAATTACAATAAGCACATCAATTTTCACTCGCACGAATAAAATGTTAAAACTGAGTTAATAATACTAAAAGTATTTTCAATTTTAAAATCATTCATATTTACGTAATGTTGTCTGTGCACGTTCGGCCACACCGCTTATTTTGAAATCTGAAAAAGTCTGAAAACTCTTTTTGGTAACGGTCTGTTTCAGCCGCGTCAGGTTTCAAGCACGTGCATAAGTAAGAGTTTAGGGCTTCGCTTATTGACGATTTTTAGGGCAAACGTGCCCACAAATTGGGCAACTCTTATGGTTGTTGTCCACGTTTCAACTCCGTAACACATTACGGGTAGGACACAATGGTAATAGACCCAAATTTTAAGGTACACACGACTGCCTATCTGACCTCCACAACAGAATTGGGTAATGCGAAATCTCTTAAAAAAACATGTAGGAGAAAAGTGTATAAGACGGGGACGTTAATAATCGCGAGGTATACCTAATGGGGACATACACTCTTTAGGCATACTTAACACAACACTAACGTAGAGCAAGCGCCATCAGGACGTCATTTGTAAGCGGCCAGACGCAAATGGCGTCCTGTACCCCTAGCACGAATATTTGAAGGTTTCGTCTCGCCACCGTATCGTACCGTCGATACAATAACGGCATACAACGAAAGTCGGAAGCACGAAGCACTTTCGAATTAGTACCGAGGGCGCGATACGAAAACTTTGGTGACGTCATACTAACGTAAATAAGGATGAATGTTTCGTTCAGAAACTGGATTTTTGTTAGAAAATTAGTGATTTTAGGGCATTTAAAATTGTAATACTGTTCAATTTATGACGCAATACAAAGGAACTGCAGAAACAGTTAATATTCCGTTAGATAATAATTAAAATAATTACTAAAACGTTGTGTTTGATTTGACTGCGTTCCTAAACGAACGTCTGTCATACTGGCACAAATAAAAAGCCATGAAAAAAATTTGATTTAGAAAAAAAGCTTGTGTCATACCTAATGTCTATATTGTCAAATCTGTCCGCTGTCAAGAGGTTTCAAATCAATATTCAATGATTTTGTTGTTATCTAGTTCGTTATTTTTCTGTAAGCTATTCCAGTAAACTGAGATAACTAAACGGAAGTATTCTTACTGGAGTAAATAAGTAATTGACACCCTGATCAAGAAGGTCTGTTAACCGGTTGAACAGAAGGATCCCCCACGATATTCAATGATGAGACGAGGCTCTCGTTTGGAAATTCGGCGAAGAGCTTGAATGAGAAGACAGTACTTCTCCATAAGGCTTGCATTATGAAGAAATTCCTATCTTTGAGGTCCTAAATAACTAACTAATACATTGAACTGTGGTCCATAATAAAATGTTTATTTTGTATTTTTAAGTGTGAATGTTTTAAATCCATAGTAGTCAATTCAAATATGAGTTTGTTTGTTCTTTCACGTTATATTGCTAGACCGATATTGAATAACACAGAGTACCTTAGTGCGGCCATGAGACGATAATAGGCTAAGGAGCATATTTTGTCATGGTATTTAATGAAAAATGTATTGTAAAAATAAAGAAAAACTTTATGAATGTTCTGTGTTTGATGATTTTATTTATTTTATTAATAATGACAATAATATCAAGCAATGAATCGAGCAATGATTGAGAAGCAACATGATAGGTACGGTTGCTAAAAGATCTATGTAATCCTGTCATGTCAAGTGCTTAGTTTTTGTGAATTATGGCAGCATAAATAGAAAAATATCATATTATTATAATAAATATTGGAGCACACATTCTTCTTCTTCTTCTTCTTCAACCTTTAGTCACCCAATGCTGAGTGTAGGTCTCTTCCAAATCATTCCACTGCTGGCGGTTTTGTGTTATGGCTATCCAGTTTCTTCCGGCCACTTTAACAAGATCGTCTGTCGGTTGTCTCCCTACATTCCTCTTTCCCGTTCGTGGTCTCCACTCCAACACTTTCCTTCCCCATCTTCCATCCGGTCTACGGCATATATGGCCCGCCCACTTCCACTTTCTTTTTGCTATCACCCATGCTATGTCTAAAAGTCTCGTTCTTCTACGAATTTCTGTGTTTCTCACCCGGTCGTAGAGAGAGATGCCCAACATGGCTCTTTCCATAGCTCTCTGAGTAACTTGCATGCGGTGGATTATAATATGCTTGGTGAGCGTCCAAGTTTCAGCACACATTCATATTATAATAAATATTGGAGCACACATTCATTTTCTAACAAAATACTACAACACAATCACTTTAATTATAATTTTATCCATACAATAAACCCCGACGAATGTTTTCTCACTGTCAAATTTGAAGTGAATAAATATTCGTAAAACTCGTAAGCCAGCCTTCGACAGTTACGAAACTATCCGTCATATTTTGTGTTCGTGCTTGCTATCTTCATACAAATGGCTCAAATTACGTTTCGAATGAAGTATGAAGACGATACGAAACTTACACGTATTTGTTCGTGCTCTCAAAATTAGTTCAATTTACGCTCACCAGAGGCGCTGTTCAAGTTCCCATACAAAATGCTTTCGGAGACGATACGAATATTTTTTCGAAAGTGATTCGTGCTCGAGGTACTGTTGGCGCTTGTGCTACGTTAGTTTTGTGTTAAGTTTGCCTTAGGTGTGTGATTTCCCATCATACCTCGTGTCGCCTTATACACTGTTCCCCAAGGTATTTATTTAAAACAAAATAGTATCCACAATTTTTAATTAATTCCAACTATTTGGCATGAAAGACTTAATCTGCGTTAAAGATCTTATCCATAGATGTCCTCAAAATAAAGTCCGCGCGAAATGAAAGGTTTTAATTAATCCCTCGGTTCTGACCCTTGGGATTATAAGGACATAATAAGCTGAGTCTTCATGTATACACAATACATGTAATTACATAGCTTATATTAACATGTACACTTAGTAAATATTAGCTCTAAAGTAGCTTTAATCAGTAGTAGTAGTATCATGTACCTTGGTTATTTTTAGGTAAAGTTATTTAAATATGTGGGATTATTCCGACATTCTGTGGGTATTGTCTAATACAGGGTTTCTCAAAGTGGGGTTCGCCATTCGACGGCAGGGGGTTCGCGAAAAGATTTACGTAATGGTGGCTTGATATCTGCCAGGCATGCAGGCAACATAGGTACTTATTTGAGAGTGGGATTTCACACCAGTACCCTTTTTTTTTTTTTTTTTTTTTAGGGTAGCAAAATCATCAAATGAGTCCTCCCGCCCTGGGTGGGGCGGGAGGGACTGTCAGACTCTTACTGACTAAAATCCACCCGTGTTCCGTCGGATGCCCTTTACGTTCCGGGGCCACGGTATCCTGGATTAAGAAAAATCCGCGACCCCGGCAGGCATTTGGCCCCATAAGGGGCCCCGTCGGTGACGCGTGAAACACGACGCGCCACCGACCCGGGCTTGGTCCTTGGTCGGACGGCGAGCATACCCATTACCCACCGTCCGCAAGCCCGCTCCGCCGCTGTGCCCTCTGCTGTTCAGAGGGACACGCGTTGGAGCGTCCACCCGACAGGCTATTTGCATACGGGCAAAGAAACCCCTTAGGCACACAGTGCCTAAGGAGAGTTTTTGCCCGCATCCCAGGGCGCACCGGCCCGAAAAACTGGTCTTCTCCCCGGACGTATCCGAGAGGGAACTCCAGTCCACGGGCGCACGTGGAGGTTTCCTGTCTTAGCACCCCACACCAGTACCCTTAGCACGAGTTTTCACTCTTTTACTTTACAGCGTCTTTTCAGTATTTACAGCGTTTCTTGTATGAAAAAATGGAACAGCGCCTCTGGTGTGCGAAGAAGGAACTAATTTTTTCCTTGAAAATTGTCAATTTGAAATTGTCAAAGTTCCAGTTTACTTTACGTCTCAAATACTGAAAACTCGTGCTCAGGGTACTGATCATAATAAAAATTAAATACAGAAATCAACTTGATACCGAATCAGATTTAAGGTAAAAATTGTCCAAAATTACTTCTAAAATTGAATCCATTTTGCGACAAGAAACAAGCACACCCATCACACGAATATTATTTATATTGGCACTTCATTTGTTACCTTTTATTCAAATATATTTATATTTTCTTTAACAGTCAATTTTATTAGTATTTTCTTTGGGGGGGAGGGAGATTGAATTAGTTAGGGGTTCGCTGTCACCTGGAAATTTTAACAGGGGTTCGTGGAGCCGAAAGTTTGAGAAACCCTGATCTAATATATAAAAATATCAATGCCACTTTTCATTGTAATGTTATAACTCAAGAACGGGCTCAACTATCCAAACCAAATGTTTAGGCTTTGTTCGAACTATTTAGTAAATACTTTAGGCGAAGTTTGTACAAAATCGGACGAGCGGTTCTTAATATACCCGTGCGAAGCTGGGGCAGGCCACTAGTCTAATATATAAAAAAAATCAATGCCACTTTTCGTTGTAATGTTATAACTCAAGAACGGGCTCACCTATCCAAACCAAATGTTTAGGCTTTTTGGGTGCGTTTTCAAACATAGAAACTCACATGTATACACAAACACCCAGACCCAGAACAAATATTTGTAGTTCATATAAATATTTGTTCAATGCGGGGATCGAACCTGCGACAACCTGAGCAGCAGTCGATTGCTCAGATGCTGTGCCAATCGAAAAAAACTTTTGTCTTTTGCAACACATGGGACTTAAAAATAATTGACAAAATGTGTCCTAAAAGAACATACATGTCTGCCTAACCTATTTCAGATTAGAGGTGTGATGAAAAGCAAGGAGGATTACAGGGGCAGAATCCAAGAGATGAAGCAAAGATAACATCTTTCATTAATAATAAAGTGATTCTTTGTTTTGTGCACGTCATTCATCATTAATAAATCGCTACTGAGTAACGTGAGAAAGTTCAACAGAGGAAACGCACTGGGTAGGTAAATCGAGGCTCCATCTTTCGCGGCGGTAAGACCCCTCTTTGAGGAGTGGCTGCATAGGCGTCACGGCGTCCTGACCTACCGCACAATGCAGGTCCTCACCGGTCACGGAAGTTTCGGGAGGTACCTATGTCGGATAGGGAGGGAAGAAACGCCTGGTTGTCACCACTGCCAAGATCGCCCGGAGGACACAGTGGAGCATACGGTGCAGGACTGCCCCGCTTGGGCAGAGCACCGCCGTGTCCTCACGGCAACGATAGGTGGAGACCTCTCGCGCCCGGCATTGGTGGAGGCCATGCTGCGGGGCGAGACGGAGTGAGAAGCGGTCGCCTCCTTCTGCGAAGCAGTTATGCTCGCGAAGGAGGAGGCGGGTCGTGAGAGAGACAGAGGACAGCGTCCTCCCTCCGCCCCAGCCGCAGTGGTAGACGCCCACGACGTCGGACGTCGCAAGACGATCTCCGGCCACCGTAGGCGCGGGCATGCGGGCGGCGAGTAATGGGCAACTCGCCGCCCGACCATGGACCATGCCCGGGCCACGCGCGCCTCAAAGAGCGTCAGCAAGATGACGGGGCCCCCCTCTAGAGGGCCAAAGCCTGCAGGGGTCGGGACTTATACCATCACCGTGACCCTGGAACGTAAAGGCCTAATGAAGGACACCGTGGATTTTAGTCAGTACAAGTCTGACAGTCCCTCCCGCCCTGCCCTGGGTGGGACGAGTCATTTGATGATTTTACCACGCAAAAAAAAAGCTAACCAAACTGATTCAACAGGTAAAACGCTCAGTGCGTCTAACGTTTTAGACTTGAATTACTAATGCAGTTTTGTTCACGTTTCTTAGTATTAAAACAATAATTAAACGTTGTTAAATCCTTTTTGTATATCTTTTACAGTTTTCTTATCTTTGGACGTTTAGGAAAGTTGTCTAAAGGTTATTTTACTAAGTTTATATTATTTCATCATCATCATCATCTCAGCCATAGGACGTCCACTGCTGAACATAGGCCTCCCCTTTAGATCTCCACATATACCGGTTGGAAGCGACCTGCATCCAGCGTCTTACGGCGGATATTATTATTTATAAATAATAAATAAATTTTAAGTTTTCCTTTCTAAGAATATTTATGATTAAGATCATTTTATGAAATAGAGGCTAAAAACATTACTTCGGGTCGTTTTTTGTCTTTATTGAAAATAAATGATTTTTAACCTTAAATTCGCGCAGATGAAGTCGCGGGCGGACTACTGGTATAATATACCTATAAATATCATGTAATTCCGCACAAGTAGATACTCAGGAATTAACCTTTTAACCAGAATCAATGTACCTACGAAGTTTGCCAAACTTCCTACGCTGAACAAAAGTTTAGGAATAATAACAATATTTACCGATATACATAGAAACAGCAGGTTGGTCAGTTTTGGATACCTACTTTTGTTGTTGGGTTCAGACCCATTTGCATAAATCCATAAACAAAATCCTCGTTGTACCTGACCACGACTACCCTTGGGCTTTTAAAGAGAGTGGTAACCTCTTAAATTGTGTCAATATTTCTTCTTAGATTAGATAATATAGGAAACAGTGACCAGGGGGTCCAGAAAGATCATTCTAGCAGAGACATAATAATTATATGCATTGCGATAACATTATTCAATATCTTTTATTTACTACTAGCTAACCCGGCAAACTTCGTACCGCCTCAAAATCATTTTTTTCTACCTTTTAAAACTTCCCTGGACTTCCAAAAATAATTCAAATTTAATATTAGCCATAGAACTGACAACCGATGGGGAAGAAAAGTTCTCGAGTGGCGACCACGGACCGGAAGACGCAGCGTAGGCAGGCCTCCCACTAGGTGGACCGACGACATCGTGAGGGTCGCGGGCAACCGATGGATGCAAGTGGCGAATTGTCGTTCGGCGTGGGGTCTAAGGGGGAGGCCTATGTTCAGCAGTGGACGTCTTCCGGCTAATGATGATGATGATGATGATTAGCCATATCGGTCCAGCCGTTCTCGAGTTTTAGCGAGACTAACGAACAGCATTTGATTTTTATATAATAGAGATTCCGCTGAAGCAGTTCAGCAAAAAAAAACCCAAAGTCTGGTAAACTTTGGCGGTCTTCCATAAATCTTTGTTCAACCACACAAAAACTAAGAACTCCCATTAACCACTATAAAGTGGGACCAATAAACACCAATTTAATAGTATTACCGACAAAAGAGAAGTCGTGTAGGATGACCGTAAGATCGAAACTGTTTGAGACAAGAGTGGCGTTCCGTGTCGCGTCCCGTCTGATGTATGGGTATCCATGAGATGTTGAAATAGATGGACCACACATTTTTGTCAATTGTGAGGAAACGGGAAAAGGTTGGTGATAATGTATTGAGTTACGAAAGTTTAATTCATCGCATTAAGGTTAACACGTCGAGTGTAGTGAGTCCGACACGTTTGGCGCAGCGGCTGAATGATCGACTGTTGCTCTGCGTATCGCAGATTCGATACCTACACGCAACAAATAAGTATTTGTATGAACTACAAGTAGTTGTTCCGGGTTTGGGGGTTTGTGTATGTAAGTGTCAATGTTTGTAAAAGCAGAAAAAAAATCCTAGTTTGGTAACGCTTTATGAAAACAAAAAAAAAAAGTGGTCGCAAGCATGACGGTTGCAGCGGACGGCTGAGTTCAAGTCCTGGGTTCGATTTCTACGTCGTACATCAGTGTTATTTACTTTTTTCAAAACTAAATTTTTTCACAGGGTGACTTTTTGCCCGGTTGATGACAGTAATCTCGCTCCTATTACATAGCGCATAAGCACAACTGGCTAAATGTGGGTGTACCAATACTTATGCCTAACCTTTCGGTGATAACAGGCGTGATGACGTGATGTTATATGAATCTTAATAATCATGTTTAAACAGAAACGGTTACACAAGTTTGTTTGCTAGATCGCCCACTACTTAGGTACCAAATCCCGCATCAAATAAAGCTAAGAGCTACCTATCCCTCCGCTGAAAGGAGTCTATACCAGAGATTCCTAAACTTTTCAGTTTTGTGACCCATATGACCAATGTATGGAAACAGGATTTACACATAACTTTAAATGACTTCAAGCTAACAAAATAAGAAATTATCAGCCAGCACTCGTAGCATGGCACCGAAGAAATAGGTTTAGTTGAAGGAAGAAAAGTGACAGAAGGACAGAACTTAGAATAATTTTAATTGTTTTAAGCCGGGCAATGTTAAAAAAAAAACACAAGGAAATATTTCTATTCTTTATTGGTGTACAGATTTTGCTATACTCGTAGAAAAAAAAAACATCGAATTCTTATACTCGTGCAAAAAAAATACAATCGAATTCCACATGAGGTAGAATTGGTCATGCTACGCTTGCAAACACTTTAAAATCTACTTTGAAAATCCAGGCCTGGGTCCGCAAAAGGCATTCGATGGAACATGGTGGATTCTTCTTCACGTGTAAATGACAATCTATATTGACTCTGCCCAGAATTGGGCCACGAGTTTATTAGCGCTCTCCGAAACGTCCATCAGCTCCTGTAACGAACAGTCGGTACAGGAGCTGATGGAGTGCGTAGAACACGCAGGGCACGATATTAAGTGCCTCATCGTTTGTGGAGCAGCACCACACTTACACTCCACAGCAGAGTTATTAATGAATTTCCACCTGAGCAGCTTTTCTTTGCTTCGGCCTACCTAGGTACGGAGTCTGTTTATAGATTTCCAGGTCGGCAAAGGCAGCTTATTTCCAGAAGGGAGATCTTCAGCAGGCGACGCGAATGGATCTGGTAATGACACACTGTCTCGCCAGTTTCAGTCGCTTCAATTTCAGTTTCAACGACAGCGAGAGTCCGAGGCCGAAATAAAATAGATAGTTTTTCTCGAAATCAGGTTTAACCTAATAATTGCACTTTTCATTAAGACGGCATGCGGCAGTCAGTGCTTGGCGACGTCAAATGTAAGTAATTACCATGGAAATTAAAATTACTGACATGTGCACGTCGCCAAGCAAGTACTAAAGCCAAAGTCAGTACTTTGGCTTGGCTTTTGAGTGCTTTAGAGTGGCTTCTTCTATCCCTAGGCGGGGACGCCTATTGTGCGCCGCGGCCTGAAAAAGTTTGGGCACCTCTGGCCTAGACAAAAAGAGTAGGTAGTCAATTATGACATTTACAGTCTAAACAGGCTAAAACAAACACAAAAATATTGGTCTAGCCAGATTAATAAAAAGTTCTCCTGGTTTAATCCTAATGAGGTGGTAAACAATATGTTTGCGTTACAAAGTGTTAAAATAAGTTGCTAATTGTAATGCCCTCATAATCAGAGACTTTATGAGAACAAATGAATATTAATGCGTTTCTTGTCTGTAATTATTCAAATATTTGAAACAATTATGAACTCATGACAAATATTATTTGATTACGTTTGTAACTTTTCAAAATGCGGGTAAGAAAGTTTTTGAGTGCGAAAATACTATTCGCCAACGATAAAAACGAAACTGATGACGCCATATTGTAACGTCATGCACGCATATAGATGAACAATTATAAATCGTGTGAAAATAATACCTATTAACAAAATGGTTGAGCATTCGACTACTGCGCTGCGTCGCAAGTTCGATTCCCGCACGCAACAAATATTTGTATGACCTACAGACCTACAAGTATTTGTTTCAGGTCTGGATTTTGTGAATGTGAGTTTAATTTTATGTAAACGCACTCATAATACGAAACATTTACCTAGGTACTGACCTAATGAAAAATAATCAGCTTACAAACTCAGTGCAGGATTACCTAAACAAACAAGGAATTAAACAATCTCACTAACTTCCAAGTTGATAATGAAATACTTAATCCTCTTTAAATATCAAGTTCAATCATTTAATCAACGTCAAATTCTATTTCTGTTCGTCAAGTAAGTGGAATTACCTTCCTTGCTATACTAAAGAGTATAAATAGATCCTTAACGAAGGTAATATTATTACATCAAACCTGGTAACCTCTAGGCTCGAACTCCGTTACGCTGACGTCAGTCGCGTACATTCGGTCACTATTTTAGTGGGAAAAAGTGACATAGTATGCACCACTAAAGTCAGCGTCCCAGTACGGGAACACAATTGTTCGCGGAACGCGGGACCGACGCGATGTATGCGACCAACATCTGCGTATTTGGAATTAAAGCCTTAAGGGCGCATAACCAGAAAGTTGGCAACGTCGCAAATAGCTGTCAAATATTTACAAGTTTTAATTAATTTGGTAAATTTACTGTATGAAAATAAGAAATATGGCTCTGTAGTGCACTAAAAAATTGATTAGGGAATACAATAATTAATATCGTAACACCGAATATATAGTTTTAGATGTAAAAAAGTATTTGGAAACTTTCCAAATGATTTTTTTACACCTGAAACGGTTACAACATCAAATTCAGTGTTTTAATTGCATTTCTATATCAATGTTCTAGTGCACTACAGACCGATATTTCTTATTTCCATACAGTAACATTGCTGAATTAATTAAAACTTGTGAATATTTGACAACTATTTGCGACGTTGCCAACTTTCAGAATAAGCGCTCTTAAGAGCCTAGCCTAGCCTATACCCTTAGATTAAAAAATGTCCTTAAAATTCGAATTGATTGAACCGATTTTAATGTAATTTCATACACATAAACACGATACCTACATAAGTTTAAAAAGTTTGTGAAATCATTTTGAGAGTGTGCTAAAATTGTGATGGAAGGCGTGGAAATTAAGATAGTGTAACATCTATTCTATTTTAATGCCAAAACCAGTAATAATAAATGGATCAGACTGAAAACCAAAAGATGTAAGTTAAACTAGAGTTTAGTTAAATCAAATTCAGGATCTGTTCGCATACGAACGGAAACGAAACTAAAACATAGCATGATGTTAACTGAAAGTTTTACGTTCATTAGTTATTATTTTGTAGTAAACACGATATAATTAGTTCAATGTTGAAGTTTTTTTTTCTTGTTTAATAAACCTAAAGCCTTTAGGAAAATAGTTTTGTTACGAACACGTTTAAGATACTATTTTTACCGACTTCAAAAAAAAAGGAGGTTATCAATTCGACCCGTTTGTATGTAATATTTCCAGAACTGCCCAGTTTTCATATAATATGTTAGTCTATAACAGCGTCTGTACAAATGTGTCAAATTTCAAAAGTGTATGTATGTATGTTTTTATGTTTGTGTTCGCATATCTTCGGAACTACAAGTCCGAATTAAGTAATTCTTTTTTGTTTTACTAGGTTTTGTCCAACTTAGGGTACACTGCAAGTTTCATCAAAATCGGTTCAGTAGTTTTTGAGATAGGGAGTTTTTGCCTACTTGGGTTGTAGATTTTCATAGTCGATTGTATGTTTGGTCGCGATTATCTCGCGTTTGGCTGAACCGATTTTGATGCGGTTTTCACAAAAGTATTTGGTACATTAGAATGTACTATGTTCCCTAGAGGGAAGGTTTTAGTATTTAACAATCATGGATATCTCTTGTCGTTGACCGCATAGATCCGTTTTTGGTTCTGACTTGTATTAAATATTGCTAAAGACGCCGATTATACGAAGATTTTTGTTGAATATCTGAACTCAAAAAAGGGTAAAACAAAAACTTAAAAAAAACCGACTTCAAATCAAACACAAAAAAGTTTAAAATAACTTTTCTTTCGGAAGTCGGTGGCAATAGTCAATCAAATAAAAAACAAACCGACTTCCGAAAGAATAGTTATTTTAAACTTTTTTGTGTTTGATTTGAAGTCGGTTCTTTTTTTTTTAAGTTTTTTTCACGCTATGGTGAGCCATAGACGACACGGTTAGCGCAGTCGCTGAGCAATCGAATGCTCCGCAGCGTGTCGCGGGTTCGATCCTCGCACGTAACAAATATTTTGTATAATAATACAAGTAATTGTTTCGGGTCTAGGTGTTTGTGTAGGAGAGTTTCTTATTTTTTAAACGCGGGGTGCGTTTATAAAGATAATAGAGGAAAACCTCCTAGTGTTTTTAGGGTTCCGTACGTCCGAATACAAAAACGGAACCCTTATAGGATCACTCGTGTGTCCGTCTGTCTGTCGCTTACAGTCAATTATCTCCGAATCTACTACACCGATTGAGTTAAAATTTGGTACACCTATTAATTCCTGTGACCCAAGCACAGAGGTGTGACGTGAATAGATGAAATCTGTATGTGGGAGGTAATTTTTGGGGGGGAAGGGGAAAATTAAAAAAAAAAGATTGAAAACTGCATCGTGTGACATATCAAATGAAATGAAGATCTTAAATCGATTTTTTTTATAATTTTTAAATAAATAGTTTCCAAGTTATTCATTCAGAAAATAGACGAAATTTGACCATTCCCCCCCCCCCCCCTTATCTCCGAAACTACTGAACCTAAAATTTTGAAAAAAATACAGAAATTAGTTTTCTACTTATAGATTATAGGAAAACCTATAAGAAGTCCATGATATTAAAATAACATGGTAAATCACTCAATATTGTGCGTACCAATTTGGGTCAGGTTTAAAAAAAACGTGATAGGTATCATCGTACGGAACCCTCTTCACGCGAGTCCAACTCGCACTTGGCCGGTTTTTTTTTTTTTTTTTGGTAAAATCAACAAAATAATGAGTCCTCAGCCCATATTTGCCAGACCCGTGTGGCGGCTTAACGCCCCACATAATATGTCCCTACCAAGTTACCAACTAATGTAGCAACGTCTAATTAAATTGTAAATATGTTATAATTAGATCGTAAGTAGGTAACATGTAATTAGATTGTAAATATTTATAATTAGATAGTAAGTAGGTACCAATGTAAATAATTTTTGTACATAGCTTCAGTTTAATTGTTTAGTGTAAGATGCACGTAGCCAGTAAGTTCTCACGCTTTGGCACGACGAATCTTTTGTATTTTTTAGGTATTATCCATCGGCTAAGAAGCTTTGAAGTAATAGATACAATAGACTATTGTTCAGGCCATTCCGACGCATTACACAGCTGCAAGGTTATTAATGTTTTATTGCACGCAGCTGCAGTGTGTTGTTTTTGTAAATTGCATTGTGAGCTAGCAATTAGGAAAATGTGTTTGTCGGAAATGTAACATTTATGGCCTAGTGCCATAAACGAAATGCCGAATGTAATGTTTTATTTTTTTATAAAGTTGGGCTTCCCAGAGCGCATCTTTTATTGTATTTTGGTAACAATGCTTACTATAGTTTTAGTTGTAAGAAGTTTGCCGCCAGCGACTGGGGAAGATAAAAATGTATTTTTAGTGAACAGTCGACACGCAACCTTCACTCGGAACAGTCGACTCACAACCTTCACTCGGGACAGTCGACACGCAACCTTCACTCGGAACAGTCGACTCACAACCTTCACACGAGTCAGTTCATTCACTCTGTTATCCCGTGATTATTTAGAAAATATTGTAATCATTCCTATGTTACGTTAGTTGTTATACATCTCTACTGCAAGAAAGAACTTTTTCATTTTTATCTACCGGCCGACCTTTGCAATACTTACATCCCGTACTACACGTTTCTAAAACGTTTTTAATTCGCGTAAGCAACGCGAAACCCGTACTGACTAAAAAAGCCCTTTACGTCCCAGGGTCACGGTTACCTGATAAGACGGAGAAACTCCTAGTAGGAGGAATCGTATTAAATAAAATATAGGACACATTGTTCAATCCCCAAAATAAAATAAAAAAAAAACATTAAAAAATAAACTTCAATACAATTTTCACCTACCCAATATTGTAAAAGGACACCTGAATTGCCGATTTTCATCGTATGCGCATATTTTACGCGGGTAACATAGTTCACGCGATTTTAGTTGTTAACGGTTCGGTGCCCAACTGAAGCAATATAACGGGTACCCGGTTCAACAGCTGTAGGCTGAATATATACGGAAGTATTTAGCTTTAATCCGCTGCGTATATATTACGTAGTTTGTTTTACGCGGGGCGTTTGTGCGTATCGCAGATCTAGTGGCCCTAAATTGTTTTGTATAGTGTTTGGTAAATGAGGCTGTGTTGCTTGTATTTTGGACGTGTTTATAAACACTTGACTATAGTCATCATGTTTAGTAAGTGATGAGTGTATTTAGATTAAGTAAATTCCTGTCGTAGAGCAGGAGGAAATTCGTACATTGACCTCTTTACCTACTGACAGTGATCACAAACATTTTTCTATTAAGTAAAAGGTAACCGGTATGACAGTATGCGGTTATGCATACCATCGGTAAAAGGTTTACAATCCCTGAGGACGGCGGCCATTGCATCTGTGCAAGCGAGACTCATTATAATTATTGACGCGGGAGTGACAGAGACAGGTAATAATAGGTCAATGTTCGAAATTCTCTGCTCTACGACTGGACTTTAGTACTTTCTAGTTACCTAATAAGTTAATATACAGGGTGTAATTAGACACATCACAAAGCCGTTAACTACGCATACTGTACATCTAACTAAGTAGCTTTACGCTAAAATTATCGCTGGGAACCGACTTTTATTTTTAGGTATCAAAAAATATAATAATTCTATTGCGCGCAATGTAAAGCAAACAGGTTTTGTGTCGTTGTGTGCGTAGGCGGTGGCTTGATGCACACAAGCGCGCCTATGCTGGAACGCGCTGTGATAAGAACGTATCGACGTGCGTGCGTAATTTTTTTAGAAAAATCGAAAATTCAGGTAATGTTTGTTTGGAAAAAAGTTTTGTAATAATACTTAGAATTCGATTTCGTAAAAAAAAGTTAAAAAAAAAATGCAACTTTGACCTTCAATATCTCGAGAACCCGTGGAGTCCCAGGTATGGTCTAAAGGAAAAAAAATATCCAAATAATGGGTAGAATACGTGGCTTTCGGCTTCGTTAAGTGTCTTCTTACACCCGGTAGATGGCGAGTAATGGGTAGTCACCTATTGCCGTCCGATCATGGACCATCGCCGGGTCGACGGTGGGTCGCGCCTCAAAGAGCTGTCAGTAATCATGACGGGGCCACCCTTAGAGGGCCTCAGCCTGCCGGGGTCGCGAGACTGTCTTATCAGGTAACCGCGACCCTGGCAGGTTTAAAGCGTTCTCGTTTGTCACTTGTCTAGGTACACTGTGTTTTTTTTGTCAATTAATGGCCGACTAAAAATAATACCTATCTATAGCCGACTAGACAGGCTGCCAGTCGATACATTTCTCCAGCATTTAAAACAGGCCGAAATACTTAAAACACTTTTGGGAAACCCACTTAAATCGAAATCTATTCGCCAATATCACTTGTGATACTAGATAACACTTAGGTGAGGATCAGGGGTTCGATGTTCAAAACTTTAATAAAGCTGGCACAGAGGTATTGCCTTACAAAGTCACATCAAAGTTTGAAACGAGAACTTTTGAGGCCACGATCCCGAACTACCCTCATTTTTCTTGTGAAAATAGTTTTCTTTTACACGATTTTTTAATTTTCTAAATTTCCGAAGTTGTAAGCGACAATGGATTTTGCTTTTTTACATGGTAAAACCATCTAATGAGTCGAGCACCAGGGCTGGTCGGGAGGGACTGTCAGACTTTTACTGGCTAAAATCCACGGTGTACTTCAATAGCTTTTTGTGGTAAGGCCAGGGGCGTAGCTACCGCCGTATCTGCCGTATCAATTATACAGCCCCCCCGGGCTACAGGGGGGGGCTGTATAATTGATACGGCATCACGAGCGTAAACAAAAATTAGTAAAAACTTAATGATATAATAAATAAAAAAAATAGTTATTTACTTTTACACGTTGTGTAATCTATCTCAGGCGTTTTTTATTATTATTTATACCTATGTAATACTGTTTGAAGCACGAGATTGTCTATTAGAAATCCCGGAAAGATCCATATTAATATCAACATTTCCATGCAAGTATTAAAATAACTCTAACTAATTCCGACCTCTCAGTCGCATGTTGAATTTTTTTTATGACCTTTGTCCAATTTTTGTTTATAAGTATTTCGTCGTAGATACAGAGAAATGCATTTTTTTCTTGATTGATAAATCTTTACCCTACAGAAGGGCCCCAAACAAATTATACGAGGCCCCGCCAAGGCACGCTACGCCTCTGGGTAAGGCGGGTTTATGTTTAGGCATGAGTTAGATCAAAGATCTATTTTGCTTAATATCAGTAGCTTTGATTTTCGAAGCAATGTTAAAGAAAACAAACCATTGCATCCGTATGAGATTTATTATGTTCTCGTATTAAAAACATTCATCACGTTTATGTGTTTCCGTATTTCAACGAACGATCTAGGAACTTTCTTTCTTTATTTTCCAATCATGATGGAATTGCATTTAATTTTGCAAAAGGATTGTTTTTTTTTTACCAGAATTTCATATAAACTGAAATGGAAAAGTAGCATCATAAGATTACACTACTTGTAATCTTATGATGCTACTTTTCCATCTATAAACTCTGTAAATAAAAGCTTGTAATGTTACTTTTGTAGGTACAAACTTATCACAAAAGTTCATCAACATGAGAATTGTAGTTAAAACAGCTTATAATGTTCCCACTTCTGGGACACTGGCCTCCTCTCTATGAGAGATACTGGACTGTCATCCACCACACGGGCGCAGTGCGGGTTGGTAAACTTTACATGTCCCCGAATCATTGCCAGTTTTTTCACGATGTTCCCCTTCGCCGTTTTCAGTGCAGTGGTGATACAAGGATATACTCAAAGTAATATGCATGCGTGAACTGATATTTCGTGAAATAAAAATCATTAGATTTAGTAGTAGTCTTAAAACAATTGTAAAACAGGGAAGTTGTGAACAAATATAATTATTAAAAACTAATCCGACAACCTCTTAATCTTAATCTTAATCAAAAATTCAGCCATTTATATCAATTTCTTGAACTACTTTCGTCGAATGTGAACTGAGCAAACTATAAGTGAGGTACCTAATTATGCATCAGTATGCATGTTCAAGCTAAAACAGTCCATCCAACGTCAGATTCCGTCCGACATCTTTGACAGGAAACACGTACAGTTGCGACCACCCACGACACGACGCTTCATTAATCTGAACAGCTACCAGCCACATTTGATGCGACAAGACGGACGTAATCTCGTCAGCTGGTGTATGTCGTATACGTATAGGTAAAGTATGTTTTATAATTAACTAGTTGTTACCCACGGTTTAACCGATGTTCGTAGCGCGATATTACCCGCTACAACTTGAAAATTAACCCATGGGAGCATCATCATCAGCTGGAAAACGTCCACTGCTGAACATAGGCCTCCCCCTTAGACCGCCACGCCGAACGACAATTCGCCACTTGCATCCATCGGTTGCCCGCGACCCTCACGATGTCGTCGGTCCACCTAGTGGGAGGCCTACCTACGCTGCGTCTTCCGGTCCGTGGTCGCCACTCGAGAACTTTTCTTCCCCATCGGTTGTCAGTTCTACGAGCGATGTGGCCTGCCCATTGCCACTTCAACTTGCAAATTTTATGAGCTATGTCGGTGACTTTGGTTCTTCGCCGAATATCCATGTTCCGGATTTTATCCCGCAAAGAAACTCCGAGCATAGCTCTTTCCATCGCTCGTTGAGTGACTCTTAGTCTCTCTAAAAGGCCAGCAGTCAGAGACCACGTTTCAGAGCCATATGTCATCACTGGCAACACACACTGGTTAAACACCCTTGTCTTGAGACACTGTGGGATTCTCGATGAGAAGATATCACGTAGCTTCCCAAACGCTGCCCATCCGAGTTGGATTCTTCGGGCGACCTCTTTCTCGAAGTTGGACCTACCTAACTGAACAATCTGTCCAAGGTAAGTGTAATGGTCTACAACTTCGAGAGTATCATTCCCAACAACAACCGGTACGGGTGCCACATGGACATTCGACATGACTTTCGTCTTGTCCATGTTCATTTTAAGGCCGACCCGTTGGGAAACGATACTGAGGTCGCTGAGCATAGCATTGAGGTGCTCCAACGATTCTGCCATGATGACTATATCATCGGCAAAACGAAGGTGAGTGATGTATTCGCCATTGATGTTGATGCCGAATCCGTTCCATTCCAAGAGCTTGAAAACGTCCTCCAACGCGTTCGTGAACAGTTTCGGAGAAATAACGTCTCCCTGTCTCACGCCTTTCTGCAATTGGATTGGTTTCGTGCTCTCTTCCTGAAGTCGGATGGACATGGTGGCGTTTCTATACAAACACTTCAACACTTCGATATACCTATAGTCGATATGACATCGTTGGAGGGACTGCAATACTGCCCAGGTTTCGATTGAATCGAAGGCCTTTTCATAGTCCACAAACGCTAAACATAATGGCCGATTATACTCCTCTGTCTTCTGTATAATCTTCTCCCCATGGGAGCATAAACATACTTTTTTTTATGTAAAATGGGTTTGGTCTTGACCTTAGTCTAGGTCAGAAATGACTAAAACAAGGTCGACGATGGAGCGAGCTTACCCAGAAGAAGCCTGTTCACTCTAACTTTGAAGAGATTAGGGTTGTATGCGTTCGGAAACACAGACGCAGGCAGAGAGTTCCACTCCTTCGCTGACCGCATTATAAAAGACGTTTGCAAACGCTTAGTGCGAATTGGTGGTATAGCAATAAGGTAAGGATAAAAAGTATCCTATGTGTTAATTCAGAAAAACCGACGAAAAATTCCAACACGGGGGGGGTCCAGAATCATATCCTCGACCCATGGTATCCGTTTGTGCGTCGATGTCTCTTACACCCTGTTTATTATAGATTATGGTACACTTATTAGGAAACCTATTTGCTTAAAACGTAAAGTACTTAAATAATTATTCAGTTGCATCCGGTTTGACTGGAAGTCGACCCCACAGTTGGAAAAAGGCTTGGCAGATGTGCTCAACATAATGTACGGTTTGAACACACTGTATGTAGATCGGCTATAACACGCCTGATATTTGACGCACTCCAGTGACTCGATTATGTCGCATGTGGACTCGATCTAATGCAACATGATGTGAGTATTTGACGTGAAATCAATTACAATCCGTAACTGGCCTAAGCTCAGAGATAAATCTTGTGATAACTGTATAAAAGATAATTTACTTAATAGTAGCAAAATCTAAGCTGTGTAATTAGTTTCAATATTGTTTTTTTATTTCCGACCCACCCGGCTACACAGACGACGGGGCATTCCGACGTTTCCGGTGTATTTCTCGAAAATGTTCATTTCATACAAAAATAAATTCACCAATATCGAGAGCAGTGGTGGCCCGGTGCTATCGGCCCCGACTTACGAGTTGTAGGTTGTGGGTTCGAACCCAGCCAGGCGCATTATTTTGTGTAATTTACTTCATCACCACTGCTCTCAAAACGGTGAAGGAAAACATTGTGAGGAAACCGGCATGTCCTAGAACCAATCAGCAATTCGAAGACATGTGACATCTACCAACCCGCATTGCGCCCGCGTGGTGGATTATGGTCCACTCCCTCTCACAGAGAGGAGGCCTGTGTCCCAGCAGTGGGAACATTATAGGCTGACGATGATGATGATGGGCGAGTCTTCCTAAATGGATGCTCGGTCATACAATTGTGGCAGAAGCAAAATAAGATAGAGATACTTTTTCATGGCAAACATTTTAGCATGCATGAACAAGGTTTTAAATATATATGAAAAGTAGGAAACTCATGCAAAAAAAAAAACATTCTACCTACTTCCAAAATTGGCCTTTTGAAGCTAATTTCAAACGAACCGGTAACAAAGGACTAAAGAGGTCCAGTACAACAAAAGGAAAAACTGACTCTAGAATGAAAGAAAATAAAAATCACAGGCACTCTTTCGGTGGAAAATTTAACGAGGGCCGAAATCAATTTCAGATTCTTTTTCACTTTGCTGGGGTCAGTGTAGGGGCGAAGTCCGGGGTCGCAAGACTGCCAGGGTCGTGTGTATGCGTTATTTCAGACTACTACCTGGCAAAATTTCGTCAAGATCCGTCTAGCCCTTCTGGCGTGATTATATCATCAGCCTATAATGTTCCCACTGCTGGGACACAGGCCTCCTCTCTGTGAGAGGGAGTGGGTCATAATCCACAACGCGGGCCCAGTGCGGGTTGGTAGATGTCATATGTCTTCGAATTTTTGGTTCTAGGACATGCCGGTTTCCTCACGATGTTTTCCTTCACCGTTTTGAGAGCAGTGACACTTAGTGATTCGTGGTGTCCACAGTCTTCAGAAACAATGTTTACCACATTGTTCATCTTACTGTGTACTGTAGCTCGATCACAAGATTTCAGAACCCACGAGTTTTCACTAGTTGACTTTACAGCGTTGAAAAATGAATAGGACAGCGCCTCTGGTGTGCGAAGAAGGGACTAATTTTTTCCTTGAAATTTGTCAATTGACAATGTCAAAGTTCCAGTTTACAGCAGAATAATTGAAAACTCATGATAAGGCCTCAGATCTGAGCCCTTATCACAAGTTTTAACTATTTTACTTCACAGCGTCTTTTCAGTATTTACAGCGTTACTTGTATGGAAAAATGGAACAGCGCGTCTGGTGTACGAAGAAGGAATTAATTTTTTCATTGAAATTAAATGTCAAAGTTCCAGTTTACTTTACGTCACAATAAGTGAAAACTCATGATAAGGCCTCAGGCCTATTTTATTTACAGCGTACTTGAAGTATTCACAGCGTTACTTGTATGGAAAAATGGAACAGCGCCTCTGGTGTACGAAGAAGGAACTAATTTTTTCCTTGAAATTAATGTCAAAGTTCCAGTTTACTTTACGTCACAATAAGTGAAAACTCATGATAAGGCCTCAGGCCTATTTTATTTACAGCGTACTTGAAGTATTCACAGCGTTACTTGTATGGAAAAATGGAACAGCGCCTCTGGTGTACGAAGAAGGAACTAATTTTTTCCTTGAAATTAATGTCAAAGTTCCAGTTTACTTTACGTCACAATCACTGGAAATTCATGATAAGGCCTCTGTGTGTATTGTACAGAACAGTGTAATCAATATCTTAGTTGTTTCACCCAACTCCGCCCAAAACAGGAACAGGAAGTCAAAGCCTCTTGATTTACGGAACTTGCTTGAACAAGTTAATTACCTAGCTACTTACCTAGCTAGAGTAGCTAGCTGTAATAGTTAACTATATGATAGCTAGGTAACTTTTCGATTATACATGAATGTAAACTAAAATTTTTTGATTTTCATTTGTTTTCAAAAAAGATAGTACTAGCTGACCCGTGCCCACTTCGTTGGGCGGTAAAATATGCATGATATCTTTATAATTTATACCCTATAGCACTCACGAATAATGTAGCTTTCGATCAGTGAAACAATTTTTAAAATCGGTTCATTACTTCCGGAGATTAATAATAATAATATAATAATATTCCACAACTATCACACAACGCCATCTAGTCCCAAGCTAAGCAGAGCTTGTTTTATGGGTACTAGACAACTGATAAACATACTTTTCTAAATACATACATATTATAGATAAATTACACCCAGACACAGAACAAATGATCGTGCTCATCACACAAACATTTGTCCTGGGTGGGAATCGAACCCACGACCTCCGGCATAGCAGTCAGGTCACTAACCACTAGACCAACAGGCCTGTCAAATTATAATATTATAAGATTATCCCCTTTATAATATTAGTACAGATATACACACACATCTGAATCAAAGAAAGTTTGAGATGACTTTAAAATCGAAATCTTTTTTGTTAGGTACGGTAGATTATATTATAATTTCCAGTGCAGGTGTTTAGGGTATTCCTATCTAAATAGTAAATAAACACACAACAAAGTTTTTTTCTTGACACAGTTCAATTTTTTTTTTCAGCTTTTTCTAGTGATCAGAAACTTTTTTGATGTGTCTACAATCAGAATCATTGCACTGCTGCGTACAAATGCAAATTAAGACATCAAATTCGACCATTTTGAACAGTTACTATTTTGACAACTTCTTTAACCAATTAAGCAAGTTTATCTGCCTAGTTTGACACTCCACTACACGCGCCCCTGTTTGGGACGCGACTGCTCGCGCGCTCTATTATGTAGAACAATTTTGTGTTAAGATTTTCAAGGGACAATGTTTTTTTTGTGATTTATATAAATATCATATGAAAGTGTCATTAATATTAGTAGTAATTTTTGCCCGTGGTGCAAGGCAACTGGGCTTCTCCAGTTGTAATGTCCCTTTGTGCCTATTGGCCTTGCTTTGTTCTGTCTCCTGCTTGCATGGAGGGAAGTGGAAACATATTTTTCCTACTCCTCCACTATTCTTTTCTGATTAATTTCGTGCAGGATCCAAGACAGGTAAATTCATTCTCCGGGACACGTCGAGCTTCATTGTCTCGGCGCTTTTCTGGTGGTTGCCACTGTTGATTCTGCTCTCAGGAGTTGCAGTGGTTTGGGAATAGTGTGGTCGGTTTGTCCCAAAAAAAAAAGCATATGAAAAAAAAATCAAAATAAAAATCAGAAACCAAAACAGATAAAATATAATTCTTGAGAATAGATGATTAACTAAGAATCTCAAATCCCTCTCTCCTTAGCAGTCGGTAAATTACTTCAACGACAACTTAACGGATTAATAGAAAAGGCTTTTAACAGCTTTATTTTATTTCTTAATCTTAACTCACTAATCTTAATTTCGGTAGATTTCAACTGTTTACTTTTTTATGCTAAATATTACTTAAGTAAAAAAAAATGGGCGTATTAAAAATCTACCACATCGCTTTCAAAACGCGATAAGTGCCCAGGGGGCAAAGACAGACCTGTACATATAATACAAGTAGTGCCATCTCGATCCCACAGTGAAACTAATCTCACTTTAAGATATCAGGGTAGGCCACCTGAACGCTGGTAGCATTGTCACCTGAACGCTGGTAGCATTGCCACCTGAACGCTGGTAGCATTGCCACCTGCTATGTTGCTAGCGTTCTGCAATTTAATAACCATGCTGATTCTTAGATCAATAAGTGGGCTAGCCCTAGGCGCCCACGGGGACCGACGTCGCAAGACGATCTCCGGCCACCGTAGGCGCGGGCATGCGGGCGGCGAGTAAAGGGCAACTCGCTGCCCGACCATGGACCATGCCCGGGTCGACGGCGCGTTGTGTTCCACGCGCGCCTCAAAGAGCGTCAGCAAGATGACGGGGACCCCCTCTAGAGAGCCAAAGCCTGCCGGGGTCACGGGGCTTGTTCCATTACCGTGACCCTGGAACTAATAACCCTCTGATCACAAAGAAGAGCTGTTACCTGCGGCTTTGGTGGACCCCTATTTGGCCTATAACCGTTTCTAAGGTCCCATAATATCTCTGTACCAAAATTCATCAAAACCAGTTCAGCTGTTTTGACGTGGAAAACGGAACGAACAAACAAATATTACACAATTTTCGTATTAATATTATGGTTTGCGTTAGTAGAAAGATCATTAAGTAAATAATTTCAGGTAAAATCACCCTTATCAATCAAGTAATCCTGAAACAGGCAACTATATACGTGTACATTACACGGATATTATTTCAATTAGTTTGTTTGGAGAAACTATTCCCTTTTCATCCTCTAATAACCCATGTAATCAATTAACAAGTACCTACATAACTAAGTAATCAATAACAGCAGCAAATGTTTTAGAACAAAATAATTAATACAGATAGATGTAGATGACAGATGTAGAAAACCGAGAAGTAGTTGGTACGGCAAAAAGAGCCTTATCAACAATGGATGATCTCGGGTATGCAAAAATCTGGCAAATTACGCTATCTCCTTTCAAATAAAATAACAGACAACATTTACTACAAATTCTTACAAGTGTATAAGACGGGGACGTTAATAATCGCGAGGTATAATGGGGACATACACTCTTTAGGCATACTTAACACAACACTAACGTAGAGCAAGCGCCATCAGGACGTCATTTGCAAGCGGCCAGACGCAAATGGCGTCCTGTTGGCGCTTGTGCTACGTTAGTTTTGTGTTAAGTTTGCCTTAGGTGTGTGATTTCCCATCATACCTCGTGTCCCCGTCTTATACACTGTTCCCCTACTTACCCCATAAAAAGAAAACCGTGACCCTTGAACGTAAAGCTATTGAAAGAACACCGTGGATTTTGGTCAGTACGAGTCTAACAGTCCCCCTCCCGTCCCGCCCTGGGAGTGAGGACTTATTTGATGAAATTACCACATTAAAAATAACGACGAGTTGCACTCCGGGAGTGCTGGGAGAAGTGAAAACTTTTTTATTACCGTGTTATATTTGAAAACTGGAGTGGTACAGATATGAAATTAACGAATTTTGTTACATCTTATTAGTGTCGTACGGGTGTCAAGTCACAAATGTTTTCATATATACTCGATAGATGGCGTTGCACGATTAAAATGCAAGCTATCGTTTGCCTCTTCTTCTTACGAATTTTTGATCAGGGTCACGTGGTGTACAACGCCGCTAAACAAGTTTTCACTTCAAAAACCCATAACAAGCACAGAAGTTTAAAAGCTGATCGAATGTAAAAGCTTAGCTACGAAACTATGTGACCGTTTCCACTGATGCTAAGCTATTTAGCGGTGCGAGTAAGATGTGCTATGAAGATCGCTGCCGAAAAGTAGCTGCGCGAGGAAGATACGCAGCTCGAGCTATGCGATGTATCGATATTAAGGAAGACGACCCATAGCTGGCATCCGTAGCACGCATCCTTCCATAAAAAAAAAAAAACATATCTTAGTTGAATCCGCTTCCACCATCAGTGATGTGTGCACCAATGAATGTGACTGGTGGATATGAAACGCATCCGTAGCAACATCTCTGGTGGAAAAGCAGCCTAAGACTTCAATACATCGATTTAACAAACGATAGGATAGATAGATAGATAATACAATAGGGCAAACAGAAATCTTGAAATGGCATTTTCAGCCCAGAAACACACGGCAATTCGTCCTCTCGAATCAAAGCAAATTGAAGAACAAAATAGAGTTGGACAAATTTTATTGCTTCTTTCACAGTGAGTCGGCCACACTGTGCCGCGGGACTATCGAAACAGGGTCCTGGAACGCAAAAGACAAGCGAAGCAACAGTATTATTAGGATTGAAGTCTGACAGTCCTTCAGCTGCACCCGGTGCGGGAGGACTTATATAGTCGCCTACAATGGTACCGGCCACAAATATTACACATAGACCTCTGATAAAGATGTCATCGGCTAGTTTCGGCTTTATTGTAGAAGGCGTTGTTGCGTCTCTGTCACACACTACCTATGGAACACTTGTCGCTGGTTCGTCCTTCGTTGTGATTAAAAAGTGCTCCATGTGACAGAAATGATCACTCTACGATGCCGAAATCTCTTTTGAACAACGGGTATTCTATTCTTTTTTTTTTACGGTTAATAACCCATAAAAAATCAGACAAGTTTAAAACCAAATACATCAAAATATCAAACGATGCAACAGGGCAAACGGCCATCTTGAAAATTAATCTCCTCTGTCGTGTATTTTCTGAAAAACAGTTAACAAGTTCAGAAAACACACGACAAATCAACCTCTCGAATCAAAAGCCAAAGCAAAAAAATGGAGTCGAGCAAACAGCACAGTGTGTCGCCCACACCGACTCGTGACAAATACGACACAAATAACTGGCAGGTAATGGTCTTGTCCCATTGTTACGAGACAATAAGTCTCGTTCTTTGTTCCCGAGTTCTCCGCCTGTCCCGTATGCACTTACTACGTATTCCCCGTTGTTCTCCGCGCTATATTGAGATTTCTAGCACGTTGAAAAATTAAATAGGTGAGTGGAAAGTTATGGATCGATGTTTATAGGCTAGACTTTGTTGATGTCCTATTTTTGGATAGACTGAATCTGGCTTAGACTAGTTTTAAATACAGGTAGAAGGGATCTGAGGCCTTATTACAAGATTTCTGTATTTTATTTTCAGCGTACTTGAAGTATTTACTGCGTTTTTTGTATGGAAAAATAAAAAGGCGCCTCTGTGTACGAACAAGACAAATTGCCTTCAAATAAACGTCAATGTTCCAGTTTACTTCACAAAAACGGGAAAAGTCATGATAGACGAGTCATGTCTCTTTTTAATCTAATATGCACTCCACAGAGCTTATAAAGTCGTCGAAAGACCGTCAGTCATTTAAAAAACGTTAGGTAAAACATACGTTTTCAGATGTATCTAGTTAAATTGGAAGCTGACTGCAACATAGTTTGGGAGAAAGGCAAGATATAGATGATCATAAAAGGCCTTATTCGGTCCACCTCTCTCCCAGCGGTCCACCCACGACAACAGCAGCACAGGATACCTGGAAGCTGCGGTGACTGTTGAGCGATCCCGCTGGCGAGCGACGGTAGGCTTGATCAGGACCGCCTGCTTCGCGACCACCATTTTGTCTGACTCCGGCGCCAAACAGTTTTTACTGTTTCCCGGCAGTATGCAGAAGTCGGGTTACTTCTGGGTAGGTTCGCTCTGTCTTAAGTTTCTTACCCCTCTTTGAGAAATGGCGGGAGAGGCACCAAGGCGTCCTCACTTTCCGCCTGACGCAGTTCCTCAACGGACACGGATGTTTCGGGAGGTTCGTGTGTTGGATTGGGCGGGAAGAAACACCAGAGAAACATTTTTTTTTTAATCCAGTTGACAGCAATAACTGAAATTCAGAGTTCTACACACAAATCCCCACTGTCGGCTAACACCAGTATTATTTGTGTAATCTTATTTTATACAATTTTTAGGGTTCCGTAGCCAAATGGCAAAAACGGAACCCTTATAGATTCGTCATGTCTGTCTGTCTGTCTGTCCTTGTATGTCACAGCCACTTTTTGTCGAAAGTATAAGAGCTATCCTGTTGAAACTTGGTAGAAAGATGTATTATGTGAACCGCATTAGGATTTTCATACAAAAATCAAAACAAAACAAATTTTGGGGGTGCCCCCATACTTAGAATTGAAACTCAAAAAAAAAATTTTCACCAAACCCATACGTGTGGGGTATCTATGAATAGGTCTTTCTTCTTCTTCTTCCTGCCCTTATCCCATTCTATTTGGGGTCGGCGCAACACGTTTTCTTCTTCCATTCTCCCCTATCAGACGTCACAGTATCATTTACTCCTTTTTCTTTCATATCATTCCTTAGACAATCCATCCATCTTTTCTTTGGCCTTCCTCGTCCTCTCCATCCATCAACATTCATACTCATCACTTTCTTAGTCACATGGGTGTCATCCCTCCTCATCACATGTCCATACCAAGATAGACGATTCCCTTTCATTTTTTCTGTAACAGGCGCCACTTTCGAACTTCCCCTTATAAACTCATTCCTTACTTTATCCATTCTTGTCACTCCACACATCCATCTCAACATCCTCATCTCCGCTACATGCAATCGTTTCTCATCCATCTTTTTCACAGCCCAGCATTCCGATCCATACAATACGACAGGTCTAATCACGGATTTGTATATTTTCCCCTTTAACTTGAGGGGCATCCGTGGGTCGCAAGTTGTTCCGGTGACCTGTCGCCATTTCATCCATCCCGAGTTGATCCGGTGTGTTATGTCCCGGTCTACATCGCCGTCTCCTTGGACAAGCTACCCGAGGTACCGAAAGTCGGAACAGACTGGTATGGGCGTTCCTGCAAGAGTATCTATGAATAGGTCTTTAAAAATGATATTGAGGTTACTAACATCATTTTTTTCTAAACTGAACAGTTTGCGCGAGAGAAACTTCCAAAGTGGTAAAAAGTGTGTCCCCCCCCCCGTAACTTCTAAAATAAGAGAATGATAAAACTAAAATAAAAAACTTTAAAAAAAAAATGTAACCGCCTTCAAAAACAACCACAAAAAAGGGTAAAATAACCTACAAAATAACTTTTCTTTCAGAAGTCGGTGCCTTTATTTTTTTTTCATTTCATTGTTTTTTTTGCCACCGACTTCTGAAAGAAAAGTTATTTTGTAGGTTATTTTACCCTTTTTTGTGGTTGTTTTTGAAGGCGGTTACATTTTTTTTTTTAAGTTTTTTATTTTACTCTTTTTAGTTTAAATATTCAACTCAAATTCTTGTCAAATAAATCATTCTCTTACATGTATGTGCATTAAAATTTTGTAATCCGTAGCACCGGTAACAACATCGCTCAAGTGCACAATATGCTAATAAAATTCCCTATCTCAAAAACTACTGAACCGATTTTGATGAAACTTGCAGTATTCCGTAAGTTAAACAATACTTAGTACAACAAAAAAAGAATTACTTAAATCGGACTTGTAGTTCCAGAGATATGCGAACACAAACTAAATCAGTCGATGCCTACTCCAAGCCGTTGAGGAGTTGTACCTTCCATCATCAGCTCATCCACCTGAAATGATGATTATCAGATGCAAATACTTGAACAGATTTAGAAAATATATGAAATTGGTACTATGTGCCTATAAAATTTGAAGGTTGCCCTCGATTTCCCTGGGATTCCATCATCAGATCCTGACCTGATGATCATGGGACAAATTGGAAAGTATACCCTTTCAAACAAAAGAAAAATTTTCCAAATCGGTCCAGGCGTCTTCGAGAAATCGGGGAACATACATAAAAAAAAAAATAAAAAAAAGATTCCGACGAATTGAGAACCTCCTCCTTTTTTTGAAGTCGGTTAAAAAATATATAATGTAGACCTCAACCAAAACTACCAACGAAAATTGGTTTGGATGAGATACAGTTAGCAGTTTTTGAGATATAGTACATTTTCAAAAACCGCAAATATAACTTTGCCATTCATACAAATACTATGAAAAACAAAGTTATTTTTATTGTTTGTGTATATTACTTACTAATCTCAATATAATTATATCTCTAATCTATGCTTGCTGCTACGGAACCCTTCATGGGCGAGTCCAACTCGCACTTGGCCGGTTTTTCCCTTATACGTTACCTTTCTAGGCTAATATGATAAATATGACGCGGAAAGCGTGCGTTAGTCGAAAACGGAATACAAAACAATTGAATAAAATTCGGAACAGAGAACTCTGACAGAAATATTTCATTAGAATGAGTCTATTTTGATATCACTTTCAGCATTTTTCGCTTCAAATATTGCTCGAGAAAGTTGTGAAAATTCGCAACAGAAAGAATCCTTTGAAGTCGCTTCATGACTTTTTACCAATAAAAGACTAAAAAGAGAAGCTATAATTATAGAAAGACTAGTTTTCCTTGTGGCTTTACCCGTGCCGATATCGAAGATTGTGTAAGGATAGGTACACACATCAAAAAGTTTGCGATCACTGAAAAATCGAAATCTTTTTAAGGTATTGCATAGCTTTTATCGCGGGCTCTGAGCGCGGCGCGGCGCGGCGACCGAATCAAGAAATTCTCAAAACGTAACGAAAATACCTGACACCACGCATCGTCTAACGTCGTTTCAGTTCGGGAGACTTCGGCAATCATACAAATATCCGTCATAAAAATAATTTACTTTTTCTTACTGATTCTAAACGGCCAGCTACAAAAGGAGTTTTCACAATGAACACTTACTTATAAAATTCTCCTACAACAAAGAAGTTCTTTATTAGGTACAACAGTGCACCACAAACATTTTAAATAAATTATGATACGCGGTAAGCGATTTTTTTTTTAAATAAAAAAATGTTATGCAATAGCTTCACCGCGGCAGTCTCCGAATGCCACATGTATTTTTTTGTTATCGTAGGTTTTATTCTTTATTTAAAAATATAGATTGAGAAAATAAAACAGTTCAAATAGTTTAAAAAAACTGTTTTTGCTAGTGATCACAATTTTTAATAAAAAAACTCTGTTCATAAAATTCATTCAACACCATCCAGTTTTTTCTAAGGAAAAAATGAATAAACATCCTTCCATTCTCACAAACATTCGCATTTAATTTATTTAAGACATGATTAATTCAAGAAAAATACAAACGAGTTCATTAAAAAATGCTTAAAGGAAACGAACCATAAGTATCTACATCAACTTAAAAAAAAAAACTTGAGAAACACATTGTTTCACAAATAAAAAAGAAACAGAATTATGAATGATTGATGTCTTCCAAAACATCTTAATTTTACTTTACAGCGTCTTTCCAGTATTTACAGCGTTTCTTGTATGAACAAATGGAACAGCGCCTCTGGTGTGCGAAGAAAGAACTAATTTTTTCCTTGAAAATTGTCAATTTGAAATTGTCAAAGTTCCAGTTTACTTTACGTCTCAAACACTGAAAACTCGTGCAAAGGGTACAGTAATTGTAGTCGAGATGAATATTTACGAATGCACAGTACCTATTAATTGTTATTGAGTTTATAGGGCGCAATAATAAGATTGTTCTTCACAGTTTTTCACACATATTTTTATTCTCATTTTCACCCACATCATCTGCCTAACCTTTTCCCAACTATATTGGGGTCGGCTTCAGAGGCCATATCATGAGTTTTCACGTATGGTGACGAAAAGTAAACTGGAACTTTGACATTTAATTTTAAGGAAAAAAATAGTTCCTCCTTCGTACACCAGAGGCGCTGTTCCATTTTTCCATGCGCAAGAAACGCTGTAAATACTGGAAAGACGCTGTAAAGTAAAATAGTGAAAACTCGTGATAAGGGCTCTGTCAAATCAGATTCAGCTAAATATCACTATTTTACATAGAGCGACTGCCTATTGGACCTCCACGCTCCATTGGTCGCGGGACTAACGAATTACCGTGACCCCGGAACGTGAAGGGCTATTGAAGGACACCGTGGATTTTAGTCAGTACGAGTCTGCCAGTCCCTCCCGCTCCGCCCTGGGTGGGAGGACTCTTTTGATGATTTTACCACGCAAAAAAAAGGTCAGAGGGTACTGAGATAAATTCCATAATATTGTTTAGTCATTTGGTCACAGGACTCTACAATAACTATACTTACTAAAAATAAAAAAGAACGAAGAACTAAAATTTTAAGCAAAATATCCACCTAATGAAGCAATGCTTTCTACATTTAATCTAAAAAACTACCTGAAAACTGAGGCAACATTCGCAAATTAAATTAATAAGTCTCCGTTTCCTAAATATAGAATTCGTGTTGCTCTAAAAGGTTTGGGAATCCCCCAATGCAAGAGAGCTCAATGTTGCTATAAAACGTATCACTAGTGTACTTTATTTATTTAATAAAAACATTTTAACACTTCGGATATTTTGTTTGGTAACTTTTTCTTCGCTGGCAGGAAGGCATTGAAGCACGCAGCATTGTTTACACAGTAGCTAAGTGATTGATTTCAATTCCCACACGAAACAAAATATTTACATGATTTACAAGTAGGTACATAGTTGTTCCGGGCCTGCATAATGATGCACCCACCGTACATGAGAAAATCCTAGGTTAAGAGGGCTTACTTTGAAAGTTGGCAACGTCGCAAATAGTTGTCAAATATTAACAAGTTTTAATTAATTTAGCAATGTATGGAATGTATGGAAATAAGAAATATGGCTCTGAAGTGCACTAAAACATTGTTATAGGAATGCAATTAAAACACTGAACTTGATGTTGTAACCGTTTCAGGTATAAAAAAAGCATTTGGAAGGTTTCCAAATACGTTTTTTACATCTAAAACTATATATTCGGTGTTACGATATTAATTATTGCATTCCCTTTTCAATGTTTTAGTGCACTACAGAGCAATATTTCTTATTTACATACAGTAAATTTGCCAAATTAATTAAAACTAGTAAATATTTGACAGCCATTTGCGACGTTGCCAACTTTCTGGTTATGCGGCCTTAAGCATACGTATAAAAAAAAATACTTTGTAAAAAAAAAGTAAACCCTTAATTTTCTCGGAAACGTTTATCGTCATATCTTACGAAACAAGCAAAAACAATTTAGAACTTTTTCACAAATATTTTCATTTGCTTATTTCAGATTTGTCCACTCACAAACGGAGCAAATTGATTGCTGTCCTTCATAAGTAGATGGTAAATATATTGTCAAGAAATATAACTTAGAAAGTAAGAATGATTCGTTATTTATGCAACGAGATGTCATCAAGTAGATTTGACAAAATGCTCGAGGCCGTAGCATGATTTAAATATTTAATCTAAAACAAAATGGTTTATGTCTGTCTGTATGAGTATGAGTAACTTCCGAACGACTGCATCAAATTTGATAGTTCTTTTCAGGTTTGCTACCCAAAGGGTAAGACCCTATCGCTTTATCAACAAAATACAAAAAAAATAACAAACAAAATTTTTTTAGCGTCCCACACAATAAACGTAGCTTTTGCTGTTTTTAAATATAATGGATAATGTATGGAACTCTACGTGCGATATTCCATTCTTGGTCATTTTTTTGTTCTTCAAAGTTTGTTTTTCAAAGTTTCTGCAGACGTACAGACGGGTGATAGAGCAGACATGTTTTAGAGTGGAGACCGCTGAGGAAACGTAGTGTGGGATGCCCTGCAGCATGATGGATCGATGATTCGAAGAGGGTGGCTGGCAGTCGTTGGATGCGTAAATCCCAGAACCGGGATGGCTAGCGTTCTTTCGGGGAGGCTTAATCCAAAAAAAAATCAAAACATTTATTTCATTGCGAGCTGGCTATGCGAGCTGGCGGTGCGAGCTGGCTGTGCAAGCGCCGCTTCCAAAAATGTATGGTCGGCTATTTCCCATACGAAACCGGGGTGTATCACTAGTTACAGTTATACAAAATACTCGATTGCCTTTCTAAAAGATTTCTGTACCCAATTTAAATGTAAATTGTTTGGAATAGAACTTTAAAGTGAATGAAAGTGAAGGAGTTTTGACCGAAAGGTTCGGCGCCTCTGTATTTTCTCCAAGTGTTTATGAACACTCTTGATCGTCAGTTGTTTTTATTTAGTGGTAAGTCCTTATGTAAGCCATACACCATACTGCCTATCGTCCAATCGGCATGACGATCGATTTCATCAAATTGGCAGTTCGTCCATATACACCATACACCATGCTGTCTATCGTCCGATCGGCATGACGATCGATTTGATCAAATCAGAAGGATCAAATCGGCATGATCAAGCCGATTTGATCCTTCTTATCAAATCGAATCAAATTTAACTGTCATGCCAATTTGATGGATTCCACGCCCACACACGGTCAATTCTAACTGATCAAATCGGCAGCGTCATGCCGATTGGACGATAGGCAGTACGGTGTATGGCTACCATTAGACAGTCACACTTATGTCTTATCATGGGTGGCGCCTAGATAAGACCAAAAGATAAGTAATATATATTATCTGCATTGTTGGAAAGTGAAAATTAAGAAATACCTACTTATAAAATTAATTGAAGAAAGTAATATACCTAATCATTTGTTATTTTTCTGTTTTCCTGTATCGTGAGTGCGTTTACTTTTAAACTTTCATACATAAAAATCCAAACCCGAAACAACGACCTGGAGGCCATACCAATGTGTATTCTGTGCAGGTTTTGAACCTGCAACGCGCAAAGGCGATTGCTTAACCACTGCGCCAACTGTGCCGTTTACAATAATATTTAATACAATAATACTAATAATAATAATAATACCTGTCGCGCGAGGTTGTCGACATGTGGAATGTGAGCTCGGCTATCATTGTGCCGATTGTCGTTACTGCCAATGGCCTGATGGCATAGAGCCTCGACGAACACCTTTCGAGGCTCTCCTTAGGGGGTTGGATCAAGGGCCTGATTCAGAAGGCAGTACTTCTTGATACGGCTCGAGGAGGTTCCTGTCTCTGGAGCCCTAACCACCGGTAGCTTGGACCCCGCTCCTACACCGGTGGAACACTATTTTTTATATTTTTAAATGTTTTTAATGTTTGTTTTTTTTGAATTTAATAATATTTAAAAATGTAAAATAGTATGTAATAAAGAGAATAATAATACAATGTAATACGTACTTAGTATTCTGGCTTCTTAAAAAATCAGAAGTTATTCTTCTCTCAACATATTTTACTTACGATTTTCAATGTTCCTAGATCACTTTAGCTAAAAACCTGTCATTTACTTAATTTTCCAGTCATTAGGATAAAAAAACAGATACGTACAAAATTGAAAAATATGTAAATTGAGAGTCTGACGCCAAATTGGTATAATTTGTATATTTAAATGGTACATCGTTCAGGCTCGCTATAATTTAAATAATTAAAGAGCTAGGTACTGAACATTAAAATGGAATAATGTTCGTTAGTACCATATACTTGTTTTTAAATTGTAATCCCATCAAAAACATAAATGTGAAATGAGAGCCAAGTTCAATATTATGATATATGCCTTGGTTATTGACTTTAACGACAAAAGAAGTGAAATCTAAATAGGTACCAAGTTCAAAAGTCGGTCCTGAAATTTATTTATAACAACATGTAAATATATATAACTCAAAAGTGACTGACTGACTGACGTAGTGATCTATCAATGCTCAGCCCAAACCACTGGACGGATCGGGCTGAAATGTTATGACGTAGGCATCCGCTAAGAAAGGATTTTGATCAATTCTACCCCCAAGGGGATAAAATAGGGCATGAAAGTTTGTATGAAACATTGGCAATTTTAAACCGATCGAGCTGAGACTTTGCATGAATAAAGCTACTATGACGTAAGCATCCTCTAAGAAGGGATTTTGATAAATTCCACCCCTAAGGGGATAAAATAGGGGATGAAAATTTGTATAAATCTTCTTAGATTTTGGACGCATCGGGCTGAAATTTGGCATGTAGGTAGATGTTATGATGACGTAAGCATCCGATAAGAAAGGATTTTGATCAATTCTACCCCCAAGGGAATAATATAGGGGATGAAAATTTGTATGAAACTGTCAATTTTAAACCGATCGGTTAAGGAACCCCCTAAGAAAGGATTTTGATGAATTCTACTCCTAAGGGGATAAAATAGTGGATGAAATTTTGTTTAAATCTTCTTAGATTATCGACTGATTACCCGAGCGAAGCCGCAGGCAAAAGTTAGTAATAGTAGATTATTAACCAAGGGGATAAAGCAGTGTCTTCTGTCGCGGGTGACGATTTAAATCGCGAGCGTAACGAAGGACTCGAGGTTTACTCCCGAGCGTAGCGAGGGTGTTAAAAACTTAAATCACGAGCGAAGCGAGGGATTTAAGACGAGTCCTGAGTGTAGCGAGGGATTTAAGTTCACCCAAGACTAAGACAGCTTTATCACCGAGGAAAATACTCTACTTTTCGTACCATTTGCGAAAAAATTAACACAATAATAATATGAGATAAGCATTTTTTTTTAAATAATGACAATTAAAATAAACTTTTCGTTTATTTATTTGAAGAAAACAAAAACGCGGCAAATTCCTAGACTAATATTTATTTGTAGGAAAAGCAAAGGCATCAAGCTCATACGGCCTCGCCGGTTTTCGTAATTTTATTTAATAATCATTACTGCAAAATAAATGCGTATTCCTTTTTCAAAAATATGTCTAAGTAGAAGTACCTACTGCTTTATATACAAACTCAATGGTGTAAACGCAGATGTAGTTCAGTAGTAGCATTAATTATTCTGTGGTAGTAGGTATTCCAAATTTAAATCACATTCTCACCCTAGAGGATGAATGAAATTCAGTACAATTTTCTTTCCCTGTTTTTAACAGATTAATAATGACTATTGTTATGTTCGCTTTTTGTGGCATAGAATGTCACTTTTTTGAGCAAGTGGTACGAAAAATATATTACTTCTTATAACTTAGGATACTATAATGTAGCCTAATTTTTAACTTGGCTAGTTCTCACATACGAATTATTATGTTCCATGGTTAATTTCTACCAGCAAGCCAAACTTGCGAAGGCTATAATATAATTCAATTTTGGACAAATCTCAAACGGTTATTTAGATTTTAATCTAAATAACCGGTTGAGATAAGTTTATAAAATTTGGAACACATATGTATCTCGCCAGTCTGTAAGTAAATGCCAAATTTGACAAGGTCTAGGTTAAATAGTTTTTGAGTTATGATGGGCTAAAAAGTGGCTTCAAATGGTTCGTGTAATATTACACACTGTGAGCGCGCCTGAACTTGGCTGGCTACGCTCTCGCATTTCTAATTTTTGCTATGGCACCATTTTTGTATCTCTTATAGTTTAGCAGGTCTGTTGCGGTTCTGCATCAGGTGTTCAAGTTTCCAAGATAAATTATAGCCTATATCTTAATCGGACTTAATACCTATACAACAAAAAAAAAATCATTCAAATCCGTCCAGTAGTTCCGAAGATTAGCGTGCACAAACACACAGACAAACAGACAAACCGACAAACAGACAAAAAAAAATTAATTACAATTTCGGGTTCGGCATCGATAAAATAACAACCCCTGCTACTTTTTTTTTAATATATTTACATTGTACAGACAACACTTTTCTACAAATTTATTATATGTATATGTATAGATTTTAATATATTAGGAGCAGTGGTGGGCCAGTAGTATCGGCCCCGATTTATGAGTTGTAGGTCGTGGGATCGAGCCCAGCCAGGCGCATTACTTTGTGTAATTTATTTCATCACCGCTGCTCTCAAAACGGTGAAGGAAAACATCGTGAGGAAACCGCCATGTCCTCTAACCATCAAATTCGAAGACATGTGACATCTACCAACCCGCACTGGGCCCGCGTGGTGGATTGTGGCCCGCTCCCTCTCACAGAGAGGAAGCCTTTGTGCCAGCAGTGGGAACATTATAGGCTGATGATGATGATGAATGATTTTATTCGTACTCGATCGTTTATACTGCAAAAAGATATAGGTATTACAATACCAGTTTCATTTCATTTAAAACTAAATAAGCTCTATTTTAATTTGTTGGCACGTTTGGTTCAGTGGTTGAACGATTGAATTTTGAGCTGCGTGTCGCGAATCCGATTCCCCACGGTACTGGAGAAATTCTGCACTAGAAATTTCTCTAGTGTCCTGTGTGCATTTAAAAACATGTTACAGCAAGACCTAGAACAAGTACTTGTAGTATTTTTTTTATCGTGGTAAAATCATCAAATGAGTCCTCCCACCCAGGGCAGAGCGGGAGAGACTGTCAGACTTGTACTGACTAAAACCCACAGTGTCCTTCAATAGCCCTTTATGTTCCGAGGTCACGGTAATTCATGAGTCCCGCGACCCCGGCTGGCTTTGACCCTCTAGGCCCCGTCATAATGCTGACACTCTTTGAGGCACGTCTGGAACACAACGCGCCGTCGACCCGGGCATAGTCCATGGTCGGACAACGAGTCGCCCATTAACAAATACATAGGTAAGTAGTTGTCATACAAAATATTTGTTCCGTACGGGAACAGTGCCGTAAAAAAAATCTAGTTTGCTAGCTTTTCCAAGATTAAGTATCAGTTTCTCACTTATTATTTCTTGGTAAGTAATTCTCCTAACTTTACCTGCCAAAGAAAACCTTGTCGAAGCAGGAATGAATTTATAATCAAAATGAAACAAGACTCAACTCAGTATGTAAATTAAAATAGTGACAAAACGGCGGTGGCGCATTGGTGATGCTGTTTTGTTTGGTTATCGAAAGGTTAAAAAAGTACCACCTTAAATGTATGCAAGCCTAGTACATTTGTTGGTTACTCTAACCTCTTCTGATCATATTTTGCATTGTATTTTCCTAAAAAACAATATAAAGTCCCAGCACTAGAACAATCTGAAGGTGCTCTAAGTGAAATAAAACCCTAAATCATAAACTATTCCACTTATGACCACTGAGAACAAATTTGATAGGTGCCGTATGAGGAATGCCTCAGGTGCCATTAGCTCAAGTGCCATTTCAGCGGGTGCCCAATGTAGAATAGCTCAAGAAACGAGATGTATCGTCTCTCACTATCGAACGAAACGGAAAGACATTGTGTCCGTCCTCAAAGATGGCGGGAGCAACAAATAGAAACACCTGCTAAGATATCTTCACGCCCTATTTCCTTTCAGTGGAGCGGCAGCGCTTCAAGTTGTGGGCATTGTGTACTTATTGAAGAATGTACTCATATATTTATGAATAATACTGTATATGATTCTCCGTAGATGGTAAAATTAAAAGGGTTAAAACAGTCATAAGGTTAACCATTGTGTCTGCAAAAAGTCAGTTAATGAAACGGACTTAAATGAATCGTCCTGTCGGCGATAAGTCCGTGGTTGAAAGTATTCGTCGATGAAATAGACATAAACGAATCGTTCTTTCGGCGAAAAATCCAAAGGTGAAAGTGTCTATCGGTAAAACGGTAATAAATGAATCGTCCTTTCGGCGAAATGTCCAAAGGTGAAAGGGTCTATCGGTAAAACGGCCATAAGTTAATCGTCCTGTCGGCGAAACGTCCAATGATGAACCGGTCGTCGGTGAATGGTTGCAGAATCGTATTTAAATGGTCTGACCTTCGAAGGGTCTGACTTATCAAAATGCTGATATTATTTTTTTTAAAAAAACAATGTTTCTGGTTTACAGAAACTGGTTAGGTATTTAAAATTATAGTTAAGTCTTGTGACCGGAACTTGGAGCAAAATAATTATTTTTGTAATATTTTTATGTTCTCTCCTACTATTGCAGTGCCCGACAGGGTCCACAATGATCATAACTTAGTATTGAGTATATACCTATGTATTGTCTCTTGGCAAATCAAAAGTGTATGTAACTGACCTAGTTGAAGTACGTAAATGATTTGATTTTGAACATTTTTTTGACTACTTAGAAGTATTGACATAGCAATTTACTGGCAAGCAAATCCACTGAGTAAGAATCAATTCTTAAAATTAAATTAATTCGCGTTATTTTTTTTTGTAAAAACCAAGATTTATTTCTAGAAAATAAAATTATATCAGTTGCTAATGTCTAATCAAGCCTATTTAAACACTTTCATACGTGACTATCATAAAGCCGATTTCACAGGAGTCTAAACACAAAATACGCCAACAGTTAGCTCCTTCAGTAATGGCGTCGCAATCCCACATAAGTAATAATTATTTAGGCGCCAATCACGCGGCAAACAAATACATCAAAACAACAGATGTGACTGATATGAGGCCCAATACTTGCATGACTGATAGGCTTAACTTTTACAACTCTACGAGTTCAAAAATAACTGCATTTACCCAAACCAAGATTATTATTTGTTTACCTTTAACTTACTCTGAAAGTTACAAAATGGATTTAACTAAAAACTCAGGTTCTAAGCTCGTAAAACTACAGTTTACACAAACGTTATTATTATTACAAATCTTGGTTTTGTGATAAACTATGGTCTAACAGTCATAGCTATCAGAAGTTTCTCACAACTTTTTCATTGTGTTTTTGTTTTTGTGTTATTTTCACAGTGGATATAAACATGGTAGATTTAATTGTTATTTCACATGGTGAATTTAATTGTTTAGACAAGAGTTCAAATGACGGTACTAAGGTCCACATTTTATCTAAGCTTTATAATACGGAGAAATTTAAACCATTAGGTATTATAAGCTTGGACTTAATAGTTCAGATTTAAACCAAGGTTTATTCAGTTTTTAGGGTTCCGTAGCCAAATGGCAAAAACGGAACCCTTATAGATTCGTCATGTCTGTCTGTCTGTCTGTCCGTCCGTATGTCACAGCCACTTTTCTTCAAAAGTATAAGAGCTATCCTGTTGAAACTTGGTAAGTAGATGTGTTATGTGAACCGCATTAGGATTTTCACACAAAAATAAAAACAAAACAAATTTTGGGGGTGCCCCATACTTAGAATTGAAAGTCAAAATTTTGTTTTTCACCAAACCCATACATGTGGGGTATCTATGGATAGGTCTTTAAAAATGATATTGAGGTTACTAATGTCATTTTTTTCTAAACTGAACAGTTTGCGCGAGAGACACTTCCAAAGTGGTAAAATGTGTGTCGCCCCCCCCCCCCCCCTGTAACTTCTAAAATTAGAGAATGATAAAACTAAAAAAAATATATAATGTAGACCTCAACAAAAACTTCCAACCAAAATTGGTTTGGATGAGATATAAATAGCAGTTTTCGAGATATAGTACATTTTCAAAAACCGCAAATATAACTTTGCCATTCATACAAACACTATGAAAAACAAAGTTATTTTTATTGTTTGTGTATATTACTTTCTAATCTCAATATAATTATATCCCTAATCTATGCTTGCTACTACGGAACCCTTCATGGGCGAGTCCACTTCGCACTTGGCCGGTTTTTGTAATAAGACTGAGTTAGTTTAGTCTTAATTAGTTTAGACTCTTCTTGACTCAAATACACATTGTTCCTTCAATTGTCCGTTACGTTCCAGTGTCGCGGTAACCTTCTTAGACGGTCCCGCGACTCTGATAGACGTTTAACCCTGTGGGGGCACTGATAGTCTGCTCACAGCTCCTTGAAGCTTGCCCTTGATTGAACGGCGAGTTACCCATTACTCGCTGTCGCAAGGTGCCCGAAATAATTTATTTACGACCATCATTAGAGTACCTACCTAAATAGTCCACCTTCACATAATATGTTCGATTCGTTAGGTAGCTTAAATAATACCATTTCACTAACTTACAATCTGCTAATAATCCTATAACTTTACAATTGAATTTAACAATAAATTCAATATTTTCTGGAAATGTGTTAATTGAAAATCCTAGTCCTGTCAGTTTTGATATGGATTTAAAGTTAAAATACTTCGAGGTGGGTAATAATTTTTCAGTGAAAATGATATTATGAAATTATATGGTTGTGAATTTTAGAAAAAAAATATTAGTATACTTTTTGTAATAAATCGCACGGATAGGTTTTTGTGTTGGATCGTCCATTTATCAAGGAAGGCTATGATAGGCTTAAATATAACGTCTCGCTACAGCCAATAGAAGCCTACCAGCGGGGCTGAAACCGCGAGGGACAGCTAATCCAAGCTATTTCCAATCCTTCTAATTATAGAGTGTGCTATAAACTGCACAAGCTACATCCACTTCCTGTCTTACTCAATAGGGTTGCCTCGAGTATTTTATTTAAAAGTCACGTTTAACGCATGACGGGTATGACGGTTGGCGCATTGGTCGAGTGATCGATTGCTGCCCAGCGTGCCACGGGTTCGGTTCCCGCACGGAACAGATATTTTTATCGATGTGGATGTAGTTGTTCCGGGTCTGGGTGTTTGTATATGTGAGTTTATATATTTGTAAACGCACCCGCGATACAGGAATAAATCCCTAGTGTGAGGCAAAGTTTTTTTTTTAAAATAACTAATATGTCATCAATTTCATCATCATCATCAGCCTATAAATGTTCCCACTGCTGGGACACAGGCCTCCTCTCTGTGAGAGGGAGTGAGCCGTAATCTACCACGCGAGCCCAGTACGGATTTGTAGATGTCACATGTCTTCGAAGTTTTGGTTCTAGGACATGCCGGTTTCCTCACGATGTTTTCCTTCACCGTTTTGAGAGCAGTAGTGTTGAAATAAATTACACAAAGTAACGCGCCTGACGGGGTTCGAACCCACGACCTACAACTCGTAAGTCGAGGCCGATACCACTGGGCCACCACTGGTCTACTGTCATCAATTTACTTAAATCTATTAAGAATGCTGATTGTCTTGCTAAAATGTATCGTAATACTGATAATATTCAGCTAAATCCGGTTCGACTGGAAGCCGACTCCAACATAGTTGGGAAAAGGATGATGATGAAGAATGCTTTACACCAAAAAAAAAACAAGATTGCTGAAGGTTTTCGATTCGAAAATTGCCATATTTACGTCACGACACGTGCTGGGTTACCTCACAAACGATTGACGATTTACTAAATCTCAAATCAGTGCTCGGAAGCAGATGATTATGACGTCATCGATACAGCCTCTTATCTGTTTGTTGATAGCCGCTTGATATTTTAATATATATTTTTTTTCTTACCATCGTGTAGGACATTCAGGTCAAAAGAATATTATTATCATTATATCTACCTGAGCGGTCCGCTTTTACGAATAATATTATGAGGATCAAAAACTTTGTAATGTTTTTCCTCCATAACTTCTTATCTTAGGGTCAATACATACTAGCACAAGCTCGAAACGCATCTCGCATCGAAACCTCAAATTCTTCAAAATTAAAGCAAAGTTGTGATGGACCAAATTGGTGAAGGAATCATCTTACTCTACATTATACACGGTCGTTGGTAACTGGTGGATGTTGATCATTGGCTCCAGATGCAACTCCGAAAGTCACCAGGCCCTGTAGCCTGTAACAAACTTTTTTATGTGCTTGCGTATAACGTTGAAGATCTAGTGAAGATTGCTTATCGTTTTCGACCTTTCCTGTCGCTAACGCTAAGAAATCTTAATAGATTTTCAACTTTAGGCTATAAAGTTGATAATCTATTGGGGAGTACCGAGAGTTTACGATTATCGTTTGCGACTTGTTGTGACTTGGCCAGGGGGGCAGGATCCTCAGCAGCGGCGTAGTGAGACCGAATCTAAGGAGGGGGGAAGACGCATGTGGAGGCTCTTTTTTTGTCAGGATGAAAAATATGTATAACTTGCCTTCGCTGCTCACGCTAGGCCCCCTTGTTGTAAGATGACTTGGTTCCCGCGAATCATCTATACCAAATGTGATTGCCATGTGTCTGCGCCATCAACTTTGCGAGGCCTCTTGGACTTTTTCAGTTCCCGGTAACAAATAAACCGCTACAAAGTTATTTTGCAACATGGGGCCTTGCGCGAGCAGTGGAGGCGCTCGACATATATTCCCCGCCAGATAAGACTAGAATAAAGGTCATTGATCCTAATAATGCATCGTTCGAATTTCATAATACCATCGTTCGAATTTCAAAATAAAATGTAAGGTCAAGGTCGCCTCTTACCACGATACGTTTGTTTTGATCGTGTTACGACACTTTCTTTGCATTTTTTCTTATTGTTTTAAATATTGGAATACATTGGTACACGGGGGTCAATGAATTTTATTCCAGACTTATCTGGCGGAGATTATAAACGTGATCGTCGGCCATTTCAGCATTGCAAGGTCTCTTATGATCTTTCAGTTCCCGCTTATCAGACACCATGAATAATATAATTGTAGGTCATGTTAATTTCTAAATCGAAACTACTCCACTGATCCTCAGGCATGAGGGACCGACTACAGAGAGAGAAAGCGAAGTGGCACGAAACTCTTGCATGAGACGCGAGGTGCTAAACCTCCGGGCCATCACTAAAAAAAACGTCTTTTTTATCTGAGAAGAATAACGTGCATTAGAATGAAATAATTGAAGCTTCGACGCGCTTCGTCTCCGCGCCAGTATGAATTGGCTCTTAGGTTTATTATAATGTTACAAATCTTTCTGCGAAAGGTTGGCTTGTTTAGGGTAAAAACACTCAATAAAAACATTAACTTCCTTTTATGAAAACAGGCAAATAGACTACCGCAAAGTATAAACGGGTTGTTGTTTTCCCACAAAGTTAATTCCCCACGAACAAAAGTACCTACCTATGTATAAATTAGCCAAATGTGACTTACTTCAAAAACAACTACAAAAAAAGATAAAATAACGAAAAAGTTATTTTTTTTTTCAAATTTTGTTGCAGTTGACAGCCCTCCTCCACGATATCGCAGGTCTTGCCTCTAATACAGGTGACGTCAATAGAAACAAATGGCTCAATTAAACGACACTGGCCGGAACACGTGGACTTAACTTTTAACTCATAGAACAATATATCAGAGCCTTTTCAACACACATGGCTGATAAATAAAAGAAATTGAAAAAGATCCTTTTGAGTAAAAAGCTGTCCAAATGTCACAATGAAGGTTCCGTAGTTCTTTCTTTCTTTTTATAAAAAAAGGTTCCGCACGCTAGGATTTCTTCCTGTATCATGGCGTGGGTGTGTTTACAAACATATAAACTCACATACACAAACACCCAGACCCGGAACAACTACTTGCAGATCATACAAATATTTGTTCCGTGCGGGGATCGAACCCGCGACACGCTGCGTAGCAGTCGATCGCTCAACGACTCCGCCAACCGTGTCGTAAAAGAAAGTTGTTTAAATATTCCCGTGATTCGCAAAAATAAACCGTGGGAAAGTCAGGGAAAATTCATGGAAAGCAGACCCCTGGGTGGAGGGGAAGAGATTGTCACACTCTTACCAAAAATCCACCCTGTTCTTCGTTTGCCCTTTGCATTCCAGGGCTGCAGCGTCCACTCGCGCATAAGCTCAAGTTTGGTACGTTTTTACAACGGGGTCAGAGAAGTTCATTTGAAAATCGCTCTCGATCGACGTGTGACGCAGGGGGGGAGGTAACTCTAAATGTCTGCTGCGCTCGAAACATTAAATTAAAAAAAAAAAATATTGTAACTCTTACACTATACAGCATTACAAATGAAGAGTTAACCCTAGAAAGTTATAAAATAATACTTGTATTGGGGCTAGCTCGCTACCTCAAGTGACAATCCTACTAATATAATAAATGCGAAAGTTTGTTTGGATGGATGTATGTTTGTTCCTCTTTCACGTAAAAACTACTGAATGGATTTGGTTGAAATTCGGTACTTAGATAGTTTATAACCTGGATTAACACATAGGATAGTTTTTATCCCTATTTTATAGTTTATATTATATGTATATTCTAGTTTTATATAATGTAAAGTTTTTGTTACAGCTAAACAAAACCAATAAAATAAAAAAATTAAGTAAGGAGAAAGGAACAGCTTTAGGTGTATGAATGAATTTTGTGTGTGAATGTGTGTTTTGTGTTCGGGGGTTTTATGTTTTATGTGTTTGTTGAAAGAGTGTGAATGAAGACCTGATTTTGAATGTTTTCTTATTATACACATATTTAGCTGATTCTAACTAGTATGCCTTCTGTGTCCGCATACGTTAATGTATTTAACCATTTTACTAATGTTTTTTTACAGTCGTGGATCAACATAGGGAATATTTCTAGTTTTAAATTTACTTTATTGTAAATGTAAGTGGACTGTGTAGAGTACTGCCACGAGTAAGCCACAATGTCTTTGCGTCTTTTACGCATATTTGTAGGCTTATTAGGGTAGTTTCTTATGCATTCAATAAACCCTTGATTACAGACCTGGTGTCGTATAAGTCAATATACAAATAATATTGGTTTCAACCAGTACAGTCACGAGCAACAACATGTATACACTTAACAAAACAACTTTCCACTTTGAAATAAGACTTATTTCGTAATAGTATGGCTTTCAAAATAGAAGTCTAATGAAAAGGCAAAAGTTTCAATCAATATGGTTGTAGAAAATCGCTTTTGAATACTGCATAGTGTTTACATATTATTGCTCGTGACTATACAAATCATCAGTTATTTGTTTGAAACAAGTACATAAATATCTTATCAGTGTTACTAGTCGCACTTTATATCATAAATGAAAGTGCACGTGAAGCTGTTACCAAGTATTATGTAAAATATATTTATTTTCTTGTAACGATGACAGTTGATTTTGATGATATTTATGTAAGATTCAGATGAATCTCATCATCCAGTCATCGGCCTTATGATCAATGTTATCTGCTGTTCGATACTGTTCTCGACGTTACACGCAAACTCCGTAACGGTGCATCCACACCGCCGGTAACATTTGTGGAGCAACAAAAGGCAACACGGTAACATTCGGTAACTTTTGTGGCTCCTTGTTACTATTTGTTGATTGTTACTTACCCGTGCATCCACACCGCAGTAACATCCGACAACAAAAAGTTACTAAGTGCTGCCGTGCTACTGTAAATCGAGTAATGTTGCTCGACAATCGGTAACATTGTTAGATAATGGGGGTGACATTGTTACCGAATGTTGAGCAACGTTACTCGACTTACAGTAACACGTCAACTTAGTAACATTAAATAACATTTTGTTGGCTGATGTTACCGAATGTTGAGCAACGTTACTCGACTTTCAGTAACACGTCAACACTTAGTAACATTAAATAACATTTTGTTGGCTGATGTTACCGAGTAACATTTGGAAACGTTGAGCTACAAATGTTACCGGCGCGGCGGTGTGGATGCACCGTAAAGGCCCATTTACACATCTATAGGTAAGCAAGTTCTACTAACGTACTTGATTTACTTGCAACTTACGTTTTTATACTAATTTACTTACTTGTGGATGTGTAAATCGGCCCTAGCTGCCCGACACGATAGTATGATTCGATATTAATCTCCTCGATGTGAGAAACGAACATGCTCGTCTTCATTTAGTGTTAAGCCTCCTGCAGACACACGCGATTAATCGCGCTGCGACAACGAGCCAAGCTAATTTCCACTCTAAAAATACTGCGAATGGACCGCGACATGTCGCCCCGCGCGATTAATCGCGTGTGTCTGCAGGAGGCTTTAGACTAATGTTATTTTTTAAGAAAATAAAATATTATAATAAGTTTAAGGTGTTTCAGAAAATATTGAATCTTTTACTTTATGATCTTAAGTTAATTAATATACTGACTGATAACCCAGAGCTTAGGTGACATTTTAGCTTCAAGCTAAGTTTTCTTGAAATTCTGTAGGGGATCATTGTACAGACGCTAGCAGGTCAACAGACCCGAATCTGTCATATTTTACCAATCGAAAGATTGAGGTAGTTTGAAGTGCTGGCATCTGTACTTACGAGTGTAATTGTGAAAATAATTATTTTCTAAAATCTTTCCTGTCGCTTTTGTGGGAGTAATTTTGTAAAAAGTAACGGAAGTGTGTAAATTGAACTGGAACAGGATTGGAATGAGCGCGCGCGGTAGTAGAAATGTTCCCACTGCTGGGACACAGGCCTCCTCTCTGTGAGAGGGAGTGGGCCATAATCTACCACGCGGGCCCAGTGCGGATTGGTAGATGTCCCATGTCTTCGAATTTTTGGTTCTAGGACATGCCGGTTTCCTCACGATGTTTTACTTCACCGTTTTGAGAGCAGTGGTGTTGAAATAAATTACACAAAGTAATGCGCCTGACGGGGTTCGAACCCACGACCTACAACTCGTAAGTCGAGGCCGATACCTCTGGACCACCACTGCTCTCATGAGCCATCGGACGGTAGCAACTATTGCCGAGGTCTGTCTGATAGATAAGTCTATTTTCTCAAAATCAAAGTCGTCGTGTTGCTATCACCAAGGTGAGATATCAGATGTTATAACTCATAATATGCGACTGCTGTAAGGTTCGCTCGTTTGTTTTCGACGTTTCTAAATAATATCATGATTAATTTAATCAAATAAAAAAAAAACACTTTTACATTATCATCATAACATAACAAACAGCAAGATTCCGGTGCCGAAGTTACATAAGTAAAGAGCGTTACTACTGATAAATACCGACATTTCTGGGAAACCTAGTAAATCCTCTGTCAGATTGCAATAAAAACAAAACAACACACTGTCAGACGAACTCGTAACAGATTGTGACGAATCCATAGGGCTGCACATTATTTGCGTTTATCGATACATTTTATGATTAGGAATACAACAAAGCGATGCGAGTCTTGAACCATATCGTATCTTATTTGAAGCTAAATACCTGCATTTACATTGATCAAATTTACTAGTAACTACCTAGTAACTTACCTACTTAAGATTTAAGCAAAAAATATTAACAGCTTTATAATGTATTTTACCACATTAGAAAGATGTTAAGCAAAAAATATGAACAGCTTTATAATGTATTTTACCACATTAGAAAGCTGTTAAGGCGCGGACTGACTACGATTTTAATCGCTTATGACCGCGTAAACTATTGTCACCACTATGGAGCGTCAATAAGATTGAAAATTGAAAAAATGATATTTGTGTTGAAATGTGACGTAAGCTGCGAATGGGCATTTATTTTACTGCTTTTCTTTAGATTATTTAAAATATAGACATAAAATTAAATAATGGTTTGGTTAAAGTTTTAAAAAAGTGGAAAACCTACTAAATTCTTAAAAAAAAACTGTTGTTATCGCTGGAAATACAGAGATCTTCGACGTCAAAGTTTATTTTTGTGCTACAACTTCCCAATTTTTATTGGGAATATCAAACTCTTATTTATTATTCTGTTCGGTTTAAATTCTTCTTTATACCCTTCTCTGTTCACTGTATTTTTCGCGTTGCTTATTTTTATTACATTACGTCATACTCGACGTTCTAAGAAACCAATTTTTGGGAATATTGAGATAACACCGCGCCTTAAGCAAAAAATATAAACAGCTTTATAATGTATTGTACCACATTAGAAAGCTGTTAATATTTTTTTCTTGAATCTTAAGAAGGTAGTTAGTTAGTGGTAAGTTAAGGATTGAGATTTTCATCTCCTAAACATTTTAGTTTATCTAATTATGTTACTTTAATTTAGTAATGTGTATATTATTTTTATTATGTAGTTAATTTTTTTTGTTTTTCTTCTCTCATCTTTTTTGTCCACTGTAAACATTTATTCAGATACCGGTAATTCTGTATCGATTTAAAATATCAAATCAAGATGTATCGATAATGTAAAGTATCGAAACTAACAATACATCACTATGACCACGTTTGTCATAAAATACTACTTTTTACTCAATGAAACTTGGCTTTTCCCAAAGGGTGACTTAAGGCTTATTCAAAAGATATTCGAATATCGGCAACGATGTGATAAGTCCAAACGGTGTTCTGTAATATGATATTTGTTTGAACAGTGAAAATAACGTAGTTTTCCTTACAGATAGACCCAAGCGTTAGCAAATATTACCTACTCGTATCCAGAAGCGTAGCGAGCCTTAAATTGGCAGGGCCCATATAAAAAAATATTTATTTCCTTAGAAAGGGTAAAGACTTCATTTCAAGAAAAAAAATCATTGCTATTTATCTACGCAGAAATATGAATAAAAAATTGGACAAAAGTCATCCAAATAAATTTCAAGATGGCGACTGGTGGCCTACCATGAACTGTTAACGCTATCCAGTTTAGGCAATGCCTGAGGTACCTCAGGCATTCGGCAACAGCCTAGGAGAATGGGGAGCAGTTAGAATGTGTGAGGGAAAGGGCATACCTCTCACCCCAGCCACCACTGAAGACGCCCAGGGCGTCGGAAATCGCGGGTCATATTCCAGCCGCTTGCGGACGTGGAGTAATGGGTAGCTCGCCGTCCAACCAAGGACAAGAAACGAGTCACGGCGCGTCGTGTTCCATGCGCTCCTTAAGGGAACTGATGGGGCGGGCACGCCGCAATCGCGACGGTAAGACCCTTCTTTGAGGAGTGGCTGGATAGGCGTCATGGCGTCCTGACATACCGCCTGATGCAGGTCCTCACCGGACATGGAAGTTTCGGGAGGTACCTGTGTCGGATGAGGAAGGAAGAAACACCTGGGTGTCACCACTGCGAGGATCACCCGGAAGACACGGTGGAGCATATGGTGCAGGACTGCCCCGCTTGGGCAGAGCACCGCCGTGTCCTCACGACGGCAATAAGCAGCGACCTCTCGCGCCCGGCATTGGTCGAGTGGGAAGCGATCGCCTCCTTCTGCGAAGCAGTCATGCTAGCGAAGGAGGAGGCGGGACGCGCCTCAAAGAGTGTCAGCACAATGACGGGCCCCCCCCTTAGAGGGCCAAAGCCTGCCTGAACGGCCAAAGCCTGCTGGAACGTAAAGGGCTATTGAAGGACACCGTGGATTTTAGTCAGTACAAGTCTGACAGTCCCTCCCGCCCTGCCCTGGGTGAAAGGGCGCATTTTATGATTTTACCACGCTAAAAAATAAAAAAGGGAACTGATGGGGACGGGACCATAGGACCAACGTCTAAAATGACGCGGGTAAAACCGCAGGCAGAAGCTAGTCATTACAAAATAGGATTGATTCTACTCCGCTAGGTAGTTCGCATGGATTGGGCAAGAAACTGAACACCATACCTTTTTTTTTAAATAATTATGTATTTAATTATTAATGTACAATGTACCTACATGGTGCTCATACATATTGCACATAGTAATTCAGCAAACTTAAATTTTAAACCTACTGCAATTCACACGTAATTTTTAAAAGGATTCGATTACATAGTTTTTGTATCTTTTTTTTTTAAATATAATAAAATACGGATGTTTGGCACTGTTAGCTTGCCCTCAACACTTTTTTTTACAAAAAGTAAACTTATTAGAACCTATCATTAACAAGTATATTATGCACCTGTAGGCCTTAGTTCACCATATATAAATAGATACATTTAAAATAAGCGGTAAACAATCATATCGAAATAAAACATTTTTGGGCTTCATCTTAACTAAATGTATAATATAGGTACCTAATATAGAACACTGTTCTCTTTAAACTTGACTTGAAATTCTTTTAACTTGACACATTCATTAATTGGATTTGAGGCAAAAACATAATTGATTTTTGATCTTTGTACCTATGTAAATAGTTTTAAAATTGAATTATAAATAAATAAAATTATTTTTCATTACGCATACTCTGAAAGTAGGTTTTTAAGTTATAATCAATAAATATTTAGATAAATGATTTATTCATAAAAAAACACTATCATACACTAACGACAGGTTGGACATCTTTAGGGTGACAAGTAACTCTTTCTTGCATATCAATATCGTGATCCATATCCTTTCCACGAAACGAGTGACTTTTAAATTTATTTATATAAAATTCATACCACATCTTGCGATTTTTCTTCACAACAACAAAATAAACATTCAATAGGAATGGGTTTAAGTAATATAACAATATTACTACAGATTTTATTAATTTGTTATTTGGATTTTCCTCATTTATTTTCGTAGGATTACTATTAATATCAGAATGTATCTCCACTTTATTCAAAAACAAAATTATATGAAATAACAACAATGAGATATCGCATAATATAAACAGTAAAGTGCCGATATAAAAGAGATGCCATGTGTTCATAACCCTATTTGTGCTGGCTTTCCAACTACGATACAGGGAGTACATAATTCGGAAGTAAAGCAAACAATTGATTGCCACAGTTGAACTATGAAATATAAATATTACAACATAGGGAGTTACACCTGACTCAAAAAAATATCCATAAGAAAAAAAATAAAACAAAAAAATTGTTAATAAAGGTGCACCCCAACAAAATAACCCGCTTTTAATATATTTCCATCGGATATGCACATCAAAAACTTTTACAAAGTCTAAGTAAAACGTGTGACTTAAAACTATGAGCCAGTGATGCTTAACTGAGACTAAGTACATGAATAAATAAACAATGACAAATGCGTACCAACAAAAATCTTCAAAGTTGAGTGACACTTCGTACATAGAATTTGTTAACTCCATCATTGAAGATAAGAAGAGGTTTGCTAAAATTGTGTTGAAGCACACATAGTTCCTGTAAACACGAAACGGTTTTATCAGGAGCCAGGATATCACTCCATATGTCAACGTTATCACGGTCAGCACAATCATGACATAATGAAGAGAGAATTCTAGACTTTCGTACAATTTCACAGAAAACCACAGCAAACTTTTGTCCATTCCAAAATCAGCACAAGAAAAAATATCTGGACGATTGATCTTAATCACTGTTGTTTGATTGCCAATAAACAATTCGTCGATTTCAGTAAATATTTCCATAATTTTTAAATATTTTTTCTTCCAAAACTGACGACGCTCCAGCAAAGAAGTTAAAACTAACTGAAAGATTTGCCTGCATTGCTAATTCACGAGTTTTTTTTTTCCTATAAGTTTTTAGCCTGAAATGGTCACTAAAACGGTTCAATAAACGTTCGATATAACTACGGTCAAAAAACCCATTGGTGACCTAATAATACTTGTTACTGTTTGCGTGAATCATAAATAACGTCGACGGACCCCCCTTTCGCGGTGATACTACTTCTGGGTCGTTGATAGCGGGATCTTTCGGACCCCTACATCCCGTTCTAGCCTAACCCTTTAGTCAGTACCTACCCCAAGTCGTCTTTCATACAAAATATGACTGGGCGGAGAATATATCTGAGGCTTTTTCTCAGTGCCCCGTTACGTACATCCTCCTACCTAAATACTAGCTGAACAATTTTGTGCTTTTGAATGAGAAGAAAACGGTTAAAGTCAGGGGCGCCCCGAGGTTCAGTTTGGTTAGGTTCCTTTAAACCCAGCAGGCAGAAAAAGGAGCCCCGCAGTGGAGCTCCGAATACCCCACAAGTATGGGTTTGGTGAAAAAAAAATTATGAGTTTCAATTTAATACTGTACGCGAGTCATCCATAAGATATTTCAAACGAAGTTAAATCATCATCATCATCATCATCATCTCAGCCATAGGACGTCCACTGCTGAACATATTATAGGCCTCCCCTTTAGATCTCCACATATACCGGTTGGAAGCGACCTGCATCCAGCGTCTTCCGGCGACCTTTACAAGGTCGTCTGACCACCTCGTTGGTGGACGTTAAATAAAATAACCAAAATCTCGAAAGATAATAATTAAATGAATCGTTTAAGTTCAATCAATATTAAGTCAGTTAAACAGTAGTTGAGTCGTCCAATATGAATTTATGTGAATCAGTCGTAGTTTTATCGGAAATAGTAAGAATGACTAAAGTTATTATGATGATACGGAACCACTGACACTACCATTAAACTTAAAAGGAGATGTTTACCAGGATTTTTACATGACCCGCAAGTGAGTCGTATATTGGTGTAGGTATAGGTACGATTTGGTGTAAACCCGTGTAACTAAGTGCCTGCAGGCCAGTGCAGGCGTAATATAGGTGATTCACAAGCGCATTGCACGGCCCTTATGGCTGCTGGCGATGTCTAATTGAGCCCCGATATCACAAAAGTAGTTGGTAACCAGGCTGCGTTGGAGAAGCCGCAAAAATTAAGAGTTACAGTTCTTGCGGCTCGAGGGTCTACCATCGAATGGGTCAATTACACTTGGTCGTTGACCCGTATTCGGATGCTCGAAAGACTTAAAATCATCATCAAACATAAAGCATAGCAGTTCTCGCGGCTCGAAGGTCTACTCTCTAATGGGTCAATTACACTTGGTAGTTAGGCGGTCGGATGCTCGAAAAACTAATAGAATTTGGGCAGCCGATGCATTTACACTACAAGTAGGTTGAGTGAAACCGAACCATCTAACTAACAGGATTGTCGGAATACGGGCGTATTCGCGAGCCCGTTCATTTATATGTATACTTGATCGTCTGCCAGAATTTCAGGGGCAATTGAATACGGCTAGGGTAGTTTATTGCATATTTAAATCCCATCAAAAACATAAATGTGAAATGAGGGCCACGTTCTATGTTATGATATAGGCCTTAGTTGTTGACTTCAACGACAAAAAAAGTGAAATCTAAATGGGTGCCAAGTTCAACGGTCGGTCCTGAAATTTATTTATAACAACATATAATATAATTTCTTCTTATAACTCGGGATAATATATATTGAAGTCTGACTTGGCTAGTTTTCGTATACGAATTATATAATGACCTTCGCAAGTTCTCAATAATAATAATATTCCACAACTATCACACAACGCCATCTAGTCCCAAGCTAAGCAGAGCTTGTGTTATGGGTACTAGACAACTGATAAACATACTTATATATTTCTAAATACATACATATTATAGATAAATTACACCCAATAAACCGGTTACTTTTCGGTTCGGCCGATAATTTGGCTTGCTGGTAGAAACTAACCATCGAACATAACAATTCGTATATGAGAACAAGCCAAGTTAGACGTTATGCTACAACATATTATCCTAAGTTATAAGAAGAAATGTTATTTTATGTTGTTACTAGCTTTTGCCCGCGGCTTCGCTTGCGTCAATTTAGAATTCGAGAAACATGTAATATTGAACTTGGCTCTTATTTCACATTTATGTTTTTGATGGGATATCATTACTTTTTGTACATAAATAATAATTATAAGTATAAGTTAAGTGTTCCTTAGTGAAAAAATATAATAAAATTATTAAAATGTACCAGTTTCTGATTTATTCCTTTGTATTCACCTAATTACCTATCTGCATGCCAGAACTTTCTAGGTCATCTGGAACTGAGTTACAGTTTTGATCTAAAGGTCAGTCATATTAATGACGATTTTTGGACGTTAATATCTAAATAACCTTTTGAGATATGGTTATAAAATTTGGAACACATATGTAACTCGCAAACCTCAATATATTAGCCAAATTTGACAAGTACAAGTGAAATAGGTTTTGAGTTATGAGGGGCTCAAAAGTGGCTCCAAATGATTCGTTTAATATTACACACGGCGCAGCACGTCAGAACTTCTCCATCTCCCGCCTTTGCTTCTCCCGCCGTTGCTTCTCCCAGCGCACGATTCTCCCGCCGGTGCTTCTCCCGGCGTTGCTTCTCCCGGTGCACGCTTCTCCCGCCATTGCTTCTCCCTGCGCATGCTTCTCCCGGCGCATGCTTCTCCCGGTGCATGCTTCTCCCGGTAATTGCTTCTCCCAGCGCATGCTTCTCCCGACGAATGCTTCTCCAGGTGCTTTTTTTATGTTTTTAAATGTTTGATTTTTGGAAAAATACTTAAAATTTAAAATAAATGAGTTTCAATTAGGTATAAGTAAACCTTGGAGTACGTTGACATAAAGGTTTTCTTGACCGGCTTAAGCCGATTCCGCGTTGATAAATGTGGGAGCATCCTAAAAGGTTTACAATCCCTGAGGCCGGCGGCCATTGCATCTGTGTGAGCGATACTCATTATATTTACGCGGGAGTACAGGCGGGAGTGACATATTATAGAAAGTGACAGGATAAAGTATACTTCCTGCTTTGCGCCCGAACTTTACCTACTTTGTATTCGTCATCGACTACCATAATTATATTTCTCGAATTAGGTATACTGGGGTCAGTAACATGGCCATATAAAAACTTCCCGTTGATAATATCCCCGTGCCTCGGAAAACACGTTAAGGATTATGACGGGGTCGCCCTTTATTTATTTAAACTTTATGCACAAGTTAATAAAACGTGTACAGCGACCGTGAACCCGGAACGTAAAGGGCTATTGAAGGACACCGTGGATTTTATTCAGTACTTACGAGTCTGACAGTCCCTACTATACTGCGCACCGAATGGTCGTTGCTGCGCACACTCTTGTGCACTATGTCCTGCGCAGATGCCTAATTGAGATAGGCCGCCGTGACCGAAATCCAGTCAGGGGCCCTACCACGAGCTCTTAACGCGATTCAGTTTAGGCTGTGGGAAAGAGATAGAGCTATACAAGTCGTCTAGCGCCATCTCTTTCTCACAGCCTAAACTGTTAACATTTTAATTGGACTACCAAACCATTTCAATTTAGTTGTCTACTTCAAGACCATTCCATTACATGTAGTTTACAAATTCAAAATATATTACTAAATAAAAAAAAAAACTTTTCAATTCGCATCGATTTATTGCGGATGCGAATGCGAATGTCAAAAAACGAGCGAATATTTGCGAATGCGAATGCGAATATTCGCTATATCTCTAGTCTTCTTACCCAGGGCCGCAAGAAAGGGACTGTCAGACTTGTACTGACTAAAATCCACGGCACGGTGATCCTTCAATAGCGCTCTACTTTCCAGGGACACGGTTACCTGAAAAGACAGTTCTGCAACCCACTTAGGAAGCACTTAAGTATAGTTTCATAAGTTTAGAAATAACAATACTTTAATTAAAGCTATTAGTACTTAATTTGTGCAGCACAGTTGAATGTCTAAGCAGTCGTAGAGCGGCGTGTGGGCGCCTCGGCAATCTAATTAAATGATTTGACAAAGAGTAGTACGGAAATGGAGTGAAATACAATAGTCATTTTGATGCTTGGATCACAGTCTTGTTTTCACTTGCAACATATTTGGCCAACATACTAGTTTTGCTGTAACTTTCAAACACTATAATTATTTCGCATTTACAATTACGAAAACAATTACATTCTGACAGGCCTGTTGGTCTAGTGGTTAGTGACCCTGACTGCTATGCCGGAGGTCGTGGGTTCGATTCCCACCAAGGACAAATGTTTGTGTGATGAGCACGATCATTTGTTCTGTGTCTGGGTGTAAGTTATCTATACTTATAATAAATCTGTAGAAGGGTCAATTCTGTACATTGAAAATATTGAAAAAATAAATAGCGGGGGGTGTTGCTGGATCGATACCAAACCCAAATATGTGATTAAAAAAATTTTTGTCTGTCTGTCTGTCTGTCTGTCTGTCTGTCTGTCTGTCTGTCTGTATGTGCAGGCATCACGTGAAAACTAACTGTTCGATTTCGATGAAACTTGGTATAATTATACCTTATTATCCTGGGCATAAAATAGGATACTTTTTATCCTGGAAAAATACGTAGAAAAAAAAATCTATAACAAACCCTATTATGGAACCACTGGCGACACCTATTATCAAGCAAGTAGAACATTACGCCACGCCTGCCTCCATTGATTTCTAAAAAGGTTCCACCACTCACCACTAGATGGCGTTGTGCCTATGTTTTATTATAAAGTTAAACAGTAATTCAATTCTGTTATTTTTGGTTTAGAGGACCAAAAACCCGTGCTTTTCAGCGCGACCTTTTTGATTACTTTTCCGATCAGTTATTTGTAAATACAAGGTCGGAATTACTATGAAAAAAATACTTACTACAGAACGCGAGCAACAGCAGTAGCTCAATAGATCTCCTTAATTATTATAGGCTTAGCCGTATTTGGGTCCAATAGATATTTATAAGATGTCATTGTCAGAGTTACTCAAAATGGAGAAATAAACCATCCACGCGAAGACCGACATCTGCGCGGACGGAGTCGCGGGCGGAAGCTATCTATACTTATAATAAATCTGTAGAAGGGTCAATTCTGTACATTGAAAATATTGAAAAAATAAATAGCGGGGGGTGTTGCTGGATCGATACCAAACCCAAATATGTGATTAAAAAAATTTTTGTCTGTCTGTCTGTCTGTCTGTCTGTCTGTCTGTCTGTATGTGCAGGCATCACGTGAAAACTAACTGTTCGATTTCGATGAAACTTGGTATAATTATACCTTATTATCCTGGGCATAAAATAGGATACTTTTTATCCTGGAAAAATACGTAGAAAAAAAAATCTATAACAAACCCTATTATGGAACCACTGGCGACACCTATTATCAAGCAAGTAGAACATTACGCCACGCCTGCCTCCATTGATTTCTAAAAAGGTTCCACCACTCACCACTAGATGGCGTTGTGCCTATGTTTTATTATAAAGTTAAACAGTAATTCAATTCTGTTATTTTTGGTTTAGAGGACCAAAAACCCGTGCTTTTCAGCGCGACCTTTTTGATTACTTTTCCGATCAGTTATTTGTAAATACAAGGTCGGAATTACTATGAAAAAAATACTTACTACAGAACGCGAGCAACAGCAGTAGCTCAATAGATCTCCTTAATTATTATAGGCTTAGCTGTATTTGGGTCCAATAGATATTTATAAGATGTCATTGTCAGAGTTACTCAAAATGGAGAAATAAACCATCCACGCGAAGACCGACATCTGCGCGGACGGAGTCGCGGGCGGAAGCTAGTCTATAATATTTATGTATTTAGAAATATACAAGTATGTTTATCAGTTGTCTAGTACCCATAACACAAGCTCTGCTTAGTTTGGGACTAGATGGTGTTGTGTGATAGTTGTGGAATATTATTATTAATTAGATATTTATTTCGGTTTAATTAATTGCCATTTTCACGAAATGAAATAAATTATGAAGCTAACGGTATTTTAATAACAATACTGTAACAAAAGTCATTGCAATGCTGGCAGCTCTCACGTGACAAAGTGTACCTACATTTTACTATGAGAGCTAACTAGCGTATCTAAATTAATAATAATAAATTAAACGTACCTGATTTGAATTATACCATGTACAGTATTCTAGGATCGCCAAGAAATGAGTCAATGAGAAAGTTGAGGAACCCACCGCGCAACCAAAGACAGCGCATGAGGCAATGACGCGCCTTTTGGAAGGATAAAGGTACAAGTTGGTAGCTGACGACATGAAGCTGCAGCAAACGACGTGTCGCAGTGACACTACTGGTTTCTACGTATTTCTATGAAATTCCCTCCGTAGTTAACGACATGTCGTCTGCTGCTGCTGCGTGCAGTCGGCTACCAACTTGTACCTTAAGGTGACGTGTAGCTTAGTCATGTCATTGAGCTCCTGTGTTATGAGTTGAGCTACACAATACACACATGCTTGCACTGACTGGACAGGTCCAATCAAATATGTGTGGTTCTTTCTTCAAAAGACCACCTCAGACACCTGCATGGTTCTTATATACTTACCTTTACCAATACAAAATTGTCTGGACTTTAAAAGAGACTGTGACCTCTGAGTTTGTTCCGGATGTTTCTTCTCAGAGTAGTCAGGTACGAAACACCGACCTCATCTAGTTTAAAAACAGTGTCTTTTGACTTGTAAAAGAGTCTGCCAAAACCAATTTGCTAAATAAAGATTATTTATCATTATTTTATCATTTATCATGCATCCAATGGCGAGGGTCAACACCATCGCAGTAGTCCTTAGTCGAACGTTTTAGTCAATTGCGAAATGAAATATGAAACTGATTCACTCTATTTCCTATACTATATAGTATTAACAGTATTGCGGTTTCATAGCTGTGTACTCGTTCCATCTAATGTACAGACGCCAGCACATCAACTAATCTCAATCTGTCAAATATTTTTAATTAGTTTTTCAAACTGTTCTCAATAGTGGAAGGTTAATGTTCGATTGGTAAAATTTGACATTTCGGATAGGTTGACCTGTACGTTCTTCCCGCTGTGCCTCAAATGGGTATGGCAACTGGGGAACTAATGGCGCTAGTATAGCTTGTTCCAAGCGTCGTCATTGGCTCAAATCTTATAGGTACTTCAAAATAGTATTACCTCATTGGTCGGATTAGGACTTAGCTATGGTGGCGCCATCTACAATTAGCTTTGACCGGCCTTCCCCATTGTTGAGGTAGCGGAGGTTCGCCCCAACGGTGTTACGCGCCACCTGTACACACGCTAAAGTGCTTCGCCTCCATATACTATGGTAATTAATGCTGCCGTGGATACACTTAAAGTACCAAAGTAACACAAAATAATCAGTGTGTTAGCTTTCAGTTATCCATAATAAAAATAGTTAGATTCAAAACGGGATATTTACCATTCTTATTGTTTTTTAATTTAATTTAGGAATCGTATTGTGAGTGAGACGAGTGACAATGATAGTGGTTTCGAATGCAAAATACTAACAAGAAATAGGGTAGACTGAATTGTCTGCTCATAAACATCCACCAGCAATCACTTCAGTTCATCCGTGATCATGGCACTTGCAACAGTGCTGAAATGTCGGAAATTTAAAACACATAATTAATATGGTAAAGATGTAAAGATCCCGTTTTAAATCTTAATAATAGTGTTAGTGACCATGTTAGTCTAAAAACTTATATCCATATTAATATTACCTATAAATTATGCAAAAGTATGTTCATTTTCACATCAAAACGGCTGAACCGATTTTGATGAATTTTGGTACAGAGATCAGAGACAGATACGATCTTAAAGATGGCTATAGACTATACAGGGGATGGGAAGCAGAGCCGCGGTCAACAGCTAGTACCTACTTAATAATAACAAAAAAAAGTACGTTCCTGAAGTAGAAGAAACAAAAAAAAAAACATTTTTAATTGTCACTTCATTTGCTGTATACTCCTTGACCGTATTACCTCAAGCGTTTACGAGTGACTAACGACGCTTAGCAAGCATCGAATGCACAGTGATACTGCCTTCTAAGTGAATTGAACATAACAGGAATGCAGCTCACTAGGTATTCAGTGCACTTGAATATTGTCAGCTAATTTATGAGAAGTTTGGGTGCTTATGGAATTGTGTCATTCTGATTTTAAAATTGGGATCTAAATAAAAGATATTGCAAGGTTTCCCTTGAAGCCTCGGCCCATAAACCCAACAAAGATAAAATAAAAAGGAAAACAATAATTATAGAATATAATAATTAGTTTTCCATAAGAAGTAGCTACATACCTACACCGAAAAAAAAATGTTTGTATGGAGTTGACCACTCAATACTTCTATTGACGTTAACATAAAAGAAACTTTTAAATGATTAAGTAATTAAATTAATGTTTTTTTGCATATTATTCTCACATTGTAAATTTGTTTTATTGTTTTATGTTATGAATTATCTTTAAAATTAAAGATAATTCATAACATAAAACAATAAAACAAATTTAATGTGAGAATTTCTAAATAGAAATTCTGTTGGACACAACATGAATCGGGCCGATTCTTGTCATACCCCTTTATCATGGAAATTCTTTTTATTTTGGTAATTATTATTAGCATAATAAGAACAAAAACTAGAGTCATCGACATAATCTCCTGAATAGATCAACAAAAGTGGAGGTGGACCGGGCACATGATCCGAGATACTCAAGGAAAATGGAGCGAAACTGTCTCAGACTGCCGCGGCCTCTATTTCTTTTGCCGTCTCTTGGGTACAAGAGACGGCAAAAGAAACAGAGGCCACCAACAGATGAGATGGGAAGATGACCTAAAGCTCACCGCTGGACATCATTGGAACAGGGTAGTACGTGACAGAACCCATTGGAAGGAGCTAGCAGGAGACCTATGACAAGTGTACAAAACATTATGACTGTAACTAATTTATGTATGTTTTTAGTCCAGAATAAAAGGCTATATTATTATATTATTATTTTTAATTATTAAATTTTCCATGCTGATTTATAATTTGATGTCTTTAATTTTTATTAAATTGCTTTTTTTTTATCACGAACGAAAATAAAAAGACCCTGTTTAAGTGTTTATTTTTGTCTAAACAGCCAAATAATTAAGAGCTTGTCTTTATCATTTCACTATTTGACAAAAATTAGGACAAACGTACCAAATCTTATATCTATCAAATTGAAATAAGTCCTGCTAAACCCAATGCAATCATCATCATTTCAGCCTATTGCAGTCCACTGCTGGACATAGGCCTCTCCCAGGGAGCGCCACAGCGCACGATCTCCAGCTTTTTTCATCCAGCCACTGCCAGCCACCTTCTTCAGGTCATCGGCCCATCTTGCCGGGGGGCGTCCCACCCTACGCTTACCTACACGCGGTCTCCATTCGAGAACCTTCCTACTCCACCTATCGTCGGTTCTGCGGCAGACATGACCAGCCCACTGCCACTTCAGCTTGCTACAGATTTGGACAATATCTGTAACTTTGGTCTTATGCCGTAAGACCTCATTCCGGATTTTATCCCTTAGTGAGACCCCAAGCATAGACCTTTCCATAGCACGCTGCGTGACATGAAGTCGGTGGGCCAGCTTGACTGACATGTTCCACGTTTCGGCTCCGTAGGTTAGGACTGGAAGGACGCACTGATTGAACACCCGGCTTTTCAGGCACTGCGGCAGTGGCGACGTGAGGATATGACGCATTTTCCCAAATGCTGCCCAACCCAGCTGCACTCTTCTGGCAATTTCTCGCTCGAAGTTGTCTCTACCTAGCTGTAATACCTGTCCGAGGTAGATGTATTCTTGGACAACTTCGAGTGTTATGCCTTCGACGGAAATTGGTTCTGGGATGACATGGTCATTGAACATGACCTTAGTCTTGTCCAGGTTCATCCCAAGACCCACACGTCTCGAGGCAGCATTGAGACTGTTCAGCATTTTTTGCAGGTCTTGCAGCGATTCCGCCATAATAACTATATCGTCGGCAAAACGAAGGTGCGTTAGGTATTCACCGTTGACATTGATGCCCAGTCCGTTCCAGTCCAGCGTCTTGAACAAATCCTCCAGCGCGTTGGTAAACAGTTTAGGGGATATTACATCTCCCTGTCTCACACCTCTTAGCAGCTGGATGGGTTTTGTTCGGTGGTTTTGTACTTGGACCGACATCGACGCCATGCTATATAGGCTCCTTAGCACCTTTATGTACCGCCAATCGACTTGGCATCGCTGCAAGGATTCCAGAACAGCCCAGGTTTCGACGGAATCGAAGGCTTTTTCGTAGTCCACAAAGGCTAGACACAGCGGCTGGTTATACTCCTCTGTCTTCTGTATAACCTGCCGCACTGTGTGTATGTGGTCTACGGTACTATAGCCTTTGCGAAACCCAGCCTGCTCCGGCGGCTGGAAAGCGTCAAATCTAGCGGAAAGCCGATTTGTGACGACCCTCGAAAACAGCTTGTAGACGTGACTCAGGAGCGTGATTGGTCTGTAGTTTTTGAGGAGATTTTTGTCTCCTTTCTTGAAAAACAATGTCACCACGCCCCTGCTCCACGCCTCCGGGGTAGTCCCACTGGCTATGACGGAGTTGAACAACGTCCTAAGCTCTCCGAGCACAAACCCAATGCAATACTACAAATAATTACAAAATATTCTTGACATGAACCTTTTGTTTTTGAGGGTGTAATTTTTGCACCAAATGAGTCCTCCCGCCATAAGTGGGTCTATGGGACTGACAAACTCTTACTGACTAAAGATCCTGTTCCTTGACATGCCCTGCATCTGTCTTTTAGGGCCAAGCTAGGGTTGCTTAGACATTCCCGAAACCTATTCTTTGAATGACTATTGAATAAACTCTTTCGAAAATGGGGTTATATTTCCTCTCCAGCCTATAGTTACCATTCAAGAGAGCCCTATCTTCTCCTGTCCGTAACTGTTATCGATCGGACGTCGAAGGCGTTCACAAGTTTATCAGTTGTCTCAAAGGGTGTAGATGACAAAGAAAAACTAAGTTCTGCTGCATCTAACACGAACAGAGGAGCGGTGGAGTCGCGCAACGTATATTAAATACCAATTTGAAGGTTATCGCATTGTTTAAGTGGAATAGGGCTAGTTTACTGCATAAATAAATTAAAAATATTGTATAGTCTGTCGAAGTATTGAAAAATAACGAACACGTTTTTAGTTTTTTTTTTTTTAATAAAAGAATATTGACAAAAATAAAACGCTTTGAAATTCGGGAGTTGGGGCTGTTGACGTCGCGCCTAGGTACGCCTGTAAAAGTAAAAAAAAGTCTTTTTTTTTGGAAAATCTATACTTCGGACTAATTATATTTTCCGCGATTGTCTCGTGTTTAGCTGAGCCGATTTTGATGCGGTTTTCAGGAAAGTGTTCCTTACATTCTGGAGAAGGTTTTGGTCATAACACTAATGGATATCCCGTGACGTTGCCCCCCGTGGATCCGTTTTTAGGGTTCCGTAGCCAAATGGCAAAAACGGAACCCTTATAGATTCGTCATGTCTGTCTGTCTGTCCGTCCGTATGTCACAGCCACTTTTTGTCGAAAGTATAAGACCTATCCTGTTGAAACTTGGTAGGTAGATGTATTATGTGAACCGCATTAGGATTTTCACACACAAATAAAAACTAAACAAATTTTGGGAGTGCCCCCCATACTTAGAATTGAAACTCAAAAATTTTTTTTCACCTAACCCATACGTGTGGGGTATCTATGGATAGGTCTTTAAAAATTATATTGAGGTTACTAATATCTTTTTTTTCTAAACTGAACAGTTTGCATGAGAGACACTTCCAAAGTGGTAAAATGTGTCCCCCCCCCCTGTAACTTCTAAAATAAGAGAATGATTAAACTAAAAATAATGTAGACCTCAACAAAAACTTCCAACGAAAATTGATTTGGATGAGATACAGTTAGCAGTTTTTGAGATAAACTACATTTTCGAAAACCGCAAATATAACTTTGCCATTCATACAAACACTATAAAAACAAAGTTATTTTTATTGTTTGTGTATATTACTCATTAATCTCAATGAAATTATATCCCTAATCAATGCTTGCTACTACGGAACCCTTCATGGGCGAGTCCAACTCGCACTTGGCCGGTTTTGTTTACTTGGATTGTAGATTTTCAGTGACCATTACATGTTTGTCCGCGATTATCTCGCGCTTAGCTGAACCGATTTTGATGCGGTTTTCAGAAAAGTATTTGTAACATTCTGGGGAATCGGTGGCCATAGTCAATGAAATAAAGAACAAAGCCACCGACTTCCGAAAGAAAAGTTATTTTACACTTTTTTGTGTTTGGTTTTGAAGTCGGTTCCTTTTTTTTTTTCAAAAAGTTTTTTATTGAGTAAAACAGCCTATTTAGGTATAGTCATTGTGTTGGAAGTAGTTTTTTTCATACCTAGATAATTTGTGTTAAATTGTTATGAAAACTCTTATTTTAAATTAATAATAACGGTGTGAAGGAATGGAGGCCTTTGCCCAGCATTACTTTTAAACATTACTTTTTTAACAAAGGTTAGCATTTATAAAAAATATCTGAAAAAACCGGCCAACATAACAAAACTATATAAGAGTTCCATCCTACGACACCATAAAAACAAAATAAATATTAAAGAAACCAACTTTTTTTTTTAATTTTTCGGTTCTTTATTTTGTCTAGGTACGAGTACCTAAAACGAACGTTTTCAAACTAAGATATTTTCCTCGCCTATATAAACTGAAGTGAAAAATTAAACTAAACGAAGACCAACGAAATTCATCAACATGATCTTAAGGCGGCACAAACAACAAACTTCAAAGGGCCGACGCGGGCAAACAATAGTTATTCACAAAATAAACCGACAGTAGGTAATTGCCCTTTGGTTAATTCCATTAGACGCTCTTCACGGCTCCTTAGTTATCTCCTTTATAACTTACTAACTTTTGCTAGCGGTTTTGCTCGACCCTCTCTCGCAAAAATTTGCATATCACCGTCTCCAAGATCGTAAGATGAGTCGCGGGACTCTTTAAAAGAAACCGCGGCCTCGGAACGCAGAGGGTGTGGGAAGGAAAAGGGTAGTTTCTTATCAGTCCAGTTTGACACTCCATTCCACCCAGAGTGGGAGGACTCATTGATATAGGTATAATACTTAATTTTCAATATTTTCCCCTTTGTATTAAAAATTCATAAAAATAGGTCCTGTAGTTTAGATGTGCAATCTCATTTTCGCATTTATAATATTAATTAGGATAGCAATTGCACAGTGTTTTTAGTTCCAAAAAAATTAATTTAATTAATTAATTTAATTTATGTCTATAACAGAATGGACTTTTCATGAAAAATCTTTTTTGCAAAAAAAAATTACAGCGCGCTCTTTTGATTCGAAAAGTAAAAATAAAATGAAGTACGATTAATTAACACAAACGAAGAGTTCTCAAGTAAAATTTATAGGATTTGAAATAATTCCGAAAGTGTAGGCAAGCAACTTTCTACCGATATTAAATAAACGGCATTGAGAATGGATTGTTTTTTGTAGAAACTTGATAAAATACATCTTTTTGTCAAAAGTGCCCTGGAAATTTAAATCATGTTGCTGTGCGTACCTTAAATTAATGAAACGAATGTTTTATTTTTCGCTTCCGCAAATTTCGATGCGGATGCGAATATCCGTCTCCGATATTCGCGAATACGAATGCGAATGCGAATATTGACTTTTAAATAAAATGGTGGAAGGGTTTGACATTTCGTGTCAGTCATTTTTAAACCGAACATAGTCAAGCCGATATAGGTTTAATGAACGAAGTTAGTCACTATGAAGTTCAAAAAGTTTTTAGTAGAGCTGGATTTCTTTACACACGCACATTTCACTGAAATATGTTGCATGGGCAGTTGGACACACATAATCGTTTTTATTTCCTCAATACTTTAAATCTGCTCATTGGAAATCACTGAAACTTTAAGGTTTAATTGTGAAGCGAAATCTTCAGAGTTATGTATACAGTAAACAATTAAATTAATGAAACACTGGGCAACCATTAAATTATCATCATCTGCCGAGCCTTTTCTCAACTATATTGGGATCGGCTTCCAGTCGAACCAGATGCAGCTGAATATCAATATTTTACATGGAGCGACTGTCTATCGAACCTCCACAAACCAGTAACTGGGTAATATGATACCCCATGGTAAGACTGGTTGTCAGACTTTAGAGCTTCTGACTATCAGTACCTAACGACTGTCAAAGATCTACAGATAACAGCCGGAACCAAAGGCTTTACTGGGTAACCATTAATATATCATTAAAAATCATTAGTCAAATGTACTTGTGTGTGAATTTCAGAGTTCTAATCTCCTCGCTGAAATCCGACAGTGTCTGCACAAAAAGATCAGTTCAGAAGGCAAGTTTAAAAAAATAGGAACTGACTTCAAAACCAAACACAAAAGTGTCGGTTGATGGCTTTGTTTTTTTTTATTTCATTGACTATGGCCACCGACTTCCGAAAGAAAAGTTATTTTACACCCTTTTTGTGTTTGCTTTTGAAGTCGATTCCTATTTTTTTTATTTTTTTTTATTTTACCCTTTTTATTAGTTTATTATTTCAGATATTCAACAAAAATCTACAATCCAAGAAAGCAACAAAAATTCCCTAACTCAAAAACTACAAAACCGATTTTGATGAAACTTGCAGTATTACCTAAGTTGAACAATACTTACCTACAACAAAAAAAGAATTATTCGATCGGACTTGTAGTTCCGGAGATATGTGAACACAAACATAAAAACATAAGTACAAACATACATAAGTACCTACACTTTTGAAATTTGGCACATTTGTTTAGACGCTGATACAGACTAACATATACGAAAACTGGGCAGGTTTGGAAATATTACATACATACTCGACCCGTATGTATCGATAACCTCCTTTTTTTTGAAGTCGGTAAAAAATACAAATTAAGTCTAAACCAGACACTGCCGAGTAATGGGACTGTTTTAAAAGAACATGCTGCCCTTGGAACGCTTAGGGTACCCGAAGGACCAGGGTAGATTTTTAGTCAGTACGAATCTGACAGTCCATTCCGGTCCATCCAAGGTGGGAGGACATCTCATACACTTAAGGTAAGACCGCACTAGGCGGAACTGCAACCGCAGCGGAACTGCGCGAAACGACGCGTCAAAATATTCTGTAACCACTGCTACGTTCAACTGTCCGTACATTTGCCTCCATAACGCTTGACTGTCCGACGGCGCGCGCGGGAAAGTAAAAAAAAACGCAAATTAGCTTATAGCGGCTAACTGTTACCTATAGTTGGACCAAAACAAAAATAATGTTCTTCAGTCGATACAGTCTAGAAATGCTCTAAAACTTCATCATCATCATCATCATCTCAGCCATAGGACGTCCACTGCTGAACATAGGCCTCCCCTTTAGATCTCCACATATACCGGTTGGAAGCGACCTGCATCCAGCGTCTTCCGGCGACCTTTACAAAGTCGTCTGTCCACCTCGTTGGTGGACGTCCTACGCTGCGCTTGCTCGTCCGCGGTCTCCACTCTAGGACTTTTCGACCCCATCGGCCATCTGCTCTGCGAGCAATATGGCCTGCCCATTGCCACTTCAGCTTGCTAATCCGGTGGGCTATATCGGTGACTTTAGTTCGTCTACGGATCTCCTCATTTCGGATTCGATCACATAGAGAAACACCGAGCATAGCCCTCTCCATAGCTCGCTGAGCGACTTTGAGCTTTGAGATGAGGCCGATAGTGAAAGACCACGTTTCGGTGCCGTAAGTCATCACTGGTAACACACATTGATTGAAGACTTTCGTCTTGAGGCACTGAGGTATGTCGGACGAAAAGACATTGCGTAGCTTCCCGAACGCTGCCCAACCGAGTTGGATTCGGCGGTTGACCTCTTTCTCGAAGTTGGACCTACCTAATTGGACTACTTGTCCTAAATAGATATATGAGTCAACAACTTCGAGTACCGAGTTTCCAACAGAGACTGGGGTGGGCACAACATTGGAATTTGACATAATTTTCGTCTTGTCCATGTTCATTTTCAAGCCCACCCGTTGTGAAACTCGGTCGAGGCCATCGAGCATCATGCTGAGTTCCTCCATCGACTTTGCCATGACTACGATGTCGTCGGCAAACCGAAGGTGAGTGATGTATTCGCCGTTGATGTTGATGCCAAGTCCTTGCCATTCCAGGAGTTTGAAGGCGTCTTCCATTGCGGCAGTAAACAGTTTAGGGGAGATAACGTCCCCCTGTCTTACGCCTCTTCTCAATGGAATCGCCTTCGTGCTCTGCTCCTGTACTCGGACCGACATGGTGGCGTTATTATACAAACACTTCAACACCTCGATGTATCGATAGTCTGTAACGTTGTGAATAATCAACGTTATCCTTTGACCTATAATCAATCCATTAGTCAACGTTTAACAAAATAGTTACAATGGAATGCAAGGAATGTCTAACACATTCCTTTTCGTGTTATAGTCATACGCAATGTTCTTCGTCAACCGACTCAGAAAAAACTCGTACCTGAGGGTATCGTGAAATGCTTAATTTCGCGTCGAGACTAAAAGTCATTTATAGGCGGGTAGTTCGGAATTTTTACAGAGTTTTGGTGTTGTAGTCGGAAGACATGTTGTTCAACGTTAACCGGTTGATAATTAAAGTGAGGTACCTAATGTGCTCATTAGTATAAATAAGCTCGCACAGACGTCAACGGGACTCATTAACGATTAAACTTTGTCGGCTGTTACACTGTCTCTCTTCATTGGAATCTTGTGACACCTTGCGTAACAGATTTTTATAAAATAATTTTTTGTATTAAATATTTTATTTAAAAAAATAATTAAAAAAGTGTAGTGTTCGCCCCGTTTTAGGGGAACAAGATTGGGAGTTAAATAACTCCATCTTCAACGTTCGTGAGTTCAGTTGACTCACCCTACCGAACGTTCGAGACCTGCGCTCACTGCACCAAGCGGCACACACACCAGACCTGCCGGCGCAACCATCATCTCGTCCCTGCGGTCACTCTCACCTCAGGGTCAACTCCACGGCGTCGCGTCGCTCCACTTACGCGATAGCCAGGGCAGTACTAGTGCGCCTATTTTCACGGAACAATAAATTATCAAGTGACGGCTGTGAACCACGACCTAAATAAATTTCTTGTTAACGTTGGTGAGTTTTTTTATTTCCAACTCACCCTATACGTTACAGTGGCGCCCAAAAACGTGTTTTTTTTATAAAGGTCGCTTGGTTTTTTGTTGTTCTGTGAGGTAGTGTTCTATTTTGGTGTTTGTGTGTTTTGTGTTTTTATTTTTGTGTTTGTGAAAACGTTTTTTTGGTTTAACGCAGCCAAAGTGTACCCTACCCTACGCATTATTTTTTTTTTTGTTAAAAAAAAGAAAAAAAGAAAGTAACGGTTTTTTTCTGTCGCGTTATATTATTATTTATTTTAAAAACTTTTCATAGTAGTAGGGCTCTTGTGAAGGCCCGTCCGGGGAAGTACTACAACCACACTTATTTCAACCGTATAGCATTTTATGTTTCGGTTGTAGGGTGTGGGTGCCGGGTTTCAATTACAGGCACATATTTATACAACCTTTTCACCTGGGTTCGTCTGCCTATAAAAGAATTTTTACTTTCTTTTCTTTTATATAGGTACTTAAATTGTTTTTTTTTATTGGTTATTGCAGAGTACCTCATTCTGTCAATACCAATATTTTTTTCAATTCATTATTTCAACTGTAATAATTTTGAAACAGCAACTTAACTTTATTTTTAAACAGTACCTACACAATATTACAGAGTACCTCATTCTGTCAATATTCTGTCAATTTTTTTTCTCAATTGTTTTCAATTGTAATTGTTTTTAACAACTTAACCTTTTGTAAAGCGTACACATTGGTTGCATTAACTTCTTTTGTGTGTTATTTTATTTTTTATTTCTGTGCAATTGTTTTTTGTGCGGGTTTATTCTAGATATTTCTCAACCAAAACGTTAGTAGTTTTTTAAATTTAAATTGTAACAGACGGAGTCTTAGTACAATAACCGTTAATTTTTTTTACACTTTGGAAAAAAAAATTTTTTTTTGGCTCTTACCCTACCCACACTTACACTTATATTTTTTTTTCTCTCTTTTGAAAAAAAATTTTAATCATGGCTTATCCAGTTAAGTTTATGTCGCTTCCTAAGTCTGAACTCGAGTATGTAGTGGCCATTAGAGGCGTATCACCAGCAACGGTACAGTACTTACATAAACGGATAGCTAAATATGGACCATTATTTCCATTATGACATTCTAGTTAGTCTTTAATCATTATAACTTATAGTAAAAAAATTTTTTGACATTCGTAAATTAATATACCCGTAAATTCTTAAATATAATAGTAAATCTTAACTTAATATTTTTAATACTACTATACCGAACTATCCAACCTACCATTGCTTTTCAATTGTTTACTTTTGTTTTTTTTTATAATGATGGCCTACACCATTCATTATATTTTATTAAATATTTTAAACCTTTCGGGACTACACCGACGGTTATTATAATGATCGTGGCTCTAACCCATCGATCACTTCAGTTATGTAATACATGGTTGTGTTTTTCTTTTCACGGTTGTGTTTTTTTCTTTAGAGCGGTAGCAACTCTTTAAATAAGCCCTTGCAGGAGCGGTCGATTACTCCATAAATAAACCATAAATCATAAAAAACACAACTGTGTCTATAGAGCGGTAGCAACTCTTTAAATAAGCCCTTGCAGGAGCGGTCGATTACTCCATAAATAAACCATAAATCATAAAACACAACTGTGTCTTACAAACATAACTTGTTCTTTAGAGCGGTAGCAACTCTTTAAATAAGCCCTTTGCAGGAGCGGTTGATTACTCCATAAATAAGCCATAAATCGAAACCAAAAACATAATTTTATCATCTAGATTCAATTACATTAAAATCTAAAACTGGTAGGTGGATTAGTATTGGTCGGTGATGGTTAAAGGAAAAAAATAGTTTAATAGTAATGTTTTATTGAACTCAATACATACGATTGCATTATTCTCTCGCTTAGTACACTTTCATCCTTGAAGAAAACTATTGTAAGGCATCAGGTTAATGACAACAGGATACCTAAATATTTTATATTGTGCGACAGCTATCTCTCGTATCACTGAATACAATAGCTGCCGCTAGTTATGATTGGGAGAAGTATGAATGATGATTTTGATAGGTAAAACAATAGTTAGCTCTAATTCTTCGTGCGGATTTTGTCATTATAGAAGACAAAATCCTTGACTGCGCGAGGGGGTATTGTAACGTTGTGAATAATCAACGTTATCCTTTGACCTATAATCAATCCATTAGTCAACGTTTAACAAAATAGTTACAATGGAATGCAAGGAATGTCTAACACATTCCTTTTCGTGTTATAGTCATACGCAATGTTCTTCGTCAACCGACTCAGAAAAAACTCGTACCTGATGGTATCGTGAAATGCTTAATTTCGCGTCGAGACTAAAAGTCATTTATAGGCGGGTAGTTCGGAATTTTTACAGAGTTTTGGTGTTGTAGTCGGAAGACATGTTGTTCAACGTTAACCGGTTGATAATTAAAGTGAGGTACCTAATGTGCTCATTAGTATAAATAAGCTCGCACAGACGTCAACGGGACTCATTTACGATTAAACTTTGTCGGCTGTTACACTGTCTCTCTTCATTGGAATCTTGTGACACCTTGCGTAACAGATTTTTATAAAATAATTTTTTGTATTAAATATTTTATTTAAAAAAATAATTAAAAAAGTGTAGTGTTCGCCCCGTTTTAGGGGAACAAGATTGGGAGTTAAATAACTCCATCTTCAACGTTCGTGAGTTCAGCTGACTCACCCTACCGAACGTTCGAGACCTGCGCTCACTGCACCAAGCGGCACACACACCAGACCTGCCGGCGCAACCATCATCTCGTCCCTGCGGTCACTCTCACCTCAGGGTCAACTCCACGGCGTCGCGTCGCTCCACTTACGCGATAGCCAGGGCAGTACTAGTGCGCCTATTTTCACGGAACAATAAATTATCAAGTGACGGCTGTGAACCACGACCTAAATAAATTTCTTGTTAACGTTGGTGAGTTTTTTTATTTCCAACTCACCCTATACGTTACAAGTCAATACGGCATCGCTGGAGTGACTCAAGTACCGCCCATGTTTCCACCGAATCGAAGGCTTTCTCATAGTCCACAAACGCTAAGCATAATGGCAAGTTATACTCTTCGGTCTTCTGTATAACTTGCCGCAGCGTATGGATGTGGTCTATGGTACTATAGCCTCTTCGGAAACCGGCTTGTTCGGGAGGCTGGAAGTCATCAAGTCTGTGTTCGAGACGGTTCGTGATAACCCTTGAAAACAGCTTATAAACATGACTCAGAAGCGTGATGGGTCTGTAGTTCTTCAATAGGCTGTTATCACCTTTTTTGAAGAACAACACCACCTCACCCCTGCTCCACGTTTGAGGCGTTTTGCCCTCGGACAGGACGGAATTAAAGAGTTTCTGGAGGACTTTAAGTACCGGTGTTCCACCCGCTCTCAGAAGCTCTGAAGTGATTCCGTCCTCGCCCGGCGCCTTGTTGTTCTTAAGCTGCTTCAGGGCCATCCTAATCTCGTACAGACTGATGTCCGGGATATCTTCGGTATAATGTCGGGACAGCTTGGCTCTTGGATCTCTTACCAAGCTGTCAACGGGCTTTGCGACCGAAGTGTATAACTGTCCATAGAACCTCTCGATCTCGCCTAAAACCTCTGCTTTGGTCGACGCTATGCTGCCATCCTCCCGTTTCAGCTTTGTCATCCGGCTTTGCCCAATAGACTTGTCCTTTGCGAACACTTTGGAGCCTTGGTTTCGCTGTATGGTCTCTTTAACACGATTCGTATTAAAGAGACGCAGATCGTGTCGCAAGGACTTAGATATACGTCTATTGAGCTGCCTATATGACTTCGCGTCATCGGAAGACTGCAGCTGTAGCAAGCGTCGTTCAGCCATGAGGTTTAAGGTTTGCTCGGTCAATTTCTGAGGTCTATCTTTACGGCAGGGTCTAAAAAACTTAGAGCCTACCGTGCGGACAGTTTCCACTAGCCCGTCGTTGATCTCGTCCACTGAAACTAAGTTCTCAAGGCAAGCAAAGCGATTAGAGAGCTCGAGTTGAAAGCTTTCGGGGTTTTGAATATGGGACCGAGTAGGTCGGAGCGTAGACTTCATCAGGCTGGACCTTTCAAGTTTAACATTGATATTCAGCGAGCCTCTTACGATTCGGTGATCACTACCGGTTTTTACCCTGTTGATCACAGAGACATCACTGAATATCCGTTTCTTGTCGGTCATGAAGAAGTCTATCTCGTTTCTCGTGAAACCATCGGGACTCAACCAGGTCCATTTCCTGTGAGGTGGCTTCTGGAAGAAAGAGTTCATCATGAAGAGTTCCTCTTTCTCCAGAAAGTCGGCCAGCCTCTGTCCCCTAGGGTTCCGTTGCCCATACCCAAATTGCCCCACTCTCAACTCATCACCGCTTTTCTTGCCCAACTTTGCGTTAAAGTCCCCCATAACAACAGTGAAGTGGGTTTTGGTACTATGTATGGCCCTACTTACGTCCTCATACATAGTCTCCACTTCATCATCGGAGTGTGACGAGGTCGGTGCGTATACCTGAATGACCTTCAGCGAATATCTTTTGGATATTCTGAGTATTAGGTATACCACCCTACTCGACACACTGTCGATGGTTATTATGTTGTTTACGAGGGACTTGTGAACGAGAAACCCGACACCACCTTGGGACTGTTGGTCGCCCTCCCGGTAGTAGAGCAAGTTACCAGACTTCAGGGTTACGGTGTCCTCCCCCTCTCTACGGACTTCGCATAGCCCTATAATGTCCCAGTGTAACTTGCTCAGCTCCTCTTCCAGCTCGCAGATCTTTTCGTCAGTCCTCATTGTGCGTATGTTGTGTGTTACCAGGGCCAATCGTCGTGGGGGTGGGTAGCCGGATCTCTTCCGGAGATTCTTAGCACCCCCTGCTCCGCCGTTACCTTGACCGCTACCCGCGCCAGGGATAGCGGAGCTGCCGGGGACTGGGGGCCTGGTTTTTGTGCTTTCGATCATTTTGGGGGTAATTTGCCTTAAATCGCCACGCTTGGCAGGCGGGTTGGCGATAAAAACTCTAAATAAGGCTCTAAAACTTATTAAATACAAATGACTGGAGCCCAAAAATATTATAATCACTGGTCATACGTACGACCGGCGCGGCTTGGACGTTGAAGTTTCTTGATTTTGGTTATACGTTCGACTGGATTTCCGCCGGACTCTCAAGGGGACGTAGCAGTGGATGAAATTATACGAGACAACACGCACTAAGCGGCAACAGAACCTGCACTGCATAGTTGAGTGTCGTGTACTTCAGCCCCCCTAGCCAAGTCACAACAAGTCGCAAACGATAATCGTAAATGCTCGGTACTCCCCCAATAGATTTTCAACTTTATAGCCTAGAGCCTAAAGTTGAAAATCTATTTAAGATTTCTGAGCGTTAGCGACAGGAAAGATCGAAAACGATAAGCAATCTTCACTAGATCTTCAACGTTGTAACGTTGTAACTTGGGTGTACCCACAGTAATATTAAAAACAGGAGAAGTGGCAAGGGGGCGTGTCGGTGAAGCCGTGGTGTTGAGCGTTTCGCTCAGCTATCACTTGTACTACTTTATTCTTGTTTTCCTATAAAAGGGCAATGTATTTAATGCAAAAACAATACAGTCGTGTATTGTTTTTGCATTAAATACATTGCCCTTTTACAACCACCTCAGTCTATCACTGAGTGACTTGAAAAGCAATGTAAAACTGACATAACGACCAAGCCGTAATGTCGCATGGTGCGTCCGTTGTATTTGAGCGGGAGAGTCGTATCCGCCCCCCGTGTCGCGACAACACACAATGATAATTGTTTGTGTGAGTGAGTAAATTATACGGAAAAAGTACGCTGTAGTGTAAAGAATTAGGTTTGTATATAAATGACTGAATTATCGATGGCGCGTGTGTGCAATTGTTCGTAGTATTGTTTTGACAGAATTGTGTGCGCAATATTAGCGTTATGGAGGGGCAATCGTGGCTTCATCGGATTTCTATACATTTTGAATTCCACGCCATATCTTCTTCTTTAATATATCTATGGGTGTTCCCAAGCACATAAAGTTGAAAATCTATTAAAACCTACTCAGCGTTTGCGTTTATCGTTTGTAAAATGTCTACAGGCCAGGTCCGCTATATAAAAAAATAATATAATTAATCTTATTATAACAAAAATAAAAGTTAATAAATCCTTTAAGCGTGCGCGTATCGCCTGACTCAAGTCGCAAATACTCGTAGAGTGAAGTTGACCTTCTGATTCTAGATTTCTATTTTGTGTGATTATCCTGAACTCATCTCACATCTGGCATGGAGTAAGATGGCGCCATATCATAATTATATTCTGTCTGTCTGCAGTGTTGCTTGTTACTTGCATAAGATCAATTACACTGTGTTCTGTCGGAGGAGTAAACACGAGTTAATATCGTACGGACATAGAAGTTTCCTCAGTTACTATAATAATTATGTAGATACCTACTAGCTTTTCCCGCGGTTACTCTTCCTCCATGTGATATTCGAAAAAAATAGCATGACTAATTCGGTCTCTTTTCTACCAAGAATAGACAAAATTAAATTTAATTCTTCATTTATTTTGACTGAGTATGACACTATCTGTAGAGAGAATAGAAACATTTTATATCCTACATTTTAAACATTGCCATACATATGGCGATAAAAATGTCTTCTTTCTACATTCTGTCATTTTGTTTTTTCTTGTCATTTCAAAAACCATTTCTACGCGTGACCAACAAGGTAGTCGCCGCCATATTATTTTGTTTACTTTGAGAAAATACTTTACCTTCCATGGAAGGAGGTGGAACCGGTCAGAATGTCTTCATTATTTTGTTTTATTTAGAAAGTAAAGTTATCAACAAAAAATAGCATACTTAATATTTATTGCGGTTCAATTAAAGGTAGCCATACACCATACTGCCTATCGTCCAATCGACATGACGCTGCCGATTGGATCAGTTAGAATTGACCGTGTTTGGGCGTGGAATCCATCAAATTGGCATGACAGTTAAAGTTGATCATGCCGATTTGATCCTTCCGATTGGATCAAAACGATCGTCATGCCGATTGGACGATAGGCAGTATGGTGTATGGTGTATATGGACGAACTGCCAATTTGATCCAATCGGCAGCGTCATGCCGATTGGGCGATAGGCAGTATGGTGTATGGTGTATATGGACGAACTCGAACTGCCAATTTGATCCAATCGGAAGCGTCATGCCGATTGGGGGATACTACTTTAAGAAGGAGAGTGTCCATCTGTCAAGCCACGGTAAGTCAAGCTGTCACTTGAAAATAACATTTATCAATAAAATACTTTGCAAATTGCTTTTAATTATGTATGTTACTGATCTTTATTATCTTGTTAGTTCTTTTCATATGGTAATTGTTTATTAAGCGTGCAAGTGTTAAAAAAGCGTGCATGACGTCACAATATGGAGTTAACAAATTCTCCTTCTCAGTTGAAGTATGTGACTTATCTGATCTCAAACACCAAACAAAAGATTAGAAAATGTGGAGTCAGTTAAAATTGTATTTCATTGTTTCATATGTTCCCGGAAAACGACGCCTTCTTCAATTCAAGCCAAGAAAGGTATTAATCATGAACTTTAATAATATTGCTGTTTCCGCGAATTTCAAAATCACAGTTACTATGGTATTGTTTAACCTCCTTGCCGGATCACTGCCCTGGGATCTGGAGGCGACTGCCCTCCAGCGCGTCTATGAGTGGCGCGTGGAGGCGCAGCGCCGGGGTGTAACCCCGCTGCCCCGAGAAGTCGAGGCGCGGCGGGAAGAGCTCCGGTGCGATCTCAGGGCAGTATGGAGGGGACGACTGTCGCAACCGAGGTCCGGGCACGCCGCAATCGCGGCGGTAAGACCCCTCTTTGAGGAGTGGCTGGAAAGGCGTCACGGCGTCCTGACCTACCGCATGACGCAGGTCCTCACCGGACACGGAAGTTTCGGGAGGTTCCTGTGTCGGATAGGGAGGGAAGAAACGCCTGGGTGTCACCACTGCGAGGATCGCCCGGAGGACACGGTGGAGCATACGGTGCAGGACTGCCCCGCTTGGGCAGAGCACCGCCGTGTCCTCGCGGCAGCGATAGGCGGAGACCTCTCGCGCCCGGCATTGGTCGAGGCCATGCTGCGGGGCGAGACGGAGTGGGAAGCGGTCGCCTCCTTCTGCGAAGCAGTTATGCTCGTGAAGGAGGAGGCGAGCCGTGAGAGAGAGAGGACAGCGTCCTCCCTCCGCCCCAGCCGCAGTGGTAGACGCCCACGGCGTCGGACGTCACGGGACGATCTCCGGCCACCGTAGGCGCGGGCATGCGGGCGGCGAGTAAAGGGCAACTCGCCACCCGACCAAGGACCATGCCCGGGTCGATGGCGCGTTGTGTTCCACGCGCGCCTCAAGGAGTGTCAGCATGATGACGGGGCCCCCCTCTAGAGGGCCAAAGCCTGCCGGGGTCGCGGGACTTATTTCATTACCGTGACCCCGGACTCAAAGGGCTATTGAAGGACACCGTGGATTTTAGTCAGTACAAGTCTGACAGTCCCTCCCGCCCTGCCCGGAGTGGGAGGACTCATTTGATGATTTTACCACGCTAAAAAAAAAAAAAAACTATGGTATTGTTTCTTTCAGCATAAAGTCTCAAATGTCAGAGCCTGTTAGTCCCAATAACTTTTAACATGAGAAAATAACAAACTTGTGATAGTAATTTGAAGAGGAAACGCGTACTTACATTTATTATAAGACTCTCAAATTAATTATGTTCCTACCTTGCTGGAAGTGCAAAGGTGTTTAAAAAAGGGAAATTATAAACCGAGCCACAAAATTACTAACTCAGCCACGAATATGACAACTCGCCAACTTTTTTAGTTTTGAGGGCACCTCGAGGTTCGTCTTGGCAAGGTAGGAAACCTTGCTGGAAGTGCAAAGGTATTTAAAAAGGGAATTTATAAACCGAGCCACAAAATTACTAACTCAGCCACGAACATGACATCTCGGCTACATTTTTAGTTTTGAGGGCACCTCGAGGTTCGTCTTGGTCAGGTTCATCTAAACCCTACAGACAGAAATAGAAGACCCGCGCAGCGGGGCTCCGTCGACTACGCCTTGGTTTGGCCTATTTTTGGTATATTTTGCTGAACAATCAATTTATTTGATTCCTGGCTGACTTAGTTAATTTGTGACAAATGTAATGTTTAGTGGACAATAATGCTGTTAAAAAAAAATAGAAGTCGCTATAAATCGCACTATTTAAAAAAACATGATGTGTTGTTACTATTTGAATACTTCAAAATTCATACCACATTTTGTCGTCACAATCGTCTAAGTGAGTGCTACTGGCCGCATCGCAATCACGTTTCAAACACAACGTTGCATCGACGCTTTGTAGTGAGGTGTTTTGCGGAAAACAACGACACTATTCACGCAACTCGACCGCATTTAGTTGCTACGATGCGGTTGTGTTGTGGTACGTCTAAGGCAAGTCGCAAACGTTGGGCACTTTTGTATCTTGTGTCAGATTACAGATACTAACTACCGATGAATATTTGATTTCTAAAGGACCAGTATGAAATCATCCACTCCCGCGCAATATTTTTTGGGTCCAGTTTCTTTCACTTAACACATACTCATTAACTCATGTGAAAAGTGTCTATGATTGCGCAGCGCTTTCTGAACGTTAAGCAGGCCATACAATAAAATCTAAATATACACACATCAAAGTGTCTAGGGATCAAGCATTTTTATGCGGATTTCTTGAGATTGAGATGTGGCTTTGTAATAAATTTATGATTTTATAAATTTATATGGATCCTTTTTGGTGCATTTCATAATTTGAATCAGGAACTGTGAATCAAATTCGAGTAAAAGATGAAAATCAGCTGTCAATATTTTCCCTATAAAAACATACAACGCATTGAAGACATTATTAGTGCTACTGTTTCCCTACTACTGATTAAAACCAACGTTATTATGGAGCGGCGACGTCATTTAAGCAGGGAAGAAATGCTCAGAGCCGTGGGAATGATAGAAGCTGGTTCCCGGCAACGTACTGTGGCTTTAGCTCTGAATACAAGTCAGAGTGTTATCAGTTGACTTTGGACACGTTACCGAAGCACTGGTACCGTGGCTGAGCGCCATGGAGGACGGTATCGCTGCACCACACGGAGACAAGACCGATACATTCAAATCTTAACTCGAAGAGCTCCAACAATAACCGCCATGATGTTAGCCGTGAGGCTTCATCACTCTTCAGGGAACTTAATTAGCGACCAAACAGTCAGAAACCGCTTGCATGAAGTGAACCTTCATTCCCGAAGACCGCTACGGGTACCACCTATAGCAATGCACAATCGAAGGATTCGATATCAATGGGCTCTTGAACACAGAAATTGGGCAGAAGAACAATGGCGTTTCGTGTGCTTTTCTGATGAGTCTCGTTTCGGTATGAGACCGGATACAAGACGTATACGACACTGGAGAACCCCTGGACGCCAACAGCGATTAAAATCCTGCCAGGAAGTCCATCCTTATAGTGGTGGAACCATCATGGTATGGGCGGGTATTTGGATCGGCGGAAGAACTGAGTTGATTTGGATCAGAGGCAACCTCAACGCTCAAATTTATGCTGAGACGATTGTATCAGACGTCATCGTTCCTCTACAAGTGCAAATCGGTCCCTTATTTCAGTTAATGCATGATAATGCACGACCGCACACCGCAAGAGTTGTAAGACAGACTCTCGCCGCAGCTAACATCAATGTCCTGCCCTGGCCTGCTCAGTCGCCAGACTTGAATCCGATTGAGCATGCATGGGATATGCTACAGAGAAGAGCTCTGCCGAATATGGAGGGTATCCAGTCGCAAGAAGACCTTTTTAGGGTTCCGTAGCCAAATGGCAAAAACGGAACCCTTATAGATTCGTCATGTCTGTCTGTCTGTCTGTCTGTCTGTCTGTCTGTCCGTGTATGTCACAGCCACTTTTTGTCCAAAGTATATGAGCTATCCTGTTGAAACTTGATAAGTAGATGTATTATGTGAACCGCATTAGGATTTTCGCACAAAAATAAAAACAAAACAAATTTTGGGGGTGCCCCCCATACTTGGAATTGAAACTCAAAATTTTTTTTTTCACCAAACACATACGTGTGGGGTATCTATGGATAGGTCTTCAAAAATGATATTGAAGTTACTTATATCATTTTTTTCTAAACTGAACAGTTTGCGCGAGAGACACTTCCAAAGTGGTAAAAAGTTGGTCCCCCCCCCCCCCCCGTAACTTCTAAAATAAGAGAATGATAAAACTAAAAAAAATATATAATGTAGACCTCAACAAAAACTTCCAACGAAAATTGGTTTGGATGAGATACATTTAGCAGTTTTTGAGATATAGTACATTTTAAAAAACCGCAAATATAACTTTGCCATTCATACAAACACTATGGAAAACAAAGTTATTTTTGTTGTTTGTGTATATTACTTACTAATCTCAATACAATTATATCCCTAATCTATGCTTGCTACTACGGAACCCTTCATGGGCGAGTCCAACTCGCACTTGGCCGGTTTTATTTTGTTGTTGCAACGAACATGGGCGGCCATTCCACAGCGTGATTTGGATGAACTCATTTTGAGTATGCCAAACCGATGTTCTTGTGTTGTTAGTGTTCGCGGTAGAAACACGGATTATTAATTGTTTAAGTTACCCAATAAAATTTTAAAGAAAACTGTTATTTCAGTCTTTTTTTCGAACTTTTGTGTTAGTGGTTCAAATGTCAAAAATCCCTTTATTAGGAAAATGGCAAATTATTAATGCAAAGGTGACTTGGTTTATCGTTACTGTGACAAAAGAAAACACTTTATTTGATGAATCCTTAAAGAAAATTTTAATTAATATCAATCAGGAGAAAAGTTATTGCAAAAATATATGTTGATCCCTAGACACTTTTGATGTGTGTATACACCGTGTTCCGGACGATATACATAAACTTCGACCAGATGTTCAAACCACGGAAGTAAGCATTTTTCATTATGGACACATTAATAAATTCTTATTTTTTATTTTTTGTTAATTTTCATACAAACTAAATACCTAGACGTAAATAACCCGATATGCATGCCTCTTTATCCGAATTGGCAACGTCATTCATAACATTTGGCGGGCTGAAACAAATGAAATGCAAATAAGTAGTATTTGATAGATTTCAAATTAAGATACTTTCTCACTGCATAGCTCAATTAAATTTCATTAAATGAAATTACAAATATCTTTGTAACGAAGCCTTTTTAAGTACTACTTCCTTTGTTGGATTTGATTTGTAAAAGCCATAGAAGTATTTGCTAAAGTTTATGGATAACGTGAAGAACATGGTGTATAACTCAAAAGTGACTGATATAGTGATATATCAACGCACAGCCCAAACCACTGGACGGATCGGGCTGAAATTTGGCATGCAGGTAGATGTTATGACGTAGGCATCCGCTAAGAATTTGGCTTAAGGATTTTGATAAATTCCACCCCTAAAGGGATAAAATAGGGGATGAAAGTTTGTATAAATCTTCTTAGATTTTCGACTGATTACGCGAGCGAAGCCGCGGGCAAAAGCTAGTAAAATATAAAAGGCTATCGAAACAAAAATAATTCCTAAATATGTTGCAATCGATCACTTATATAATATTGAAAGAAAACGATTTTCAAAGTTCCACTTGAAACCTGGAGCACTGAAATAAATAACACGACTGGTCGCCGTTACCAACTTTCATACAATTTTCGATTTGTTTTTGTAGGGCTGCAAATGGCGTACCTACTAATAATGTAAGTAAGGTGGTTTGTATTTATTTCACGAACTTCATGAATTTCTTAGTAAGTTTTAAAATGTCTTATTGAACATAATGTAGGAATAGTTTCTCTAAGCGTCCAAAGGTTGGTTGAGAGTTCCTACATTAGATTCTCATAAGTTAAATTATTCTTAATGTGATTCCTCCGTAGTTGCACGCGAAATTCAAATTTTCATGTGTTTTTTGCAATTTGCTTATCAGTGACAAGTTGTAACTTGTTCAAAATATCATTCGCGACAATAACAAGTATTATTTTAAATATAAGAATGATCAAAACATTCGCTCCATTCGCTCTCACAAAGATTTGGTCAAAATAAATAAGTTAAATTTCGGAAATTTTACCAACTTTAGAAAACACTCTCATACATTTTGGATTTATTTATGAAGGTCGATAGGATTATTTACAAATTGGTAGTCGAAAAAGATTTTATGTATTATTATTATAAATCGCAGACAACATCACGGGTAATGTTTATAGTTAATTTATAAAAATACTTAAGCTCTACCCTCATTTTCGAAAGAGGACATAGAAAAGCAGCCAGGGGTTGAACTCTTGCAGAAGTGCGCAATCAAGGAGGCGATTGTTTTAGTTTTTCTAATTGATGTGATCAATAATTACTCTTTAACGAGACGTTAATTATTTTCTTTAGTTTCTACCTTCGATCAACAATTGCAACTTGCTATTGTTGATCGAAGGTTTCTACGGTTTTTTCTTCCAGTTAATTATTGCAATATTATTATTAATCTATACATATAATAAATCTGTAGAAGGGTCAATTCTGTACATTGAAAATATTGAAAAAATAAATAGCGGGGGTGTTGCTGGATCGATACCAAACCCAAATATGTTATTAAAAAAATTTTTGTCTGTCTGTCTGTCTGTATATGCAGGCATCACGTGAAAACTAACGGTTCGATTTCGATGAAACTTGGTATAATTATACCTTATTATCCTGGGCATAAAATAGGATACTTTTTATCCTGGAAATATCGTAGAAAAAAAAATCTGTAAAAAACCTTATTATGGAACCACTGGCGACACCTATTATCAAGTAGAACATTACACCACGCCTGCCTCCATTGATTTCTAAAAAGGTTCCACCACTCACCACTAGATGGCGTTGTGCCTATGACGCGCATTTCTGAATCGCGGTGTTAAGATTCTCCGAGAGTTAACGACTACCGCGACTTTCTTATTTTTCTTTGTGACTGAATCAGCAGTGCACTTGCGGGCTACGTCCTAAATGGAATAGCTACACAAGGCTCGGCTACTAAGTTTTATCATAAAGTTAAACAGTAAGTAATTCAATTCTGTTATTTTTGGTTTAGAGGACCAAAAACGCCTGCCTCAAACCGTGCTTTTCAACGCGACCTTTTTGATTACTGTTCCGATCAGTTATTTGTAAATACAAGGTCGGAATTACTATGAAAAAATACGTACTACAGAACGCGAGCTCAACAGCAGTAGCTCAATAGATCTCCTTAATTATTATAGGCTTAGCCGTATTTGGGTCCAATAGATATTTATAAGATGTCATTGTCAGAGTTACTCAAAATGGAGAAATAAACCATCCACGCGAAGACCGACATCCGCGCGTACGGAGTCGCGGGCGGAAGCTAGTAGTAATAAATAATAATAATATTCCACAACTATCACACAACGCCATCTAGTCCCAAGCTAAGCAGAGCTTGTTTTATGGGTAGGTACTAGACAACTGATAAACATACTTTTCTAAATACATAAATATTATAGATAAATTACACCCAGACACAGAACAAATGATCGTGCTCATCACACGATCATTTGTCCTGAGTGGGAATCGAACCCACGACCTCCGGCATAGCAGTCAAGGTCACTAACCACTAGACCAACAGGCCAGGCCACAACGGATTAATTTCCTACTATATTCATATTTTTACACTAGGATTGATCTTTGACTTAAAGATAAAGATTCAATATGAGTATCAATGACTATTTTCACTAAAAGTGCGTCATTAAAATAAACTCATTTTTTTTTACCATAAATGTAACTAATAACCTGCGCGTTTTTTGCAAGAATTTTTAAACAAATTGGAATAGAAAACGAGCACTTTTAATTCCTGAAAATGGAAACTCGGAAATAAAGGATGTGATGATGTTTTAATGGCGGTAAGGGTTACAATTGCATAACATCAAATATAAATTAGAACTTGGAAAGCCTTAAGAAAATTAGGAATCCCGTCTCGCTCTCTTCAAAAGCATTTTTCTTAGAATCATCTATGCACAGAAAATAAAAAGCTGTTTATAAAAGCTGTGGGCGAGACGTCGGTAAGTAGCTAGTACGATTCCAGGAATCGTAGCTGAGTTATGCCAGGTGTTAATACTTCTACTACTTTCAGAAGAAACCAGTAAGTTTGTGTGTGATAACCTTTCAAATAACACGGTTTGCTTTTGTCAAGGTTATGGTCAGTACAAAATGTTCATAAATATAGATGTGATACGTATATTTGTCGGATTGTATTAATCGCCGTTACATGACGGCTAGCCCGTAGCCGTTTTACACTACGGCTAACCGTTTCCAAAAACAAGGCCGTTTTGTATTGCGGCGGGTTAACGATGAGCCGGATTGTCATTGCGAGACGAACTACAAATTAGACATGGCACGCGTCGTGTTAGACGGAGCTGCTGCGCGGGTCTCCTATTTACGCATGCTAGGTTTACAGGAACCCAACCTAACCGGCCCTGTTATTTGGAAACGGCTAGCTGTAATGTAATACGGCGATTTATACGATCAAACTGCTTATATTTGTTTGCCCTGAGCCTTTTTCTCCGGTTCTGACAGGCCTTTTGGTCTGGTGGTTAGTGACCCTGACTGCTATGCCGGAGGTTGTGGGTTCGATTCCCACACAGGACAAATGTTTGTGTGATGAGCACGATCATTTGTTCTGTGTCTGGGTGTAATTTATCTATAATATTTATGTATTTAGAAATATATAAGTATGTTTATCAGTTGTCTAGTACCCATAACACAAGCTCTGCTTAGCTTGGGACTAGATGGCGGTGTGTGATAGTTGTGGAATATTATTATTATTCTCTTTATTCCTTTTCTTTACGTATTATTTTACTTTTTTTTAATATTATCAAATACAACAAAGAAACAAAAATTAAAAACATTTAAAAATATAAAAAATAGTGTTCCACCGGTGTGGGAGCGGGGTCCAAGCTACCGGTGGTTAGGGCTCCAGAGACAGGAACGCTCGGCTCGGACGACGCGATCCGATGCGAATGGCATTAGTAACACCCTTATTACGTTGACATAAAGGTTTTCTTCCGCGTCGATAAATGTGGGAGCACCCATAATCAGCTTGCTGAGATTCAAACCCGCGGTCATCAGTGTCGCTGTAGAAGGCCAACGCTATTAACACTGAGCTATTCAGATAGCGGAAACCGCGATTATGTTTTGTTGTAACGATAAATTATGTTTTCAACACATTTGCTCGAAAAATGCATTTACAAAGCCTGTATACCTATATTGTTCGAAAGTTAAAAATTACGCAGCTTAACGGAACGTGCGGTAAAATAGGTACTTTCACCTACTTAGGTGAGAGTACCTATTTTACGGCATACACCGTGCGTTTTCTTTACGGGTTTTTTTTTTATTTCCATAAAAAAAATATAAGAATTCCTCTAAAGAGTTTCACAATATGACAATAAACAACCTGACTGTTCGAACCTCCTTGGAAACGCTTTTGCTCAATACGTTGTCTCACTTTAATACTAAAGAGTAAATGAGACGAAAGATGTAGTTCTAATTTTCACCACGTGCATGTGGCGCCATTTGCAAATCCGCGCCATTTTCATATTAGAAACTTCAAAAATTGTTGCGACTTTCCCACTGTTAAATTTTAATAAAGTTTGTTTAATTACATATTGTACTGTTTTCTCGCGAATGTGTTGAAAAACATTGTATGACACACGTGCAGAAATTGGTATTTACAAACTCGTGACTATGGTAAGGTAAAAACCAACTTACCGCGTATCATAAATAACTATTTTTTGGGACTTGTTAGCGGATACGGAAAACGTCAGCTCGTATCTAGAATTCAATATCTTAAGTACTACGCACGCCGTATACCATGTTCTTTAATACGGAAAGAAAGACGTTAAAACACTAAAAAATCTTCATTTATAAATTACTTCCCGAGGCAAGCCGGGGCGAATCGCTAGTCGATAATCAGAAAACGGTTTAGTGATTAGGATTAAGCTTGTGGGCGTATCACTTTTCGTATTGACATTTTATTTGACGTCAACTCAAGAAGAGTTGGGTCCGGTCTCGGGAGCATTCTTGGCTGATATCTCATAAATTAATGGCTTCCCGACGGCGATTTGTAACAACAGAAACCTTTGATAAACTAGAGATCAGTCGAGATGTCACGATTCTTGAGCATTTAATCAAATGGACCCAAGTTGATCTGTTGTGATTTATTATTTTATTTGAAAGATAATAATGTTGTGATTAGGTGCGTCCACACAGAGCGAGCAGCCTCGCGAGGCATTTGCTTCGCGCGGCAAATGCCTCGCGAAGCTGCTTGCTCTGTTTGGACGCTCAATTGTTTCTCAACCGAGGCACGAAAGAATATACGCGAGCAAAACAAAAGCCGACACTGGATGGCTCGGGCGCTCGGTCGATCGACTGCGGCAGCGCGTCGCTTGCCTCGGCCGAGACACGTCCACACCAACCGAGCTGCTTCGCGCGGCAAATGAGGCTTCGCGAGGCTGCTCGTTCTATATAATAATAATAATAATTCTTTATTTGAAACAAAAACACATTTTTCAAATTAATTGTGTTCGGTAATAGCCACATTAGTTAGTAACTGTGTCGTGGCTATTAACGCCCACCTCCAAGACAGAGATGACAATTTAAGGTATCAAGCAGTAGCTAATTATTATTACATCAGATAGGTTTTTTTTTACAATATTTTATAAAATCTAAACACAGAAGAAGTAAAAGTGTGTGTGTGTGGGGGGGTGCCTGTGTGTGTTTGTGTGTGTGTGTGTGTGAGGATGAGTGTGGATCTGGGTGTGTGAAAGAAACTACGGATGAAAAGATAAATAAATAAGAGTTATGTTTTTACTATATTCTCCAGCTCATCGGACGCACCTAATGATTTAGTTTAGTAATGACCTCAGCTATGCTATTCTCTATTTGAAATCTCATCGTTGGACTCTTAAGTTGTGCTTGACGAGGCGGCTTTGAGACCGTCCGTCCGTCCGATCGTAGCTTAGTGAACAGCAAAATTTAGTCTTAGCTTGGCGTGATCGCTGTCACAAGGCGGTGCTTATACAGAATAGCTGTAGGTCGTCACGATGTCTGATGTCTTATAGCAAGCAAACGGGATAAGGTAGAGATTTTTGCCTAAAATTCAATGAAGTAATAAATGAATCATATCTCCCACTCTGTATTGCACATTGTTTCAGTTGAACCAATGCTAAAAAGACATTAAATCAATAAAAGAGTTCAACTTATAGCGAGTACGCAAAAAGGCATTAATTATCATAGATACTTTCACGTTCTTATAAAAAAAATAGGTTCTGTATTAGTACAGTAAAGACATGTGGTGAGGAAGGAAATTTGGTACTACACTCTTAAAAGTTTTTCAAGATGTTACCTATTATGCACGCAATATTGCGTAATGATGGTGTCACTACGTCTTGTGCACCTTTGTGGTAAACTAGTTGCATCATTTCGCATTATTGCATGCATAGGTAACGTTTAGCAGTGGTAACGAGCAGTGGTGGCCCAGTGGTATCGGCCTCGACTTACGAGTTGTAGGTCGTGGGTTCGAACCCCGTCAGGCGCATTACTTTGTGTAATTTATTTTCAACACCACTGCTCTCAAAACGGTGAAGGAAAACATTGTTAGGAAACCGGTATATCCTAGAACCAAAAATTCGAGACATGTGACATCTACCAATCCGCACTGGGCCCGCGTGGTAGATTACGGCCCACTCCCTCTTACAGAGCGGAGGCCTGTGTCCCAGCAGTGGGAACATTTACAGGCTGATGATGATAGGTAACGTTTTGAAATACTTTTAAGACTCTATCACCGAATTGCCTGTTTCATTAAATAACCTAACTTCACCTACAGGATAAATCTTTCTTTAAACATTTTTATTTCTTAAATGATAATAATTCCTAGAGCATCAACGGATTTCATATACAAGCCAATGAAACGTGCGATTTGCACAGGCGAACAATGTTGCGTGAGAATCGTCGGTTTATCTCGAACCTACATAATCCATTCTTAATTAATTTACTCGAAAATTAGTTTAGACTTCTTGAAATTGAGCAAAGTTTCCAACTATCCAATTCTACTAGATAAAGTATTAAAGTACATTAGTTCAGCTGTTATCTTAGTTAATGGAGAGAGCCTCTAGAACTTTATGAAAACTGAATGTTTGACCGTTACCTGGCGGCTTAAATAGGCCACTTTAACAGATTCATAATATGAGTTGCTTACGTATTCTATCGCTTGAGCTATTTAGTTGAGAATCCAGTCAAACGCCACCCTGCTGTCAATTTTGACGTATTTAAGCTGGAAATAAAAAAAGACAAAACACCGAATCCAACAATCTATTAAGAACTAGCTTCCGCCCGCGACTCCGTCCGCGCGGATGTCGGTCTTCGCGTGGATGGTTTATTTCTCCATTTTGAGTAACTCTGACAATGACATCTTATAAATATCAATTGGACCCAAATACGGCTAAGCCTATAATAATTAAGGAGATCCCTCTATTGAGCTACTAAGTATTTTGCTAGTAAGTATTTTTTTCATAGTTATTCCGACCGTGTATTTACAAATAACTGATCGGAAAAGTAATCAAAAAGGTCGCGCTGAAAAGCACGGTTTAAAATTACATGCATACAATATTAATTCCACGGACGACCGCTCGCCACACTGGACACGTCCGCTCGCATCAAAATTCAGAATTTATATGCATCGCGCGGCGCGGAACGCGGCTGCTTATATAGGAGTCGGGGAGGCGTGGCCCGCGTGTGCCGCAAACGGTTCAAGCCAAATCCGACTTTTGGCGCTACAGGTTACGGCGCTGAATCCACTGCGGGTAATGCAACGTGTGTTCGCGGTTCTACAGAACAACGTCTATGAATAAAACTGAAAAATAAGATTTTTTTTTCTACGTATTTTTCCAGGATAAAAAGTATCCTATTTTATGCCCAGGATAATAAGGTATAAATATACCAAGTTTCATCGAAATTGAACCGTTAGTTTTCACGTGATGCCTGCACATACAGACAGACAGACAGTCAGACAGACAGACAAACATTTTTTAATCACATATTTGGATTTGGTATCGATCCAGCAACAACCCCCGCTATTTATTTTTTCAATATTTTCAATGTACAGAATTGACCCTTCTACAGATTTATTATATGTATAGATTGGAAAAAAAAAACATTTTTATGAAATATTTCGCTTGAAAGCAACGGCCCTCAAATAGTGTTGTAATATTCTATTTTATCGCTATTCGTATTATATGATTCTTCAGATATTGGCTTTTTAGACCCTCTGATCTATGTATACTTACTAATAAACTGCGAAAGTTTAGCTATTATTTTTTCACCATCTAAATAGATTTGTTGAAAGGTACTCAGACAAACCATGACGTAGTTTAGAACCTTTAAGATCGGGGGACTGTCTTAAAAGGAATGCAAAGGCAAACTGAAGGAAGAGGCTTGGGTAGCAGGACTATCTTAAAGGGGTCCTGGAGTGCAAAGGGCAACTGCATTAATAGGTTTCATCATCAGCCTATTATGTTCCCCCTGCTGGGACACAGGCCTCCTCTCTGTGAGAGGGGCCATAATCTACCACGCGGGCCCAGCGCGGGTTGGTAGATGTCACATATCTTCGAATTTTTTGGTACTAGGACATGCCGGTTTCCTCACGATGTTTTCCTTCATCGTTTTGAGAGCAGTGGTGATGAAATAAATTACACAAAGTAATGCGCCTGGCTGGGTTCGAACCCACGACCACAACTCGTAAGTCGGGACCGATACCACTGGGCCACCACTGCTCTGAATTAATAGGAATTGGTTTTTGTTAATCAAGTCTGATAGTTCCTGCCTATCCACCCAAGGTAGGAGGACTCATTTGATGAATGTGGTCTCGAAAAAAATGTTTTTAGTATACGTAATAGTAGATTATGCACCGAGGGGCTAAAGTTGTGTCTTATGTCACGGGCGTCATATTGAATCTCGAGCGCAATGAAGGATTCGGGATTTAACTCCCGAGCGTAGCGAGGGAGTTAAGAGTTTAACTCACGAGCGAAGCGAGGGAGTTAATACAAGAATCCTGAATGCAGCGAGGGATTCAAGCTAGCCCAAGGCAAAGACACCTTTAGCCCAGAGGAGGATACTCTACTTTTTACACCTACTGTGAGAAAATAATAGCCATAGTACGAAAAACAAAGACAAGACAAGACACGATCAATTCGATTTTCGAAAAAAAAAGTATCTTCTATGGTTTTGTCGTGTTTGTCCTAATGATATCACTCTCATGGATGTGGCGTTTGTGTAAACTAAGTTTTATACAGGGCTGGTAGAATGGTTTTGGATGATTGGCTGTATGCATTTTGAATTTAGAACGTCATTGGAGACGCTCGTGAAAATAGAGTATTTTGATAAAATGTGATAAATCGACTATATTATAGATAGGTTTTATTATTTATTTATTTATTTACAAAATCCACAGCAATCTTAGTGCAGTTTATTTAAAATAAATTAACTAATGTTACAGCCAATTACTATTACCTACGGTATTACGGCGCGGTACGGTATTTGTTATTATTAATGCCAGTTTTAATGTTATTTCATTCCTTTTAAAAAATGGTTCGTAGGTAGTTATCTAATTATTCTTACAATATTATGTCTTCGAAAACATGGCAACGATATGAAGAAGCAATCGTTATGATTTTTTAGGAAATCGAGAATATCATCCACGCGTAGTAAGGGTTTCGAGAATAGCTTTCCTCTTTCTGGCACACTAAATCAGACTTGGCTGTATGGGCTCAGCTCCCTTTGCCTGCCCCAAAGAGGGACGAAAAGAACCAAAAAAAAAATCTAGGCTGCATGGGCTAGATAGATCCCTTTGTCTTCCCAAAAGGGAAAAGAAAATTAAAAAAAAAAATCTTTCTGGCACCAAAGGGTGTTTGTTGTTTATAAACATATTCCAAATTCAAATCACATTATTGACCAGCGGGTAATAATGAAATCCAGTACAACATTATTGACCGGCTGTGCCCTCGGCCACTAATGACTCACTTTAGGTTAAGGTTGCTTGACATATAATTTGACATTTTCGAGCAGGTGGTGTGAAAAATAATTTTGTCTATTCTTAGAAGGTCCATGCGACGCACGCTGTAGAGCAGCCATACTTAAAGTATACTCCGCGGAGCCCTGGGGCTCTGCAAAGCATTTGTGGGGGCTCCGTGAGAATACTAGTAATAATTAGAAAAATAACACCTTTTCTACCTATGAGTACATAAAATACCGCAACAGACTGAATGCCTGACTGAACTGAACTGAAACAAGACTTCAACTCTCTTCGAACAAACCAAATATACAAAGATTGATGAAAAATAAGAAGTAGTTTCATAAATTCCATTACTTTTTTTCTTTATAGAATACACTTACATTGTTAACATGATTACCTATTATTAAGGAATGCACGTAATTTTTCTCTTTTTTTGGGGGTTCCACCACCAAAAAAGTTTGAGAACCGCTGCTGTAGAGGACTCTGGTCAGCCAAACACGTTGTCTATTCCAATCTTGACTTTAAAAATCGTAGAAACTACCGCACTATTGCATCGTTTTGACCATTACTTTCAAGCATGAAAATGTATACGAATTCGTGTTGAAAAGGTCATCTTAGTAAAGAGGCGACACGTCTGCCGTATTTATAAACTGTAAACAAAATGGCTACGATTGTTGAGCATGCCATTTCAAAAGATGCTTCTCTTTGAAATCTTTTCTTGACCACGATAATATTACGTAAATGTCATATTTTATTGTCTGGTAGATTCTACATTAAGTTTTGCGACAAGAAATAAAAACAAGATAAGTAATTATTAATTTTCACTTCTTTTGTATGGCTATGGAATCAGTCATCATCATCATCAGCCTATAATGTTCCCACTGCTGGGACACAGGCCTCCTCTCTCTGTGAGAGGGAGTGGGCCGTAATCTACCACACGGGCCCAGTGCGGATTGGTAGATGTCACATGTCTTCGAATTTTTGGTTCTAGTACATGCCGGTTTCCTCACGATGTTTTCCTTCACCGTTTTGAGAGCAGTGGTGTTGAAATAAATTACACAAAGTAATGCGCCTAACGGGGTTCGAACCCACGACCTACAACTCGTAAGTCGGGGCCGATACCACTAGGCCACCACTGCTCCTATGGAATCAGTAAATTGGATGAAATGAGTCGCGTAGTCGTTACGTAGTTTTAACCGACGAAAAAAGGAAGAGATACTTAATTTAGTTATTTTTTTTAAAGTTTGCTCCACACTAGGATATTTTCTTGTATTCAGACTCGGATCAAATGTAATGTATCGAATACGAGAATAGGCTATTTGACAGTATCAATAAATTATAAATCTAATAAGTCCGTTATTTAGAGTTTTGAAAAATAACGGACACATATTTTTTCTTATGTAAAATCAATGAATATTTACCAAGATTAACACATCAAGACTCGAGAGTGGGGGCTCGTGACGTCAGAATTCAGTAAAAAATGTACTAAATTGTGACGTATTGGCAATTTTGAAAGCATCATATCTCCGTCAATTTTGGTTTGCGTAAAAAAAGAAAAATACGGGTGAAATATTTTTTGATAATCTAACTGACGGATTAATTAGAATTTTTTAAATAGCATAATATGTGCCTGTGGGCCACCCAACGCAGCAACCAATCGCTTAGTCAGTACACCAACCAAACACCAACCTTACCGTCATATACCAATACATAAGAGCTAAAAATACTAGGTCACGTCTTGCAAAATTTCCATGACTTTGATAAGAATGACATGATAACAGAGATTACATAGATGACTGTATTTTGCACAACACTGACCGATATTCCAATGGGAAAACCCTTTTTTACCGTGGTTCATCAAATGAGTCCTCACCAGCCTATAAATGTTCCCACTGCTGGCACACAGGCCTCCTCTCTGAGAGAGGAATGTGTCCTCATGAGGACTCCTGGTTTTAGTGGAGCGGAAGAGAATGTCAGACTCGTACTGACTAAAGTCCACGGTGTTCCTTCAATAGCGTTTCACGTTCCAGGTATCTGTTTAGACAGCCTCCCTTAGGTAACACTAAACAGAACTTTTCGAGTACCTAATTAAGATAGGGTCTATGGCATTATACCAGCTCCATAGTAGATCTTTTTGTTTTAAGCTATTACATAGCTTTTATCGCAGGCTCTGAGCGCGGCGCGGCGCGAAAACCTAAGGAAAATACCTGACACCGTCGTCTAACGTCGTTTCAGTTCGGGAGACTTCGGCAATCATAAAGGTACGAACAGACGTGCTCATAAAGGTACGGCCAGACGTGCTCATAAAGGTACGGACAAACGTGCTCATTACTAACACGATTAAAGCATGCTTTTATTGAGGGAGAGGGAGAAGGAGAGGGAGAGGGAGGAGAACGTTTCTTGACGTTTCACTTGATTGACGTGGCTGACCATAGCCTAATTAGTACAGTAATAAATACATAAGTTGATAAAAATGCTATGCAATAGCTTTACCGCGGCAGTCCCCGAGTGCCGCACGTATTTTTTTTCTTATCGTGGTAAAATTATCAAATGAGTCACCAAGGGCGGGATTGGAGGGACTGTCAGACTTGTACTCACTAAAATCCACGGTGAACCTTCGATAGCCCTTTACGTTACAGGGTCTCGGTGACCTGATGACACAGTACTGCGAGCCAAGATCTTTGGTGTGGGATGCAACATGTGTGGCATCATCAACATCCTTGTGGCATCCCATCTTCGTAACACACGCGTTTTATGCTGATGAAGTTGTGATCGTGAAATGTTGGTGTATAGTGGCAGTATTTCGTTTTACAATTTCTGGGAAATAAAATGGTACATCAACCGAATTACTGCCACTGGATTACCTACTAGTTCTGTCAACCGGACTAAAAATCGAACTACTGGCCACCATAGAAATTTAATGTTTGGTAGGTACACAATTAATAGTCATAGGATATGTTTGATTATTGTATTACGATGCCATAGCATAATAGGCTATTTGACTAAAAAATTCTAATTAATCCGTCAGTTAGATTATCAAATAATATTTGACCCGTATTTTTTCTTTTTTTACACAAACCTAAATTGACGGAGATATGATTCTTTCAAAATTGCCAATACGTCACAATTTAGTACATTTTTTTACTGAATTTTGACGTCATTAGCCCCCACTCTCGAGTCTTGATGTGTTATATCTTGGTAAATATTCATTGATTTTACAGAAGAAAAAATATGTGTCCGTTATTTTTCAAAACTCTAATTAACGGACTGACAACAGTATACATTTTCAAGTTATTCTTTTTCCCATGTCAACTGTTCAATTTTCTAACTAGGTAATTCAAAGAAAATGAAGTCAATTTGACATCCAATGATCGTGTTTCCATTCGCGTGACAGTGGCTGAAGGTCATGTGGTCATCACACATCTTACACGGCTAGATCTGAGATAATGTTGACGCACCAATATTTAGTGGGGAGTTTCACTATTGCGGTTTACGCTACATTATTCTTAGTTTTCAACTTCAACCTCTGACTTGCAAACTGAAGCGCTAAGATGAGAAGCATAAGGTCACCCTTATTCTTGGCCTATTATTGGCCTCACAGCCAAACGAGCGTGTCGCAGATTTTCGGTCGCTTTCATAGAAATAAATTGCGTCGTAAGAGAGTCGTCTTTTATTTTGTATGAAAGCGACCGAAATTCTGCGACTCACAACTCAAAAATTACTCTCGTTTGGCCTTACCTTAATATTTTCCACACTAGCTCCGTATACAAAAAGTGCTGGGTTCAGCAAAACGCAACTGAAAAAAAAATCGTTTAAATCTTTCACTTTCCAATCATGTTTTTAAACTGTAACAAACTCTTCTTCCTGCTACCAAAAGTATGTTTGATAGCACTTTGTAAATCATAATAACTTTGCGGATATCTCGTAAATATTCAGTGTTCCTCGTCAGCTCACAAAAAACAGCGATGAAGCCTCAAAGGCGCTGATGGGGCGAAACAAGAAAATGAAAAGATAATATGGGGTTTATTAGTTTCCTTTCATGTTGGTTGGAAAAAATATTGGTTACATCAACATTGTTGAACTACGTTGTTGTGGTGTTGGAAAACGTGTGGTTTCCGCTTAAAAACGAAGTGATTAGATACTTGGTATATTGAGAAGTTTTAGGCGCTGCGCAAACGTGGACACTTTGTTGCCGACACGACACACCACCACACCATCATTATTATTATTACAGGGAACCGTAGTTCATGAGTATGTAAGCTCCTTCGTATACAACGCAACGCAAGTCTCCGATATCTTACGACTTTGTTATCCGTTAAAGCCTGATATTCATGGGAAACATTTGCTTATTGATCAACATTGTGATGAGCAGCGTAAATGTTGCTGGAAACTTTGTTTAAATCAATATCACCTGTCCAGACGGCAATCTGCGTCAAAATGTTGCCCGAGAAAGTAGTGCACTATTTATCATTGCTCCAAGCTGTTCCAATGTTTATAAACAGTTGCAAACACGTCCACACACGTCAACATTTGTTGATAAACTGATGTTTTCGCTCGCCGGGCGTCAACTTTGCAACACGGCATGATCAACTCTGCAACACACAGTGTTGCCAGCAACATGTTGGCTGCAACTCCGCAACACGTTGATTCAACTTTGTTGCTAAACAAATGTTTTCCATGAATACGAGGCTTAATGCGGGCCTGTATACGAATCTCTATGGATATGTATTTAAGGTCGCGTGGATACCAGAATCGTAAGGTATCGGAGACTTGCGTCGCATAGTGTACGAAGGGGCTTAAGTGAAAGCAACTGGACAGAAAAAATGATTACGTATGCGCAGGTAGGGGATAATTTCATAATGGTTCTATAGAAATCAAATATTCATCGGTAGCTTGTATCTGACAGAAGATACAAAAGTGTCCAACGTTTGCGCCCTGCCTTATTCGTTAGTGTTGTGGTTGCATAAGCTTCCGCTGTGCCTGGAGTTCTGTGCTAGATAAGTTTTTTTTTTTTATGGAATACTCTTTATTATGGAGAGCCGACCCCAAAAAATGGGATAAGGCGAAGAAGACTCTTTATTATGCACACTACACTTCTTCTCAATATCTTAAATTATTCTGATTTTTAGTAATAAATCATCTGTGTTTCAACTGTCTAACTAAAATAGCATGAGAGACAGCCTTAACAGACGGACAGACAGACAGACGGACAGCGAAGTTTTAGTAATAGGGTCCCGTTTTACCCTTTGGGTACGGAACCTGGAAAAAGGGGCTTAGCCGACTAATATTGGAAAACCTTTTTGCAACCGACTAGTCAGTGTCGAAGTTGACTCATCTGATTTTTATTTTAGAATATTTCCTGTCCGGGGTCGCGGGACTAACGAGCTACCGTGACCCCGGACCGTAAAGGGCTATTGAAGGACACCGTGGATTTTAGTCAGTACAAGACTGACAGTCCCTCCTGCACTGTCCTGGGTGGGCGTTTACACACATAGAAACTCACATACACAAACACAAAGACCCAGATCTACTACTAAATAACTTTCCTACATCTTACAATGTAAATAATATTGTATTGTTCCGCCAATTTATTTAGTCGATAGCCGTCGCCACAGCATCCCGCCTTTATTCACCGTGGATAACACTTTGATGGACCATATCTCTCATCTAGAACTCATAGTATCGACATTCCTTATCACAGCGGCTGATATGATCTCGATAAAATTGAAGGCTTTAGGCGGTTTATCTTACTTGTATACCGGATCGCAACAGTAGCAAGACAGTGCGGTCAAAATGAACAGTAAGTTGATTTTCGTATTTTTTGGAAGTGAATTTTTAAGTTAAGTAATTTTTAAGTAGTATTTAAGTAAAATCTATTCAACTTCTAACCGTCTAAACTTAAATTTATTCAAATGACTTCTAGATCTACAACTCATTCAAATTGAAACTAGATTTCCACTCAATTCTTGTTCTATCTAAAGTTAGCAAAGTACTTAGTATGTAGATTGCTGATAGAGGAAACTGACAAGATTTCAGTGATAACTGATAGCATCATAATGCGAGTATTGTATTGTATGGTATACGTACAGAAACAAGATAGTTTATGAAATTATGTAAATCAATCGAAGAAGGCTCCGGACCAGAATATCAATGTTTTCACATTAAGACTGTTTGGTTGTTTCAATTATCTGTTTGTAATGTGAGTTTCAACTAATAAATATGGCCTTGCCACCATGTTATGACGAAAGAATAGAAAAGAGGCCGTCCTAATCTTATTTGAATCGTATTATACCAGTCCTTATTTTTATGTAGGACGGCTAAATCTTACTAATAATTATAAACGCGAAAGTTTGTGAGGATGTATGGATGGATGTTTGTTAGTCCTTCACGCAAAAATTACTGAATGGGTTTGGATGTGTAGGTAGGTACATTATTAGTTTTAACCTGGATTAACACATGGGATAGCTTTTATACCGATTGTATATATAATATGTTATCATGGGATAATTTTCCAGTTATAGCTGGGGGAGGCACTGACAACACCTAGTTTAATAAATACATAAAAAATATTTTTCATAAACTTCTACTACTACTACTTTTCGTCTTTCTTATAATTAACATTTCAATTAAGTAAATACGGACTGAAAATTATAATTGTTACATATTTTATGCCAACTTTTAGCACAGGGGGGAGGGGCGATTCCTTCTATCACTTATAGCACAGGGAATCCTATTTTAAGTGACAGAGTATAATTGTTGTACCCTGTTACTTTTTGAACCAATAAACGTATTTTTGTATTTGTATAAAAATAGAGGTATTTCACAACGCCCTCCATTTGTTCACGAAAAGCTCCAACGCCCACTAGGTGCTGCCACCGAACCCATTGGGAACCTATGTCTAATCTGATTACATTGTTTTTCCAGCAGCTCTTTGGCTCCTATGCTGCGCGGCTGCCGTGGCCAGCTGCTCCGGGATCTCAATAACCTTGAGACAGAATCCGGAGACACTGTGCCGTGGCCAGGAGAACTTCCTGAGGATCGCCAGCGTCGAGTCTTGCTTCCAATACTACCAGTGCTATGCCGGCAACTCTTATCTCATGCAGTGTCCTGACGGGACCTGGTTTAATGAACCGGAACAGGTGAGTGTATCATCATTTCTTATCCATACAAAGTTACAAGCATAAACTCATTGGTTCTTGTATCCCGGGAATTATCATCAGGTACCTAACCGTGTATTGAACTGGCTATTGAAGGATACCGTGGATTTTATTCTACACTCCATTCCACAATCGTTTCACTTCTGCTACGTTCATACATCTAACCTCCTAGACAGGCAAGCGATAAAAGCAAACGCTCAGTAGTCTTTATTAAATTTTCAATTTTATATCCTAACTCATAAAGTTGAAAATCTATTAAAGACTATACTGAGCGTTAATAACCGAAACGAAGGAAAACGCTCAGTGTCATCTTTAATAGATGGTGTCTACAGAGCCTGATCATTATAAGCACGCCAGTTGCGACTACTACACACCTGACGTTTCCAAAGAATCTCTCTTAATTTTACATTAGTTTAATTAGGACCAGTTATTAGGGTCAACATGTCTTATTTTTCGGAACAGGGATGTACCAGAATGGTGTGATCAATTGGTCATATGATCATCGTCCTGCCGTTATTCCGTTTTACTTGGGTTCAGTCCAACATATTTTATTCTTCCATTCTCCCATATCTCTCTCGTCACAGCATCATTTACTCCTTTTTCTTTCATATGTCTGGTCATATTTTAAGGATAATTCAGACGAAACTGAACAACTGTCGTCTATAAGGGACCAATATCATTATTCGTAAAAAGTATCAGCTATCTTAACCACGCGTTTTTGATATTCGGGAAATTCTTCGAAAACTTAAAAAGCCACTTCTACATTTTTTAACATTAATGTTGTTTTTCACCAAGGTTACCAATTCATTCAATATTCGAGTACATTTCGCTAGTATTTTAGCAGACTTATCTCTTATCACAACATCTCAACAGTAGTTTGTCAATATTTGTAATCATTTTGACATGTGCCGATGATTGATAAACAAAATAAAGATAGCGTTGCGAAACTCGTGAACACAAGATGAATAATCTTGGGAGTTATGTCGTTTTTGGGAATTTACGAGAATAACGTCACTGCAGAAGCAATGTAATTTAGAGAATCTCATGTAATAAAGATATATTATCAGCCTATTGCCGTCCACTGCCGTTCTTTGGGAGGCTTACGTGAACGTAAGCCTCCCCCAAAGAGCGCCAACCCTCCCGGTCCTGGGCAGCCCGCATCCATCCGCTGCCAGCCACATTCTTCAAATCATCGACCCATCTTGCCGCAGGGCGTCCTACACTACGTTTGCCTATTCGCGGTCTCCACTCTAGCACCTGTCTGCTCCATCTACCATCGGTCCGTCTACAGACGTGGCCGGCCCACTTCCACTTCAACGTGCATGTAATAAAGATGTCAAGATGAGACCGCCAAATATTTAAGAAATATTTTGTTGCATTTTTTTTAGCGTGGTAAAATCATCAAATGAGTGCTCCCACCCATGACAGGGCAAGAGCGACTGTCAGACTTGTAATGACTAAAACATACGTGTCCTTCAATAGCCCTTTACTTTCCGAAGTCACGGTAGCTCGTTAGTCCCGTGACCCTGGTATTTTGTTGTACGTTGCATCAGCAAAAGCAAGGAATTAAAAAACTAAAAATATTCAAACCATAAGAATAATTGGACATATATCGTTTTCCAGATATGCGACAGGTCCAGCCCTCCAGGACATTGTGCAGCTCCTGAACCCGAACCAGAACCGGAACCGGAACCGGAACCAGAACCGGAGCCGGAGCCTGAACCGGAGCCGGAGCCAGAGCCGGAACCGGAACCGGAACCAGAGCCAGAACCAGAAGAAGAAGAAGGGGAGGCCGAAGAAGCTGCACCAACTCAAGAACTCACCGAAGGATCCGGTGACGAATGGCAGGAAGACGCCGTCAGGAAATACGTAACAGCATTCAAGAAGGTAAAACAAGAAGAAGTAAACGACCTCGAAGAACTAGATGGAGAGTATTTAGAAGACACTCGCAGAGCTCAGGAGGAGATCATTGAAGAAGCTGAAGATTTACTAGATAAAGTCAAGAAATTGATGAGGCAAGAAGAAATAGAGGCGGCAGCTGAAAATGAAGAAGATGCAAGGAAGAAACGTCAAGAAGAGACTGAGGATGATGAACAGTCTGAAGACGATGAAGAAGCAAAGAAGAAAAGTCAAGTAGAAGCAAAGAGGAAACGTCAAGAAGAGACTGAGGATGAAGAACAGGTTGATGATGAAGAAGAAGCTAAGAAGAAACGTCAAGAAGAGACTGAGGATGAAGAACAGGTTGATGATGAAGAAGAATCTAAGAAAAAACGTCAAGAAGAGACTGAGGATGAAGAACAGGTTGATGATGAAGAAGAAGCTAAAAAGAAACGTCAAGAAGAGACTGAGGATGATGAACAGGCTGAGGACGACAAAGAAGCAAAGAAAAAACGTCATGTAGAAGCTAAGAAGAAACGTCAAGAAGAGACTGAGGATGAAGAACAGGTTGATGATGAAGAAGAAGCTAAAAAGAAACGTCAAGAAGAGACTGAGGATGATGAACAGGCTGAGGACGATGAAGAAGCAAAGAAAAAACGTCATGTAGAAGCTAAGAAGAAACGTCAAGAAGAGACTGAGGATGAAGAACAGGTTGATGATGAAGAAGAAGAAGCTAAAAAGAAACGCCAAGAAGAGACTGAGGATGATGAACAGGCTGAGGACGACGAAGAAGCAAAGAAAAAACGTCATGTAGAAGCTAAGAAGAAACGTCAAGAAGAGACTGAGGATGAAGAACAGGTTGATGATGAAGAAGAAGCTAAAAAGAAACGTCAAGAAGAGACTGAGGATGATGAACAGGCTGAGGACGATGAAGAAGCAAAGAAAAAACGTCATGTAGAAGCTAAGAAGAAACGTCAAGAAGAGACTGAAGATGAAGAACAGGTTGTTGATGAAGAAGAAGCTAAGAAGAAACGTCAAGAAGAGACTGAGGTTGAAGAACAGGTTGATGATGAAGAAGAAGCTAAAAAGAAACGTCAAGAAGAGACTGAGGTTGATGAACAGGCTGAGGACGATGAAGAAGCAAAGAAAAAACGTCATGTAGAAGCTAAGAAGAAACGTCAAGAAGAGAACGAGGATGAGGAACAGGTTGATGATGAAAAAGAAGTTAAGAAGAAACGTCAGGAAGAGACTGAGGTTGAAGAACAGGTTGATGATGAAGAAGAAGCTAAAAAGAAACGTCAAGAAGAGACTGAGGTTGATGAACAGGCTGAAGACGATGAAGAAGCAAAGAAAAAACGTCATGTAGAAGCTAAGAAGAAACGTCAAGAAGAGAACGAGGATGAGGAACAGGTTGATGCTGAAGAAGAAGTTAAGAAGAAACGTCAAGAAGAGACTGAGGTTGAAGAACAGGTTGATGATGAAGAAGAAGCTAAAAAGAAACGTCAAGAAGAGACTGAGGTTGATGAACAGGCTGAGGACGATGAAGAAGCAAAGAAAAAACGTCATGTAGAAGCTAAGAAGAAACGTCAAGAAGAGAACGAGGATGAGGAACAGGTTGATGATGAAGAAGAAGCTAAGAAGAAACGTCAAGAAGAGACTGAGGATGATGAACAGATTGATGATGAAGAAGAAGCTAAGAAGAAACGTCAAGAAGAGACTGAAGATGATGAACAGGCTGAAGACGAAGAAGAATTAAAGAAAAAACGTCATGAAAAATCAAAAAAGAGACAGGAGGAAGTAGAAATCGAGGATGAGGTGGAAGAGAGCAAGAAACGCCAAGAAGAAGTTGACGTTGACGAAGAATTGGAAGTCGATGAAGCAAAGAAACGCCAAGAAGAAGTTTCAGAGGATGAAGAATCACAGGACGAGCTAAAACGTACCAAACGTCAGGTCGAAGACTGGGAAGATAATGAAGTTTCGGATGATGAAGAATCCGGAGTAGATGAAGCTAAAAAACGCCAAGAGGAAAACGAAGATAATGAGGGAAATGACGACGAGGAAAATGATGACGAAGGATTAAAGAGGAGACAAGAAGAAGACGATGATGGACAGGCTGGTGATGAAAATGACATCGAAGTAGAAGAAGATGATTCCTTAAGGTCTAGAGCAGGAAAGTTATTCAGAAATGTGTTCAGAGTATTCAAATAAGAGACTTCGGAAGCATTGAAAAATGTTACCTTGAAGGAAATCTTAGAGTCAATTAGTAAATAATTAGTTTTAAATTAAATTAATTTTAGAATCACTTTGTGCAATTTTGTAAATATTATTGTTGTATTAAATTAATTTATTGATGGTGTTTGTTTTTATCAATACCAACTTTTCTTCAAAGCATATATACTTGTTCGATCCATAATACGATCGCATAATCTGTCACAAAAATTCTGACGCTAGTCGAAAAGCACTGCCACTGGCTGCATATAGGGTGATTTGTAATTCGATGCGGTCCTTGAAATGGGTGATACTAGACTTTATTTGCAACAATTTTAACCCCGACAACATGGGGTCTAAACTGACTGGTTTTGGAGATATCGAACTTTAAAGGTTTTTCGAAAAATTTCTACCTCTCCATCATTAAGTGCTTATTGTTAGAAAGTAACGATGGTCACCACTTAGAATTTATACTTTTCTGGTAGAATATGAACGACTGAATCTAGTGAATACAAGTTTTTTATAAAACTAATCAAATCTTGGGAAATTAAGTGTCATAAAGTTTCTGTTTTGAAGTATTCTGAAAACTTCCCTAAAACTTTCTTGTCTCATTACCTTTTTAAAATGGTGCCACAGTACCCACTTTTAGTTAGTGTCTGACAAGAAAATTAGGGTTGTTACTGACAAGGTAGTAAATCAACGAAAATCGGTTGCAATGTTTTTTCGACCCAACATTGTTTTTCTGTGTAATCCAAATAAAAATCGACTTTCCCTGATATGATTATGTGATTACGGCCCGGATTAAGCGCATTGACTCAAACAGCTAATATCAGATAACAGTTTGGACAAAAACCACAGAAAAAAAATGTCGGGTCGAAAAAACTTTACAACCAATTTTCGTTGATTTACTACCTTGTCAGTAACAACCCTAATTTTCTGGTCAGACACTAACTAAAAGTGGGTACTGTGGACGTTTTAGAAAGGTAATGAGACAAGAAAGTTTTTCCTGTAATTTGTAAACCAAGTGTCATACATTTATTTTTTTAAATATGCTTTGAAAGACAAGGGAAGTTTTCAGAAAACTTCAAAACAGAAACTTTATGACACTTAATTTCCCAAGATATGATTAGTTTTATAACAAACTTGTATTCACTAGATTCAGTCGTTCACATTCTATCAGAAAAGTATAAATTCTAAGTAGTGACACGATGGTCACTACTTTTCGTAATTTTAAATATTGGTACTACTTTTCGAAACGCCTTTAAAGTTCGAAATCTCAAAAACCAGTCAGTTTAGACCCCATGTTGTCGGGGTTTAAAATTGTTGCAAATAAGGTCTAGTATCACCCATTTCAAGGACCGCATCGAATTGCAAATCAGCCTGTATATTTGTATTAGATCCTGCACACTGTCGAAAAAATGTGTCGCCAGACGGCATCACAATAGGATGCCCTAGTCGGCGGGACGAACTCGTTGGCGGGCGGGATTAAAATGCATGCTATTGCAACTTTTCAAGAGACCTTCGGGAGTTTGGATATTATAATAAAACTACTGAATGTTCAAAATAAAATAATTTATATTTTTGGACGAATTATCTATCCCTGTATGGTAATTATTTTAAAATTTACCGTCTTCTTTTGTTATTTATTTCCCCCCAAGATGCGTTAAAATTAGTCTTAAAATAGGGAAGTTTCGACACTCATAACTCATAATAGATGTTTTTTTTTACTTTTTTGTTTCCATATAGGGCTAGATAACGATGAGATGAATGTGAATCATTATTTATTCTGAATGTATAGGTACCGTCAAATGTTGGAGTAATCTCCAAACTACGTTTGTATGGAAGAATGACCGACTAGCGTACCCTTAATGTTTTTGGTGGAAATGTCGGAAACCGTGTAGACCATAATTATGCCTTGTACTTGCTGTTTTTGTTTTAGTTCATTCCGAAAAATGGACCGCTCTAGACGCATTCTGTTCCATAGTACGAGACGCTGCTCGACTAGCGTAATTAAATGATCGACTTCAATTCCATCCGTCATCTTTGAATTTCGAATAACAACTGTGCAGGATTGCATCTTGAGTCACAACATCTTGACTCACAACGTCGTATCGTGCACAGACACGTTACGACGTCGTGTCGTAGATTTCCACGACGCGACGTCGTATCGTGTTTATGTGTGGGAGCCCTTATGCTCTTCAAAACCGCCTGTCATTTTTTTTTAAGATTTACAATAAATAAACTACATTCAAATTTTTAAGCTTACAGGAACATGTTTTTTTTTCAATTTTTTTACAATTTAAAATGTAAAGGGTCTGATGACGTGCACGGCTGACGTCTGCCAGGTCATGGCTATTACCCTTATCATGCTATAAATCATAAGTATACAAATTTCTAACCTTACAGGAAAACCGTTACTCGCAGGGTTCAGTAGCTCTTGGACTACAAGTACGCGCGTTTGAACGCTTGCGTCTTATAATGATCGATCAAAACGATACCGGTACCGACAAAATAACACAGAAGCGGTGAAAGTATAGGATGTCCGTATGCAGAACATTTGCATAAATATATGTCGTTACTATAAATGGCAAAATGTGGATGTACAAATTACAAAACGGTAGGTACTGTCTGTCAGTAACAGTTGTACTCGTAGGTCAAAAGTCATCATCAGAGTGAAAGAAAACATCGTAAGGAAACGGAAAGCCATCGACTGCTGCGCTGTCACGGGTTCGATTCCCACAAATATTTGGATGACTTACAAATATGTAGTTGTTTAACTCTGTATGTTTGTTTATTTGAGTTTAAAGGTTTGTAAACGCACACATGTCACAGGAGAAATTCCTTTCCTCTTGCAATAAAATTAAACTCTACTCTTTTATTAAGTTTTTTTAGCCTGTAATGTGTCCCTTTGCAGGAGAATCCCCTCCTCTTGTTGCGATAATGTTTCTTCCCTTGTTGCACATACTGCTATAAACCTTCTCGTTAAGTTATCGCTATTACCAGTACCATTTCCCTTTTTCTATTGAATTAGCTTGTTGTATGGAAAAACAGTGTTCAGTTCGTGTTAAATTTTTAGGACCCGTGGCAATTACAGCAGCACAGGCCGATCTTACGACTTTAGCCGCGCTTGCCGAGATTGGTCTTTGGATGGGTGACCATTTCTCATAGCGAGTTTCACTCTGAATACCTTTTTCGAGCTTTTCGCAAATTGTGGTAGGTAGTAAAATTAATAAAATACCAGAATCAATTTTAAGAATTTATTACATCATTTATTATAGTACAAAATAATCCTCAAATACAATAATTATTTAGGTATAAGTAACACAACCAAAGCAAAATATTAAAAATTGGATTTGAGATGTTCATGTCACCGTAGGCCTACGATAATGGTGGCCGTAAATGCATTTAGGACATAAAATAAGTTTTACATTGGTATTTAGTTAACTAAAGTATGACTGTTTTGTTAGAGTTATTCTACTCATTGGCAGTAAACATTCTTACAATACTGGCAATTTCTCCTTCGCGAACCAGATAGTCGCCATACGAAGTTCCGTAGAAGCAATAAGCTAGAATATAAAAAATAAATTTCTAAAATTGTACACAACATACCAACAGCTTCAAAATTAAAGTACAAATAGAGTGGGAGAGTGCGAGCACCAGTGACGAGACGAGTGTACGACACAGCTCTACTAAAAAATTTAAAAAGTCAAATGATCCGGTTAGCAACAAAAAGTCCCTTTAAAAATATCCTTATAGTCAAGTGCGTTCGAGTAAGTAGCCCGAAGCCAAGCCACATAGTACGGAATACCGTATTTATATTAAATCTTTATCATGGTCCACCTAACGCACAGTATAAAAAGATGCAATGAGTAGATATGTGATGTGTTAAAATATACATAATAGTTGCTCTGTGGCATTGGAATCACTTACTAACAATATCAACAACAGTTGGCTACGTAAAGCGCTGGTAATATTAGTACGAGTCAACGCAAATGAATGAATATCACAAGTTCACGTTATCAGCACACAATTCCAACCGCCACAGAACTATTAAAGCCTATCCCTAAAGCGAATACAATAGTAGTAAAGTACTTGTGTAAATCTAGCGGTTTATAACAAATAACCATGCTTTGACCAGACATTTGTTTAAACGTTCCGCGAAGGACACTGCCGGGCGGTGTGTCGATTGGTAAAAACATTACATAGCGTTAGCAAAACTACTTTCTTCATGACGCCGCGCCCGGTCGTGTCTTACAGTCGAATCGAAAAATATCACCAGTATTATCTTAAGTCGGCTCGCCACATACACGCCGACATTTTTACGTAAAAAGAAATCTAAAACTACAAAAATATTTAATCAATAAAATCGTTAGGATTGCATTTAAAATATCGATACTAAAAGAGTGAGACGAAAATGGTAGGTAAGAAATAAATATTCAAATAAAACAACTATATACAAAGTGTCGTGGGCGCATACATGGCGAACGATGCAGCTTTCATAAACAATTCCATTATCCAAATCCTTCAGTTCAACTACTAGCCTATCGTCTACGGCGGTTACATGAAAATATCACGAGCGCGAATACATCGTTAGGTACATACATACCGTTAGTACAAACTTTTTATTTTACTATAGAATATAAGCGTGCCCTTAACATTAATTGTATCAAATCCTATGACGACATCGTTCAGTAAAAAAGTACGAAAGAGCTGCGGTTGTACAAAATGTATATAATATGTAATGTATGAGGGGGCGCGTCAGAACAGACCGACGTCCTTCTTCATGTTGGTCTGCTTCCACGCGGGGAGCACCGAGAACTCTTCTTTGGTCATGCCGAAAGCCTCCTGTAACACCAAACAAGAACTTTTATTAATATTTGTATAGTAAGGTAAAATAGTAGGTAGTGCGGGATTTACACGGGTTGTTTATTCGGGTGACTTGCAAAAAATAGTAGTAGAGTCTGTCTCACGAAAGAAGTCCCGCGGCAATAATTGGAACTAATTTCATTTTCTATTTTAATGATATTAATTAAATTATTAAAAATAATGAAATCGGATTGAACCAAAAATTCAATTTGAAATCATTTACTTATATGAAATTTTTGGGGAGTCTTAAACAGTGGAGTTTGGCAAAATTCCGTGACATGACTGCAGCGCTAGCGCCGCACCTGCGAGACTTCTTTCGTGAGACGGACTCTAGTATATTGCCGTATTGTAATTTCGACGGTCGATTTACCAAAAATCAACACGTGTAAATCCCTCGAGGTGCTGAACACAAGTTTGGACATGTGTGTAGAACGCCTTGAAGTAAACTTATATTTATACAAGGCCAAATATGTGACATAATAATAACCTTCACCAAAATTTCCACTTTTGGTGCAAAAATATTTATAGTGCGTTTAATTTATAGATACAATTTGATATTCTTAATCTTGGAAGTTAAAGTACCTTTGAGGATTTATAATATGCTTAGTCTCTGCAAATTTTTGTCCCAGATTAGGAAAAAACATTATAACGACAGAATTCTCTTACAGTTGACTAATGGACTATTCATCATCATCAACCTGTATTCGTCCATTGCTGGACCTTAGGCCTTTCCCGCTTAGCTTAGCCATGCGGCAAGTCCAGTCACATCACTTTTTTTTTTAATCGTGGTAAAATCATTAAATGAGTCCTCCCACCCAGGGCAGAGCGGGAGGGACTGTCAGACTTATACTAACTAAAATCCACGGTGTCCTTCAATAGCCCTTACGTTCCGGGGTCACGGTAGCTCGTTAGCCCCGCGACCCCAGCAGGCTTTGGCCCTCTAAGGTGGGCCTTGTCATTTTACTGACAGCTCTTTGAGGCGCGCGTGGAACACGACGCGCCGTCGACCCGGGCATGGTCGATGGTCGGACAGCGAGTCTCCCATTACTCGCCGCCCGCATGCTCGCGCCTACGGTCGCCGGAAATCGTCCTATGACGTCCGTTGCCGTTGGCGTCTCCTGAGGCGGCTGGGTCGTGAGGTGGACGCTGTCCTCTCCCTCACGCGTTTTTGCTAGATTATTTATTTTTGCTGTTTGTGGTAGATTATTGAGTCAAATCTCCCGTACATACCATGAAGTCAGTGCTAGCGAGATGCCTCTCCAGATGGTGCGGGTCCACGTGCGGCGGCAGTGGACGACGCTGCAGTGCGGCCAGCGGCAGTACGGCGGCCACAGACGTCAGTCGCGACAGCTCGTGCGCGCCGGGGACCCAGTCGCCCGCCTTGTGGCCCAGCTACAAGAGGCGTGCGTTATCAACAGTGCGGTGGGAAGCGGACTTTATACATGGTATGTGTTTTATAAGCATAGATCGAAATTAGGTAGAATTATTCATGCACTTACACTGCTTTCATACAGCGAAAGAATAAAGTGGATATGCCCCAAATCCCGGAATTACTTTTAAAAAGCAGAAAAATCCCATGATTTATTGAATAAAAAAGTTCACACACAATTTATTTGTCTAATCTATCTCTGATGTTTTTATTATTATTATTTATCTAAAATACTGTTATTCACACGACATTTTCTATTAGAAAACCCGGGAAGATGCATATTAATATCAACATTTCGATGCAAGTACTAAAATAACTGTACCTAATTCCGACCTCTGTTTATAAGGCAACCTGACCCAGCTTTAGTAGCTCTTGAAAGTAATTTAAAAACCCCGTTTGAACTTTCGGATAAGCGCTGGAAGTTGTATTTTTTATTGAGCGTATATTTTTAAACGCTTTTATTTGCCAGTCACAGGTTTTTCTTCTTGTTTTGATTGGTGATGTGAATTCATCACAGTTTTTAACCATATTTCAGAAAAAACAATGATTGGCCAGCTACATATTTTTTCTACAGCTTTGTGTTCCAAATAACCAGTAGAAAAAATATCTAAAATTTTCCATTGCACCATTTCGTTCCAATAGTCATATAGCATTAGTGTCTTTTATAGAAAAAGCGAAGATCGACCTCCATTCACACATTTAGACTGAGTGGTAGTTCAAAAGCTCATTTCATCCTCAAAATAAACTTTTTAAGTAAATTGAAAACTTGGTCCAATATACATGCTTTTGATCAGCTCAATTGGGTAAAACATAAATTCAATTTTATTTAGCTATGCCAATTGTGTGCATCTCGGCGTACTGTGTGCTTAGAGCGAGTTGTTTTTACGTTGATGCGATAGTTACGTTAAACCGCTTGGTTGAGCATTTTCACAACCTTGGAGCGGGCAAATAAAAGCACCAAACGCGGTTAAACGTTACTATCACGTCTACGTTAAAAAAACTCGCACTAAGCACACAGCTTCCATTATCAAACAGCCCGAATGCATGAAAAGAAATTCGTAGTAACCATCCCCGTCCCCACTTTTCCTGTATATTCAACAGCTAAATTAAAATCTACTCACGTTGATATTCGCGTCTGCAGCGTAGTCGTGGTCCTGCCATGTGTCGAACAGGTCGGTGAAGGCCTGCGGCTCCAGTCCAGCCGCGACCAGCCGCACGTCAGGCGCGGTCACGTCCTCACCCGCGCGGTTCGCTCGCGACACTCTCCAGTACGCCTCACACGTGCGGAGTGCTGCCACACGCATGGCCTGCCAACGAGCTGCGAATGCACCCACTCCTAAGGAAGACCACGAATTAGGTGAATATAATTATAAAAATTATCAAGCCTCCGAACAAATTGCTTATTGAGCTCCTTGAGTTATGAGTCGAGCTTCAAATCTGTGTGATTCTTTCCACAAGACCATTTCAGACACCTCCGTGGTCCTCGTACGGCTTGAAAAGTTTAATGTCTAGACTTTAAAACAGACAGTGACCTCTGAGTTTGTTTCGGATGTTTCTTCTGAGTAAGTCAGGTACGAAACACCGGCCACATCTAGCTATCAAAATATTAATTGACGTGTAAAAGTGATTTTTAACAGCCAACTTGCAAAACAAATATATCATTTATCATTCACTTAGTCATTTTTGCACTGAGTTTAAGGACTCCTCCTTTACTATCTGATACTCAACTTATGATCGTACCCTCCTAGTGTTAGAACTCGTTCAATCTCTTGGTTAAATCTCGAAGTCTTAGTTGGATTTCAATGATGAAATGAAATGATTGAACCAATGATTTTATACGTGAAAACAATAATACTGTGTAGTGAAACACTATGACAGATAAAGTGAGCACTAACCGGCATTCCTCTCCGCAGGCTCGAGCTCGCCGTCCTCCCCGCGCGGCCACCAGCCCTGCCACAGCCACACGCAGCACCCGTCGTCCAGCAGGAACAGAGCTGGAGAGAAGGTGATGGGTAAGTATAGGGTCATAATATCATCATAGCCCTGGGATATCGGCAGAGTAGAATAGTATGCCCCTTCGTACCCTGGTACGTATGAGCAAAATGAGGTATCAGAACCGAGCAATATCATGTCCTTATGGGCGATTATGCTATATATGATATTGAATCAAAAAAGGTCGACCTTAATCTAGATCTCGTGCTGCTGCTGAAAATATCCAGGATTCAACTCCCAGGTTTAGTGATTTCACACAAGGAATTGCTCAGCTCAGAGTTCAGAGTAAACAAGCATTTATCTTAAGAAATTAAAAGTCACAGTTCTCACCTGGTTGCGAAGCTGAATACAACTCCTTTTGATCAAAAGGGAAGGGTGTCGCTAGATGCTCGTGCCGCAGCGGCGACAACACCTCGTTAGCCTCGAACTGACCGCCCAGGTCCGTGAAGTGGTACAGACGAGGAGTCACCGCCACTGCAGGACCTAGAGATCCTGCACCCAGCACTGCCGTGTAGTGCTGTTTATTGGCCACGCCTAAAGCCTCCAGAACCTCTTTAGGCTCCTCCCCTTCTCTTACTTCAGTAATCTTCACATCAGAAACATTATCGCCAAACAAATACTTCGATTTCCTTGCTATTAACTTGTTAGCAAGTTCAATAGCTATGTTTTTGGTATGTTTCATGCTTCGCGCGCCATGCCAGATGTATAGACATCCCTTCTCAGTGTCGACGAGGAGTAAGGAGCCGCGGCTTCTAAGCTGACGGACTGAGCAAGGAACTTGGAGGAGGTAAGCTTCGTTGGAGAGGTTTCCTCTGGTCACAAAGAGCCTGTATCGACTCTTGTCTGTGTCACGTTTCCCTTGGTGGATGACTAGGTTCCCTTGGAACTGGTTTAAGAATGCTGGTGGTTCGCTCCCTTGAGCTACACGTACTTGAGGTCCTTTTTCCCTGTCAAGTTCGACGGTTAGTAAAGCCGCAGCCCCCTTCTCGTTAGAGCTGGCGTCCTTTCCTTGCCAACAGAAGTAGGCGCATCTATCTCTACCAGTAACGTTGTGCTTCGATGGTTTCCCGTTCAGTTCTCGACCAGTCATTGTGATCTGGTACTCCCATCGAATAATATAACTATCAGCGGAGAAGAATTCCCCTATTTCCGACTCATTCTCTACTTTTTGGTAATCGTATTCTTGAATCACCCATTTGCATACGGATTTGGTTTTGATGTCGTAATGTCTCATGTTCTCCTTATCGTAGTAATGCGTGCCGCGGCCGACGTGGGATCCTTCTAAAATGAGATCTGGATCCTGGTACTCGTTCGACCACATCTCTTCGGCGTCGCAAGGGTTGATTTCAATACTATTGGACTTATTTTCGGGTGATTTGACTTTGATGACTCTTGAGTAGTCGGGCCAGTCGAGGAATTTCTCTTTGAATAATATAGTTTCCATGTGTTGTGTGACTTTGGATAGGATGGCCCATTCTGGTCTACTTTTTGCAGCTTTGGTTGGTGGTTCTGTGGCCTCTCTTGCTCCTTGATACAAGGCAGCGTTTAATGGGTTGATGTGGCACTCCTCGTAATTGTATCCTTCGTCGAACATTTCTTGTGCTAGTTGCGCCGCTCGGCGTCGGCTTTCGAGAGGAACATTTTTCCCGTACCAAATGTACATTTCGGAGCCAAAATCGAAAACGATGACTTTGGTTTGGTTGAGCATCGCGATCTTGGGTACTTGGCCCCAGTATTCCTTGATTGGTACGAGTTCGTCGTCCATGACTTCGTAGCACATATTGGTTTGAAGGATACAGGATTCGAAGATCTCATCTTCATCAGCGTGGCCAGTTTCAATGGGCTTGTAGTTCTCTACGTTCTCGGTAACGCCAAGAAGTGACCAGAACTGGTTCCAGTGTTTGTTACTAAAGTTCTTTATTTGTTCGTCTATTTTGATGATACCGGGAGAGTTTTTGCAACCCAAGTCTTTTGTGTTTTGGATATGTAAGGCGATGTCTGTGCTGCGGTTCCTGCAAAAAGTTAATAAATTATGTCAGTGTGATACTATAATCCCAAACCCTAAGCAAATAAAAAAGTATTTTGATGTTATTTGTGTCATCTTTTTTATGTTAAAATTATTCACTTACTTCTCAATAACGTTGGCGTACAGTCCTATGTAGAGGAACAGCTGGTCTGATGTGATCAGAATGAAGCAATCACCGCGGTTCACGCTCGTGTGCACGGGCTCTACTAGTCGCGTCTGAAAACAATAATAGGGGTTATTATTATCTGGTTGATCTGGTTCATCCTGTCAAATTTTCTTTAGAAATTCATTATATAGATTTGATTAAATCATTCAGCTAGCCAATAGGGAATATGCATGTATTTTTTTCTTAATTTACATTACTACTACTTTAGCCACAAAATTACTAAGTCAGCCACGAATCAAATCGATTGATCAGCATAAAGTACAAAAAGTTAAACCAAGCCAAGACGTAGTACATGGAGTCCGGCCATGCGGGGCTCCTGGGTGGGAGGACACATTTGATGGTTTGACAGCCATATTGTGACGTCATTATTCACTCGCTTCCTTTTTGACATTTATTCTGTTTTTGGAAGTGAACACTTTTAATTTATGTTTATTTTGCTCTACGTTTTCTATAGTTTTTTTTTTAGCGTGGTAAAATCATCAAATGAGTCCTTCCCCCACTTGGGGCAAGGCAGAAGGGACTGTCAGACTTTTACTGACTAAAATCTACGGTGTCCTTCAACAGCCCTTTACGTTCCGCAGTCACGGTAATTCTCGACCCCGGCAGGCTTTGGCCCTCTAGGGACCCTGTCATTCGTTTTCAATAGTAAAAAAAATAATGAACAAGTCAATCTCCCCACCTGCACCCGCCGTCGTCCCTTGACGTGCAGCAACATGACGGTGGAGCTGGACTGTTTGTCTCCAGCAGCTGTACTCCTCAGACTGACGGCCGCGAAGTCCTCCTTACTGGCCAGCGCTGCCAGAGCTTCTGCTGCTAGCCCGCCGTTACTCGCCACTGGAAAGCATGGAGAAGATATTTGAGTGTCTTTTTTGATGAGGTTGGAGATTTTTTAAGGTTGTCCAGATTTTGGTGAGGGATGTTTAAAGGTGAGGCCAAACGAGCGTTATTTTGTGAGTCGAGTCGCAGAATTTTGGGTCGCTTTCATAGAAAGTCTTTCGCGACGCAAAAGGAATGGTCTGCACTGTACCATAACATAAAATTATGCGACTCACAACTCAAAAATTTACGCTCGTGTAGCTTCAGCCTAAAATCAAAGAATTTAATCAGCATAATTTTCTACTGGCTAAGACGCAAACCGTCTCTTTGTGGGAAAAGGTGTGTTCTTATTCACTACACAAGCAAAATGCAAATTAGTAAATATCAAATATATTCAAATTGTTGATTCTATACATGCCGGTTTCCTCATGGTGTTTTCCTTCATTGTTTTTTTTTAAAGTAGTTGCGATTAAATAAATTACGCAAAGTAATTCACTAGGCTTTAAACACACGACCTACAACTCATAAGTAGGGCTCCTTACTCTCAAATAAAAAAATAATTTAAAGAAAAACAAAAAACCCGACTGCGTAAAAACTAATATGGAAAAATACGTGAAAAGTTAACTTAAATAAAAACTAAAAAGTAAGAAACAAGCCCAACAGAACAGCAGGAAGAAGCAGAACAGAACGACTCACAGTCGGGGCCCCTTGGGAAGATTTGATTGGTAACATTTGAATGGGCCCCGACTGTGAGTCGTTCTGTTCTGCTTCTTCCTGCTGTTCTGTTGGGCTTGTTTCTTACTTTTTAGTTTTTATTTAAGTTAACTTTTCACGTATTTTTCCATATTAGTTTTTACGCAGTCGGGTTTTTTGTTTTTCTTTAAATTATTTTTTTATTTAACACTTTTTAGTTACGATTCATTGTTCACTGTTTTTTTTTGTTTTTTGTATATCGTTTATACTTGAAATAAAAACTTAAATCAATTAGTAAGAAAATAAGCGAGAATGATTGTTTTGTTAAACAACTTTAAATCGTTATATATCCTAAACTATTACTTAAAATGAAAAATGATGAAAGAAACCTAAAGATGATTTTAAAATACCTATTCAACGACACCCCACTTGACATAGTTCATCGACTTTTATTTTTTTCATTTTGACAATATGGCGTCTGGTTGTCGCTGTGGTGAATTTCGATTACTAACATGTCTTTAGTGACACTCGCAAGGTTAAGACGAATCGATTGACGTAAGAATTATCAAAATCGGCCTACGCGTTTGGTCTCTAGAACGCCACATAGAAACAAACATACATACATACATACATAGACTGATAAACACATTACCCTCCTTTGCGTCGCGCAGTCGGGTAAAAAATATAGGCACTTTTCAAAATACACAATAAAATTTTCCTCGTAAATTTGGTTTATTTTTCTATTATAATGTTAAAAATACTCACACTTGTCAATAACATAGTTCTGTTTGACGGTAGGCGGCGGCGGGACATACTCGTCCCTGAGGTCGGTGCGTGCGGCCAGCGCTCGTAGAGGGTTGCGGGACGCCGCGTGACGACGACCCACACGTGCGCGACGGGACCACTCACCTGCCAACCTGAGGGGAGAAATGTAAGCTGGATTATTTAGAAGAGAGAGAGAGAGAGATATGACATGATGGGAGATATTTCCGGAAAACGTGGGCAGGACCATTTAGAAAGATAGGAGATTTTTCCCACAAGATGGACAGACAATCTGATGCAGAGCGCAGAATCGCGCTGGATGCAAGCCGCTTCCAAACGGTCCTATTGGAAATCTATAGGGAAAGCTGACGACATCGTCGAGTACGTGCGCCAGAAGACCAAGTACATGCCGAGAGTGCAGCTACTGGAATCGTGCCGCAACGTGAACTTTATGGCGTTCGTGGTGCGTGTACCAACGAGTTTTCTGCATCTCGTCTTAGAGGACTTTTGGCCGAAAGATGTGGTGTTCCGTCGCTTCTGCGGACAAGTGCCACCACAACGCACAATCACGTAGTGCACAGTAAAGTGAAGTTTTTACTAACATAGGCTTAAGTTTCTATGTAATAACGCAAGTTGTTTTTATAAGTTATGTATGTTAGTTTGTAAGGTATATATATCTGTGGGCCAAAGTAAGCCTGAACATAAATAAATAAAAAGCCTATGTTCAATAGTGGATCTTCTACTGCTGATATGATGGAGCAAAAATTGCGCAAGTTTAACGTAGATATTATAATTAATTGTGTTATATCAAATAAGCGTAATAATAAATAGTCTTAATGACGAAACAATATTTTTTTAATAACAGAAAAAGTTACTGTGGTCGACCTTTTGTGAAAAATAATTTATTATAATTAAATATTTCAGCAGACATTGTTTCATTTGGTTTTTTTTCACTCTTCTTTATTACCAATGTCGCTGGCTGCTAAATAATCATATTTACATCATGCATACTAAAGATTTTGTATGGAAAAATAATCGAACGAAGCAGAATTTAAACTTGCGACCTACAGGATTCAGTACAACCGTCGCTCTTTCCAACCGAGCCACCGAGGTTCCTACCTACAAGCATCGAATTTGTGACGTTTCGTTATTTCACTGTCATGTCAACATGTTAGTGTAGTTGTTGAAAAACTTTTCAATAGATGGCGCAAAATCTTTAAAACTAGTTAAATAAACAAACATAATCAACTCACATCTGCCTGGACCCGCTATCAATGGCATCGAGATCAACGTCGACCCCCTCAGTGTCTGCCAACCTCTCCTGTTGCAAGGCTGGCGTGAAGAAAGCCTGGAAGGTCTCATCATCAGCTCGCGGTACCTGCACCGGTTGTCCTGTTCTTTCAGCACCTGATGTTTCATCGTCTGTGAAAGAGAGACGCATAATATTTAGAGCTGAAATTCAATTTGAATTCTGAAAGATTGGAGTGGGTTAAGACTAGTGGAAGAGTACTATAGGCTGAAAATGACACCTGGTGGCCTAAAACGTGAATAGTGAGAAAGAGAGAGAGCTATACAAGTCGCCTAGCGCCATCTCGTTCCTACAGTGGATATACTCACGCTTTAAGAAGTCATCGTATGCTACCTGCTTAAGATATGGTAGGATTAGCAGGAATAAATTAAAAACATCTTTGTATAGTATTTTAAGTATTGAGATTTATACAAAAATGTGTTAATAGATTTATTATAGTAGCTGTTTTTTTTACCAAAATCAAAGTTTCGATTCATTTACGAAACTAAATTATTTTCAGAACAAAATCTTAGTGTCAACGTTTGTACAACGACTGCTTTTCACGCTTATTTTTTCATTGAAAATAATTCGTAGAGAACGACTCACACGACATTGCATTTCAACAATGTTTATAGAACTAACAATTAATAGTTACTGTATCTATCAAGTACCTGAATCATGTTCATAAGTCCTTTAATAAAACACTTATATGGCGTGTAAAATAGATAGATCATTCAGATAACAAGACCGTGTAAATATTTGTTCATGCTTCAAAAAACCCATTTATATACCTACCTACAATATTTATTAGAAAATTGATAATGTTATTGATTAAACTAATCGAAATGCATCGTATGATACATGTTGTAATATTGATAAAGTATTAAATGTTTATAATAATTCTGATAAAACTTGATAATTGTTAGTAAACATAATATTTATTAATTGTAGAGGTCTCCTGTGATTGACCTTATGTATATTTTTATGTAATAATGATAACTTTTGGCCCTCATAATGATAAAGGAATGACTAACAGGAAGTTATGTTAATTGACTCATAATAAACTAGCTATCGTTAGTTGTCGTTCAATTTAAAATGAAATGGAAAAAAAAATAGGTATATGTTGTAAGGAAGGAAATAGTTGGGAATATTAATAATTACTGCTGTTCCGATGCGAACTGAATCCACAGAAAAAGCATAATTATGTTATTATATTGTTGTTATGACGTCGTGGCAGGCCCAAGCGAGGATGGCGAGATAACTTAGACCGCTTCATGAAGGACTGGACCACGGTCGCAGAAAGCCGTGAGAAGTGGAAAGAGTGGAGGGAGGCCTTTGCCCAGCAGTGGTACACTATGGGCTGATATAATAATAATCGATAGTCGTGTCTGCCAATGGCTTAATTGCCAAGAGCCTCGGCCTACACCTGAGGAGGCTCTCGCTGGGTAGCTGGATCAAGCGCCTGATTCAGAAGGCAGTACTCCTGGACACGGCGCGTATTGTTAGGAGGTTCCTCTCTCAGGAGCCCTGACCACCGGTAGCCCGGACCCTGTTCCCGGTGCCGGTGGACTGCTATTTTTAAATGTTTTTTATTTCTTTTTGTAAAAATATTTAAAAATGTAATTTATAAGTATTAAAATGAATCATCATCAGCCTATAAATGTTCCCACTGCTGGGACACAGGCCTCCTCTCTCTGTTAAAATGAATAAAGAGATAATAATAATAATGTTATTATAAATTTCCCGATTTAAATGTTGAAATTAAACAATTTATATATAACGCTAGGAATCGTAATCTTTTAAATCTTTACTTCTATACTAATCTTTTAAAGCTGAAGAGTTTGTTCGGTTGAACGCGCTAATCTCAAGAACCTAGTTCGAATTGAAAAATTATTTTTGTGTCGGATAGACTATTAATCGAGGCTATAGGTTATATAACATCACGCTACGATTATTAGGATCCGAGCAGCAGAAGAAACCGCGGGTAAAAGCTAGTTGTTAATAGAATCTTCATTATCAGACTTTGTGAGATAAAATGGGCTGTACTCCACAATGCCGACTCAGTGCAGGTTGGTAGATCTTACATATGTTCGAAGTTTCGTTTTTAAGACATGCCTTGTTTCCTCACGATGTTCCTTGACTGTTTTGAAAGCAACTTTTAAAGCTTTTTTTAAACAAAGATAATTGTTGAAATATACTTTTTTTCAATTCTGAACAATCAAAATCAAAGCATGTATTCCAAGTAGGCCATTACAGGCACTTTCAAAAAGACAAAAAATAAAACTGTAATTTAAAATAATTATGGTGCTACAGTCCCAGTCACAAGACATTATAACTGTGAAAGTACTGTAGATGCCCATTCCAAAGCGTAGATCTCTATGGAGAAGAACGGGCAAGAAACTCCATGGACACTCTTTTTCAATCTCCAAAACTATTACTGAACGTTTGTTCATCATTCATCTTGAGATGGTACATTGTGTGAGAACGATGTAGCAAGCAAAAAGTGTCCCAGGAATCCGAACTTTAAAATAAGTTACATAAGACAGATACTCACTCTCATCAACCCTACTGATGCTCTCGCTGACAGAGTGACTTCGTTTGAACGACTCCCTGTCAATTCTGTTGGTCTTCGGCTTGTTCTCGACGACGGCTGCGCTTACGACGGCACACGAAGCTGACCGAAGTGGACCCGAAGCGAATCCGTTCGTAGGGGAGGCTTGCTTGCGAGATCTGAAGAGATTGAGTTTTTTTTTGTAATGGATTAAGGTTGTTTTTTGTATGTCTGATGATTTATTAAACAATGTGAAACAATACAGGAGTAAGTTTTATTTAAGACGTACACGTGAAGCTATTGTAAGCTAATAAAAATCCCATTCGAACTTGAATCTTCTGCTTTTGTGTTAAAGTTGAAAATCTATTAAAAGATATTTTGACAGATTGTGGTAAGGTAATGCACTGGCATTTCATGTACATTTATATCGTGATTATTCAGTTGGCAACTCGACCAATGAATTTCACGGCTTGGCAAGCTCCCATAAAGCAATAAAGAAAGTATGGAAGCAAGTTATCATCATCACCTGTCTGGCTTTTACCCAACAAAGTTGGAGTCGGCTTCCATTTGTAACTGGACGCTGGATACCAGTATTTTACATGGAACGATTGAATATCTGATCTGATCTCCACAACCCAGTGCTAACTGGGTAATACATTACAATTCGGAACCTTTGTAAAACTAGTTCTTACTTTGGGGTCAAATTGACAATTTTTGTTTTTGACTGTATCATAAGCTCCCTTTATCAATAAGGAAAGAGCTTGTGGCTGAATAATAACAGTTCGATCTTTAAGGTTAAGCCGCGCTTGCAGAGGTTGGTCAGTGGATGAATGATCATCTATCATAGCAAGTTTCCGCCGTGTCTCGTAAAGCACGTTAAGGCGTTGGTCCCGTCTCTCATTTGGAAATCTTTGACACTTGTTAATAGGAGTCGCTCTATGTAAAATACTGATATTCAGCTGCATCTCGATAGTCTGGAAGCTGACGGAAATATTTGGGAAAAGGCTAAGCAGATGATAATCTAAATAAAGAAAATATCCTTACTTGAAAGTATTAGGCGGAGGAATCCCGGGCGAAGCTATCACAGGTGCGGTGGCTGTCGGTGGGGGAGTGAGAGGGGGAGTCGCTGACACCACTTTGTCTCTCTCTAACCGACCAGCGACCGTGAATAGAGAGGCGTCCGTTTGTGGCACGCGCTTGCGCCAACCCTGAAACAAAAGACGAGTGTGGTCAGTCCTGACTTCCTTCTGCAGAGGTTACTTCTAGGCAAGCGTGCTTTATGTCGACCACAGCTTCCTTTACCATTAGGCGAGATAGTGCTCAAACGCGAACCTATCATTAAATAAAAATTTAATAAAAAAAAGTTTATGGAATCAATAAATTCACCTCATTGTTACCGACTTCCAGAAAGGTAGAAGTTATACGTCCGTGTTTTTGGACTTTAGAACAAAGGAGGTTCTCAATTCAGTTTTTTTTTTGTCATCGCAGACTTCCGTCATTTAAATTGAGCTCCCATTAGTGCGTTGCGTCGTCGCACCTTTGACAGCGCTGCGACAACAGAGTGATCCACTGTTAAGGTGGACGCATATTTATCCGAGCCGAACGCGCCGAAGGAGTCGAACGAATTTTAGAATTCTGTATATGAAATCTCATGAAACCTCGCACACTTATCCGCGCCGAATCGAACGAAAGGATTTTTAGATTTCTTATAGAAAATTCTAAAATTCGATTCCTTCGGCGCGTTCGGCTCGGATAAATGTGCGTCCACCTTTGGGCTGCGCTGAGACGCTTCGCTGCGACTGCGACGATCTGAGTACCTCTTACGTTGCGTCGACACAAAGCAGTTGCGGCATAAAAAAATACGTTGATCCATTGCTACGACGCGACGCGGCGCAACGCATTAATGGGGCATCACACTTATAACGATTTCGTTTTTTTTTTTTTTCGGCAAAATATTGAAAAAACTAAACGATCACCCAACCCGACGCTTTTCGATACATTGGCTTGAGTTGAGAAATTGTTGATCCCGTTCAGAAATTATACGTATTCGTTGACCTTCATGTTAAAGAAACTTTGTCCTTTGCCTTGAAACTTAAATTGCTTGTTGTGAATGAATTGGGCACAAGATGGGCATGGGCTATTTACCAATAGTTACTTCTAAATAAAGTTCTTCCGGTCTTGCCAAATGTAAACCAGTCCATGCGTGTTCGATTGTCATTTATTCTGTTAAAGTTGAAATATCTTGTCTACGAGTATCATCATATTGTACTTTCTAAGAAACTTTTCGATAAATTGCACCCAATTGAAAAGAGTTACTAAAGTAAAATAGTTTGAAGAATCAATTAATACCCAATAAACCATATTCGGGATTTAAGGTCACTGAATCAATATTTATGACGTTAAATTACACAAAAGAATAACTGCAAACTACCGCAATATGTCACCTAACCAGAATCAATTGGTACCAGTGACCACTGCAAGCACTATCGATAATGATTCACTGCGGTCAATTACTCATGTAATACCAATATTCGCACTTCATGTATTTTGAGCTAAAACAAACTGGCCTTACCCACTCCAAACACCATTAAGCCCTTGATCTTTAAATATCCTTAGCAGGCAAAGGATACATTTATTAACACAATTATAAACTGTTTTGTTTTACGTTGAATGCACACAGTGGAAAGGCCCAGAGGTCAATCAATTGTTGAGAACCGCATTCCGTATATCAACCGAATCGTTGGAAGCAAGTTAACTTAAGTTAAACGGGATTTTGCGCAACTAAAGACTGTTTAAACAAACAAGGTCTGAACTTTAACATTTACGACTGCATCGAAAGTTGATTTATTCGTTAAAATTGATGAGCTAATAAATAAAAGTAGTGGTGTAATGATAGACGTTGAGATGGCAGTTGACACTGACAAAAAACATGCGGTTGCTGGTAAAGATCGTGCAATCGCGACGAGTAATGCAATCGTACATGTGCAAAAAACGCAAGACCATCGCTTTATGACCTAGAAAGAGAATGTCAAGAGGAAGACAGTAATAAATATGAATCGTAAGAAAGAGCCGCACTAAAATTAAAAGTATAAACATTGAAATATAATATAAATTAACAAGGGCTCCGAATTTTATCAGGCGGCAGGATAATGGAGTGATAAAATTCGGAATGTATGCTTTTGTATTATTTATTTCATGTCCGCGTATTCGTAATGACTGTCTTATGTGCTAGTTAAAACAAGTGACCTATTGCCATTCTTAGGGCATCAGGCATGTAAGATATTTTACATGAATGTGTAGGTTTGTCACGACGTTTCACACATCATTAATTAAATACTATGTAGTAATTAATGTTGCTTGATCTAACTTGTCACGTATCCATACAATTGTAGTACTGTTAACTACCAAAATGAGGACATTTTAATGGATCAACAAATGCTTAGTATGATTAGGGGTACTATACGGTACTACCAATGGTAGAGCCACTTACTTGAGCAGCTGTTTCCAATTTGTTTCTTCTTTCTGCTAAAATATTTGCTGTTGCAAGCTCGTTTTCATCGATGCTTTTTTTCTTATCGTCTACTGAATTTAAAGTTTCCTGAAACAAACAAAAGTAGTCAATTAAAAAAGTGTGTTTTGGTGAATCTGCTTCACGGCAAATATAATTTGTTAGTAAACATTTGAATATTCATGACTTCACTCTTCACAAAAAAGTGTAATCAATGGTTATTTATGTGGCATAACAAATTGAGGAACAAAAACATAGTGCTCTGTATCAGATGAAATGAATACGGGTATAATGTTCATATTTCAGTTAGATAAAGAGATTAGATTGATGGAAAGAAAAAAGTGCGAATCGTTATAATTATGGCATCTTCCTTCTATTGTGTATCGAAAACACCTTTGTTGCGTAAATAGATAATTATGTTGCATTTGATCCACATTCACGCACTGATAATTTATTGTCACGCCAGCTTGCATAACATCGTGTAGTATGTCTCTTGAAACCATGGCTATAATTGTGCAAAACCTTTGGCAAGTCTATTTCTGATACTTATGACGAAAACTTTGATAATTACAATCAGACTTTCTATTACTGGATGTAACGATGTCAAAAGTAAAGAGGATATCTGCGAGTAATAAATTATTTATGTCATTTGGTAAACATGATGTACGAAACGAATCGTCATTGTAAGAAGTTAACGGATGCAAACAGTAATAGAATTGATTAATTTTAGCAATCAAGTTGTATGTATCCGGTAACCCTGATTAAAACTAGCATATTTTTTTTTAGAATCAAGTAATAATGAAACCTGCCTGAACATTATCCACGGAATCAACATCGAACTTTTTAAAAACGGGTTTAAGACCTCCGTTGTTAGGATTTTTCGTTTTATTTTTCAGTTCTCCAATAACCGAGCCGAAGTTAAGACCCTGTGGAAATCCTGGCTGCTTTTGAAGACGCTTCAAAACAGGTTTGTTTTCATCTGTTTTATTTTCATCAACCTCGCCGACTAGTTGTTCACTATCTTTTACAAAGTTATTCCCATTAAATCGTTTTATTCTATCAGCTACAGCATCTATCGTGTTTTGTAGTTCTACAGCCTTTTCACTAATGGTTTGCCCTTCTTGCTTTGTCAGAAGTTCAAATACTTTAGAAGTAGAGTAGTGCACTTTGGCTGGATCATCGTGTATAAGTAATTCAGTTTTATCCAACGACAAGTTTTGTATAATCGACTGTATTTTGTCGTCGCTCAAAATAGTTTTCTCTAGAAATTCCGCAAGTTTTTCTTTTGGCGGACTCTCACGTCTGACCTCTTTTTCATCGAGTAATTTTTCATTACGTTGTTTTAGCAAAACACTTGGTGTTATAATTTCGTCGGGTTTGAAAGATACATTATTTTGGGTGTCACGTTTACGTTCACTTTTGATAGATTCAAATATTTGTCGTTTCGTTTCAACATTTTCAAGTGCGGGATCGTTGGGAACGACTTTGTTTACAGCACTAACCAACTCCTCTTCTATTTTTGTTGGCTGAATATCCTCTAGTTTTTCATACTGAATTTGTTCTTGTTTTGATGGTAGCAAATATTTCCATAGTATATAAATGAAAAGTCCAAGACCAATGAGCGTTTCCAGTAACATTGTTATTTATATTCCAATTAAATCACTTCACTGACTAGAATGAGATCGATATACGATATTGATAGCGCCACTAAAAATCCTTGAAGACTTTGCGCTCCATTTGTAATGAGGAGTCAATTGAGCAATAACGTTTTACACACAAGAACAACACTTTGTTTTGATTGGCGCTGGACAATGCATATCATTCAATAACACTTGCCACTATGAAGTCACTGCAGCATAAGATTAGAGGGCTAACGAAAAATAAATAAACATTAATAAACTGGGTAAACAATGTGCGCTCTGCGACGGTCGGAATCGAACTGATCACTGAGATCAGTCGTCATTATCATCTGGCAGCGGACACGGCACGTGACTCACGCGCAGGTCCTAGAACGTGTGTAAACATTGTATACGTCCAGTAGCAGCAACAGTGACGCATCACCATAATATAATGAAAAAATACCTATAATATAGGTGCGTCGTAACCAGCACCATCAAGTTGAGGGAAACCTTGACCCAAGGCAACACCGCAACCAAATATGTAAACGATTTAACCTTACATTTACAGAAGGAGATCGACACAAAAGAAAACAATTAGAAAACAGGCGACGATATCTTCAACACATGTGGCCTATAGAAGACAAATGGATTACAATGCAAATGTAAACAGCTGTTTAATCAGAACAACAAATAAGCAGTTACTTTACATGTCCTTCGTGGAATGGTTGATAATAACAGCAGTAACCACTGGAGTTAAATCTGACCGATTTTCCTATTACTAACCAATTACACAAAACAGGAAAAACAAAGTTGTTTTAAAACTAGGCTGCGACGGACAAGATTCCATCTAACCACCTTAAAGTACGCAATAACGCTGTCGACGCCGAGCTTGCACCAAATAAGTTAACTTGTCCCGACCTAATGTGGAAACGAGCAAAAACTGCGCACGGTAATTCATAGAATATTTAAATTAATATAACTTTGAGGATGGCAACAGGCAAATACATAATTTTAACACGGTGTAGTAAACAGGAAGATATAATAACCCATATTTTTGTACCGAAGTGGAATTGTAATACTTCTATACTGGCAACGAAGTGTTAATAAACGTCAATAAAGGCAATGGTGTGGGCAATATAGGACAAATCCATCACAATTATACTATCAACAAACGAACGACACACAAATATGCGGCCAAATTGAAATCCTTAACTCGCATTGAATACAAATTATGAAGACGTAAAGAATTTGAATGTTTACATGCCTTAAGCGGATACAAAGAATAATTAAAGTTTAACTCAAATAGAAACGGAGGTTAAGGAGCGGAAAGTGTCGGTTTGAACAAAGTTAAAAATACAAAGACTGTCTCCTGATAAGCACTCTACAAGAAAGTACACATAATGAGACACGAATCGCTATAAACAGCGTTACGTTAACCTATTACAGATAACAAGGTTGAAACCAAAGATAGCAAAGATAAGTCTGATAGCAAATGATAATGAAGAGCGCGCTGCTCACGCAATCAATAACAAAATTTACCTCGAAATTAAATAGTACAAATTGCCTTTATTAAGATAAATGGGAATAAATTAACAATGCGAACTCAACTGAAGAAACTACTATCCCAAGGCTTATTGAAATTTACGAGTATGCATGGTGAGATAAACAAATTGAATTTGATAAAAAAAATAAGGATACTCTACTAAAAATAAATTGTAATCACGTCAAACTGCACTGTGTTTTAAATCTGACCGATTAACTCCCGACTCACAATCTCAAAGACACTGTTTCGAATATTTTGGCGCGCGTCTTATTGATCGCGAATTTTGAAGGCAAAAATCCGTGGAAGACGTTGACGGCAGCGCGCGCGCACATTGGCCGACTTGTCCAAAACAACTGACGGTGCCAGTACGTCTCGCCAACCAGCCGGGTCATTGTCAGCGCATGTGCAACGCAAATACATACCGCTTTTTGGTACCTACATGGAAATTAAGATTCGCTTTTTGTTTGCTCAACGATCCGGCAAGTTTCCCGGAAATCGTTCACAAGGCTCTTGGAGTTGATATACGAACATGATTCAACCTCGGGTATTAATAACGGAGTAACTAAGGTTTTCGAAGTATTTTAGTAGCCACAAATCTAATTTATTTCGTAATTCCAGATTCTTCGAAAATTCGGCAGTGTTTGGAATCTATCCGATAGATAGTAAACTAAAACGACACTTTCGAATGATATCTCGTTACATATGACTGTATACAAAGAAAAAAGACACGAGAGTCGAATTTCGTGAGAAATAACAGTTTTAACTTGGAAAGTACATATTATTTAAACAAAGCTTTACTGTTTTGTATTCACACATGAGCTCTGTTTTATAACTTTGATGCATATTCGTAACTCCAGTAACAGTTTGATTAGCATAATATGTTGCTAGTTTGAATATTTCTTCATATATTATCCAGTAATTGTTTTTTTTTTATTGGCGTACCACAGGGCTCTATCCTCGGCCTACAACTATTTGTTTTTTAGCATCAGCATTAACACATAATTTACAATTTTGTGCTCTAAATAGTAAACTTTGGTCGCACCGCCGTCATCGGGTTCATCATAACTTTGCAGTGGCCAAAATTTATAATTAGATTTATCTTCTAACGCCAAAACTTATGTGGAGCACTTTCATAACAGTTTCGTTGGCGCTGTTTGACTAATGAGTGTAACACAAAACTATACAGCGAATACTGACAGATGTTCTTTTGATGTTTCGGTAATTAAATAAATATTCACAGATGTATGTAACTACATATGTAGTTTATTCTGATTGAATTCAGAGTTGTGATTTTTGGATCATGACCAATTTTTCTTTGTAATTAGAGGAATGGCCACTTTTTAATTTTATTTTGCATAAATTCGGAGTATCCGCCAATCTACGTAAGACAATTAGTGTACATTCCGTAGCAATGAAAATAACAAAGGAGTACAACTAAGCGACAAAGTAAAACAAATCTAAATACTAGATTCACTTAAAATGCACAACATGGATTTTAGAATTCAAAATGAGGATTGTGTAGAATGTTAACTCTGTATATGGATACTAATATTTAAGCAGGAATTCATATCTATGTTATAGGTATTTTTATTTTAAACAAAAAAGGTAATATGGGAGGTACGGATGACTCATAATGTACATATCAGGTAAGTCTTAGTGATGCCATTAAATTAATATGTGATGCAGTTTGCTAAGACGCAGAGGACACTTTTGTGGCGCTGATGTAACGCGTGTTGATGGATTTCAATGGGTTGTTTGCCAAGCGAAATATTTAGATAGAGATAGAATCTAAATGTGCCCGTAATAACTGTTAGACCGAGAATCTTTAGTTCAAGGAAAAGTTAAGAATCTTTGAGAGACACGAGTTATTTTTGATTACCAACAAACATCTTGTGATGACTTACAGGCACGGATTACAGGTACATTATGAAGAAAAAGTGAGTCTTCTAATGGTCTAGGTCAATCAATTAACGGAGCCAAGAAAATACTAGAAAACACACAAACAGATCAAGCAGACATATTAAAATCTGCATTTTAATCATCGATCCAAGTAAATAATGTACCTGAATGCAAAACATTTCCAATCGTAAAACATAAGTCGCATACTACAAATGCCTTAGAGCAAGTATTCAATGAATATTAATACATAGTTAATAATAATTGACTAAATGCTGAGATTTAAGTCGATCGTCCAGTACTACGCAGGATAATCGAGACGTTCGCGATGTTAGCTGTTTTCCAGAAACGCGTTTTCAACATTGCCGCATGTCGCAATGGAAGATCTCAGCTATATTTTACCATTCCTATGATAAGCCATAGCTGTTCTTTTATTTTTATATAATTATATGTAATAATGCTTGACTCGCATTTTCGTAAAGACGTATGAGGTTCAAATAAGAAAACGAAAGATTCAGCTCCAAATGAGTGGGTTGCGATGGCCTAATTGGTAAGGCGTCTGAAGTACTTATCCAGAAGACGCGAATTCGAGTCCCACTCGCAGCTAAATTTCTCGTTCCTCAAAAATCTTTGATCTTTTAAGTTTGGGTTCCAAAAATCCGTATACGAGTAGAGCGATGCGGAATCGAGAATTAGAAAAGAGATAAGAGATGAGATGCAGATTTCAACAAACGTGATTGGCTGATTCGAACACATCTCGTGCCCTTTTTTTTAGCGTGGTAAAATCATCAAATGAGTCCTCCCACCCAGGGCAGGGCGGGAGGGACTGTCAGACTTGTACAGACTAAAATCCACGGTGTCCTTCAATAGCCCTTTATGTTTCAGGGTCACGGTAATAAGATAAGTCCTGCGACCCCGGCAGGCTTTGGCCCTCTAGAGGGGAGCCCCGTCATCATGCTGACACTCTTTGAGGCGCGCGTGGAACACAACGTGCCGTCGACCCGGGCATGGTCCATGGACAGCGAGTCGACATCTTCTATTCTTAGTAGAAATCAGGCTTTAGCCATAGTTTACTGTGGATAGATGTCTTTACAATCTTTGTGCGGGTCCCTCGTTGTGCTCGCGGTCGCCCGCGTTGCATCACGACCGCGCGTGCGCAGGGCCGGTAACCGACGCGGGTAGGATTACAGCTTGCGGCCAAGCATTGATCATTTCAACTGTACCAGCTTATATTGATATGGCGGAAATAGGAATGCTAATATTGACTGTAATAAAGACGATACTCCGGAATTAATAAAATAGCTTTTTTCTGTCTTTGGGACTGTTTTGAGTCATTACATTACTACTGGTATAGAAAAAAATGATTTTGATTGACATGACATTATTACACCATCAGTCTGGAATAGTCTGAATAAGGATAAAGCCTCCTGCAGACACACGCGATTAATCGCGCGGGGCGACATGTCGCGGTCCATTTGCAGTATTTTTAGAGTGGAAATTAGCTTGGCTCGTTGTCGCAGCGCGATTAATCGCGTGTGTCTGCAAGAGGCTTAATAGGGCTTTCCTAATTCATAATTATTAAAAGGAAAAATAATGAACAACGGAACAATACCTAAAAGAAGAAACATAATTTAAACAGAACGGATTTTTTTTAAATCCTAACAGTTACATAATAAATGGAGCGGAAAAAACTGTTGGAATCCCTAAGTCACACAAGAAGCTTTCCTTAATAAATCCGCTTTTAACAAAACACTTACTTAAAAAAAATGGATAATTGTAGACGCGAGTAAATCTCTTTGACACGACCTCCGGCTACTTCTAGTAGTTCAAAAGAAACCCATAAAACTTTACATGTATGGTGTGGTCACTCAGACTTTACCTATTGTAGAATTATGCTCATTTTCTCAACCATAAATGTCGTCGGTTTAAAAGTGTGGGGGTTACTGTAGCAAACATAATCAGGTCAACAACAAGTACTCTAGCGACATCTGTTATGCAAATCCGGAACTTAAAAAAAAAAAAAATTCGCGAATCACGAACATTAGAAAGAGTCGCGATACTGTCAAAGCAGTATACGATGGCCCTAGAACGCAATGGGTATATGGTTTTCGGTTTTTAGTCAGTAAAAGTCTGACAGACCCTTCCTCTCCGTTTAGGGTGGAAGTATTCATTCGATGTTCTAACTAAGAAAAAAACTCGACGACAATAATTACTGTCGGGTGGTAGTAGTATAATCCAAATCACCACACCAATTGATTTGTCATTATAAAATCAACTTACTCTACTTTGTTTTAAAGTTATTGTTTGTGGCGTTTGTCTAAGTATATACACCTGGAACGTACGAAGTGTGACCTCCTTCTAATACCGCCCTATAAGGTAGGGTTATGCCGAGTGTACCATAAATGGATGTGAGGACGCGATACCCTTTCAATTATGCAGGCAAATGCGACCTAGAATGCGGGAATATGTTTATGTTTATATTCAATTAAACGTCAATGCGATATGGATATCAGTATGTTTTGGTACGGAAATCACTGAAGAGGTTTGTTGATAAGATATTCGTCGTGTTACTGATTAATATGCTATCCAATCAGACTACTAAACCATGACAGTCGAAGTAGATACATGATTCATTTATTTGTTTTGACACTACAAAATAGTGCAAAAATATTCCGGTAGCATGTCACACTAAATTAGCCTTAATTGCAAAATACACGGAAAACCGTTTTCCCGCGCTTCATAACTAGATTACCAACATAGCCGCTGGCGGCGCCACGAGCGTACATTTAATTTCCGCCGCAAAACATAGATGGCGCTGACACATGATCTAATAAAACACGTTCCGTTACGGGACAAATCCAATTTATCGCGTCAGTAAATACAGGATAAATCCTCCAGTAAAACAGGATACGTGGAAAATATTTTTGGAATGAAGAAAACCAATTCTAGCGGGAAATTACCGTAATTCCAATTTAATTTTGGGATTAGGTTGAAATCGGGAAAAACACTAGTACGTGCAATTTATAAAAAGCTTAAAACAAAAGAAGACAGCCATTTTTAACCTGTAACAATGAAAAAAAGGTTTCATAATGAGATTTTTATTCGGTTGTGACTATGGCACAAAGCCGCCACAAAATGACTGGGAAGGCTTAAAACAAAGCCCATGAAAGGTCAGGGCGATATTTGCAGCTTTTGCTATAAATAGTAATGTCGTTAAGCCTAAAATAGCGTGAACTTTGCTTGGTGACCTTAACCGGTGAACTACTGTTGAGGATGACACGATAATCACCCCCAACGGCCCTGGAAAAGATATTACAAAGGTTATGAAGACAGTTATATTTACATAGCGTTGAAGGCAAAATGCTTGATCAAAACTAGGAGCCTTTATTTCAAACTAATTGTATCCTTCATTTTTTTATCGAGGTAAAATCATCAGATAAGTTCTCCCACTCAGGGCAGGGACTGTCAGACTTGTACTGTCTAAAATCCTTCATTAGCCATTAATATTCCAAGGTTTGAGCAGTGGTGGCCCAATGGTATCGGCCCCGACTTACGAGTTGTCGTGGTTCGAATCCAGCCAGGCACATTTCTTTGTGTAATTTGTTTCATCAACACTGCTCAAAACGGTGAAGGAAAACATCGTGAGGAAACCGGCATGTCCTAGAACCGAAAATTCAAAGACATGTGACATCCACCAACCCACACTGGGCCCGCGTGGTGGATTACGGCCCACTCCCTCTCTCCGAGAGGAGGCCTGTGTCCCAGCAGTGGCAACATTTATAGGCTGATGATGATGATGATAATTCCAAGGTTTATTCGGTTACCTGATGAGACAGTCCCGAGAGGGGGGCAGGCTTTGGCTCTCTTAGGGGAGTTATGTATGCGTTGCAAAGTTGCAATGCCACTTTTTTTTCCTAGTGAATCGGTGGACGTACACAGCCCAATGAAGTTTCATCACAATCAGATCAATGGTTTAATGGAATCATAGAAGATTTATAATAAAAATAGATTAATATCTTGCAGACATTAATTTGTCAAGAAGTCGAAGAAGAACCAAAAAGAAGTGGTATTTTTTTCTGGATCTATAATATTATGTACTCAGATTTTTTTGTGTCTGGGTGTAATTTATCTATTATATTTATGTATTTAGAAATATATAAGTATGACTAGCAGTTCGCCCGCGACTTCGTCCGCGCGTATTTCGAACTTTTCCTCTGCGAATTTCTACTCCCGGCCACCATCCTTATAGGACACTTTGGAAAATCTAAATCAATATCCAACAAAAATTCTATCAACCCCAAAAACAACCCCTCAGGGGTCAAATTTCGAGGTAGCACATACGTCTTAAAAAAAAAACCATAAGCAAAATTTGAGACTCCTAACTATCAAGAACAAAGTCCCGTCTTAGTGAGCATATACGTCTTAAAAACCTCTAACCATATTTTGAGTCTCCCAGCACTTGTAATTATAAAGTTTCATGCAAACTATCAACTCCAAAAACATCCCCTTAGGCATAAAATTTCAGAAAATCCCGTCATAGGTAGCACCTACGTCCTAAAAAGAATCCCTATGAAAAATTTGAGACTACTATCTATCAACCCTAAAAACAACCCCTTCGAGGTCGAATTTCGCAACATCCCGTCTTAGTGAGCACCTTCGTCTTTAAAAGAATCCCCATGCAAAATTTGAAACTTCTGTCCCTCAACACCCAAAATAACTCTTTAGGGGTTGAATTTTGTAAAATCCCATCTTAGTGAGCATCTAGGTCCTAAACAGAAACCCCGTTCAAAATTTGAAACTCCTAATACTTACTTGTAGTAAAAAAGTTTTATACAAACTATCAAACCCAAACACAACCCCTTAGGAGTCGAATTTCGCAAATTCCCGTCTTAAGTAGCACTTCGCCATAATAAGAACCCTCATGCAAAATTTTGAACTCCTAGTACTTGTAGTAACAAAGTTTCATACAAAATATAAACCCCATAAACAACCATAAACAACCATTTAGAGGTGAAATTTCGCAAAATCTCGACTAAGTCGGCACCTACGTCCTTCTTAAAAGAATTCTCTATGCAAAATTTGAGACTCCTGTTTATCAACCTCAAAAACAACCCCTTAGGTGTCGAAATTGGCAAAGTCCCATCTAAGTGAGCACCTACATCTCAAAAAAGAACTCCCATGCTAAATTTGAAACTCCTAGCACTCGTAGTAATGAATTTTCATACAAATCAACCCCAAAACCAAACCCTTAGAGGTCGAATATCGCAACATTCCGTCTTAGTGAGCAATATCGTCCCTAAAACCTCTATGCATATTTTGAGAGTCCCAGCACTTGTAATAATATTAACAAAGTTTCATGCAAAGTAACAACCCCAAAACCATCCCCTTAGGGATAGAATTTTAAAAAAGAACCCCCATGCTAAATTTGAAACTCCTAGGACTCGTAGTAATGAAGTTTCATACAAATCAACCCCAAAAACAAACACTTATAGGTCGAATTTTCCAACATCCTGTTTTAGTGAGCACCATCAGTCTTAAAAGAATCCCCATGCATTTGAAACTTCTATCTCTCAACCCCAAAAGAACCCTTTAAGGATTAAATTTCGTAAAATCCCATCTTAGTGAGCATTTAGGTCCTAAACAGAAATCCCATGTAAAAATTTGAAACTCCTAGTACTTGTAGTAAGAAAGTTTCATACAAACTATCAAGCCCAAACACCTACCCAAACGCTTAGGGGTCGAATTTCGCAAATTCCCATCTTAAGTAGCATTAGGTACGTCATAATAGGAACCCTCATACAACATTTTAAACTCCTAGTACTTGTAGTAACAAAGTTTCATACAAACTATCCATGCCGAAAAACAACCCCTTAGGGGTCGAATTTCACAACATCCCGTCTTAGTGAGCATCTTTGTCCTTAAAAGAATCCCCATTCAAAATTTGAGACCTCTATCTATCAACACCAAAAACTACCCCTTAGGGGTCAAATTTCCCAACATCCCGTCTTATGTATCACCTACGACCTAAAAAGAACTCTCATGTATCATTTGAAACTCTTAGTACTTGTAGTAACAAAGTTTCATACAAACTATCCAAGCCGAAAAACAACCCCTTAGGGGTCGAATTTCACAACATCCCGTCGCAGTGAGCATCGTTGTCCTTAAAAGAATCCCCATGCAAAATTTGAGACCTCTATCTATCAACACCAAAAACAACCCCTTAGGGGTCGAATTTCGCAACATCCCGTCAAAGTGAGCATCTACCTCCTTAAAATATTCCCCATGCAAAATTTGAGACTCCTAGCACTTATAATAACGAAGTTTCAAACAAACTATCAACACCAAAAACAACCCCTTAGGGGTCGAATTTCAAGAAACCCCTTTCGTAAGTCGTACCTACTTCCTAAAAAGAACCCGCATGCAAAATTTGAAATTCCTAGTACTTGTAGTAACAAAGTTTCATACAAACTATCAACCCCAAAAACAAGCCCTTAGGGGTGGAATTTCGCAAAATCCCGTCATAGCGAGCGCCTACGTCCTAAAAAGAACCCCCATGCAAAATTTTAAACCCCTAGCCCTGGTAGTTTCTGAGATTTCGTGTCCTATGAGTGAGTGACCTTTCGCTTTTATATATATAGATTATCAGTTGTCTAGTACCCATAACACAAGCTCTGCTTAGCTTGGGACTAGATGGCGTTGTGTGATAGTTGTGGAATATTATTATTATATTATCGTCATGTATTGTGTTTTATTTCTAGTTATAACAAGTTAAGCAACCTTTTAATATATTTAAAGCCCTATCCTCTAATATATCAACATCTAAAATTCAATAAACCGACTAAAATCACGAATGGAATAAATTAATTAATATGGCAAGTACAAGTCGTGAAAAACATATCGTGACTTCTTGCCCAAGGTTTGAAAGAAAGTGTGAGGTCGACAACTAGCTCCAATTTAAAAATAACCTTAGTTTTAGTAATTATAGGACACTAAATCAAAAACATGTAATTTAAATGCAATTAATTCTATAACATTTAAAATGCTTCAGTCAAAAGATCAGGTAAACGTTGCATTTCCTGGTGATACGTATTTCCTCGGGTTCACAGGCTACATAACTAAGGGCAGTAGATTTTATTACTACTATTAATAGCGAATGGAGAGCGGTTGGGCGGAAAATAGGGGCGCCATGATGACAGCGCAGTTTTCATGAGAAAATTCGCTTTCCATTTGGCGAATTTTCGACACGGAAACGAAAATTGTTGAGCAAATTTCGGAATTCGGGAATTTATCTTGGACATTTTCAGAATTCGTGAATTTATTTTGCAAATTATAGTAATCACGTGTGTAAGTGATTTTTTTTTATTATTATTTGATGTACATAAATTCACACATTGGACACCTTTTATCCTAGAAATAAGTACATGTGTGGTGTTTATGATGACGAGAGTAATAATGTAGTCATCATCATCATCATCAGCCTATAAATGTTCCCACTGCTGGGACACAGGCCTCCTCTCTGTGAGAGGGAGTGGGCCGTAATCTACCACGCGGGCCCAGTGCGGATTGGTAGATGTCACATGTCTTCGAATTTTTGGTTCTAGGACATGCCGGTTTCCTCACGATGTTTTCCTTCACCGTTTTGAGAGCAGTGGTGTTGAAATAAATTACACAAAGTAATGCGCCTGACGGGGTTCGAACCCACGACCTACTACTCGTAAGTCGAGGCCGATACCACTTTATAATAATTCGAAGGACATCAATATTAAAAAAAAAGATGGACTCAACTATAATTACGGTCTATTTCTCAACCATTTTTCATTTTGTATGACAGAACACTACCATAAAATTAGTCAACAATTTCGGTTACAAAAACCATATAAATAATCACCCATAGCATTAGATATGTCGACATGAATGTGTTGCCGACATTATTCATGCTTATCGGGAAATGAAAAGCGCCGTCGAATAGGAAATTCTATTTGGACGGGAATAGGACAATATTGGGACCATGATACTGATTTAGAACGAACCATGTTTCGTTAATGTCCGTATTTGGTGGGAAAATTACTCCACAATTTTGAAAACGGAGCAATCTGGGGTAATCATAAACAAATCGTGTCAATATACTTTGAGAAAACGAAGATTGCATTTTAAATGATGAAGCTTGAAAGGAAAGTTTCGATTTTTCTGTACAATTTTATAGTAAAGAAATAAACTAATAGACTAATAGTTGTTCTACTTCCGAATAATACAGATATTATGTTATCTTATGTGGTTATAAATATTTGAACCATGTAACTGTATATTAAAGGCAGAGGCTCAACAAATTCCATAGAAATAAATTCATACTTCATCGCACACGCTTCAAAGATTACTGCATTAATTCCTGGCGAAAATTCCGTCACACAAATCAACCTGTCATTACCAGACCCTCTTAAACACCCCTCGAACAACCCCGTAGTAAATTAAAACCGAAACTGGACAATTTCCTCTTTAAAAGCAAATCTATACCCCCAAGAGATATTCAGGGGGCTTCAGACAAACGTTTTAAAAGCCTTTACAAGTTGATCTTCTTAACATCATAAATCAGTCAGTTTCCAATCAAACCGTCCAAGTAACGTGACGGATAGGAAGTCAAATAAGGGGAGATTTAGGTTAACGTTTTATTTTACTAGCGAAACTTTACCGTGACCTGTCAACATACCTTTTGTTGGGAGCGGAAATAGTGACCTTTGAAAAACGTCCTTAATTGCCATGAAATTAGGTCGAGAATGTTTTGGGTAGTGCGTATAGCAATTTCGGTGGTGACACGCGATTTGCGCTCGTTACTCAAAAGTTCACGAGAGGCGTGGTTTAAACATGCGTGACATTGGTGTGAGGTCAATGACACTTTTCTCTTGTAATTTGGTAAACGGAAGCTTTGGTTGGTAAAGGTACTTAACACATAATCTTTATATGACTCTGAAGTGTAATTTAAATATCTTGTAAAAGAAATAACAATAAAGATTTAATTCAATGCCAGTTTAATAAAAGTTGATCGTTGTTCAGTGTGCCATAAAATTTAAATATATTTACTTTAATTTATATTTTTTTAAATGGATATTGCCCAAACACCGTTATTCATTTTCAGTTCCTAGTTAACATAAATAATTAATAGTTAGTAGAAGGAAAACCTACCAATCTTATTATGCCAAATAATTTAAATTTATATTGTACGGCAGTGCAAAATATTTACTCATAATAATTTAAATACCACGCCCTTACCGAGTGTAATTAATAAAATTAATTGCCTGTATTATGCCGGAAATGTCGCGTTTCGTGTGCTTTAAATATTAAAGTTTTTATTTGTTTAACCTACATATTGAAGTGATTTTTAAAGCTTTGCGTTGTGGCGTTAATTGGGCCAGACCTAATCCAGCAATTTGGAATACGGATTTTGATAAACGTATTTCGACTCAATCAATAAATTAAGAGCCTTTATAATTAGCAACAAAATCTACAAAGTTTATATAATATGTTTTGAATAACAAATAAATAAAAAACTTTGCCCCACACTAGGAATTTCTCCTGTTCCATGTGTGCATTTACAAAAAAGGAAACTCACACACACAAACACCCAGACCCAGAAAAACTACCTACAGGTCATACAAATATTTGTTCCGTGCGGGGATCGAACCCGGGATATTTTGCGCCGCAGTCGATCACTCAACCATTGGGCCAACCATTCCGTCAAGAAATATTCCACATTTAACGAAGGTTGCCCAGATGGGGTATAAGAAGTGTTGGTGCACCCTGTGGGTGGACGATATCCAGAAGGTCGCAAGAAAAATTGGGATTAGACATGCGGAGCTCAGAGTAGCATGGCTCAAAAGAGGGAATTCTATACTCAGCTGTGGGTGATGATCATGATTATGAAGGTGATCAAATATTAATACCCTACCTCAAGAGCCTCAGCGGCACAAATTTGTGCCACCAAACCCTGACCAATTTAAAACTGTATTTTTAGTAAAAATAAGTCATAAAATCGTTCCTGAAAGAATATTCTAGGTGATATAGAGTGGTCCTAGAGAGGTTAAGCTTTAATAGTTTGAGGAGGAGATTAAAACTCTTTATAAAAGTTCGTACTAAAGGCACTAAAGGCCGATGGGGAAGGTGGCGGGACTGTCTCATCAGGTAACCGTGACCCTGGAACGTAAAGGCCTATTAAAGGACACCGTGGATTTTAGTCAGTACAAGTCTGACAGTCCCTCCCGTCCCGCCCTGGGTGGGAGGGACTCATTTGATGCTAAAAAAATGCGGATGGGATATTCCATTCTGAACAGTCACACGGCTACAATTTTGCTCCAAACCAGTGCGTGGTATGTTTTGGTGCAGTGAGTAGGAGACATCTCTGCCTAGCACGATATTCGACCTTGACAATACGAAACTTCTAAAATCAATACTTTACGTTACTACCTTATTAATTTGATGGAAATACGACTAAAGTAATGAAAATACACCGAATTTTAATAAATTGCTGCTTACATTAATTTATAACTTTGTTAACTCAGTTACTATGTTATTTTCTTATTTTAATGTTATTATTCAAATAACTTTTGCAACTTGTTCTAGTCAATCACCAGAATTAAAATTGTACGTCATGTTTTATCCGGAGGGTTGCTTTTCTTTTAACACCAGGCATTAATCGATAAGTCTATTAAGTTATGTTATTCTTTTGTCTAAACAATTTTCAAATTGCATAACTGATGCAATAAAGGATTAGTCTAAACGCCAATTCCTCAACGCAACCATCTCACCAATCCACTTTCAACCTTACTACCAAAAAATAACTTGTCTATTTTTCCGTAACTACGCCGTCTATTCATCTCACATAGTAACACGCGGGATACTACAGCATCACAATAGCTATGAAGAGCTGAAGGGCCCTGCTTATTAAAGGGGGTGCCGTTCAAAGTGATGGAACGCAAGTCTGCAAGGTTAGCGCGGGTGGAGAGCCCTTGAATAGCAAGCTAGTAAGTTGTCGTAGGCATAGGTCTTTAAATAGATGGCTTCATGGACATTGAAGAGAACCCTTCGCTTGTGTCATGAGAGTTTTGCAGAGATAAGATAGATGTTATTCCTAAGGTGCTATAGAATTTGATGTTAGTTTAAGAATTAAGGTGCGGTGTTATCTCAATATTCCCAAAAATTGGTTTATTAGAACGTCGAGTATGACGTAATGTAATAAAAATAAGTAACGCGAAAAATACAGTGAACAGATAAGGGTATAAAGAAGAATTTAAACCGAACAGAATAATAAATAAATAGTTTGATATTCTCAATAAAAAATTGGGAAGTTGTAGCACAAAAATAAACTTTGACGTCGAAGATCTCTGTATTTCCAGCGATAACAACAGTTTTTTTTTAAGAATTTAGTAGGTTTTCCATTTTTTTTAAACTTTAACCAAACCATTATTTAATTTTATGTCTATATTTTAAATAATCTAAAGAAAAGCAGTAAAATAAATGCCTATTCGCAGCTTACGTCACATTTCAACACAAATATCATTTTTCAATTTTCAATCTTATTGACGCTCCATAGTGGTGACAATAGTTTACGCGGTCATAAGCGATTAAAATCGTAGTCAGTCCGCGCCTTAAGCTCAATGTAGACATTGCAAGAACTTGCATGCAAGTTTCGGTATTTGTATGATCATCTGCATTCATCGTCGTTGAAATATTTTATCTTAGACAAGTTTTGCTTGAAAAGGTTTGGATATGATTGTTCCTACTTTTGTTAAATTAATCAAGACTTATGAGAAGGGTCGTTGAAGCTTTGTCTGTGTAAAGCTGCAAGGCTAGGACGTGCCCTTGAAAAAGATGTTGCCGATGGAGATTGCAACTTTTGTGTAATGTGAATTTTTTGAAGGGGACTGCTTGTTTTTTAGGGCGGTTAACGCTGCTTGTGGTGTCTAAAATTACCATTGCAAGAATTTTCCCTCGGCTGACCAATTTAATGAAAATCGTGGAAGAGCCCTAATTTCTAATACAAAAGGTGTACTTACATTGATCCTATTCTTAGCTCGCTCGATGGCCTTGGAGTCTTCTCGTTCAGGGCTCAGTCGACAGACGCGTGCTCGCCAGTCATTCGCACCGGCCGCCTGAAGAGCCGCCAGCCTGAAAAAAAAAACAATGTTATTAGTAAAATCTATAGGTTAATATTAACAAGCAGAAGAGTTTCTTTGTGTGGCTGGCTGAACGCGCTAATCTCAGGAACTGTTGATTCGAATTGATTTTTTTTTTGTGTTAGATAGTCCATTTACCGAGGAAGGCTATAATTATAGCATCACGATATGATCACAAGGAGCCGAGCAGCAAGTGAAACCGTGGGTAACAGCTAGTAATCAATTAAGGATGGTGTAGAGAAAACGAGGTAATTTTTTTTTAAATGGTGTAATCATCAAATGAGTCCTCTCGCCCTGGGTGTAGCGGAAGGGACTGTCAGACTCGTACTGAATAAAATCCACGGTGTCCTTCAGTAGCCCTTTGGCCAAAGCCTCCCGGGGTCGCGGGACTTATACCATTACCGTGACGCTGGAACGTAAAGGGCTATTGAAGGACACCGTGGATTTTAGTCAGTACAAGTCTGGCAGTCCCTCCCGCCCTGCCCTGGGTGGGAGGACTCATTTGATGATTTTAACACGCTAAAAAAAAACGTTCCAGGGTCACGGTAACTCGATAAGTCCCGCGACCCCGGCAGGCTTTGGCCCTCTAAAGGCCCCGTCATTATGCTAACACTCTTTGAGGCGCGCGTGGAACACAACGCGCCGTCGACCCAGGAGGTTGAAGTCAGGAAAACTTTTATAGGGACAATTTTAGAGGCTTTTGAACAAATTTCATAATGGCGAGCAGTAAAGCTTGGTATTAAGTAATAACATGACGTCACGACTGTAATTCTTGAAGAGTAAAGCAGAGGTGTACCTGTACTTTATTAGTACATCAACATCGCGCCAAGTATGGTAAAGCTGTATGTTATAGGGAGCGAACCCTGGAACCCATTGCCATCAATAAATAGCACGCACAAGCCATAATGCTCTCAAAATGTTAACTCTGCCATATGCTTTTCTGAATTCTCAGTACATCTGTTAAATTACAACATACCTAGAAGAAACCATCACATGCTTATCTTTTTCCCAACTACACACATCAAAAGTGTCTGGGGATCAACATATATTTTTGCAATAACTTTTCTCCTGATTGATATTAATTAAAATTTTCTTTAAGGATTCATCAAATAAAGTGTTTTCGTTTGTCACAGTAACGATAAACCAAGTCACCTTTGCATTAATAAAGAAATTTGCCATTTTCCTAATAAAGGGATTTTTGACATTTGAACCACTAACACAAAAGTTCGAAAAAAAGACTGAAATAACAGTTTTCTTTAAAATTTTATTGGGTAACTTAAACAATTAATAATCCGTGTTTCTACCGCGAACACTAACAACACAAGAACATCGGTTTGGCATACTCAAAATGAGTTCATCCAAATCACGCTGTGGAATGGCCGCCCATGTTCGTTGCAACAACAAAAAAAGGTCTTCTTGCGACTGGATACCCTCCATATTCGGCAGAGGTCTTCTCTGTAGCATATCCCATGCATGCTCAATCGGATTCAAGTCTGGCGACTGAGCAGGCCAGGGCAGGACATTGATGTTAGCTGCGGCGAGAGTCTGTCTTACAACTCTTGCGGTGTGCGGTCGTGCATTATCATGCATTAACTGAAATAAGGGACCGATTTGCACTTGTAGAGGAACGATGACGTCTGATACAATCGTCTCAGTATAAATTTGAGCGTTGAGGTTGCCTCTGATCCAAATCAACTCAGTTCTTCCGCCGATCCAAATACCCGCCCATACCATGATGGTTCCACCACTATAAGGATGGACTTCCTGGCAGGATTTTAATCGCTGTTGGCGTCCAGGGGTTCTCCAGTGTCGTATACGTCTTGTATCCGGTCTCATACCGAAACGAGACTCATCAGAAAAGCACACGAAACGCCATTGTTCTTCTGCCCAATTTCTGTGTTCAAGAGCCCATTGATATCGAATCCTACGATTGTGCATTGCTATAGGTGGTACCCGTAGCGGTCTTCGGGAATGAAGGTTCACTTCATGCAAGCGGTTTCTGACTGTTTGGTCGCTAATTAAGTTCCCTGAAGAGTGATGAAGCCTCACGGCTAACATCATGGCGGTTATTGTTGGAGCTCTTCGAGTTAAGATTTGAATGTATCGGTCTTGTCTCCGTGTGGTGCAGCGATACCGTCCTCCATGGCGCTCAGCCACGGTACCAGTGCTTCGGTAACGTGTCCAAAGTCGACTGATAACACTCTGACTTGTATTCAGAGCTAAAGCCACAGTACGTTGCCGGGAACCAGCTTCTATCATTCCCACGGCTCTGAGCATTTCTTCCCTGCTTAAATGACGTCGCCGCTCCATAATAACGTTGGTTTTAATCAGTAGTAGGGAAACAGTAGCACTAATAATGTCTTCAATGTGTTGTATGTTTTTATAGGGAAAATATTGACAGCTGATTTTCATCTTTTACTCGAATTTGATTCACAGTTCCTGATTCAAATTATGAAATGCACCAAAAAGGATCCATATAAATTTATAAAATCATAAATTTATTACAAAGCCACATCTCAATCTCAAGAAATCCGCATAAAAATGCTTGATCCCTAGACACTTTTGATGTGTGTATGTTGGCGTTCTAGAGGGCCAAAGCCTGCCGGGGTCGCGGGACTTATATCACTACCGTGACCCTGGAACGTAAAGGTCTAATGAAGGACACCGTGGATTTTAGTCAGTACAAGTCTGACAGACGGGCGGGTGGGAGGACTCATTTGATGATTTTAGCACGCAAAAAAAAAAACTATGTTCGAGTCGGGTTTAAAATTCTTATTTCACACAGAGCGACAGCCTAGGAAATCATAAAAAAGTCCTATTACCTAAATATTTAAAAAAAATCGGCTAGTATGCATTTAATATTTTAAATTCAGTCTATAATAGGCATAATCCTATTCTAAAAAACTCAGCCATTACCGTAAGTAATTAATCCAACAATGCTCAAAGATTAACATCACGTACACATTACAACAAATACCCACCGTTTGTAACATAACAATGTACATAATAGGCATACAGGATAATCCTACTTATTTACGTACAAACAAATAAAGGTGATTAACCTACTGGGCTGACCTTATTTCAATCGGAGTGAGAATTTAATATCTCACAACCTCATCATCTGCCTAGCCTTTATCAACTCCGGCAGACGATCTCCGGCCACCGTAGGCGCGGGCATGCGGGCGGCGAGTAAAGGGCAACTCGCTGTCCGACCATGGAACATGCCCGGGTTGACGGCGCGTCGTGTTCCCCCTCTAGTGGGCCAAAGCCTGCCGGGGTCGCGGGACTTATCTCATTACCGTGACCCCGGAACATAAAGGGCTATTGAAGGATACCGTGGATTTTAGTCAGTACGAGTCTGACAGTCCCTCCCGCCCTGCCCGGGGTGGGAGGACTCATTTGAAGATTTTACCACGCTAAAAAAAAGCCTTTATCAACTATATTGGGGTCGGCTTCCAGTCAAACCGGATGCAGCTGAATATCAGTATTTTACACGAAGCGACTGCCTATCGGACCTCCACAACCCAGTAACGGGGTAATACGATACCCCATGGTAAGACTGGTTGTCAGACTCCAGAGGTTCTGACTAACAGTAACGACTGTCAATTATCTACAAATGACAGCCGGAAACAACGGCTTTAAGTTCTTACCGAGGCACGGAGGAAACTTGCTATGACAGATGGTCACCCATCCACAGACAAGCGCGGCTTAACCCGGAAGATCGACCTGTGCAGCTGTAATTATTTAGCCACGAGCTCCTCATAATCTTGCAACCTGTATGGAGTTTAAATCTACACTAATATTATAAAGCTGAAGAGTGTTTGGTTTAACGGGCTGACCTCAGGATCTACTGGTTGGAATTGAAAAAATATTTTTGTGTTGGATAGTACATTTATCGAGGAAGGCTATTTAACAAGGTTAAGTAACAAAATAAGGAGCTGAGCATCATTCGGGTGAATTGCCGTACGGCGAACCCAAGAAAGTTCAGCAGTCGTGCTTACAACCACTAGAAGACCAACAGGTCAGACGAATCAAGATTTGGTATTCGAAAACGGATACATTAATTAAATATCTTCTTTATCTCTACGTAGAGTAACAACATTACAGATAACAATTGCGTCTCCATACTTCATAATTAAATATTTACTGACTGGAAGGGCCTACGATGGCCGGTGACCTATGGAAGCCCTTATCTCAAAGTCATTAACTTTAATTAGACGGTAAGAGACACACGCATTACTTGACAACGTACTATATTATCTAGTTGTGTATACAAATTGTTGAAGTAGTGAATATTTAATGGAGCTTTGTGTTTACGTTCAAGCTTGGTACTCGTATATTTCTTTGGAGGTAGAGAAGACAAGTGCAATTAGCGCAATAGTTAATTCTTTATCTATTACCTTCTTTATTTTTGCTTGATCATCATCTTCCAGCCCTTATTCCATTTTACTTGGGGTCGGCGCAACACGTCTTCTTCTTCCATTCTCCTCTATCAGACATCACAGTATCATTCACTCCTTTTTCTTTCATTTCATTTCTTAGACAAACCATCCATCTTTTCTTTGGCCTTCCTCTTCCTCTCCATCCATCAACATTCATACTCATCACTCTTTTAGTCACATGATGCTTGGTAACATCATCAAACAATAAGCCATTTCTGGGTAGAGCGGAAAGAATTCAAGACAGACTCTTACTCTTACGGACTGAAAATCTACCCTGTTCCTTTAGCTGCCCTTTACGTTCCAGGGCCACGGTGTCCTACGCAGAAGGGATAATAAAAAAGATACTGTCGTAATATCCAACATTTTAACTCTTCCTTTTCTCACACACTTTCGACTAAATTCCTTTATTTTCCAAAATAAGCAGTGTCCTTGTACTCACATATTGAGCATCGCATTTACTGTGTGTAGAAACAGATAAACAGTTAAATAAATTTCTCTGCACTGATTTCCGTAATAATTTTATTCGCGGTATCCCGTTTTTCTACCACACTTGAGGAAAAACTGAACACTATGGGACACACAAATATGCACATTTTGTGTTTATGTCCTGTAATTATTTGGGTATGGTAAACCCGATACTTAACCCAACTATATTTAATAATAGACAGTTGTAATCGTATAATGATTGTGGTATTTTCGTAACGGCTCATAGAGTCCCACTTCTGGGAAAGGCTTCTCTCCACTCCTTCCACTTCCCGTGGCTATCTGCAACCGTGGTCCAGTCTTTTCTAGCTCTCTATGTATGACCATTCTACCATTTTCTTTTATTTTAAATGATGTGGAGTTCTTTATTATCATAACAATATCACAACCCCAATTACTCAATTTTAATAGTGTCTATGTGTATTATAGATAAAGATAACCTATCAGTTCGTTTTATTTGTAAATAAAGAGTCGGAATTGTATCTACGAGTACTTATAGACGACTAGACTGACCGTAGCCAGTAGCTTACCCCGCGTTTATATCGAAAATTATTCCATTAAAACACTAAAGAAGGATAAAAGGTATCCTATGAGTTATGACACAGACCAATCAGATCTCTTAATCTCAAGAGACCGTCAAAAAGGACATTGTGGCCCTGAAGGGCAAAGGGAAATCGAAGCAACAGACTGAACTATAAGTCAGTATGAGTTTGACAGGCGGCAGGGCGCGGGAGAAGTCAATTATAGATTTTACGGCCCCAAAAAAAAAGCTGACACCGCCTTATCTAGAGTCTTTTCGATTATATTTAGCAGCTTTGCAATTGTTATATTTTTTTCAGAGATCAACTTCGAGGTACCAGAATAAATACAAAAAAAAAAAAAAATTTACCTTTCGGCAATGGTGCCTCCTCCTTTGTGCGGCATTTCGGCATGTGTGGCACTGCGCTGCACACCGCCACCCACCCTGTCAACAAACAAACAAAATAAGTTAATTAACCATTAAAAACAAACTATTAATATTGGGCAATAATTCGGGAAGATAGCAAGATGAAGACCGTTTTATGAAAGACTGGATCATATTTTTAAGAGAAAACAGCGGTATAAGTGAAGAAGATAAAAAAAGGCTTTTTGCCTGGTCTGCAACTTGCACCTAACGGTTGCCCGCGACTCTCACGACATCGTCGGTTCACTTATTGGATGGCTACCTGCGATTGCTTATCTGGTTGATATAAAATGAATAGTTTGAAAAGAACTGAAATATCGTAAATAAGATGACTCTAATAGACAATACATATTATATGTCTAGCAGATTTATTCATATTAAACATAATGCAACACTACATTTCCTGTTGATATGAAAATTACAATTAATAGGGACCTACAAAGATATGCTATGTTAATTTTTATCAATTAATACCATAATTTTTTATGCAACTGAATATCTTTTAGTCTAGTCTGGCATCCACAGTCACATATTTACGATACTTCTTTAAAACCTGGAGGTAGTTTTACAAGCAAATTATAAAATAATAAGCCTTGTTACTTTATTACCTGGGCTGCTCAAATTTTTCTTTGAGAGATTTGAAACTGAAGAGGCGATCCTCAAACGAGGATCTCGTTCGCACAGAAGTCAACATTTTACGGGTTTACACACTAACTTTACACACAAAAAAATAAAACTAAATACACTAATTTATCACATTACTACTAGAGAAAGATTTAAACCACTTTAGTTGGGTGTTTTTGTATTTTTTAAGGTAAAGGACGATTGTACGTCGACATGAAGGGATAGTGTCCGACTGACAGCAGGATAAATGTCGACGTTAGGAAACGTTCAGACGCGTTCAGATAACAAAACTATTTATTACAATATGTCGACGTGACTTGAGCGTACGTTATCCTCTTTGCAACTACTATTAATATTTTTATAGGGAAATACTGCGGTTAATTAAAATTAAATAGATCTTGTATTTATTCGTTCTCAATTAAGTATTTTAAAAGTAATTGTTTTTGATACAAAACGGAACGGGTACTGATTAAAATTTCGTCAGCTTATATGACTGTATCAGAGATAACGATTGCTCAAACTGATTCACCGGATTGGGAAAATCCTACGTCTGAATAAGAATATTTCTTCACAATTCTTGAACACGTCTCTATGGAACGAATTGTCTTTATAGAATGACTAAGGACGAAGCAATGGCTAGAATGAAAACAAAAATAAATAAAAATGTAGTTAGATAGTTGATACCACGAAAAATCTTTGGCAAAGTGGTTTTTTATCAAATATTATATCAACATGCGATCGTGAACTAAATATAAAAGCGGACAATCCTTATCTATTGGATTTTATCTATAAAAGAAAGTTTTTGCGCCACTTTGATATTTTACTATCACGAAACCAAAGCCGCTGGTATCTTCTTTGCATTATTTACAAAGGTTTTGTATCCAATTTTCCAAAACTGGCTTTGCAAATAAACATTTCTCATAATACGTAAAACTTATCATTCAAAGCTTTAGGCTTTGAATGATAAGTTTTAGGGATATAATTTATTTTGAATGATAAGGCCAAGGGTGGTGCAGTGGTTGGATACTGCATTGAAAAAATATATGTATGGCTTACAGATAGTTGTTCCGGGTCTGATGGCTGTTTGTGTATTTGAGTTTCAATGTTTCTAAACACACCCACAACACAAGAGAAAATATTAGTTCTAGAGGAAGAGTTTAAAAAAGAATTAAATAGATAATACCTTTTTTCCTACCAATAAACCCTTTTTTTGCGTGGTAAAATCATCAAATGAGGGCGGGAGGGACTGTCAGACACGGTGATCCTTCAATAGTCCTTTACGTACCAGGGTCACGGTTACCAGGTGAGACAGTCCCGCGACCCCGGCAGGCTTTGGCCCCCTTAGGGGGCCCCGTCAGATTGCTGACAGCCCTTTGAGGCGCGCGTGGAACACAACGCGCCGTCGACCCGGGCATGGTCCATGATCGGGCGGCAAGTCACCCATAACTTACCGCCCGCATGCCCTACCAATAAACCCTTAAAGACTGCAGTATAAACAACGAGCATAGATTTTAAAACACAAGCAAAAACGGCTCGGCAAACTCACGCTATAAAACCATTAGAGCATATTTATTAAACCACGACAAAAAGTCGAGCTAAAATCCATCATGCACGAATATCAATTTCTATAAAATAGAAAAGCATTTTCAAATTTTCATCATGAAAACTGAACCGCTGAAAAAGCTACCTCACTTTTTATTGAAACGACTGGCCAATAAAATCTCAAATAACATAAAATATTTCTATGAAAAATTACTTGAAACGTACTGAAACCTGAATATTTCACGTCAAAAAACAAACTGAAAATTTTCATACAATTTTCTAATTAGAAAACAACAACAAGTAATTTTCCCGAGCTTTCACAGCGAACAATTCAGAATGTAATGAAGTAACATGAAAATCCAATCAGATGTAAAACATGCATACGAAAACATTAATTAAAGGTATTACAAACCAGTTGTTTGGAAACAAAGGCTTTATATTTATAGCACAGGTGCGTATATTCACGTTAACGTCTAAACACGTTGTAAGGAAGGGTACGCGAGCGCGCCCTACGCGGCGTGTCGAGCGACTGGTGGGCGGGCGGGAGTTTTCTGCCTTGCGAGGTTCGAGGCCTAAGCTTTTTACTATTGTAACTCGAAAGAGTAATAACTGAAGACACACATGTTAACATAATAATTTTGGTGATTGAAAAAGAGTGTCCATGGAGTTTTTTGCCCGTTCTTCTCGATAGAGATTCTACGCTTTGGAACGGGCATCTACAGTACTTTCACAGTTATAATGTCTTGTAACTGGGACTGTAGTACAATAATTTTTTGATAGGGATATTTAGGTATCATGTTCAACATTTGTTTCAAGTTTGCAATATTTCGGTACTATTGCAAGCGCCCTGATCACGGAATAACTTATAACCTCAAATAATTTGTGACACTATCAATATCAGTGATTTTATGCCATCTTCTATAATAATAAATCTGTAGAAGGGTCAATTATGTACATTGAAAATATTGAAAAAATAAATAGCGGGGGGTGTTGCTGGATCGATACCAAACCCAAATATGAGATTAAAAAAAATTTTGTCTGTCTGTCTGTCTGTATATGCAGGCATCACGTGAAAACTAACGGTTCGATTTCGATGAAACTTGGTATAATTATACCTTATTATCCTGGGCATAAAATGGGATACTTTTTATCCTGGAAAAATACGTAGAAAAAACAAAACTTTTTTTTCAGTTTTATTCATAGACGTTGTTCTGTAGAACCGCGAACACACGTTGCATTGCCCGCAGTGGATTCAGCGCCGTAACCTGTAGCGCCGAAAGTCGGATTTGGCTTGAACCGTTTGCGGCACACGCGGGCCACTCCTCCCCGACTCCTATATAAGGAGCCGCGTTCCGCGCCGCGCGATGCATATAAATTCTGAATTTTGATGCGAGCGGACGTGTCCAGTGTGGCGAGCGGTCGTCCGTGGAATTAATATTGTATGAGTGTAATTTTAAACCGTGCTTTTCAGCGCGACCTTTTTGATTACTGTTCCGATCAGTTATTTGTAAATACAAAGTCGGAATTACTATGAAAAAAATACTTACTACAGAACGCGAGCTCAACAGCAGTAGCTCAATAGAGGGATCTCCTTAATTATTATAGGCTTAGCCGTATTTGGGTCCAATAGATATTTATAAGATGTCATTGTCAGAGTTATTCAAAATGGAGAAATAAACCATCCACGCGAAGACCGACATCCGCGCGGACGGAGTCGCGGACGGAAGCTAGTATCTAATATAATTTTAAGCTTTTGCATAATGCTGAATTGTGATGAATAAATTTCATAGCATAGCTACTGGCCATCAGATCTAAGTCACGAATTCTTTATTCATACAGGGCTGCACAAAAAAAAAAAAACCACAAAAAATATGTCAACGCTCATAAAAAATTCACAAACGTTAGTCAACGAACGAGCGTTCGAGCGTTATCCAATAAACACTGGTTCGAGTTAACCCTAGTAAAGTTCAAAGTCAATGCGACGTGGTTGAACCTAAGGCTTGTTTTACAAGACTGTTGATACCGACTAGCAGACTGCCGTGTGCCGTCCGCATAGACAAATTTCCCGTGTCGGCAAGTTTTACAGGATTTCCCTGAACATTCGTTGCCAAAAAGAAAGTTCAGCGTATTGGCTGCTGTGGGGGCCAGGGTGGGCATGATAAATGCGACCTGTTAAGATTACTACACAGTTATTCAGTTTGTGCCGATACCGAAGAGCTAGAAGATACCGAAGTTTGTACCTTCACGTAAATCATATGAGCATTATGAGCTAAGACGAATAGCTATCTCCGAATGTACGAATATTTCGATATCAATTTGCTGCCTATATAGGTTTGCCGGATCAAACCGACCCGAACATAACAACAGTACCCGGTGCCGACTAACAAGTTGTGTGTAACGGCCCTAAGACCATACGTTTACATTGTTGGCGATGAACACCACTTAATTAATTGTAATTTTTAGTGCTTCACTGAAGGAAGTGCGATGCAATGCACTTTATGGAGTACACAAATTAAATTCAACACCTGTGCACTAATGAAGAGAATTCTGCAATATAAGAAAGCATATATAGTAGGTATACTATATTTAGGTAATTTGTTAGTCTGTCCAATTCATAGTGGAGAGAGGTGGTGAAACGAGGGGAATCGAATTGAGAACTGGGAAAACCATAATAATCGATAGTGGAAAACTAGTGTTGGGTAAGCAATGTATGTAGTAGTACTCGTATAATGCAAATGCCTTGATCAGTAAAGGTAATGAGGACTAATCTGAGCAGTTCCAAAAATGTCCGCTTGGGCAGCGCCACTGCCTCTGGAGACCTGTCAAACTATCAAACTCTTTATTGAGGACTAATCTGAGCAGTTCCAAAAATGTCCGCTTAGGCAGCGCCACTACCTCTAGAGACCTGTCAAACAATCAATCAGATTAGTCTTCATTGCCAAAAAAAACATAATAATGTTTTTAATTACTTCTTTGTTGTTGCTTATTCTGTGTTCATTAACCAGGTAGAGCAGTTCTGATAGGATTTTACAACAGGAATTTTTGAGAAGCAGACCAGTGTCTGAAATTGAGCTTTTGATAGGTCACTTACAGGCGTGTTGTGCTATGTCAAAATGATTGACATTCAAATTTATTGGCATACGATCCCACGGCAATATTCCCAAAACTACTGCAACTTCTGAAAGCTAGAAACAACAGTGGTGACCACCAGAAAAGCGACGAGGCAGAAGAGGTGAAGTTCGACGGAATCCCGGAGAATGAATTTAACTGTCTTGGAGCCCGCAACGAAATTTATCAGAAAAGAATAACGGAGGGAGGAGGAATTGGTTGGTAGGCGATTCGTAAACTGGACGGCATCACGCAGCAGAGCGCGTATCGAGGAAGTCCGGAACATGCGCGCGAATTCGTTCTGTCTGTTGTACTACGCATGTTTTCAATGCAAAGAGCTTTCAAGCAACGTACGAACACGCAATATAAAAAAAATCTAAAGCCAACTTTCCACTACCCGTTTTTCACGTGGTAAAATCATTTAATGAGTCCTCCCACCCAGGGCAGAACGGGAGGGACTGTCAGACTTGTAATGATTAAAATACACGGTGTCTTTCAACAGCCCTTTAACTTCGGGGCCACGGTTACCTGACATAACAGTCCCGCGACTCCGGAACTTTCCACTACCTTGCCTTTAAAATAAGCCTTGCTATGTCAAAACAAGGAATAAAGCTACAACTAAGCCGCTTTGTCCCGACCAAACTGTCAATACTTCGAAACTATGGAAAGCCGTCCAATACAGCCTAGAACACAACTACTAACAAGGCGGACACGTAGCACAGGATATTAAACAACGAAACTTTGTCTGCCGGGTGTACGGCTCTGAGTCTGACGGTATTGTGCGTATGAACAAAAGGGGGTGGAGGCGATGCTCATTAGCAGTACAGTAAATAAACGTATGATGTGGTAATACAATAAGCATAAGTTACTCAACATCTTGTTTTGAAATTAGAAGGAATAATAGTCTTCGCGAATGGGCAAACGTTAGTGTAGGACGCCCTGCGGCAAGACGGGTCGATGATAAGAATGTGGCTGGCAGCGGATGGATGCGGACTGCCCAGGACCGGGATGGTTGGCGTTCTTTGGGGGGCTTACGTTCAGCAGTAGACGGCAATAGGTTGATAATATAATAGACACTTTTTAACCATCGACAATGCATGCAGTGTTATAAGTTAAACGTGTGTTTCTGTCTGTGGCACCGTAGATCCGAAACAGATGAACTAATTTTAATTCTGTTTTTTTTATTTTTTGCAAATGAGTTTATTTTTTCTGCGGTTTCTCGCGATTTCACCCGATGCTCGGCTCCTATTGGTCGTAGAATGATGTTATATAGCCTTCCTCGATAAATGGACTATCCAACACAACAATATTTTTTCAACTAGAATAAGTAGTTCCTAAGATAGTGCGTTGAACCACACCAACTCTTCAGCTTTATAATATTGAGTATAGATCTAAAGATGCTCTTAATTTGATTGATATTATTTATCTACATATAGGAATAGTAAATGTATCAAGCTGTCAGATGAAAAAAAAGAACATTTTTTTTGGCTTCCGCAGGCGGTGTACTTTATGTTCCAAATGTCTATGATAATGTTTCAAGTAGAGAAGCAAGAACAACTTTTTCAGGAAATGAAGGACATTTTCCTACGTTGTTATTTTTTATCGTCATTGTTGTTTGGAAGATTTACTCATACGTTTTATTTGTTATTGTATATTATCTGTGCTAAAATGTTATTTATTGTTCTTTCCCACAACCTAAACTGTATCGCTTTAAGAGCTTGTGGTAAGGACGCTGGGGCTACATACCTACACTTGAGTTTCCACAAAAAAAAAGTATCATTCAAAATTACATACATTACAGTTCAAATAATAGTGTAGTTTCCAGGGTCAAAATAATGACATTCTATTTAGTCCTTATTGTAGATTATTAAAAAAATATTGGACACGTATTTTCCTTTTTTCGATTAAACAAAAAATAACAAAGATATAGCCCATTAAAGTTACGTGTGACGTCGTCACGCCGCGCGAAAAAATGCCACGCAGCGTGACGTCACACGTAACTTTAATAGGCTATATCTTTGTCATTTTTAGTCTAAAAATTAGAAAAAAAATTACCACTAATTATAACTGCGAAAGTTTGTGAAGATGGAAAAATGGCCGTTACTCTTTCTTTCACAAAAAAAAAATACATGTGGCACTCGGAGCCTGCCGCGGTGAAGCTATTGCATAACATTTTTTATTTTATTTTAAAAGAATAAAATCGCCTACCGCGTATATTTAACGAGAATACTTCTTGTTTGTAGGAGAATTTTATAAGAAGGTTTCATTGTGAAAACTCCTTTCGTAGCTGGCCGTATAGAATCAGTAAGAAAAAGTAAATTATTTTTATGACGGATATTTTTTTATTATGATTGCCTAAGTCTCCCGAACTGAAACGATGTTAGACGATGCGTGGCGTCAGGTATTATCGTTAAGTTTTTGGAAATTTTTTGATTCGGTCGCCGCGCCGCGCTCAGAGTCCGCGATAAAAGCTATGTAACAGCTTAAAAAAAAACTGAATATATTCCATTAAAACTCTTTACTTTTGTAGAGTCGTTTAATTCAATTAATTCAAGTATTTTAAAGCTAGTAAATGCTTTTATTGCTACATGGTTACCTGATACTGGTCGTGACTGTACGTGTACATTGGTAAGCTATCAATTTCCTGCCGTGAGTTTCCCATAGCTACGCAGATTATAGAAAGGGGACGTTGCAATGTACACGTGTTTTCCACACACACTGACGTGTAAACATACAGGGTGTAAATGTCTAAGAATAGACATTATTATGAATTTAGGAGATAATATGACTCTAGACCTATAAGTGAGTTTGTTTGTTACGCTACCACACCTAAATCTCAGAACAGATTTTAATGAATTTTGGTAGACATAAATGGGATTTTGTTTTTTTATCATAAATCTCGAATGAGAAAAGGGGAGCTAGTAAGATATAAAAAGAAATACCTGTCACAATAGGCTAGTTGCCCTAAAAAATGTAATTAGTCCGTCTTTTAGATTATTCCAAAATAAGGGACACGTATTTTTTTATTTGTAAATTAGACTAAAAGTAACAAAGATATAGCCTATTAAAATTACGTGTGACGTCACGCCGCGTGGCATTTTTTCGCGCGGGGTGACGTCACACGTAACTTTAATGGGCTATATCTTTGTTATTTTTTGTTTAATCGAAAAAAGAAAAAATACGTGTCCAATATTTTTTATAATCTAAAATACGGACTAAATAGAATGTAATTATTTTGACCCTGGAAACTACCCTATTACTTTAAAGAGGTAACTTATCCTGATTGGGTAAGCATCAGAACTCATTTAACAACTGTTCGACCTGGATGCATCAAAATGCAGGAAAAAGCTTGTTTCATACTGCGCAATATTTACACGATAAACAATATTACAGCTGATATTAGATTTTACCTAAAAAAGCTTCAAAGTCTGATGGTTCCACAATCATGCACCATATTCGTGGTAACAGTTTGTGCATCAAAATCCTGTTTAGGAAATGTTAGGACATCCCCTGTAGGCTGTACTGTCGTCCTTAGTCGGAGTTAGGGCTCGACATACGATATGTGCGGTAGAATAAATTAGGTACAGCGTTCTTTATTTCAGACAGCTAGTGAAAGGAAGTAGACATAAATTCAGTGTCGGGGCTACGCTCGTACGGAGCGCTCGCGTTTGTTTACCGTACCGTGTTCTTGCGATCTCTCGACGCGCATACCTCGACCTACACGTGGCCCGCGCGGCCGTGTCGCGCGCCTGCGCACTAATTTTAAGTGACAACGAATGATTCACCTTTCTGAAAGTGAGGAAGAACGCGTTTCCAATACAAATGACTGCGAACAAGATTTAGTGGACGTAATGGAGCTAGAAACGACACAACAAAATTATATAGAACCACAATCAAAAGATTCCCAATCAAATTTTGACCCAAACAAGAAACGAATGAGAGAGGAAGATGACACCGAATGGTCAATGGTACGACCGTCTGGAAAAAAATATAGAAACGAAAATGATAAAACACTGATTTACGTATCATGTTCAGAAAAGCTTCCCAAACAATTTGCCTTAGCACAATTATTAAAAGAAAATAGTCTCAACGATAATATAAAAACAAAATACATTAATCCCTACAGGCTCAGAATTGAATTCAGTAATGCACTAGTGGCAGAGAAATTTATCACATGCGAAAAATTTAAATCTATGGGATGGAGGATGTATAAACCTATGGAAGTTAGTTTCTCCTATGGCCTAATTAAAAATGTCGATATTGACCTCACTGAAGAACGAATATCAGAACTTGTGTCGTGCCAACCACCTGCCGAGCTAGTTTCTGCGAAACGTCTCAATCGACGTGACGACAAGGGAGAATGGGTACCAAGTGAAACGGTCCGATTGTGCTTTGAGGGAGCATTCTTACCATCACACGTTATTGTGGAAAGCCTCCAAATTAAAGTTGAGAAGTATGTATTTCCGGTTACACAGTGCACTCGGTGCTGGCGTCTGGGTCATACAGTTAAAAAATGTACGCGCGCCAAAGTAGTCTGCTTAAAATGCAGTGGCGAGCACTCCACGTGTGAAACAGACAAATTAAAATGTCCTAATTGCTCGGGAGAACACACAGCACTATCTAAAGACTGTGAGATCTATCAAAAAGAAAAGAAACTACGTCTTATTATGGCGGACTTTAATTGTACCTATAATAAAGCGTTAAAAATGTACCCGACGTCAGATTCTCCTTGCAATTCCCCACCCACTGGCCCACCTATACGCTCACAGCCGCAGTCGTCACTCTTCGATACAAACCAACTCATTCATACGCCACAAACATCAAAGGCTACACCTGACTATGCAAGCGCTGTGAGGGGAACGCCACTCCAGGAACAACAAGTAAACAACACTGGTAAGGCTATCTCCAGAGGAAAACCGATCCGAAAAATCAAGAAACATAGATCTAAAAACTGGGGACTTCCAGTATCTGACGAAGAGTCCATAGTTTCTGAGGCCAACGTAGAATCCGACACTAGTCCGCCGCCACAACAATCAAACCTTGATGAAGTTACAATAGAAGAACTCGTAAATAAGATAAAACAAGTAATTTATTCTAAGAAAGACCCTTTTTTATTGAAGTTACAAAAATGTTTTAAACTATGTACAGACTGGTTAATTCTATGTGTTGTTGAATATATGTCACAGTGGCCAATACTAAAGGGAATATCTGAGTATATCATTGGTTTTAATGGGTAAACGATCTCGAATTAATAATTTCAATATTATACAGTGGAACTGCCAAAGTCTTAGACCGAAACTCATAAATTTCGAACACCTACTGACACATGAAAAAATCCACATTGCCGTCCTTTCTGAGACATGGTTAGATCCAGAGAGCGAGCTTAAAATTAAAGGGTACAATATTTATCGTAATGACCGATCGGACGGCTATGGGGGTGTTGCATTAATCGTTCACAATTCCTTAAAATCTTGTAGTTCCTCTGTAGTATGTCAGAACACAAGAATTCAGGCACTCAAAATTCAACTATTTAACTGTTCCGACGTTCAATATATTATAACAGCTTACTGTCCACCATCAATGTCAACCTCTATTAGTGACTGGGATTTTCTGTTGACTCAAAATAATATTAAATCATTAGTGCTCGGGGACTTCAACGGACATCACAGTATATGGTCCTATAAAACGGATTTACGTGGCCATCAAATATTTGACTCGCTTTCAAGCAATAATTTTGTTATATTAAATGATGGTAGCCCGACGCGTATTAAACTTGTAAATAACCTTATTCAAAAATCTGCGCCTGACATATCTTTAGCATCATCAGACATCGCGGTGACAGCAGAATGGCACGTATTAAATGAATCGCTAGGCAGCGATCACCTAATTATTAAAATTAAATTTAACTCAAATTACGACTCTAGACAGCCCCATTTAACTCGCCGGAACTTTAAAGCGGCTAACTGGGACTCGTACACTCAGGACTTACAGACTCAGTTTAATAATTTTATACCATCAGAAGATTTGCAAAGCATGTACGACCTATTCGAAAAATATTTAAACACATCTGCTGACAAAAATATCCCATATTATAGATCATATACGGGACCTGCTTCTAACTTCAAACCTAAACCTTACTGGAACCCAAATTTATCTAAGGCAGTAGCAGAGCGCCGACTCGCTTTGGTGAACTTCCGTCGTAATCCGTGTCCTGATAATTATGATATTTTAAAAGCTAAAATAAGTCAGTCAAAGAAACTTATAGCTGAAGCTAAACGTTCTTCATATCGTAACTATTGTTCCTCAGTAGATCAACAAACAACCTCAGCTGAAATGTGGCATAAATTGCGATGGTTAAAAGGCTGTAACACTTCTCGATACACTTTGGACAAAACAAACGTCGAAAATCTTCTGACATCTCTTACTCCTGACTCAGTAGACTCTCCTCCCCAAACATTTAATTCTCATAACCAAAATCAAAACCAATCAAAACTAGATACACCTTTTTCTAAAAGTGAACTATTGAAATCTATAAAAACTAAAAATAGCACTCCCGGCAATGACAAAATCTCTTATAGTATGATAAAACACCTTCCAAACAATGCCATTGATACGTTACTGTTGTTATATAATAAATTCTTTCACTTTGGATTTGTCCCCAAACAATGGCGTCAAATAAGGATCGTACCGATCCCTAAACATACCACAAATCCTTCAGAATCTATCAAGCTCCGCCCAATCTCAATGATGTCTTGTTTGTGTAAAACTTTCCATTACATGTTACTCAACAGAATCGAATGGTACGTAGAAAATAACAACATTTTTTCTGAAAATACGGTAGGTTTCCGAAAATGTCGGTCTAGCCTAGATAGCCTTTCCAATTTAGTATCTAATATTCAGACAGGATTCTCAGATAACCATTATACTATAGGGTGTTTTATTGACATTGAAAATGCCTATAATAATATTGAAATAGTCCCTTTACTCCAATACATGAATAATAAGTTACATATTAGCCCAAAAATTTGCATCTACCTCTGGAATTTCCTTAAAGAAAGACAACTAAACATCTGTGTAGATGAAATATCAATTAGCAGAAAAACTGGACGTGGTCTGGCCCAGGGCGACCCACTATCCCCCCTATTATTTAACATCGCTACTGTACCTATTTGTAAATCCATAAATGACGTTCAGGTAGCCCAATACGCTGATGATTTCGTTCTATACACTGTATGCCATAATTGCTACGCAGGGTCTCTGAGGTTGCAAACGGCTTTAGACAAATTTAACAATATAATTGCTGGTCTGGGTCTTGATATTTCCCCCTCTAAAAGCAAAGTATGCATTTTCAAAAGAGGATATAAAAGAGAAACTGTCCATTTACACGTGAACGAGTCTCCGTTAGAGGTTGTTGATAATTGTAAATACCTAGGGCTTTGGCTTGATTTTAGACTCAATTGGCGTAAACATATTAATGAGATATCTGGAAAAATATCAAAATTTGTAAATATATTTAAAATGCTAGCAGGTTCTGGGTGGGGAGTACACCCCATACATCTGAGACGTCTTTACATGGCTACTGTTAGAAGTCGATTAGATTATGGTTGTTTTCTGTATGGTAGTGGCAGTCAAAGCAATCTGTTGAAATTGGAACGGCTACAAAATATTTGTCTTCGGATCATAGGTGGCTTTATAAAAAGTACACCAATACACATAATGGAAAACGAATTATGTATTGTGCCTCTTCACGTCCGCCGGCAATATTTAGGTAGTAAGTTTTGGTTGAAATGTAAATCTTTTAAAAATAATAGTACTATTGCCATTCTTATAAACCTTTCAGCGCAATGTCAACATCAATATTGGAGACTGAAGCAGAAACCAATATTAGTCAAAATTAACGAATCACTTAACAATGAAAAAATTTATTCCAGCAAAGGTTTAGAAATGTTTAGCCTATCTACTTGGATCGGCAATGTGGATTTGGAAAAGAATGTCAAAACTGATATAGATGGAATTAACCAGGCTAAAAAAGACTATGAATCCTGTTATTTAAAATATATTTGTGAGAAGTATTTAAATACGCAGTACGGCGAATATTATATAATTTACACTGATGCATCAATCACAAATGAGGGCACTGATGCCGCTTTCCTTGACTCGGTCACTAATGAATCTATGAAATTCAAAATTCTGTCTAAGATTTCAATTATGCATGCCGAGCTAATAGCAATTTTAGAGGCTTTATCGTATATAAATTCCATAGCTTATTCCAAATTCCTGATTGTTACTGATTCCCGTAGTGCTTTGCAGTTGATAAATCGCTGTACTACGCCTAAGCGTGGAATACCTATTGCATACGATGTTATAAAAAGTATTAATGCACATAAAGCAAATAACAAAGAGGTTATACTACAATGGGTGCCCTCCCATGTCGGCATTGTAGGTAATGAGGTTGTGGACCAATTGGCCAAGGATGCTTCTAGTGAGGGAGAAACGTATGCGTGTGAACCATATTATTCAGAATGTAACTTTAAAATTAAATTAAAATGTTCGGACATTTGGCAAGAGTACTTTGATGAACGTAGTCGGAACAAAGGTATATGGTACGCTACAATACAGCCGACTATCCTCAAGCGTCCGTGGATGGACAACGCCAACATGGGAAGACAAACCACCATAACTGCTTTTCGACTTCGTTCTGGACATATTCCGTTAAATAAATTCGCTTTTTTAATGGGTAAAGTGGAATCACCGAACTGCACTGAGTGTAACGCTGTTGAGGACGTGTACCATTTAATTATGGAGTGTGTCCGGAACGAAGCTGAGCGCAGAGACCTAGCGTATTTATATCAGAAATTTTGAGATCGGAGAATGTAATAGCATCCTTGCATCTCCCCTTTCGGATGCTGCCAGGATGTTATACAAGCTCGCTAATTTGGGAATCAGGCGTAGGGATAAGTAGTTAATTAATAGAATATTTAAGTAATTAGTGATAACTTTATGTTTAATTTAATTCTCATTTTGGATTGTGGCCACGATGAGGGTGGTATAATTTGTAAAAATTAAGCCCTCTATAAATAAATTAAAAAAAAAAAAAAAAAAAAAGTAGACATAAATTGGTTCTAGGAACTTGGGGTAACTGTTCAAATGACTCATTATTTTCTAAAAAAGGAGTATAGTATACAGTTTATTGTTTCTGTAATCTTTCTGGCTGCGAACTACAAGATCAAAAGAAGTAAGAAAAGAAGAGATCAGAGAACAAGAATAGTTGTAGTTGTAGACTACAATAATAACTATTGAACCGATTTTGAAAATTCTTTCACCAGTAGAAAGCTACATTATTCTTGAGTTGAGACTATATTTCATTTTCAATGCACCTGTGCCAAGCCAGGGTGGTCCGCTAGTAATAAACATAGACATGCACAACTTTCCAGACGGGCCGAGTGCCAAATACTTTGCCACTAAACACTTATCCAATAAAAGGGTCCACGTTTTCGAGAGCCTAAACAATACACTAATTGCCTAATCCAATTAAATCCTGCCGTGAAGCAAGCTTTACCGAAGTTCACACAAAGCTTTTACAAATGAATCATAGTGCTTACGTGTGTGTGCACTATGGCGGGAAGGCCTCTCGTGCCTGAAATACTGCCTCCGAGAGTCGGATTTTCCCGTTTCCCGAAGTTTCGCAAAATATGCGATACTGAAACCGACGAGCGATGGCATTTCGAGTCCACTATCGGCCGCGAATTTATGCCATTCCCTGCATTTTAACGTTGAAGTTTTATTGCGAACATATTTTATGAAAAACCAAGTGTGGTCGAGTATCTTTTTTTTTTGTTTTTGCAAAGAGAAAATTCGATTAATATTTTTATTCAAACAAAACCGATGGGAGTAAAAATTGAAAAGGACAGACGAAACACTCAATGTTGATCAATAGAGATTCTATCAACGAGGGTAGTGGAAAATCCTATCAAAATTGCACTTCACTTACTGCAATAGAGTTGAAAATCGTGTGACATGTTCATTGAATGAATGTACGTAGGTACGTAATTGAATCGAATCGCCGTTTGTGGGTGTCATCGCTACCACTCGTAAATTAAATACAGAGCATAACAAAACCAACGTAACTTGGCCTGTACCCATCGACCATTGAAACCACACTCTCCGAAATACGACAGATCAATGATAAACGGTTACAGTTGCACTATAACTATAGAAGTAAGGTTTACTAGCACCAGTTTACGTTGACCTGGACCTGCTGCTTTGTGAAAGAAGACTTTCTGTTACATTGCAGGCCAAGGAAAACTGATTGTGACTAGAATTATGATATTTATGATGATAAATTGTACTACAGTGATATTATGCATGGTTGGTTAGCAGTATTTGTCGTGTGCAGTGCCATTAATATCAATTGAAACGTTCGTGTTGGTAGGACAGTATCTTTAGTCGAGGGAATTTAATAGGTTGCGTAAATTTAACTACACTGGTGATATAACCATCAATTTAGGTGACATAATTTAATAAAATAACCATTTTGGTCGCATTAAATGTAGTTAAAAATCACTGCTGTCAATTTGGGCCACTACTTCGTGTATGCTTCTTGTTAATTGGGACACGCGGTATTAATTAAATTAGTTTTAACGAGTGACAATAATGTGAAAAATACGTAGAACACTATAAAAAGTCAACAATAAAGCCTCCTGCAGACACACGCGATTAATCGCGCTGCGACAACGAGCCAAGCTAATTTCCACTCTAAAAATACTGCGAATGGACCGCGACATGTCGCCCCGCGCGATTAATCGCGTGTGTCTGCAGGAGGCTTAATTCACTAGATTTCACTTAATCAATTGAATGAACACGTAGTCTTGCACACTAAAATAATGGAACTGAATATTAGTTAATACAAACAAACTAAACCTTCAGATAAGGTTTATCTGTATTTAATTGCAATGTAGTTTTCCGAATCGAAAGATATACAAACTGGGTTATCTAATATCTATGTATCACAGCGATTGCTACCGGTTGCTGTAACAATTTCGAATTGTTACGACTTGAACATTGTACTGGGACTAATCAATCCGCAATCATAAACCCACGAGTTTATTTTCACAGGAATAAGCAGAAACTAAAGAAATCGACCTCGTACTACCATTTTGTTAAGTTGGAATATCATCAAATGAATCCTCTCAGTCTGGGTGAAGCGGACTGTCAGACTTGAATGACTACCCCACGAATCTACTCCATATGATTTGATTTTTTTTTAAACTAAATATACACTTCTCTAACTGAAAAACAACGCAAAAACATTCGCTATAAAAATATAATTGTAGATCCGTCTGCAATATGCAGTAACAAAGAGTTTCGGAAACAGAGCGACTTAGACGACCTACAAAAACCATTTGCCAGCTGTCGTCTGCTGCATTAATGCGTAGTTCCTGGTCTAGTTCAGGTGTAAAATTTTGTATTTATGCATAGGCATATCAAATTTTGAAATAACTGTTCCAGTATAAGATGCTCTCGTCCTAAATTACTTTGGTACAGTACAACACCTTTCTTCTCTTCTGCTATTCTTAAATTTTTTCACGCCATTCCCCTATGTTTTATTTGACCTTCCTTTCCTTCCCAATAATCATTCTTTAAATATGTGACATATAAAATCAAATTGACTGCTAACATAGAACAACAGTAATAATTTACAAACAATTGCAACTGTCACGCAACCACAACTGCTTTATATTGCACAATAAAACATCGAATTTATCGATAACTGTACCACAATGATATCATGACATTATTAAATGATAAAATATACCTTATTGTGAATCGATATGATTTTAGGAAATATGATAAGGAGTGTGCAGTGTTAATGAATTTATTAAAAAAAACTGTTGGAAGACGTGATAAAATGGTTATCAAATCGCATGATAGCCTATTAAAAAGTTTGGGTGATTTAAACAAAGAAATCTTTAATGTACATTTAATTTATTTACGCCATCTTACGGCATCTCGAAGAGAATAATGAATCTTTGGTCTACTAGACTCACTTGGAATGGACTCGCAGGATCACTCAATCCAATCTTTTGAATAAGTCGACTGGACCCAGTGCCTAAATAAACCTAATTTGTATATTTTAATTACAAATTAGGAATATTTTTATATATATTTAAAATGAGGCTTTATAATTACTGTGACTTGAAGAAAAACAATACTAAAAGTATTCGTAAAAAAGCTTATTAATTATTAGATTACTTAAGTACTGATCAAGTAACCGGTCCTTACGCTGATGACGAATTGTTTTGATTTAAAAAAAATATCAATTTATCACGTAGGTAACAAATTACGTACCATTTGTTGATATTAATGTCTAAATCATGTCCGACTGATCCCATTGCTATTATTGTTTGTTTATTTATAAAAATAATAAACAGGTAAAACGACGCACAACAATGGAACCTATTTCCATACATACATTATTTTACATACAGTGTTTTCTTATCACTGTAAACAGGGATGTTCCATCGGTTATTTTTTTTATTTTTTAAACTTTGCCCCACACTAGAAATTTCTTCATGTATCGTGGGTGCGTTTACAAACATATAAACTCACATACACAAACACCCAGACCCGGAACAACTACTTGTAGATCATACAAATATTTTTTCCGTGCGGGGATCGAACCCGCGACACGCTGCGCAGCAGTCGGTCGCTCAGCCACTGCGCCAACCGTGTCGTCAATTTTTTTGTTCATCATCATCATCAGCCTATTAATGTTCCCACTGTTGAGACACAGGTCTTAATTTTTCTAGGGTGTATTTGTTTATAGTACCTAATGGCAGACACAGTTGAAAATTACAACTCTAAACAAATTTAGTGTCATATTACACAAATTTTGAAAGCTAAACACAAATACCACGGCGCCAAACCATTTACTTAATACACATCAAATTAAGGTAAGATAATTTAACCGTGTCTTATGGTTCGGAAACTTCCGATATTTTGTTTGTTCCCCCACGTGATTAACTACCTCCGAAATAACCCCCACGAAATACTACCCGTAAATAGACTGCATTTTATGAAAATAGGACGCCGATTGGGGTTGAAACTTTTACATTATTCAGTGTATTATACACTCTGAGTTATTTGTTTCTGATTTAAATTAACATCTGTTAGGGACTCTAATGTTGAAGTCATTTTCATAAATTAAATCATCTTTTGATCAAGTAAGAGAATCCTAAACCTTTATAATTTTGACTGTGTTATGCATGAAGGATCACGCTGGATGTAAGCCGCTTACAACTGGTCCTATTCGAAATTTATAGAGGAGGCCTATGTTTAGCATTGTACTTCCTACGACTAATATGATGATGATGAACTGCACGTAGCCCCAGACGCTAAAGTATCACCATATTGCGTCAGCAGTTGGAAGGTGACAGAGATAAAATCATATTTAAATCTAGCGTTAAACGCATTTAGTTCAATTTAATCAGGCAATTTATTACTCACAGATTGGTAACACTACCAAAGCCTAATCCTTTCTCCAACAATCCAACTAAATCCTCCATTGTTGAAATACATAACAAGAAAAGCCAGTGAAAATGTGTATAGGAAACAGTCGACACTAGCGTGCGTCAGTTAGCGCTGATATTCCTGTATAACAAAGGCGACGAGATGAAAGACCAACGCTATACAGTAGAAGCTTGCAAAGCTTTGTTATCTGTCGCATTCAACCAGCCAGGCAGATCTATATTAACTTGTAACGGCCTGCTCACGACTTCAGGCGACGCGACTTGAATCAAGCCAGATGCGCGTGTGTCATTTGTTTTTTATCGCATTTTATTATCGTTGCGCTACATTCCTTTGTAGCTGTGTCCCGAGTTTTTCAGAAGTCGTATCGCGATGTTAAACAGTGTATACTAAAACCTACGTCAAGAATTGGGTTATCACATGCAAAAACCAAAACTAGCAGTTCTAAAGATTAAAGTGTGCGTGTAGTGTAAACAAACTCTTAAGGCGCTCCCTCACCGCGAGCATTCACCTGTAATGTTACATAAAAGTGCGCAATTTAATGCTCTATTGTCTTCGAATGTTCGAATCTGTAACGTTACATTACAGGTGAATGCTCGCAGTGAGGGAGCGCCCTTAAACTAAACTCTCGTGTTACAATAAATCAGCTGTTCAATGACGGCGCTGTGTCAAATGTGTCAAAATCATAATTATCTCTAGACATAGATAGTCATTTCGATAAATTTGAAATTTGACTACTGCTATCAGCTGAAATTCGTGTCTTATTATGAACAATTTATTTAATTGGATTTTTTCTTAATGCTGTCAGATTGTTCGTGTCGCTTGAGCGAGTAAGTCGTGGCCAAACGTTAATATTGGAGGTGACTGGGCTTTCAGTTTTGATGTTTGACAAGGATAGGACGTTTCCGGGCGCAACTGTCGGAAACTGAGAACTTTTCGGACCGGGGTCCATAGAATTGGGGGTTGACAGCTGAGGTAAAGTTTGTTTCTGTTTATTTTCAGTTTTAACTGGTAGGTACAAATGAGTACGTTAGCTGTATAAAATATATTCTAAGCATATAGATTTATCTTCAAAATTATGGCTAAATGAAACCAATCAGCATTTTCAAATAAAAAAAAAACTATACTAGCAATAACAGAGGACTTAAGAACTTAAGTGTTCAATTAATAAATTTGTTTAGAGAAGACTGATTGTCCATCGTTTTCAAGTTATAAGCATATTTTTCTAAGTACATAGTCATAAACACAAGCTTCAACGCCATATTTCAAATACTCAATACATATAAATTCAGCCCAAAAATAACCGTCAACATAATTTCAGTTAGAAAATGTCTCCTGAAAATGGAAATGACGTTTACATCGAGCACAGGAAACGGAAGGAGTCGCGTCCCAGTTGACGGCGTATGACATCACGTATATTTATGTACTTCCGATAGTTATAGAAATGTTACAGTATCGTATGTAACGTCAATGGTGAAGATAGTAGGTGCAATCAAAAATAATGAATCGTTTTTCGATAATCATTAACTTTTATTTTTTTCGGATACTGTCTACTGTTAGCTACGTTTCTTTGTCAGTGAACAAATAATATTTTATGATACCTACTAGTATTTTTGTTTAGACAACTAAGTGGCAAAACGAGAAGTAGTACTACCATTAATCTTCAAAATGAAACCTGCATCTGTCCATACCTCACGCTTTTCATCCCATGGGAGTCAATGGATATTATAACTATGAAAGATAGGTATTCACATGCTTTTTTTCATCATTGAAGTAGTGGCAGCACTTTTGTTCAATACTAGCTTGGCTTGGTCTTATAACCTGGTACAAAGTAACATTTGAAGGTTCCTGAACCCTATTTTTGCCATACGGTCTTGCATAAGATTGACATCGACTAGGCAGTCCATTGCATTGAAGAGATTTTTTTAGAATTTTATCAATTTACACCATCTATTATAATAAGACCGCATCAGAAACCTATTCCTATGTATTCTTTTTTTTTAAGTTGTAATTTGGAAATTACTAGGGACCTCCTTTAAATGAATCTGCATTGATACACACTCGTTCATAGACTCCAACGGGTAAGGGAGTCCATGACAGTACTTCTCCGATCAACATTACTTTGGTACCCCACAGTTAATCAATACTGCCGTCTTTTAAGGACACGACGTGAAAATTCCGTACTCTATGATCAGTCAGCGCAATAATTACAAACTACGGTACGCTAGCATCTCGGCACCTCCCGAGCTTCTCAGCGTTCTCAACACGTGTTGAAATTCACAACGATTAGTTACGTCTTCGGAACAGATAGGTTTCTAGTTTGATCGATTTGATATTAGAGTTTAGTGCTAGCTACTGAAAAGTATTATCTTTCCGGTTGTCTCATCTCTCTTTCTTTTTCTTTTTAAACGTTGTCTAACACTTTAGTTTGTGGATGCGTTTAGATTGGAACTCACATACCCAAAAAGCCAGAATCGGAGAAGCTACCTGTAGACGCGATCGACCGAGCCACGAAACAGGCCTGTTGGTCTAGTGGTTAGTGACCCTGACTGCTATGCCGGAGGTCGTGGGTTCGATTCCCACCCAGGACAAATGTTTGTGTGATGAGCACAATCATTTGTTCTGTGTCTGGGTGTAATTTATCTATAATTATGTATGTATTTAGAAATATATAAGTATGTTTATCAGTTGTCTAGTAGCCATAACACAAGCTCTGCTTAGCTTGGGACTAGATGGCGTTGGGGGATAGTTGTGGAATATTATTATATTATATTATTATACGAGGTGGACAGACGACCTTGTAAAGGTCGCCGGAAGACGCTGGATGCAGGTCGCTTCCAACCGGTATATGTGGAGATCTAACGGGGAGGCCTATGTTCAGCAGTGGACGTCCTATGGCTGAGATGATGATGATGATATTATTATTATTACAGCAATCCATTGCTCAACCACTGCCGCAAGCATGTCGAATCATCTCTTTGAAGTTGCTCTCAAACAGCCTACAAGCTATCAACCTAAATGACAACCAGTCTCATTTGCCTTCATAGACGCCATCTTAATTTCTATCACATAGTTCTTCACAAAATCGCTTATTTTTCAGTCAAAACTTGAAAGTTAACACTAAAGCTGGTTAATATACGCGATAATCCATCTCGCTTGAAATCTTGATCTTATGTAACCAAACAATGACCGAATTTATCTATCCGAGTATAAAGATGTCCAATCAGAAACTTGTTCAACAAGGGATGAAGATTTGAATTGAGACAGAATATTAATATCGAGCGTAAGAGACCCAGCCTCATTAGCTTTCGAAGATGCTTATTTTTTAAATTCTATCATACTTATACTTAGTCTAGTAGTCCTAAAAGCAGTCCTCGCTACAAAGCCAAATCAAGTTCACCGTTACAAAGTTGTTTAACCAAATAAATAACATCAATTAATGCCAAGTGGGTGTGCTATCTAAGACCGAGATTATACCATTTTAATGCCTTTTTATGGAGACTTGAGCAATCTTGTGGATCTGTTGGTGAGATAAGGAGGTATCATAAGTAGGTATCATTTGAAACCTAACTACTAGAACTTATCAAAGCTAAGAATCTAAAGTAGGTAATGTTGCAATGAAAGCGAAGGGCCGGCCATTGCAAGTTTTAAAAACCAGAAATGCACGGCTTGCCTTTGCAATAATCAAGAATTTCAATTACCTTGCAACCTTAGAAAATAAAAAACCGGTTGAATGTGAGTCGGACTGGCACATGAAGGGTTGGGTATCATTTTTTTTTTATAGCGGCAACAGAAATACTGTTGTATATTCATACTTATTAGTTGTCTATATACAAAAAGTTATGGTTTTGTACTCTTTACTCTATTCTTGTCAATCTTATAAAAATGTGTTGTTCGTTCCTAACAAATAAAATTCTTCCAACACGTTATCAGCACGAAGCTGCTTATTTTAAAAATAAATAATGTCAGGGAATAGTAGTATGAATTTTCAAGGAATTCAGATGTTAAAAAACCGAGACGGGTACCCAACCTGGAAGTTCAAAATGAGAATGCTTCTCATTCATGAGGAGCTGTGGACGTCCATCACAGGGTACGATGATTCTGATAAAACGGCGGAAAATGTGCGCTCTCGCAATGACCAGAAGGCATTGTCAAAAATATGCCTTACTGTAGACGAAGGTGCAATTTCGCACGTACGAAATGCGAAAAACGCTAAGGAGGCTTGGAGTGCTTTACAAAAAGCGTACGAGGATAAAGGTATGGGTCGAAGGCTCTCTCTAGAGCGTAGACTGTACAAATATACCTTGACCGATTTCCAAGACATAGAATCTAATATCAACGCCATAATGAGTACTGCTCAAGATCTTGAAGATATTGGTAAGAAGATCGACGATGGATCTCTGGCTGCGATTATTCTCGGAGGTTTGACATCACGATACGAACCGCTGATCATGGCTTTAGAGAACTCGAATGTTGAAGTAACCAGTGAGTTGGTTAAGGCAAAGCTATTAAACGAACTTTCTAAGGACCCTCACCCGGACGAGGTGGCTGCGCTACGTTCAACAGGTTCTACGAGCAAAAAGAAGAAGCCTATAATCTGCTTTAAGTGTAGACAACCAGGACACAAAAGTCCCGAATGTCCCAATAAGAAGGGTAAGAAGGCTTTGAGTGTGTCGGGAAAGGTTTTTAAAGATACAGATTGCCATTATAATGAAAAGGTGGAACAGGCTATTGTAAAGGAAATGGCTCTCTCTGCGCCAGCTGCTATTGATGGGAAATGGATTATTGATTCAGGTGCAACCATCCACATGACTCCGCATCGCGAGTGGTTCAGCAGTTATCGGTCTGTACAAGGTGGAACGATTACTGTGGCTAATGGACAACAAGTGGCAGCTGTGGGTATTGGTGATGTATCCATTGATACCGATACTTTGGCGAACAGAATAGAGAATGTAGTTCATGTTCCTGATTTGAACTGTAATTTACTTTCAGTGAAGAAAGTAGTAGAGAAAGGTTCCTCTGTAGTTTTCAATAAAAAAGGCTACATCACCGCTTCAATTGGTTCATACCGATGTCTGTGGACCTTTTTCTACAAATTCGTTTACAGGTAATAGGTATTTTATTATTTTTATAGATGACTATACACGTTTTATTTTTGTGTATTTTATGTCTTCTAAAACTGAAGTCAAAAATAAGTTTTGTTCTTTTCATTCTCATGTCGAGAGACAGTTTGATGGAAAAATAAAGACTTTGCGGTCAGATAATGGAACTGAGTTCATTAATAAGGAGTTGATGGATTATGTTCACTCCCTGGGTATCGATTGGCAAACGACAACACCTTACAGCCCTCAGCAAAATGGGGTAAGTGAACGGTGTAATCGGAGCATAGTAGAGAAGGCTCGGTCATTATTATCACATGGTTCTCTCTCAAAAGCCTTTTGGCAGGACGCAGTAGAGACAAGCGTCTATTTGAAAAATCGATCACCACACCGCGCGCTTAGTGGTAAAACACCATTTGAAATGTGGTTTAATAAAAAACCCGATCTGTCTCATCTGAAGGTTTTTGGATGCAGAGCACTTGCTCATGTTCCATCAAGTCAGAGGTGTAAATTGGACATGAAAGCTGAGGAACAGATTTTTGTAGGATATTCAGATGATCCTCGTAGTTATTATTTCCGGAATGCGGCAAGTCCTAGACGGTTATTAAAGTCAAGAGATGTTACATTTTTTGAAAATAACTTTACTGGACTGAAGGAAAATATTGAGCCTATATGTACTGTTAACTCTGATATTGTCAATTTGCTCTCACAGTCACCATCGCCAGCAGTTTTAAGACAAGAAGTGCAACCGACTTCTTACCCTGAAAGATGTGAGGTAAATGCTCCTACCATGGATACTTCTTCCATGGATACTTCTTTCATGGATGACAATGATGCAGTCAATGTAGAGGTCAACAATGTTGATGATCAGCAGTCAAGTGAGGCTACAGATTCCTCAATTGAATCTAGTCGATATCCCTCAAGAGTTCGCAAACCACCGGATTATTTCTCATATAATACTCTGCTAGAAGATGGGTGCGATGATCCAAATAGTTATCAGGCTGCGACTAACAGCGATGAAAAGGATAACTGGATTTTAGCAATGAAAGATGAGTACGATGCCTTAGTCAGAAAGGGCACATGGGTTTGGTAGACAAGCCAAATCATAGAACGTGTATTCCTAGCAAGTGGGTCTTCAAACTGAAGCGAGATGCGAAAGGTGTTGTTGTTAGATATAAAGCGCGCCTAGTAGCAAAAGGTTTTCGACAAAGAGAAGGTATCGACTACCACGAAACCTTTTCTCCGGTTGTACGCAACTCATCGTTGCGAACCCTGTTTGCACTGGCAGTGCAGGAAGATTATAAGGTCCGGCATATGGATGTGGACACAGCTTTTCTGAATGGCGATTTAGAGGAAGAAATCTTCATGACACAGCCAGAAGGTTTTGTAAAGGAAGGCGAAGAGTCGAAAGTGTGTTTATTAAAACGATCACTTTATGGGTTGAAGCAGGCACCAAGAGCCTGGAATACAAAATTAAAACAGATTTTGTCAGTTCTTGGTTTTATGCAGACATCTGAGCCATGTATTTTTAAAAAAGATACAAACTTAGACTCCTTGGTTCTGGCTGTATACGTCGACGATCTAGTAATTTTGTATAAAATGAAATTACGCTTGACAATTTCAAATGTCAATTTGTTAAATATTTTTCATCAAAAGATCTTGGAAAAATTAATTTCTTTACGGGAATAAATATTCACCATGATAATTATGGAATAAAGCTATCTCAAAGTACATATATTGAAAAGATGCTGAAAAAATTTAACATGCAAGATTGTAAGGGTGTTTCTACACCACTGGTCAAGAAGATACTTGAGCCTGGTATTGGTGAGTGTGAGTACCCTTACAGAGAGTTAATTGGCTGTCTAATGTTTTTGGCTGTAAATACCAGACCAGATATAGCCTACACCGTGAGTTACTTGAGTCAATTTAACTCTAAATTTGATCAGTCACATTGGAATATTGCTAAACGATGTCTACGTTATCTGAACGCGACAAAAGATACTGGTATTACATACAGGAAAGAAAAAGGTAATACTACAACTTTGACGGGTTTTTCAGATGCAGACTGGGCAAATTGTCCAACTGATAGACGGTCCTACACTGGGTTCTATTATGAACTTGCAGGCGGCCCTATTTCCTGGGAAGCTAAAAAACAGCCCACCGTGGCTTTGTCGTCCGCTGAAGCTGAATATATGGCGTTGGCTACAGCAGTAAAGGATGCGTGCTTTTTAAAAAGACTGATATCCGATATAACAGGTAAGTCGCTTAACATAGTTCTGTATACGGATAGTCAGAGTGCACAAAAATTAGCCATTAATCCGGTTCACCACAATAGGACAAAACATATTGATGTAAAGTTCCATTTTGTTCGAGAAAAAGTGAACGATAAAACCGTTGAACTTAGGTATATGCCTACCGACAGGTTACCTGCAGATGTTTTGACGAAATCTTTGGGTCCAACAAAACATCGCAGTTGTTTGCAAATGATGGGTATATCGTAATGGTTCTATTTACTGTTTTTTTTATGCCTTTGTGTTATGCTTATGACATAAGAGTGCAATACAATTAACTTTTTGAGGGAGCATGTTGTATATTCATACTTATTAGTTGTCTATATACAAAAAGTTATGGTTTTGTACTCTTTACTCTATTCTTGTCAATCTTATAAAAATGTGTTGTTCGTTCCTAACAAATAAAATTCTTCCAACAAATACACATTCTGTGAAAATTTCAACAGTCTACCTATTACGGATCATAAGATACAGCTCGGTGACGGACAACGCAGGCATATTAAAAGGTACAATCGGGCAATGTAATTATGTTCCTTTGGGTAACCACATAAAGTGGAAGATGCGTGGGCAAAACAATTGATGATAGATGTGTCACTTTTAACAACGCGTACGTATGTGGGGTGAATTACAACGGACTCCTCATCACATGTATCACAGCAGTGAAACATAAAGGTTCAGATTGCTATATCATCATCATCAGCCTATAAATGTTCCCACTGCTGGGACACAGGCCTCCTCTCTGTGAGAGGGAGTGGGCCGTAATCTACCACGCGGGCACAATGCGGATTGGTAGATGTCACATGTCTTCGAATTTTTGGTTCTAGGACATGCCGGTTTCCTCACGATGTTTTCACCGTTTTGAGAGCAGTGGTGTTGAAATAAATTACACAAAGTAATGGGCCTGACGGGGTTCGAACCCACGACCTACTACTCGTAAGTCGAGGCCGATACCACTGGGCCACCACTGCTCGCTATATCACAACCTTCAACAAACACCTTGTTAAATCAACCAAAACACCCAAAAATGAAAACAGTGCGGAACAAAAACATTTTATTTCGTAAAAATAATAAGACGCGGGAAAAACAGCGAACTCAGCTGAATGTAAACCCTCATTCCCCCCTCCCATTCCCCTCCGTCCCGTCTAGACTTAGGGGTAGTGAAAATCTTAAAAGCCCTCCGTTCTTTGTCCGTTGGGAGAGAAAAATATGAAGTTTACGAGACCGGGAGCCGTCACAAAGCCTTGTTGTGATTACATTGTAAGTAAAACAACAGGAATAAAGACTTGGAAGGTACGGGATACAATTTAGTCATTTATGTCAAAGTATATGGCCACAAAGGCACGTTTAAAATGTCTGCTCGTTATTTCTCTATGGATCTCAGTCCCAAAAGACACTACTCCTTATAACAAATATGGAACATAACATGTAAAGGATCGTTCTGAAAGCGCTTTCTGACAATCATCACTGACAAAGTTCGCTGAAAACGCTTAGCACCCGAAACATGACGTCATAATGACAATAGTTCTGATGGAACAATTATCGCACTACAAGGATCCATACATTTATCCGCATAACTAAACGATTAATATATAATTACCACACTAAGTTAAACAATAATACTGTTTAATATTCTCACAAAGATAATATAAAAAGAACAAAACAATACCATATACAGTTATGTTTCGTCTCATTAGTACAAATTACGCGTAGGATTGACTGAGAGTCGCGTCTAATGAGTAACGATGCGCCTGAGGGACGGTGCATAGTTGAATGTGAAAACAAGAATCGTTGCTATACACTTTTGGTAGGCGCTTTCGTGATAAATATTAATGTTTGTGTTTATTGCCGACTTCAAAAAAAAGGAGGTTATCAATTCGACCCGTATGTATGTAATATTATCAGAACTGCCCAGTTTTCATATATGTTAGTCTATATCAGCGTCTGAACCAATGTGCCAAATTTCACAAGTGTATGTATGTATGTATGTATGTTTTATGTTTGTGCACGCATATCTCCGGAACTTCAAGTTCGATTTAAGAAATTCTTTTTTTGTTGTACTAGGTATTATTCAACTTAGGGTACACTGCAAGTTTCATCAAAATCGGTTCAGTAGTTTTAGAGATATGGATTTTTTTATGTTGTGACGGATTACAAGATTAGTGCATATGTAAGAAAATTTTGTATTTTACAAGAATTTGGGTTGACTATTTAATAAATAAACTAAAAAGGGTAAAATAAAAACTTTTTCAAAAAAGTAACCGACTTCAAAAACAACAACAAAACAAAAAAGGGTGAAATAACCTAATTAATAACTTCTTTCGGAAGTCGGTGGCTAAAAATCAATGAAATAAAAAAAATAAAGCCACCGACATCCGAAAGAAGTTATTAATTAGGTTATTTCACCCTTTTTTATTTTGTTGTTGTTTTTGAAGTCGGTTACTTTTTTGAAAAAGTTTTTTTTAATGTATAACTATTTGAGGAAGTAGTAATGACAGACAACGGAATCTAAGAGTACTAGAAATATTTTAATTTGAGTTTACACATGTTTTTTTTTATTGTTTGAGTTTCTTATATCGCGGTAGATGAGAGTCGCCGTTGATCGAGTAAAATTTAGTGCGATTGAAGAGGCCTGTCTAGCAGAGGACTAATATAGGCTGATTAAATAAGGCCAGCTAAATAATCTAAATGAAGACATAACTCCATAAACTCAGCCGCAATTACCACATGAATGCTAAATCCTACGTTAAAACCACACATGGGTGCAAAATATGCAAAGAACAGCATATTATAATATCTGAGACGCTTACAAATGTTCATCTGAATAGACTGAATACATTTCAGGAGATGTAGACAACCATCTCATCTTGGCTCGCCATGGGGGAAAACCAAGATTAAAAAACCTTCAGACTCCCTTACTCGTTATATCTTATAGCATGCTATATGAAGTCTATAGAAAACGTTGGAGGTATAAACGGAGACTTTCGAATAATTACTAAAGTAAAGGATGTTTAAAAGAAAACATGAATAGGATGTACTTGGTTAAAAGCAAAGCTAGTTGCAAATGAATTTTATGGAAAAAAGCCTCCTGCAGACACACGCGATTAATCGCGCTGCGACAACGAGCCAAGCTAATTTCCACTCTAAAAATACTGCGAATGGACCGCGACATGTCGCCCCGCGCGATTAATCGCGTGTGTCTGCAGGAGGCTAAAGGCGCAGCAGTTTCTGCATTTCGATACCTACGAAATTTATGTATGAAGTAGGTGCCTATAGTTATTTATGCATGTGGCCTCGTTAGTCTAGTACTCGCAGGACTCTGCAGAGCCTCAAGTACGCCGTTCGATTCCCAGGTCGGGCAAAGAGTTATTAGTTTTTATTTTTCTATTAGGAATTTCTCAGCAGCAGCCACTAATGGCAGATTAACAACAATAGGCTCACCCCTAGGGCATGCACCCGGTTCTACCCGGTTCCGAAAAACCCGGGTATACCCGGGTATTGGAGTAAGTCTGTGGAACCGGTTCTGAGAGCGATGGAACCGGGTCGACCCGGTTCGGATAAGTATGTAATAATTTTGCATTCGCTGCATCGAATTGCTATGAATGCTGCCATGGGATGAAGGGAAGGCCCCATTGTAAGCTTTCATTAGGCGTAGCACACGCTTACAGTACTTTGGAGTGTTAGTACTATAAGAAAATGGTGAATATAATAATATTTTAGTTAAAATGTGCCAAAACATAACTTTTACTTTTGTTTTCGACATAGCTGCCAAAGAACGGGAACGCCGCAATCGCGGTGGTATGACCTCTCTTTTAGGAGTGGCTGGAGAGGCGCTACGTCGTCCTCACCTTCCACCTGACGCAGATCCTATGTTTGTTTCGGGAGGTTCCTGTGCCTGATCGGGCGGAAAAAAACGCCTGGGTGTCAAAATTGCAGGATCACCGAAGGACACGGTGGAGCATACGTTGCAAGTGTGCTCCACTTGGGCTGAGCACCGCTGTGTCCTCACGGAGGCCATAAGCGGCGGTGACCTCCCGCGCCCGGCATTGTTCGAAGCCATACTGCGGGGTGAGACAGGATGGGAAGGGGTCGGCTCCTTCTGTGAAGCAGTCATGCTAGCGAAGGAGGAAGTAAGCGCCTTGGTGAGGGACAGGCAGGACAGCCCGGACTTCACGATCCAGCCGCTGTGGGAGACCTCCACGACAATGGACACGAGACGATTTCCGGCCACCGTAGGCGCAGGCATGCGGACGACCAGTACTTGGTGATTTGGCGTCCGATGATGGAGCATGCCCGAGTAGACGGAGTGCCGAGTTCTACGCACGCCTCAAAGACCTGTCAGTAATCTGACGGGGCTCCTCTTAGAAGGACAAAGCCTGCTGGGGTAACCGTGACTCCGGAACGTAAAAGGCTATTGAAGGATGCCTTGGATTTTAGTCAGTACGAGTCTGACAGTCCCTCTCGTCCTCATTTTATGATTTTACCACGTAAAAATAAAACTTCCAATGAATGAAGTGTAAGGCATATTACACAGCTTTCATTTGTCATTGCTTGCGATCTTTTTGGAATATATAGCGATAGTTTCAACTTAGCTACCAAATAATGAAGCGTATGGCACATCGTAAATTTTTATTTGGAATTGCTGAAGTTACTTTTGAAATATGTATTGGTTTTATAATAAAAAGTGATAGTATTAACGTTATCAACGTTAAAAAGTTACGATTGGTTTCGATTCAACAGCCATAGAATGAGCTTTAAAAAAAATTTTGTAAGTTTTCTTTATTGTCACCATATATGCAGTTCTTAAAAATTAATGCTACTCGTATCTGGGTCAAAGTAGAGAGAAAATTGGAACTTAAAAAAAGGATGGTGAGCAAAATACACCCAGCTCCGCCAGCCATATACTAAGTGTGACTTAAAACATCTACCAAAAATATGTATTTTTTATTATGACGGCATAAAAAATATCCCAGAGATATAAAAGTGTACATAGGTACCTAAACTAAAAAAATATTTTTACTTGCTAGGTACAGCTGTATTTATTATAAGTAATGACTATTGTACATAACTATTATGTGAGCCTAACTATATAAATGTGCCAAGCCGATCCTAAAATCCCCTGCGCTCGCACTCACTCGCGCTGTTGCTGGACGCGGGTAGTCAAATAAAAGTACTCTGTGCGGGTAGGTACCTAGTCGAGTTGTTATCGCTGCAGTCCTTTGGGTTACACCGTGGTGATTGTGCGCTCTTTTATTACTTTATGATACTAAATAATTACTGACTACACGCTTCGGATTTTGGACTTTGTTTATGTGCTTTGTGAATTGTTTTTTGTTAACTGGAATCATGTTTCATCCTAGCCGTGGAACAGTTTGTTTGATTTGCAATCGATCCGTATTACGTAGAAGACGATTAACTATAACCAATCTACTGTTTGAACAAAACCCAACAGCCGCAAGATTCATCTTAAATAATGTTGGATCACACCAAGTAAGTACATACATACCTATTATTATGTTATTATTAAACATGCACTTTAGCATTATAATTCGCGTAAAGTTCAAAAGTAGCTTCTTCTTCTTATCGTGTTTTAAGGCGCGGGCCCACCGCGGCCGTCCGCGGCCTGTTGTGCTCGGACACGCGGCGCGTTTTAGCTGCGTGTATTAAGTTTGACAACGTGGGTTTACGTTTCCACTGGAGTACACGAATATGACCCACGACTATGTATAGCGTGCCACGGCGCACGAAGAGGCTACGCACGTGCCACTGCAAAACTGCGCTGCGATAAGCGAACTGCCACATAGTCGTGGGTCATATTCGTGTACTCCAGTGGAAACGTAGACCCAAGTCGATAGCGTTGAGCTACGTAACCGCTTATTCGAGCAAGCCACGCATGTATCAATGACGTCAATTCATGCATAGCCTCTCCATGGGTTGCAGTGGATATAACCGCATACATATTCTTACAAAGCGAAGCTTAATACACGTGCGTAGCCTCTCCGTGCGCGGCGCCTTACTGTTTTTTCAATTACGTTTTTTTTATTGCAGATTGCGTTTAACAACGCAGAGTTCATTTGTCGTCCTTGTTACCAAAGAGCTTCGGCGTCATCTGGAGCTACTCCACAAAGAGCACCTACATCGCGTACTCCTCAAGATGCCACCGCAGCTATCCATCAAGTTCCAGTACAAGACGTACCCGTTGCTCCACTTCAGGCTGACGTACCAGCACAAGATGTCCCCGCCATTCCACATCAGGTTGATGAGCCAGCTCAAGATATCCCTGCTGCTCCACTTCATGCAGATGTTCCAGAACCACATCAGGAGGATGCGCCAATGTTAGGTGCTCCAGATAATACATCGATTGTATTACCGAATGTTTCTCGGCCACCGAATTCCGCCCGAACGTGTATGGTTTTCGGATGTCACCGACACTCACTACATAGAATTCCAGAAAAACAAAGAATTCATTTAATGCAAATACTCAATTACTACATTCCAGAATTTGCAAGGATTTGTGATGTGCATCTGCGCTCAAATGATTGGGAAAGAATGACGAGCGCCCCAAATGTGTTGCATAACTTTAATGCGGAACAAATGACAGATATAATTAACTTGTTAAAAAAAGCTGTCGAAGATGCGTCGCGGTTAGATTTTGAAAATATAGAACATTTCGATGAAGACGAACTGTACTACTTCACGGGAAGAAATAGGGAAGAATTCATAAGAATTATTGATCAGACTCCGTCATTATCTACCACTTGTAAACAGCCGAATACTGCTCTTGGAATAATGTTAGTTAAACTGAGAACGGGAGAACCCAATGAGAGGTTATCATTGTTATTCCACATGAGCCGGAGAAGCTTAGAACGACTAATGAAGTCCGCCCGTGAGGCTCTGATCGAAGACTTTGTTCCGACATACTTGGGTTGGGATAATATTACTAGAGAACAAATAGCTCAGCGGAATCTGCAAATACCAAACACACTATTTGGAAATGCTGACACAGGCGACATTGCAGATAGAAAAGCCGTAATTATTTGTGACGGGACGTATATATATATTTACAAAAGCTCGAATTTTTTGTTCCAAGTTGAAACCTATAGTCCTCACAAGTATACCAATCTGTTGAAACCATTTATATTTGTGTGTTCAGATGGCTATATAATTGAGGTCACTGGTCCACATGCTGCTAAAAAATCAGATGCATCAATAATGCAAGACATAATTACTAATGAAGAACATCCATTTCATTGGCAGTTTAGACCAGATGATGTATTCGTGTTAGACCGAGGATTCAGAGACGTCGTTCCAGCTCTCGAAGCGCTTGGATATGAGGTGTATATGCCCCGTATCGTTGATAGTGGAGAAACACAACTTACAACAGCACAGGCAAACGAATCCAGAAAAGTCACGCTTATTCGGTGGGTCGTTGAAATCGTGAATGGTCGTATTAAGCGTGACTTTAAGCTGTTTCGCCAAGAATATTTCCACAGCGCAATGACACACATGTTCCAGGATTTTAGAATTGCTTGTGCATTAATAAACTGTTTTCACGTACCTATTACCGATAGTGAATATGCGATGGAATTCATAGAAAGAATTAATGAAAGACAAGAAATGCAAAACATTTTAGGTGAATTCGTCACAAGACGCCGCATGAATAGACAACGAGTTCCTTTCGAAGAAATGAACGCTGATTTGCCTGGCTTTGAATCATTTCCCAGGCTCACCCAAAGAGAACTTGTTATTTTTGCCCTGGGAACTTACCAATTGAAATTGGCAAAAAGTTATTATAGTGAGCATGTTCGGGGCAACGGACACTTCAATATATTTCTTTACAGGGATCCCGAACGACTCGTTGCCGAGCTCAACAATGCTGGCATTGAAGGCTCAAACCTGTGGCTCTTGCGAGCGAAGATAAAATCAAGGTACACGAGGTCGAAGCTCCATTACACATATGTGTTAATTAGCGAAAATGAGAGTGGATTAAATGCACTGAACCATTATTACTGCTCATGTAAAATAGGAAACCGTACTTTAGGTTGCTGCGCACACGTAATGGTAGTTATATGGTATTTAAGCCTAGCAAGGCATGAAGAAAATATACACAGACCGGCTCTATTTTTGGACTCCGTAATAATAGATCGCAATAATTAATAATTATGTATATTTCGTTTTGTTTTTGTTTCGTGTATATTGTTTATTTCGTTTTATATAACAATAAAAAAATATTTGTAAGTTATGTTTGTTTCATTAATACCTAGTATTCAAATATTAATAAATAGAGAACCCCAGGACAGAATTTGATGTACATTGGCACCGAGAAACATGGATGTGATACCTTCTAAATTAAAGTAGTCAAAACTGTGGCGGATGTGGGTGTGCCGCCCATACATTTTTGCCCACTATCCTTTGATATAGTTTTTTTTTAAATAAAACAAAAACTGTTAAAATATATAAAATAACTAATGAATCAGTGTTTGGATTGTCCCCAAGCCCTATTCACAATTAGCAGACGAATCCTAATCAAAAAGAAAAAGAAAACATTAAGTTCACTTGGAACCGGGTAGAACCGGGTAACTCGGTTCCTAACGCCTCCAGAACCGGTTCTGAAAATTCTGGAACCGACCCAGTTTTGCATGCCCTACTCACCCCCTATTCCATTGGTCTTGAAAAACCTGGCGAAATGTGACGACACGGTTGGAGCAATGGCTGAGCGATTGACTGCTACGCAGCGTGTCGCGGGTTCGATCCCAGCACGGACCAAACATATTAAATGATCTGCAAGTAGTTGTTCCGGGTCTGGGTCACCAGGATACAGGAAGAAATTCATAGTATGGGGCAAAATAAATGTGAGTGTTATAGGTGTACCTCTGCCTATGCCTTCAGAGATCGCAGGCGTGAGGCTATGTATGTTTTTAATATGTTCTTTAATTAATATTTAAGTAGAGGAATTAAATTAACCCTGATTAAAACTTCATGATGCATCTCAGCCAATGATTGATGATGATTACTGCTCTCCGCGAATACATCTGTCTTCGGCGCGTAAATTTGTAAATTTAATGCACGTCGAGTTTTACGCTTAGACCATTATTTATAACCGTTTGCAAATCTTTAGAATCATGAGATATAACGAAAACCTAACGGCTTGTTTACAAAAATATCTGATTAGTATGTCAGTTAGATTCTTTTTTTTGTTGCATTCGTTATGTATATGAAAATTGACGAAGATACGACACCTTTCAATACGTCAATTTTTAATACACTATCCACAATACGTCACGCCATGGTATATTTTAGTGCCTTCTGTTTCTGAATATCTGACACCCGAGGCCGTGTTTATTTTGATTCTATCTTTGTCAAAATTGCCTGATTTAAAAAAAAAAACAAAAAAATGAGTCTAATATTGACTGGCGGACTACATAGATTTACAATCTATTGACGCTGGGTACTAGTCTATGGTGGATTGAGCTCTCCTTTATAAAGAAGCGGTAATATAGCAACATTGCAATTTTTGTGTAATTTATATGAATAATAAGAATTAAAATATCTTTGATCATGAATCATCATCACCAGCCTATATATTTTCCCACTGCTGGGACACAGGTCTCCTCTCTGTGAGAGAAATGGGCCATAATCAACCACGCGGGCCCAGTCCGGGTTGGTATGATGGCACATGTCTTCCAATTTTTGAGTCTAGGACATGACGGTTTCCTCAGTTTGTTTTCCTTCACCGTTTTGAGAGCAGTGGTGATGAAATAAATTACACAAAGTAATGCGCCTGGCTGGGTTCGAACCCACGACCTACAACTCGTAAGTCGAGGCCAATACCACTCGTCCACCACTGCTCTCTATTCTGCTTGAGCATGAATGACGGGCATGACAAAAAACATGCCATTTTGGTTCAAAGTCATAAATTGAAAATTAAAGTTATGAAAGTGTAGTTAATTGACACTATTTAGTTCTGAACATTACTCCTATGTTCCGAACATCACGTAGGCACAAAATAACTCAGATAACCCATGCGTGTCATGCGTCACACGGGTTTAACCAGGCTAATGATACCTGACGGGTCAAATTGACTTACAATTTGTGACAGAGTAACAGTTGAAACTAAATCGACAGGGTCGGGTTAAAATATGCAGCGGAAAATGCACTTGTATTTAGAGCGGAACATTTTGTTTCAGAACTATTGCTGCTGCCGTATTTGTTAACTAATGTTAATGTAAGATAACTAATGTAAAGAAAATTTAAAAAAATCAGAGTTTTAACGAACTGTTAGCAAACTGACGATGCCTTATGGGCATCGCATACGCCTGCTGTGGTCGCAGGACTGTCTGTAAAGAACACCGTGTCCCTGGAACGCAAAGAGCAACTAAAGGAAAAGGGTGGACTTTTAGTCAGTAAGAGGCTGACAGTTCTTTTGACCCCACTCCAGGGAGGGAGAACTCATTTGATGACTATGTCACCCAAAAAACAACATCTAAGGCTCATTTCTCCTACTACTTTTTTTAAAAGACTCGTGCACATGCACTTGTTCTGTTTCGATATCAGATTAGCTAGAATCATTACGAAAGCCAATTCAGAGCTCTGAACACTGTGTTGTCTCAATTTCAAGAACTGCATCAAATGATACTGTTCATTTCGCCACGATAGGCGATATCCAAACCCGACTTTTAAAACACAAAGCACTCTAGTCTAGACAGAAGCCTCATCTAGATATAACAGCAGCTATAGGTAGAACAAGTATTGGCTAAAATGTCCTCGTAAATTCGCCATCATTTAGGAGAGTATTTTAGCACAAACGAGACTGATACCGTGTACCTAGCCAAGCATATGTCACACGGATAAGTTGATTTCCCGCGCACCGGACCGGAAGCATACGCCCGGATGCATCGCACTCTGCTGCAAGATTACATTTTGTGCTGTCTATGCATAAATGAGGTTCAGAAGGCAAAGTCTAGACTAGACTTGAAAGACCAGAAATTGTAATGAAAGCTTCAGTTAATGTAGAAGTGCAGTTATCAAGCACTGTCATTAAAAGCTAAATGGCAGAATCACTGGTCCTACTGTTCGACTGAGCAGAAATGCGTCTAGAACTGCAGCTTCGACTACGGGCAGAAATATTTCTAGGGACCACCCTCTGCTCTGACAAATCACTTTTTGTTTATGACATTAACCCAGTAATCTATCGATAAAACGCCAACTCTTAGTCAAATAGTAAAACAGAACAATATCAAGCTACAGTTTCGTAATTTCATTATAGGCGGTCATGTTTGTTCAGTTCAATATTTAAAACTCTACTAAGTGATACTTCTGAAGTTATTTGTTTTCTGCCTCATGCGCTGTTATTTTCACGTAAATATGTGAGTTTAGTGGTCAGGTAAGCTTTATTAAAAGTCCTTTAATTACAATGTGTTTCCATAATAACATTTTACATTATGGGGTACCCCATTATAATGTGCATACGTAAAATACAGCGTGCTAAAAGCTAGCCGCTCTTTTGTGGCACGAGCAAAGAGATTTTAACAACATTGAAGTTTACTGCCACCCTTCCTTCAGTTTATGATGAAAAGATCTTTGATTTTGTTTCACATATATGCGTGCTACTTGAAGAGTTAAGCCAATCTCACTCACTACATACTACCTTTAAGAACAAACCCTATTACATACCCTTTTGAAAAACAATAAATTCTCGTGAAAAGCGACAAAGGAAAACGCCCAAAATGCCATCACACACACAACATAGCAGTCCGGATGCCACGAGATAAAACACAGTACCCGACACACCGGATGAGCATAGCCGCTGCGAAATTATATGCAGGCATTAAAACAACATGGTTACAATATAAACAGATCATGTAATAGTAGGTACTACATAACGTTAATGTTATGTAGAGGAAAATTGGGGAGGCGTAGATTACATGGCTTTTTGTGATGTGGGTTGACAATGGGTTAGTTTTGAATGGATGTTGAAAATGAGAGGTGTAGACATATTAAGGAGGCCAAAATATCACTATAATATAGTTGCTAGTTAGTTAAAGGGGCCAGATTTCTCTTTCATAGACATTATGTATCAACTAGGCGTCAATAATATATTGTTTGAAATGGTTGTTGGGCATAGGATGGTAGAAAATACTTTACGATCTATTTCCACGCCTGCCTCAGGCGAGAAACGTGTTTAAAACTTTTTAATCGCTAATTCTACTCCAGGTAATTTTCTATTCTAGGTATAAATTGATACCTAATTTATTTTGGTTTTGGCCTCAATACATAGAATGTCAGTTTGCGTAATGAGTCACGATATGTACATTACAGGATATTTGCCTATATGCATGCGTGTGAAGGAAACGGTTCGTGCGGTTTTTTCATCCTGTCTCGATTGAAATACGTATAGGTATTTTTGTACCTACTTACTGTGAGGACGGTATGTCGCAACCTGTGCTCAATATTGGATATAAATTATTTACTTTATGGCTGATAAAAAAACTACAGGCTGGTAGATATGGAAAAGTTAAAGGTTGTGCTTAAAAAGCGAAAATTCTTGAACGCATCTACTAAATCCATTTCCAAAAAAGAGAAATCGCTTATCTTCAACAAAAAGGTGAAAGCCCTTCGCCGACCTACAGTAAAGTTAGAAATTATTTCACAAAGGCATAACAAATTTTCAATTAATGGAAGTAAACGAGAAATCTTACAAAATTGATTTTCAATGAGCCGTAACCCAATCACAGTCCAAAGAAGTCTACTCAAAGGCTGTTTTATCAGCCATTAAGCCAATCGCAATCTGATATTAATGAAGGCTGCACAGAGGTTTGACTCGATTAATAAACAAAATGGCGACTATCAATTAAAGTAGATTTATTTAGTACTGGAATAGTCGAGTTGTTAACTAAGAGTCGACTGAGAAAGAACGTGAAGACTACGAAGATAACGGGGCTAAGATTAATGGAACTGTATAGAATTAAGCTTACGTAAGAAGCGATCCATTTGAGTCTACAGTTAAAGAAAGTCACAATCCAAGGAAAAATAGAAAGAAAACTTTACTAGTAACACTTGCCCCTGAGGCTCTAAAATAAAGAATATTGCCATAGCCTAACGATGGGATGATGATGATGATATTAGTAACATCAATTTCCTAAGAAGCCATAGCTCACACTAAGGTGCATACTTCAAAACTAGCGTCACCCATACAAAATATGAAGTACCAACTACCACATAACACGAACTACTAAATACTGTTCCCAAAGAATACATAATGAAGACGATACTTGTACCGAACCGACTCAAAAAGCCACAACAAGAACATTATCATAGACATGCATGCCGTATGTTAATGCCGTGACGTAACTAAACACGTTTCGGGTCCACGAACCGGTTTGTAAACAAATGTACTAATAAGTAAACTAATTTATGGGCCTATTACGTTGATTTAAGTTTAAATGTTCGACCGAGCATCGATTTTTAAGGTAGGAAGAAGAAAGATAGGACCGAGTATTGTCCCTTGTGGGACTCCAAAATCGATATGCATTTCTGTCTTGTTGAGCGGGCTGAAAGCTTAGAATGCATTTCCTATGCGAACGCCATTCGTGTAAATAAATATTTTTCTACTCGAACTTAATTACAATTTGCCCGGCGTTCAAAGTACTTGTAAAAAAACTACAAAGTTTGTGATCACGAATGCTGCAGACTCGAGAGACGTCGGGAAAAAGAAAAATAAATTCGTTTTTAATAAACTTCTTCTTAATAAAAGTGGAGATATTCCTCCTAGCGTAAAAGTTTTACTTAGTGTTCAAGGCAAAGAATATAAAGACTTTGAATGCTGTAATACTTTTGAGAGAAGAATATGTAAGTTTATAAGTTTCAAAGTATTTTATTTATACTGTACCTGAGATCGGAGGGACAAGTCAGTGCCGCCATGCCAAAGGATACGTACCTGCAACAAAAACAAATGAACATCAGTGCTGAAACATCGCACACGCATTAATTATAACAGCGTATGAATTACCTTCCGTGTTCCGCATTCAAATTGATATGATGCGTGAGGGGTTTTAATTAAATGAGACGAAGTATGCATCTTATCATAAATTAAACTAAGAGCAGTACAGATATCTTCATTTTAGGTTCCTTCTCTCTTCTTTGAATAATTAGTAGGCACTGAATATAGCTGCTACATTTATCATTAAGTACAAATAATTTCGTAATTTCTACATATATTTACTTATGGGTACTATACAACTTTTTTCCACAAAACTTGTAAGAATGGAAGATTCCACCACATTCAAATATCACCGCAATGCCAATTGCGGTCATGTTTTCTAATAAAGGAATAAAAAAACAATGTTATTTTTACCTTGCCTACATTCCTGCTATCAAAACAGGAAAACTATAAGCTATACTATTGATATCCTCACGTAATTACTCATCAATTAGTTGTACAAAGATTTCAAGTTTATAGTATATAGTAATTGTATTCTCAACTACATTATAATTATCTAGATATTTTTCGTCGTTACCGACGTTTTTATTGGAAATTCCCCTGGAAGATCCCTATTCCAACCTAGTATAAGTTTGACTGTTGAACCGTTTCAAGTTCAAACTTAAAACACTGCTAAAATAACACTTTATCTAAAGTGCTTTCAAGTAATCTAAAGAAAACGTGCAAGCAGAATAACAGCCCACCATATCACAGACTTCCAACAGAAAAAAACGGTGCAATTTTTCAACACAACAAGAGCAAATGCCTTGTCAACAAAGGAACTACCCTTCCCGTTGCACCGTGCAGGTTTCACAACGAAGCCAAACGGCGATGCTTGCAAGCGAGTAAACTACACCCATGAGATACGCTGACTAACGATACCTTCACAGTGTGTAATTTCAGTAAGGAGAAAATGCTGGTTGACGTAAGTGGAGTGTCACATTGTTACATGGTTGATGTAATCGAAGAATCGGTGTTGATGTAACTTGGAACAGGTATAAGAACCGCAGGGAATAAATATCTGTATGATTATGTCGAGAACTACAGTTTATATTTCAAAGTAGGTTCAACAATTTATCAATAGAGTTAGGAGGATAAGTTCTTGGAAAAGTTAAGGGAAGTCTTTGCCTAGCAGTGAGATAGCATGTAGTAGACGAAAACAGAAACAACCACTGGTGCTTTAGCAATAAAACAATAAAAGCAGTCAATTTACTATAGATAACAAAGAAACCAATTGTACGAGTTTGTATGCCTAACGAGTAAAACATATTGCAACCAAAGATTTTTTTGATAACAATAACAATTCAGAATCACCTCCTGATTATTTCCCATATTAAGTATAACGTCATTCCACATACAAAAGAAAAAATGTATCTAGAATTCTTGAATCGACCTTATTGCTCAGCAAGCTAACTCCTAATACCGTATTGACCTTAGTCGGGCAATCTCCGTAGGAAGTCACGCAGAAATTGTTGAGGCACATTGTTTATCTTAGCCTGGGCTCAACTTATCTAACCTTTTACTTCTCGGAATAGAACTAAGTATAGTTTAGTTCGAAGTAGAAGTAGTTTTGTTCAGAAGGGCTGATGCTGGAGTCTTTGAATTTACATTATGGTCATTATTGGTCATAAACAGTTTTCATCGTAATTCCCTTTGTCTCCACCATGCCTTAATTACATCCCAGTTTATAGGGTCGGCATAGCAAGTGCTTTTCTACCTATGTTTATTTTTTACTCATCATCGTCATCTCAATAGAAATCCCCTTTCTTTCTAATCTTTAAATCATTTCATCATTTCTTTAGTACCTAATCCCTACTCTTATAGCCAATCATACTTCACTGCACGCTTTGAAATTTTCTCCAGTATTTTCTAGTTTTCTGGGTTTCTTGAATGCTCTATAGATTTTGTTAGAAAGATACTTAAATATTGAAGGTCGAGATTCACTAGTCAAAGTCGATAAGATCACTATTTGAAGCGTAAAAACTTCTGCAAACTATAAATCAACTTCCATTTTGTTTTTATAGATTGTATCTTCAATTCCCAACAGACTCACCTCGACATTTTATTCAAAGACGAAACAATACGTCTATAGTTTTTTTTTTATGATCAAGGCCAGTTATAATGATGGTACTGTAATTCAATATCAAATTATCATCGTTACCTTGCGGTTAGATTGCCTCTATTTGTGAACTGAACTATCAAATTACGCTGGTATAAAAATGGAAAAAAATAATTCGGTTCTCTACGTGACTTTTAGTGGTTTTGCGTGTTCCATGAAATTTTTTGGTTATTTTGTTCCAATTGTATTGTTTTAGTCTGTTTTATCTAATGTTGTACTTATTGGAAACTTGGTAGACACAATTATTTCTATTTGTTAGATCATACTAGAAATAGAAGAAGGAGATGCAAATACATATACTTTTACAGTAATTATAGTGTTTCATAACAATAAATAATGCGAGACGATTGCTTGTACGTTGCAGGTGTAGAATTCAGGCCAGCCACGACAACGTACCTGCTTAGTTATTCAAAAGTAAACCTACTCAGGCAAATCGCGATAGTAAAACATTTAACTAATGCCGACTAAGGTGAACTATTCAATTTTCCTTTTGTTGCCCACTTAATGTCCCACAGCTGTGCAAAAGCTTCCCCATATCTTTCGAAGTGCTCTTTTCGAGTATCGTTTCAGAATAGCCAGTGTAGTGCGCGTCTAAATAAGTCCACACGCCCCCAAACACATAGAGTATTCTTTCAAAACAGGTTTTATACTTAGAACATACTGTAATACAACTAAGCTACCTAATTAGTCCATCAGCCATCTGCTCTCCTCTGGCCCTCGGCGATTTCCGTGGTCGCTCGGCCGCATGAACCCGATACGAATCCGATCATTTTCCGGCCATTTTCCCATGCCGCAGGCAGTACATGCCATGCTACCGCAAAGTGGATTAGCAGGCCTCCAGATTGGCTATCAGCAGTGTGGTCGATGGAAAATCGAGTCCAACTTTCGGCTAATTGACGTTCACAATCGTTTATTAGAAAGTGATGGAGAAATTAAAAATCCGATGTTTATTTTACAACTTAATAATCGGTTAAATCGGAAACCAGCTGGTGTTAAAAACTTAATTAAGGAAACCGCTTTTTCTGATCTTTGGATAAGAAATATATTCAAATTGATTAAAAAATTATATCCAAATCGTGACTAGTATCTTTCATATGCAGTTTGTAGTCAAATTAATTCGTCAATTAGACGGTCATGTTTATAGCGAGGTGTGGCATAAAAGAATCCATTAGCCTCCTATAGTACAGTTCGTTGGGATGCACAAAGCATTTATAATCTGCCGATACGTATTGAGTACGCGGCCTTGAATCGCTGCAAGTAACGATGCAAACATGACGTATCACTGAAGCCTGTTATAACATTGGTTCACAGTTATATCTTAGTATTAAATCATAGATTTAATAGTGTTTTATTAACGAGTTCTAAGGTGGTTTAAAGATTGGTTTAGCCTTCGATAAATCAGAATTGTTAATGAGTTTGTAAATCCTAACACGAGCCTTGAAAGCTATTATGCATTTACTATTATTACCTTCAGCTACATAGTCACAAATTGAAATATGGAATGTTCGTTGCATCCAGTTCATAAATATCTAACATCTGGATAGCATTTTTTTGTGTTGTTAAAATAATCACACGAGTGATTGAGTGGCTAAGCGATTGGATTGCTGCGCTGCGTGTCGCGGGTTCGATTCCCGCACGGAGCAAATATTTGTATGATCTACAAGTAGTTGTTTCGGGTCTGAGCGTTTGTGTACATATGAGTTGATGTGTTTGTAAACGCACCCACGACACAGGAGGAGAAATTCCTAGTGTGGAGCAACGGTTTAAAAAAAATACAAATACTAGTCCTCTCGCCCTGGTTGGACTCACTGACTAAAACGGATGGAGTTTTCCTTCAAATGCCCTATGCGTTTCAGAGCCACGGAAACTTCTTTAGACAGTCCCATAGCCCCGGGACGTCTAGATATAACTTAAAGTTACATTTGTGGCTATATATTTGAAAATATCCATGGGAAAGCTGATTTATTTTTCGCAATTACCCAATAACACTTGATTACTTTGAAGGAATTTTTTATGACGAGACGTCTAATAGTGGAAGAGAAAAACAAGACGTGTTACGTCAACCCTAACTGGAATGGGATTATAGCAGGATGATGATGTTGATTCTATGAAGAAAGTTATTCAGATTATTTCAGATAAATAATATGTGACTCATAAATAATAATATTATGATCACACCTTTCTAATGCAGCTATAATAAAATGAGCAATTAAGTTTAATTTCCTTTACACGTCTATTTTATTTATAGACATGTTTGTAAAGGAAACTAAATTATGCTTTACAGATCATGTAATCTGACAATTAAATATAATTATTTACGTCTTACTACAGAAAAGTTACACATCGGTTGAACACTTGTTACACTTCTTTTAGAAAAGTGTTTAACAGATGCTTAACTTTTTTGTGGTAAAGACGGATTAAATTATAGGTCATTTAGACAATATACAAGTTAGGTTCAATGCTCGTGCCAGTATATAATGACAGCCCTTCGCTAAAAGCACTAACTAAGTACGTACTTAGTACTTCTAACATAACAGAACTTCGTGTCCTTAATTGCTCCATTGATTGAGACATTGCGTCATCGTTTGCTAATGGTCAATGGTCCATTAAATATTTATTTGTAAGTGAACTGATAAGATCTATTACAAGTCAACATGAACATCTGGCTCATAATTTGCTAAGGATAAGGCGGAAGTATACAAGCATATCCCTGAAATTATTATTGTATCTCAATTCTAATTCGGGTTCTTCGAATGCGTTAATACGCTTGTAATTGCACATCTTTAAGAGCGGGTTGTTTGATCAGTAGCTACGCAAACGATTTGTTAAATATAAATATCCTATACATTTTTAACAAATAGCGAGCTTAACTTCTTATTAAAAACTGGCCCTAAGACTCGGCAGGTCTGCTTGGTTACCGACAAAGATCGGGATCATAATTGCGACCGAGGTACATTATTATTTTTTGGCGCATGGTATACAGGTCGAGCATATTACCATAAACTAATCTGGATTCCGTGGCTTATAGGTACTCGAAAACACCCCGGCCAGTAACAGTGAGCCAGACCTGGAAATCCCACTAATCAACGAAACAGACAATGGTATCACTCATCATCTTCATATTATTATGTCTGCCTTTATCTGTTAGCAAAGTACATCTGAATAGAATTTGGTGCTAATGATGCCTGCGCACTCCACAAAATTTTATGATGATTCCTTCACGGTCCAAGCTGTCCGTTTGTGGAATGCATTGCCGTTATCAGTCAGACAAGCACAATCGCTGGTTTCTTTTAAAAAGTCAGTTATTAATAATTTCCTTTCGCTTTAATGTATAATTTGTATACGTATTTTTATATGTATTTGTATGTGTTTATATATGTATTTGTATTTTATATTTTTGTGTCTATTGCATATGTATACTGTCGGTGTTTTTTTTATTTTTGGCACATTGATATTGTGCATGTATTTTCTGTGCACCACTAACTACCCTGTTTTTTAAGTAATTTTTCTAGTCCATTAAGAGGTTGTCTGGAAGATATCGCTATCAGCGATAAGACCGCCGTTGTACCCTTAGGATTAACAATATAGTAAAAACTCTGTTTATTAATTTTGGTGTACAATAAAGTATATTCTATTCTATCTCCTTCCTCTATATTGTTCTATGAAGTCAAAGCTAAACGGTCCATTAAATATTAAAGTATTTGTTTGAGAACCGATAAATTCTAATACAAGTCAACAGGTGGCAAATAAACGATTCCGTCCACTCTAGTAGCCCACTCGGTCACGAATACGAGTAATACAGCATTATCTAATATGCATAATAAGTAATGGAAACTAGGGCTCCGCCTGTCATGATTGTAAAGACTTTGACCGCAAGTCTAAATATCGGAGTAGTTAGCACTTAGAATACGTCAATCAAAAAGATTTATACAATAATATTTCTAATAGTATAATCATTTGGTTACATCTCGATTTATATAATCAAAGAAGTACTTCCAAAGTGTATTTTCAAAAAGACGAAGTGACACTTAAATATTATATTACTCTGTAATTTCAATTGGTGGATGATATTCAGAAGAATCCCGGAAAGGAACTGGCAAACTGGAGAAAATGGCACACTTTTTTTTAGCGTGGTAAAATCATCAAATGAGTCCTCCCGCCCAGGGCAGGGCGGGAGGGACTGTCAGACTAGTACTGACTAAAATCCACGGTGTCCTTCAATAGCCCTTTACGTTCCCAGGCCACGGTTACTCGTTAGTCCCGCGACTCCGGCAGGTTTTGGCCCTCTAAGGGGATTTAAAAATGGGAAAAGCCAATGATAACAGAATTTCAACACAAAACTTTCAGAAGCGTCAAAAGTACTACATTGTCCCTTTTTCAGACCTTTTTATGAAATGAGTCCTCCCGCCCTGGGTGGAGCGTAAGGGACTGTCAGATTTAATTGACTAAAAAGCAACCTGTTCCTTCAGTTGTCATTGACGTTCCCGGGCCTAGAAGATATTCCCCCGACCCATTTTCCAGCCTTCAAGTAGCTTTGAAAGCGTAATCTTATTTGATTAAAAACAGGCATTACTCTCTAATTGCATCTTCAAGTCAATCAACTTAAATGCTACGTACAATATTTCTAAAATGTATTACATGTACATAACTAATCGCTGATCAGTAAGGTCCAATTAAAATACTGCAAGACTGATTAGGAGACAGATTACGAACGCTTTCTCTCTCACACCACATCTTATATCTACTACATTCCTGCGAATAATGCGGTGTGTAGAAATACCAATATGACGGTTATGAAATATATAGTACAGTCACGTGTACCTTTAGTGAATTTCAAAAGCCCTTTTCTATTAAATTTTCAATGGAATTTATTGTGGGACAGGTATGCTTTAATTTAACATCGTTCACACCAGCCATGTTATTTCATCAATCAAACATTTTTAAGAAGAACTCGTCGAACACGCAGTGGTTGAGCGATTGTGTGTTTTCTGAGTGTCGCGGGTTCGATCTCCGCACAGAAAAAATATTTTTAAGACTCACATGTACCTAGTTCTTCCGGGTCTGAGTGTTTAAATGTTTGTAAACGCACCAACGATACAGAAGTTCCTAGTACGGGACAACGAATTTGTGAAAAACATAAAGACACTAAGAATTTTTAGTAAGAATGTCGGACAATTGGAAATAGTTTGATGTTAATGGTTTTAACAAAAGCCTTTGTAGCTGGAGTGTCGAAAGAGTCCCTAAACCTTTACATAGAAGACTTGAAGAGAGTGACTTCACAATTTAAGCATGGCCGTGTACAGCTGAGCCCACGTTTTTTGACTCGTCGTAGGTACTGACGAAAAGAAAAGAAGAAAAGAAACATTAGTCTGTACGCTGATGATGTACCTAAGAGTTCTCAATTGACCACTTGACTGTACAAACACTCGACTGTATAGGGACCTTAATAACCAATCCTATAAATATAGAAGGGTTTGGTTGCGTAATACCAACCTGTCGTGCTCCCACGCGGTTTCATAACTCACCTTTCAACTATTTGCAATTCTATGAGGCGCCTACGGGACCTAAGTGAATAGATGTCTTAATAGTTGATGAATGTTCAATAGTCCTTGTATTGTAGGCTTTAGGTAGGTACTTACACCGGAATTTTGTAGGTTGTGAAATACACTTAAACCTCGTTTTCTCTAACTATAAAGATGCGATTCCACCGGTATGCGGCACTGTGCAGACACGATGGTGGAAACAGAGGCTAAACGTGAAACCAACTTAGTAGGCGCACTGCTAAAATGTGCGAACATAATTATGTGCGGCACACTATTTTGGTGGAATCGTACCATAAGAGACACTGCCTAAATAAAACCAATTTGTTGGATATTAAACCCTGATCTTAGCATGGAGAGTCGAAATTTCAACATTGCAAAAACATTTGAAGATTGCCTCTTGGGTCTTGAAATAAAGTTAGATTGTCACATGCCTCGCCGTGTCTCACGATTTGGGGGCGTCCGTGGTTTATGATATGATCAATGGCGAATGTGAGCTTAGTTTGTTTTGTGAACTGCGAAGGCCTTTTGTTTATAAAGCCATGGATATGATGTAGAATTAGTAACCGGATAGGAGAATGCAAGGTAAGATTTGAATGTCGTCACGCAAAACATGAACATCATAACTGTTGATTACAGAGACAAGCAAAGAGAAAAAAAATTACCATTTTTAAACTGAGATTTCTTAATGAAATAAGGAGGATCTTTGTGCTCTTTTATCTGTATCTAGTTTTCTGTATGTGTTATGTTTGTGTACATAAATAAATAAATAGAAAAAAAATGACAACAAAGTAAATACAGAAAATGATGAAAGTGAATATTTTACGCATACAAAAAAAACATAAATAGGCAACAAAGGATCTATCAGTAATTCACAACCATAACTTTACAAACAAAATTCAAAAAGGTAATCGCCAGCCCACAAATAGAAAAATCCGCAGCGCACGGTCAATGACCCGAGCTCCGCAGCTAGGCAATCAATTCTTCCAACCAGCAGGTGCCAGGCCCCCAGCTGATTACCCTCACACACGGCCCTACATCATCTGTTAACAGGACTCCCATATTTATGGTCAGTTTATCTGTAAGCCATTAATTTATCGCAGCGAATCGCTGCTTCTATGAAGCGGCCATTAATTTACGATGGCTAACGAGATTTCTAATAACTTTTAAATGCGAGGCTGAGATTTTATTTTTGTTTACAGTGAATAGGAAGGTGGAGTTTATTAATTGATATGCGCAATTACGCAATCAATAATAAATATTATATTCTGATAGAACAAAACGGATCTTGAATTGATATAGCCCAAAGGTAGACCTGTGTTTTAATCCATATTTAAAGTCAAAATAAATTGCACAGTAAGTTTTTTAGCTATATCGCCGCGAATTCACAACTATTATCACAATTAGCATACGATTGTTTGATAAGTGATAAAAAACGCATGTGATCATGCCACCGCGTTATCACATAATCAGTAATTTCGCAGAATTTTAACATAACAAACATAAGTGAGTCAGCGCTGGTGAACGTTACGATCTTATTTTCCTTGGCGAGTACCGGTTTATGAAGAAAGAAACTAAAGTTCCCGTGGTTATGAATCACGGAGTTACGGTTGAGGCACAAAATAAAAAAAGATATAGACAGAAGGTCTTGTTCTAACAAAACTGTTTACCAAAAATTCAAACCCGTTCAGTACTTTTTGTTTGAAAGAGTAGCAAACATCAATTCATCCATTCTCAGAAACTGTTGCATGTATAGTATTGGTTAGATTCGACAGAAAACAAAAACCAATAATATTTCTCGGGCAATAAACTCACCAGACACTACACTTTTACTGATTGGAAGACCTCTCTTTTCAACTGGAGTTTCGGAACTTTACTCCCAGTCCCTCATCAACTCATCACCCCGCCAGCAACGAACACAGAAGCTGTAGATTTTCGCGGTTTCATAATCGAAAAAATTCAAATGAGGAAGAGGAAAATGGAACCAGAGTGCTACCAAATTAGCATCAAGAATGCAACACTAGAGTATAATGTCTTAGTGAAACTCACGACTGACTTGACGTTTTTTAACTGGTCCGTTGATGCTTTAATTGCGTGTTTATCTCATAAAGAACGTTTTAATATTTTACTTTCAACTGCCATGATGATATTATTTTATCTGTGTAATAAATAGGTCAAAAGGGGCGATAGTCCCATGTTAAATACAACATAACTTCATCCGGTTGGACTGGAAATCGACCAAGCCAACATGGTTGGGTAATGGCATGACGCATCTTTTCTATAAGCTTTTTACACAGATAATGATGAAAATATTATTCATTTAACAAGCAATCGCAGAAGCAAGGAGAGAACCCTAATGCCAGCTGTACACGATGCAGTTTACCGTCAAGTTTGTAGAGCACTGAAATTGACGTTTGGTAAACTTGACGGTATATAGCTACCAGCACGCGCAGCATGACTCAAGTTTCGTCCACGGTCCACCGTGGACAAAACTCGGCCAGATAAGTACCGGATTTTATTGAATTGACTTTGTATTTTCTTATAGAATAGAATAGTAAGTAAGACAGAATTGGTCAGCCTACGCGTGCAAAAGTAGACTTGTCATGCAAACTGACAGCCACACACCGTCAAGTTTAATGGACGCCGCTTCCAGCGCACAGCAAACTTTACGGTGAACAGGATCGTGTATAGTTGTCATTACTTGCATTGTTCAGACTTATATTTCTGCATCCTTCTCTATCATGACACATCAGATCACATCACCTGATTATGACCTAACGTTGAGTGAACGGTCAAGTGCGAGTGTATCACGTTATAACCTTTGATTCAATGTCACATACTAGATAGTATTAATTCCTTTGTGATTCGTAATGTGAATCAATTAGCTTCAGTTAGTTCTTGTTTGTAAAAGCTAATGCTTTTAACCTTTAAGGAGGAAGAGAAAGTTGTGTTACAAGATTGATTAAATAATACATATAATTGGTTAGGTACGACATTTTGCTTGATACGTCCATCAATGCACTGAGAATGCAATAATGAATTATTGCATGCATGGGTGAATTAAACTATGCATCAAATATACAAAGATACTGTAGGTAGAAATAACAATAATTGTTCCTGAATAATCAATTACATTTTTTCCTGTACTAATTCAGAGTTATTGAAGTTATTCTACAAGTAGAAAATACTTGCATTCCTATACCTACATGGTACCTACATACCTCCCAATGCATCAATACTTATGATACAGCTAGGCTGCCTCTTTGAAACTAGTGGACGCAAGCGTGACTGCTAAGCATTTGGCCTGAGTTCGAGTGTTGGTCAGATGCCTTATCATGAGTTTTCACGTATTGTGACGTAGACTGGAACTTTGACAATTAATTTCAAGGAAAAAATTAGTTCCTTCTTCGTACACCAGAGCGCTGTTCCATTTTTTTTCATACAAGAAACGCTGTAAATACTGGAAAGACGCTATAAAGTAAAATAGTGAAAACTCGTGATAAGGGTCAGGCAGACATTGCTCCATTGATGGTAATAAGCTTGCCCCTACTACATGGGACTTAAAAATAACTAGCGAAAAGTGGCTGTTACAGCTCTGCCTAATTTGGGGATTACAGTCGCGCACCGACGGAACACAGTAAAAACTATTTGGCGACGGACTCCGACATGAAGGTAGTCGCCAGCAAGGCGGCCCTGGTAAGCTATGCTATAATGTAGCTATAAAAAGGTACTGCCAGAAAGATAATATGATGTCTGACAGACAATGCTTTAAAAATACAAACATTTCGTAAAAACTGATCCATTTACATCCAGTCACTGTTGTCATAACACTGGAGCAACCATAAATGTATGCACAAAATAATGTTTGGTTGCAAGTCAACCCGTTAGTGGCACATCCGCCACCCACAGTCGGGACCTGTTACTTGACCAATCGGGCACGACACCCGACAGGTTGCGGTAGGGTTAGCGATTGTATTTAATGACATGTTTGTATTTGAAAGCGCACTTATTTTGACTATTGTTTATTGAAGTAGATATAAGCTTTGTGCATTACTAGAATTTATTGGCCTATCTTAGGAATAGTATTAAGTTGTCATTTAAAGAATCCTCTGAAATAACATGGAAATCTGGCTTTGTTTTGGGTGGTATACCTTATTATGAAATGACTATCCTTCACTCTTACGGAAGAGACTATTAAACTTACTGACGGAACATCACACTGTACTTTCGGTTGTCCTTAGAGCTTCACGGTATTCTGCATAGACAGTTCTGTGACGCCATAGAAACCTAGCCTAAGCCGTATCAACAATTACCTTATATTGTCCATGAAAACAACTATCAGAAGTCAGTTTCATGCTTCGCATAAAAGATGTCTGACTATTTAAAATCAACCTAAGAGTAATCTAGAAGCGGTGGTTGGCGCCCACGGTGACGGACGTCGCAAGACGATCTCCGGCCACCGTAGGCGCGGGCATGCGGGCGGCGAGTAAAGGGCAACTCGCAGCCCGACCATGGACCATGCCCGGGTCGACGGCGCGTTGTGTTCCACGCGCGCCTCAAAGAGCGTCAGCATAATGACGGGCCCCCCTCTCTAGAGGGCCAATGCCTGCCGGGGTCGCGGGACTTATCTCATCACCGTGACCCCGGAACATAAAGGGCTATTGAAGGACACCGTGGATTTTAGTCAGTACAAGCCTGACCGTCCCTCCCGCCCTGCCCGGGGTGGGGGGACTCATTTGATGATTTTATCACGATAAAAAAAAGAGTAATCTAGAAGCAGCAGATAAAAATAGCCCTATTATGAGACACTGAGACACTAACAATAAATAAACAACCCGCTAAAAGTGTTACACAACTAAATTGAATAAACCTAAACAGTAACTTTAAATAGAAAAACTTTTAGCTCTATATCTAAACCTGAGGTGAATGACCGTTTACGATTAACTCAGTTCCTGCCGATAAATCTAAAGCTATGTTTTTTGTCACCTCGCTTTTTTATTTAGGCCCAAACAAACAGCTTTAAAGTATTGCGTTTAATTTCCACGAACTGGGATTTGCAATAAGCAAATAAAGACGTATGCTTTTAATTATTCACGCAGCACGATTTTACAATTATTATAATTATATAGAATTTAAATATTGCTAAGCAAATTAATTACATTAATAATTTTAATAAATACACAAATACACGCATTTTTCTTATGGGTGGGTTAGAAAACATAAAACGCAAACTGCTACGATCTAACTTATTTTGTTTTTTAATTCATCAATTAGAAGAAAATATCTCGCATAGATACTATCAGCAAAACAGGTTGGCAGACAAATAAGTTTGAAATAGTTTTCCTGAGTAGGTACTGCATGCTATATGCTGTATGTACGAGTAAGCACTTTTTGGCAGTATGCTAAATGCAGAGAGTTTGGTATATTGTTTAAAACTGTTTTGTCTGCCTGACTGAACCTATTTACTCTCTATATCAAAATAAACACAAAGCAATAAACTTACAAAAACAAAACAAATCGTTCCAGACAAACACATTATAACAAAGTAACAGCCATTTAGCTCAAGCGGTGACTCGCTAATTTCCTTCAACGAGTATGTATAAATAACGAGAATACACTGTAACCACAAGCATTTCCAATTAACACTTCGTCCTCTTTTGACCGACTTACTGCTATGTTACTTACCTTGTTTTAACGGGAAGCAATAGCTAGGTACTAGGAGTATTGGGAATATGTAGGGTTACCAGATATGATATTCTAGTTTGGAGAACATACCTGATTTTCCGTTGAAAAATTCTGAGATTTTCTCGACTTTTGCAACTTTTCCCGCAAACCTAATTTACAGTTTTGTAGCCAATGACACGATATGTATCAAAGTCCAAAAGGTTACTCTTTTTCTAAAATTCTAAAAAGATTAGAAGAAAGGTCGCAATCCTTAGAAAAGTCTCAAAATCCTGAGATCTAGGAACAAATCCTGAGATATGGTAACCATGAGTAAGTTACATTTATTTTAAGGTAAAACAAAAGATAAAAGAAAACTTTTCCCGAGTAATCTTAATTGGGTTTTTAAAGTATGTTTACATTTAGAGCAATGTGTATATAACAGAAGCCTTTAACGCTGGTACAATAATAACAATTAATGCAACACTATTGCAAACTATTGTATAAGAAAGGGTACCAAAACATTCACATGAAATACATGATTATATTGTCTTTATAGTAGCAAAGATTATAATGTATAACAACTTTATAAGGCTAGAAGATACTAAAATAACACAAAGTTAAATTAAATGATCTAGTAACACTCCGATACTTTATGAGTAGATGGTGTAGATAAAGAAATCAGCCATTATTCCCCCATTGTTGGACAAAGGCACGTCTCAATGTATGTATTCTGCCTTTGGCAGATCGTCACTCTATTACTAAACATGAAAATAAACGTATTTTGAATACTGATATTTCAAATTAATACAGTAAGTGCTGCCATTAAGAAAACCCCAAAACGACATAGTATTATACTAAGTCGTTTGTTTCATCGTGTGTAGATTATAGATGAACAAAACGTCTGCAGAGTTTCGCTAATTTATTTTAATTTGACCCCGTAGAAGAAACCAAACTCGCGAACTAAACTATGGAATCACTTAATTCGATTCCGCACAATCTTGAGTACTTTAAAACTAGTTAAGAACAAATAAAAATGGTACCATTTTAAAGGTTTATTTGTTAGCTTTAAGATGATGACAAAATCATTCAAATCATGTCATTATTTGAGGAAGAATCAGATCAATTTCAAGTAAGAGTTTCCATAATTTTGCTCGAGAGTGTGGTAATCAAAGAGGCAATGTACTAACTGCAGTAGCCAACCAATTAACGCTAGTTCACTGATCGCATAACGTACTAGAACATGGAAAAATGCATTAGAAATAACCATGAAACCTGCAAGGTTATTTAATAAAACTGCCGCCAAGAAGATTATTTCTACATATTAACATATAAGCTTGTAATATCTTCAAGGAGCATGTATTCTTCATAGAATTTATGTAAGAATTCCTATCTTACCTAACAAACGAATCTTACTTCTTACTAATCCTGTAGATGTTTGTTAATCTTTCACGCAAAAACTACTGAAAAGATTTGGATGAAATCTGGTACACAGATATTTTATAACCTGCCGATATTTATGTTCCATCATCATCTTCTTCCTGCCCTTATCCCATTCTACTTGGGGTCGGCGCAACACTTTTTTTCTTCCATTCTCCCCTATCAGACGTCACAGTATCATTTACTCCTTTTTACCCGACTACGGCGAAGCAAAAAGGAGGGTTATGATTTTGACCGGTATGTATGTATGTATGTATGTATGTATGTATGTATGTTCATCTGTTCCCTCATAACTTCTGAACTACTTATAACTACTTGACAAATGAGGTGTCGTTAGAAGCGTCTCACTTGTCCGCTGGTTATAGGGTAGGTGACGTGTCACCAAATCCAATATGGCGCCCTCTAGGGGATGAAAAGTCGTAACCGAAAAAAAAAAATATTTTTGCACAGTATCGACATGGGTATCAAATTAAAGGGCTTGATGAGCACATTTGAAATATATATACATTATATAGCTTTTACAAGCTACTTTGCCTGTTTCTAACAGTGTCAACATGGGTATCAAATGAAAAGGCTTAATGAGTACATTTTAAATTCACTCGCTGCTTTGCTTATTATATCAAATAACCCCAAAATAGAGTAAATAAAAAATAAGTTAAAATAACTAAAACCCGACTACGAAAAAATCGCGCACTAAAAAGTATAAAACAAGAACAATCCGTGTTACAGAAATTTTTAATTAATAGCCGTGGTCGTATGCCACCTGCGGTTGTTTCACACAATCTTTATTGGCTAGGTGGCATAGGACTACGGCTATTAATTAAAAATTTCTGTAACACGGATTGTTCTTGTTTTTCATTCATATCATTCCTTAGACAATCCATCCATCTTTTCTTTGGCCTTCCTCTTCCTCTCCATCCATCAACAGCCGATGTTTATGTTCCGGTTGGATAATTTTCGAGTTGCTGCTGCCAACAACTAAGGCATTAATACACGTAAACGATGGATGCAATATTTTCGATAATGTAATAGATGACATCATCGAATCATTGATTGTATTCAATTAAATCATCCGTCAGACCATTGACATTTTAAATACTGCCAATACCAGGTACAATAGCCAAAGATATGAATATGCAGCAAGTATTTCCTTTCGATATTTGAATAGCGGATGAGCTGAACTGACAGTCTTTGTCATGAAGAGCCAGACAAGTATTTTAAAGTTATACGTTAGTGTGTTATATTTTTTTGTTTGCCTGCACTCCTTTTATTTTTGTCTTCTGCAAGGTCTTTAGTCATTGATTTACATCCAGGATGTATTCACGTCAATATTGTCATTTTCCTTATAAATAATTAATTCGTTTTTTCTTTCTTCACTGCATTTCGGTTTGACGTCATTCCTCATTTAAGCATTAATTGTCTTTCAAAGTTTAACAATATTCGCCTACTTTTTCTTCTATCAATCAATCAACTCAGTCTATCGCGGTCCACTGCTGGACATAGGACTCTTTCAGGCTGCGCCACATCACCCTGTTCTCTGCCTTCGTATCCAGTCTGTCCCAGCCACTTTTTTAAGTCTTACATTGCCTTCACTCTGCTCTTATCGACTAGGTATATAATATAGCTTGATATTCATTACCATTCATTCTATTCAATCCTTCCTCGTATATCATTCGACAAGGCCATCCCAAAAAATAAAATTTACAAACGGATGACAAACACTTTTCAACACATCAAAAAATTCTCGCTCTGATTACGACATAACGCACATACAAACACACACAGAATTAGGTAATACGCAAGAACACAAACAATATCATGTATTAGATAACGTGATTCATTAAGTAGACAACATTGGATCGGTGTCAAGTGATAATGAGTAAGCGTAGTCATGAAAGTGTAAGTTGTGAATGAGAACTACGTGGGTGTTGATATTATTCTATGACACGTATTAGCTACCGGTAAATTTTCTGTCGTAACCACTTTCATAGACTATTTATTAAAGTTTTAGCACTCATTACCTTTTATTTTTGAGTGGCATCTCGCAGATGAACCTAGAGGAGGTTGTGAGCTGCTTAACCAGACTTAGGAAGACCCAAAACGTTTTCGCCTTCTATTCTGGCCTGATAGACGTCACGGCATTGTTTATTCCTTTTTCTTTCTTAATTTCTCACAAAATCCATCTATCTATTCTTTGAACGTCGCGTCGTCTCCTTTTCCATCCATTTTTTCACTTTAAACTTACAAATATGGACTTAACACTGTTCCAACAGTCAAATAAGGATGGTTGAGAGACAAACTAACAGCATTAAATCTTTGTGAGGTCGAGACATTTTAGCATCATCATCTTGCATATGCCTGAATATGAAAATCTACCCATCATCGAAAAATTGTACAGGATGGACTACATCAAGAATATGCTTAATAATCCTCATTAAAAACTTTCTCAAGTTTCACAGATATAACGCCTCATAAATTATATCATAATAAATCTTTAATATTACAGAAAATCCTGTGTGCGATAGAAAATTCTACGCACGCTAAATCTAAGCATCAATTAGACTTTTAAAAATATCGAAAGATTTTTACAACATTGCTAAATAAATTATTTGGTTAAAATGGCGGTCTTATCGCTAATAGCGGTATCGTACAGACAACCTCTAACTCTGAACTATACTACGTTTTGAAAATAAAAAGGGGGAAGTACCACCGTTTTGAATCTACGTGTTGCTTCAACTTATTTCATTTTGCAAATACAACTGTTGTAGTTTGATAAATCTTTTCTTACACCAACTTTTTTCTGCTCATGCCATATCCCACATCACTAGGGGTCGGTTTTTTTTCTTGCTTTCTTCCCTGTCATCCCTCAAGCTATCATTTACTCCTTCTTACTTATCGTTCCTCTCACAATCCGGGATGGATTGTATTTCCTATGCTCTTTCTCCCAATCCATCAACAATTTATTCTCTAGATTCTTTACTTACATTACAAATCGTTATTTAAAACGGTATTGTCTTGTTTTCCCTAGTTGAAAACAGATACAATCTCTTATCAATCAACATCGTGTAGTTTGCCTACTTGTCTAGCTTTTATGACAGAAATTACTTCTCAACGTCCATTTTCGATGGACAGATAGTAGGTACTTACTTATCTAAGTTTACAACTTAGTGTATAGATCGTTAACACTGAATGATATGCAAAGAAAGAGAAAATGTTTGCAAGTAAAAGTTTAGAAAGAAAGTGATTGAAAATGTTGGTAAAATATTATCAGTCAAAGATGGTAATTTATTATTAGTTGTCTAACATAAACTATGACTTAACAAGTCAGGCTGACTCGTATTTCGTCTAAAGCAAACATAGTAAAGTCTTTTAAAAAGTTTATGAATTGTGTTATAGTTAAAACAAATAAATAAACCCAAACTGGAAAACGTGTATAACGACGTATAATGGCGAACCGAGCTAGAACATACCACATTGTGACACACACTTGTCCTGGATCTAAAAAAAATAACTCGTAGTGAGAGGTGGTAAGTCAAAAGTGAATAGGTTTCTTCTAGGAAACCACCTCATCGCTTATCATCACACGGAATAGTGGTCGAGGCGAGCCTAACTAACACTAAATAGTATGATGATGATGATGAAGCTTCAGGAACAATATGTGAATCAACACTAAGCCTAGTTCTTACGCTCCTAGTACCATAAACGTTGACCATAAACACGGACCCTTTGACCTGTCAGACTCATAACTGCACTATATTATTGAGTGAAAGCAGCTTTCACGACGGAAGCGAACGGACGGACAGACAAAAGGCACGGCTCTTTTATTCACACTGACCCCGACTAGATAGGCACAATGGTACACGTATGAATGTGTGAATATTGGAATTTTATTGTGGGCAATTTAACTGTGAGGACAGATCTGGTCTCCTTTATTGTAGACTCGAAATATTTGTGGATGTAGGACGTCCACCCACAAGATGGAGAGACGGTCTGATGAAAACCACAGGATCGCGCTGGATGCAACCGTTCCTACTGGAAATATAATATAGGAGAGGCTGTTCAGCAGTAGACATCCTACGGCTGATATGATGATTATGAATTGCGGATATAGCCAAAATCGAAGCAATATAATTATTAAATCCTTATGGTAATTAGTGTGTGGGGTGCTAAGACAGGAAACCTCCACGTGCGCCCGTGGACTGGAGTTCCCTCTCGGATACGTCCGTGGGGAAGACCAGTTTTTCGGGCCGGTGCACCCTGGGATGCGGGCAAAAACTCTTCCTTAGGCACTGTGTGCCTAAGGGGTCTCTTTGCCCGTATGCGAATAGCCTGTCGGGTGGACGCTCCAACGCGTGTCCCTCTGATTAGCAGAGGGCACAGCGGCGGAGCGGGCTTGCGGACGGTGAGTAATGGGTAGCTCGCCGTCCGACCAAGGACCAAGCCCGGGTCGGTGGCGCGTCGTGTCGTGTTTCGCGCGTGCCTTCGGGGAGTAGTCAGCAAACTGACGGGGCCCCTTATGAGGCCAAATGCCTGCTGGGGTCGCGTGTTTTTCTTAACCCAGAATACCGTGGCCCCGGAACGTAAAGGGCATCCGAAGGAACACGGGTGGATTTTAGTCAGTAAGAGTCTGACAGTCCCTTCCGCCCCACCCAGGGCGGGAGGCCTCATTTGATGATTATACCATCTAAAAAAAAAAAATTGTAATTAGTGTGTGCCGTTTATAAGTTTAGCTTTTACGTGAAATAGCTGATCGATTCGGAACTCGTTTTATTAGAGATAGACATGTAGAAGACTAATGTTTTATGCACAAACCTCCCATAAAATTAACGGCTTGTAATTATGAGCAGTATAAATCCCGTTATACGTTTTAGCACCTTACTTAACTGGTGTACTTGAACCTTTCTTACATAAAAGCAGAGATTACAAGTCTATCAAAATGAGAAGATTGCGTTTCTGTTTTCTATCCTGTTAATATTGTTAATTGTGATTAAACTAGGATTATTGTTTCCTGATACCTACACCCCTGGGGTGAAGTAAAGAGTGAATAGCTAGGTTTCTTCTAGGCAAGTGCTTCACTATGATCTACACCACAGAAATATTAAAAACAGAAGTGGCAAGGGGGCGTGTCGGTGAAGCCGTGGTGTTGAGAGTTTCGCTCAGCTATTGACTTGTACTACTTTATTCTTGTTTTCCTATATTACTCCGACTGTATTGTTTTTGCATTAAATACATTGCTCTTTTACAACCACCTCTGTCTATCACTGAGCGACTGGACAAGCAATTTAAAACTGCCATAACGATACCTCACCAAGCCGTAATGTCGCATGGTGCGTCCGTTGTATTTGAGCGGGACAACACACAATGATAAAATTGTTTTAGTGTGAGTAAATTATACGGAAAAAGTACGCTTTAATGTAAATAATTAGGTTTATATTTAAATGACTGAGTTATCGATGGCGCGTGTGTGCACTTGTTCGTAGTATTGTTATGACAGAATTGTGTGCGCAATGTTAGCGTTATGGAGGGGCAATTGTGGCTTCAACGGATTTCTATACATTTTGAATTCTATAATATATCTATGATCTACACTATGGTCAATGTTGATATTAGACTAAAATTGTACACACACTTGTTTTCCTTTCAAACAGAGATAGCTCATTTTGTTTTTAATCTGTTTTCCATTCATAAAACCCTTTTATCTGTTTCAATGTTTTGATGAATGAATATGTACAGCAAAATGAACCATTCATTTAGTTCCTATTCATTACATTACCATAATGGAGACAGACGTCAATAGAATTTCATCATTAGTGCTAAAACAAAATGATTCAATTACGAGTGGCAAGCGGGTGTCGAGGGATATTAACGAAGTTATTGTTTAGACCATTGTAATGTTTGATTAATATATCTATGTGGTGTGTAGGTGTGCAAACAAATCTATATTTAACTGCTATTGGCACATGACTCATTTTTACGTTCCACATTTGGTGGGCGATAAAAAAGGCAATTTGTGCCAAAATTGTGTCGGTGAGATGAAAGGTTTTTCTACATTTGAGCAAATCCGGTAAAAAGTGGCTTTTGTGCGAAAATATTTGGTGTCAGAGCAAATTGAATTGTGTGATTTTTTGGTTTTGTGTGTATCCCTTTGCTTCTTTAATGGTCTATTAAATGACTAATTGAATTTAACTTGACTTTGGTAATAAAAAAAATTAATAACCTTAATTTTTCACTTACGTACACGTTATTGTTCAGATCTAATTAATAAAAAAAAACTTTTATTTACTGCCTATTTTCTTTAAATAAAAGGTACGGTAGCTATATTAATTATAGTAATATTACCTGCAATATTTTTTTTTATAATGATTGCCTTTTTCGCTCAATTACCTATCACTTTTTTTGTAATTGGTTAGTTTTAAAAGATAACAATACTTTACATGCGCCAAGGCAATTGATATAAGTCTTAGCTAGGGCTTAGTCATTTGCCAACTAACCTCAATCGTCAACAAAAAAATACCGTTGTTAAATACCATATCCTAACAATAAACACACTGCTGTTATTAGAATTCACTGGAACGTAACAAAAGCACTAGTTTTGTTATCACAACACGTACAGTTGCAGCCAACTTAACTAGCGATGCTCCCATTCAATCGATTGCCACTTGACAGCTGCTCGTTTCCACTAATTATTCGATTAATTAACATAATTATGAGTTATTGCGTAGTTAACTTCGTTAATCCAGTGATAAATGCTAGTACAAATGGTTAGGTAAACATTTTTTAGCAAATATAAGTTTCTTACTAGTATTTGCATTGATTTGACAAGCACGCCATTTTTGGTCGCGTCAATCTCACGAATGCAAATATTTTAGTACGATTTATCAATGGTTTGTTAGAATTTAACTGAAGAACTTGTGTTATATATATATTTTTTATTATTGTGTTTTGATACCAACACACGTTTCGCTAGGTTAAATTATTTTAACCCTCTAAATTTAGACTGTGAAAAGTACTAACTTCCGACATGCGTAATCAATTCGAACCCAAAAAATTACGTGATTGGTAATGCACATAGCTACGGTAAACCATAGTCTGCAAAGCAGAAGCCGAATGTATGTCTACCTGTATAACTGGAAAATATACTGATAAAAACTTATGTACCTATCAATGGTAACAAGAATTCTAGGTATTAACATGCATCATTTGGTTTGAACACAAAGCCATGAAAACTGCATAGTTGGTGTCGCATATCGCACCGGTCAATATGCACACCACATTAGCCGATTATACCTCAGCCCATATAAAAAGCACATCACTAATATCAGCAAAATGTCAACATTGTTCGCTTACACTGGATTCGGTTCTGCAAACAGTAATTACGGACGACCCTAATTGACCCCGTTCACACGTACAACCGTTAGTATTGGAACAAGCATGTTACACGGTTGTGCGGGCGTGCAGTTGTTACATTGTTTCAAATGCAAAAAACCGCCTAAGTGCCAGACGGACTCGCGTACGAAGGGTTAAGTACCATTATTCTATAAAAAACGGTAAATAAATCATTTCTGTTGTACGGGAGCCCCGTTAAATGTTTATTTTATCCTGTTTTTTTAGTATTTGTTGTTACAGCGGCAATAGAAATACTTCATCTGTGAAAATTTAAACTGTCTAACTATCACGGTTTATGAGATATAGCCTGGTGACAGACGGACAGCTGAGGGGACTGTTTTACAACTTGTGTTCGGAACCCTAAAATACCATTTCGACTAGTAGGTATTTTGCAATTTCGTATTTTGGTATGCTGCAAATGGATATTGTACAAATAAAGGAAGTACCTAACAAAATAATTGATTGATACCTAATTTGAGTTCTAGTTTGTACATCCCGGATGATAGGTTCAACCGACAACCTGTAATTTATCGCCTATTTAATTGTATTAAATACCATTTTATTTCCATTGTGATGGATTGGCAAACTCATGGTCTTCAACAAAGTTGTAATTACTTGCCATTCATAGTCTACAACATAGATCAAATGCACATATTGCATAAACATGAAATTGTGAATAGTTCCACGCACGATATCACATATGTAGCCATTGTCGCTTATAACATTTTTACATCATATCAACTGTCACGTTGCTTATAACATTTTGATTTAGCCATTCAAACAATAGGTACCTTAGTAACCTTAGTTAGTCGACTTTATTCATTTCTGTTATTTCAATTTAAATTAAGTCACGCTATAACATGTTACTATGTGCCTTCATAAGTACCATGGACGACGTCACTTTGTATTCAAATATAGCATTTACCAAGAAATGAAGAAAATAAAACGTCCGACTTTTGACAGTTGTGAACACACTTATGACGTAGAAATGTCTATATGTGTTCAAGTGTACCGTAAATCAAACGCAAAGCGTGGTCTTTAAAACAATTATTATATTCCGAATTGAAAAATACATGAATGCGCAAAAATTGAGCACTATTTGCGTATCAATAAGGTGCATAAAAAAATGTATAGCGTAACAGTTATTGCCGTCAACACACTAAAGCCTCCTGCAGACACACGCGATTAATCGCGCTGCGACAACGAGCCAAGCTAATTTCCACTCTAAATGTACTGCGAATGGACCGCGACATGTCGCCCCGCGCGATTAATCGCGTGTGACTGCAGGAGGCTTAAATCATTTATTTATATGTAACCTATATTATTAAATCATCAAATAATTAATATTGCAAAACAGCAGATCAAATATAGAACGAAAATATTTAATTTGATGCCAGACAGTGACATGTGCTGATGAGACATTATGAGCAGGCTAAATAATGATGCAAGCAATTTTAGTGCATTTAAAACCTCAATTTCTCGATAATGGAATACTGCATAGTCTCAATACCTACTACAGGAAAAGTTACTACTCCTTTATCAAAGTAGGTACACAATTAAAAACAAGGCAAACAGCTCAATTAGGTATTTTGATAAAGCACATCAAGCCGTAATTTTAGACACAATAATCACAAAGCAACTTGTTCGAATTTAAATATAAATCGTAATAAAATTCAGCACCTATTTCTGAGCAAATCAATTACCTACGTATTTTGCTTTAAAAGCAACAAAATCAAGTAATCGGAAATTCCTAACACACTTGGAAAAAACCAGTCGAATAGAAGCCCTGTATCTAGATATTTATTACGACATTTAGCCTGCGCGCGCGCATGGAACATGGGCGTGGCTACATCGGTGCGCTGAGCCATTTCTCCGAGCTATCCACACATATTAACGACATTTTAATGGCACAGCTATCGCACCAATTACTCCACACGGCAAAAACAAACACAATGTTGATTGATTATGTTCTAACAGGTTCGTCCGATCGGTGGATATCAGGGGTTTCTAATTAATGTCTCACTAATCGACTGTACTTTGATTTCAGTCAACTGCTTTTCTTGTGAAAAGATTCCCAGAATAGTATCTTATTAGTAGTTTGAAGAAGATGATAAAACTCGTCTTGATATAGAAAAACAATTTCTTTACAAACTTCAAACAGCTGAACCATGTAATGTCATTCATCGAGTAACGAACTCGACAAAAACTAAAATAGAAACAAAACCCTCTCCATATAGTCGACTGCACCTATCAATCAACGATCTCAAAATAGTCTGCCCGGAAGCGAACCCCGGCCTAGCAGCTAATTGCCGTGACAATAACACCAGAGCTCATTATCCTATATCTGGACCACACCTATCCACTAATGGATGCCACTCGAGATGACTAAGACGGTTCAGGAGGATACTTGAGGTTTCGAGTGGAGTATTTAAATGAAGAAGTAATCTTAACTTATATTGAGGATGCTCAAGTGGAATAAGATATAAACATAGATAATTCATCTCAACATGCCAATAATTTAAATCCTATAAACGATTTTTAGAAGCATTTTATGTTGACAATTACGTTATCATTTACCAATCGAACATCGAGGGAATAGAACATGATAAATGTCAACAAACGTGAGATAGTAAAGAAAGGGATCTATCGAACTCTTTGACAATGTTTCTCACGTCTGAAGCAAGAGAAAGCATTGAGGATGTAACATAACGTACGAAACTGAAAGGAACTAAGAACAAGGACAATGTATTTGACAACATTCACACGTCCGTGTCTCGATCCCATCATTTTAAACAAGGCGACAAGGCAAATAAAACAGACGTTAAGAATGAGAAATCAAGTATCAACATCAAACTAAATGACATCTTAGTCAAACCAATATTAGTTGTACATGAACGAACACGACAAAAACTAATGTGACAAATTAATGAAGCAAATGATGACAGATTAACAATGTGGAACGAATCTCTTAGTTATATTGATCGAAGTGAATTTATAAGACATGAAGATGAAGCTAGAAGACAGTTACCAGCTAGTGGTGGGACACGCGAAGGTTTATAAATACAATCGGTCTGTAAATCTCAGACGACGACGTGACCAAGCCTGGTACGTGAACTATTGCTGGCAACAAAGAGATTCAACCACAAAATATTACTGTTATTACGATATTGTGGTATAACCCGAATAAAGATTGAACAAACTTAGTTATGGCAAAAATGACCGTTATCGAACGTGATTAACGTATGGACTTGGAATTGCATGAAGTTGTATTTTATTACAATAGGTAGGTGGACGTTACAGATAACGCTGTGAGTAATCAGTCTCAATTCATTAAAACAAAATATTTATGTAGAAAACCTTGAATATAACGCTTCAATTCCTATAGTAAACCCTGCAAAATTACTAGTTGTGTACAATGTAAACGCAAGCGTAAATAAAGATAAAGAAAAATTTCAACCAATCGTAAAGAAACAATAAACAATGAAAGATAATATTTATAAATTACCCGAACAGTGATCATTTAAGATTCAAAATGGTACCCAATTCTAAAACGTGATGAAGATGAATTATGAACGTGACTGCTATGCTAATAAAGTACAAAATTAATAAGTCCTATAAAGAGGAGGAAAAAGCGGGGTCACGCTTAAGAGAACACGACATAATAGTGTGCAACGATTGTTAGTAACAGGTGACCTACAGATGATGCAAAAAGATATGACTCATCAAAACGAGTTCACCCATAGCCTAAAAACAAATACAGGGTGGAGAACACAATACGACATTAAATTAAAACACACATAATACTAGTTCATAGGAATAACTCTACACTGTCAAAAAAATCCCAAAATCGAAATTAAAAAAAAAAATTTTTCAAACAAACTAAATGGTATAAAACTGAATACGAATTAGAACACCATTTATAATATTGGTTCACTAACCTATGTAAGAGCGGCAACCACGCAGTCCTGTAGCGACTTGATCTTTTGGCTAATGTTCAGTAAAACAATTACACTAAAATTTTTCACCAAACAATCAGGCAACTCTCATCCGCTGGTTAATTTTTAAATTAAATTTATTAATCACGATCTGGATCACTGTTCAATCACTTAGCTAAGTACGTCCAATGTATGAATGTCGACCTGCCTAACGCAAACTAGACGTTGGGTTGCGTTCAAAATAATTTAAAATTCGTTCCTCAAGGGTCACTCTTACAGGTGGAGGAGCACTATCCACATGCGGGATTAAGGATCGATTTTCACGCAACCTCTGGACAGCTTAACGCACAATTCACTTAACGCTGATACCTATTAAAATGTTACGTGTCCTGTCACTAAAATAATAAAGCGTCTTATTTCGCACTTATGATAAAGAACTAACAAATCACAAACACAAACTCGGGCGCCGGTTACTTCAAAGGAGGCGCGGCAAGGTTGCCAAAGAAAGTACATCCTGCGGTACTCGTGCGCTTGCGAAGCGATGACGCGTGGATCGTCACAGGATTATAGCGACACACTGACCTAAATTCGTATTTCGTACCTAGTTTCAAGTTTCGACAAAAAATGAAGTACAAACAAATCAAATTAAGTACCTACATTTATCTCTTTCGCACTTACTAAAACTTCCGCATGCGTTATCTTCTTGTCTAACTCTAAGGATACTCTTTATGACTCTTATTGGCCTGGATTAAGGTATAATTTGCTGAAAACTAATTTGGCGCAAGTTTTTAAATAGCGAGTTGGCAACGTGTCTCTAATGTCTTGATGTTTTACCGATGCGGGGGTCGTTAACCTGTTAGTGCTTCCTTAAAATCAGATACATCATGTAGCAAATGTTGAAGATGAAAAATAATTTCCTGTGACTAAACTACTTGATATTTTCAAATGATTTTTTGTGTGTGTATTGGGAACGTCTTGAGGTATACGAAGTTTAATTTAATGTCGTATTGTCATCACCACCCTGTATATCCTTAAAGAGAATGATGCAAACCTATGCCATATCCAAACCAACACAAGTTTCACGTTTAGCAGTAACGTGCAAGTTTAGAGATTTAACAACGGATTACCCCTGAATCGCCCACGAATATTCAACCGGTATTTTCTTCAACAAAACACTACATATATAGTATCACTGCACTAAACAACCAAAATGACTATAAAATAGAAGCTAACAAGCCCTTTTCGCTCAAAGAAGAAGTGATAAGTGCGAATAATGAACGCGGATATACAAGATGTACGGGAAATGTGCTTTCTCAGGTGTACAAACACTTCCTGGAATACAAAAGAAGGTGAAACTTGATGATAACTGAGACACATCTGACCGCTTTCCGCCAGACGCCGAGTCTCCATCGTACGCGACTATGTGCGCTGAATGACAATCAATTAAAGTTTATACTGATATATTAACACCCAATTGATGCACTGTGACGATTCTATTTGACTTTTCTGTTCATTTGAACTATTAGAAGTTGTTTGTGAGTTTTGGAAGTGTTTTAGAAAGCTTTTTTGCTTATTTGAGTGTAATACGATTAATGACGCCTCAAAATCTCAATATTGAACAGCTAAATAAAACAAATATACGTAATAACAATATTAATAATGGAGCCCTGACTGCCGGTAGCTTGGACCCTGTTCCCGATACCGGTGGGCCACTATTATTTATATTTTTAAATGTTTTTTGTATTTTTTTTGTGTTTGTGAAAATATTTAAAAATATAATGTAATAAGGCAAAAAAATGAATAAAGGAAAATAATATATTAATAAAAACAATATTTAAATTCTTGCATATTTTAAATCAAACGTTTCGGCTGCAAAAGTATGCCGTTTATAATCTTAAAATTGATACAGCAGGTTTCAAAATTAATAAACTTTCTTGATTTGACATTAAGCCGGTTAATCCTAATAACGACTAGTAGCATGAGATCAATTTAGTATTAACAATGCCCGTTCCTGATGCATAATTCACGTCGATAGTGAAAGTTCTTGATCTTGTTCGAGGTCGCGTGTCGACTGTTTAGATTATAAAACAATGACAAGACGGAAACAATACAGCCGTGACAAATTTGATACCAGATACTACAGGACTCGCTAACGTAGGTTTCAATTCAAGCGAAAATTGGCACAAGGGAAAGTTGCAAAAGGTCACCTGTCAAGTTGCCAATAAATATATCTGTTGTGAGCAATGTAGTAGTAGTGGTTCGATAGGTTTAACAACATTGAGTCATCAACAAAGCAAAACATTCGATTACGCTTATTGCATGGCAATTAATCAAAACAGTTATTGGAGTAACAACAAAACACGACAGATCGATATGAATTGAACACGTGAACGATTATTCGTTTTCTATATTACTTTCAGTTTGATGATCGTTGCAATCGATTTGTCTTAACGAATACATTTCAGTGATTGGGTTGGACGACCGCGCAGTCCCGTCGGTTCCGACGGCTAGAGGGTAACGCACCCCTCAAGTTCACAGTCAACCCCGGGAATAATAGGACGGGAGTCGGGACGCGACGGCGAACGCCCAAGGGTGCACTGCAGTCACACACACAACACAACAATACAACACAGGCGAGAGGGACAGAAAATTGCGCAAATCTTCGAGCTGTTTGTTGCCTATAGATAGCGGTTTATCTATCAATTAAATCGCAGCTGTATCTGTTGATAGTGTAATGTCAAGGATGTTATTCGGCTAAACACGAAACAAACTTGGTGTAAATATTTGCATTCCACAAAATTTGATGCCCAAATTCGTAATCGATTTGCCAGTGACTGTATCTCGTAACGAATTCACCCATAGCTAATATAAATATTTTGATAATCGTTGCTAATCTATGTTTTTAACGGATAACCGCTAATCAACCAATACATGCTAATATTTGTAATGCCAAGAACACTGAGAAACTGATAAGTAATATGCAAGACATGTGTAGATGTAACGTGGTTGTTGAATTGATACAGTAAACAATAGTACGTAACTAAACGGAACTGACAAAGTAAATATCCAACGTACTCACTCAGGCTGAACAATGATGTGGAAGATGCAGCAAAACCACCTGATATCAAAGTCAGTGGAGGAAATCCATTCTCACGGACACAGCACTTGTAAGACGAACTCTTGCGGTTTTCACAGTCTCTTAGTTATCAACAAGATCACTCAATCGAACGTATCTAATAATAAAAATTAACATTAATATTGCAGGTTAATATTGCACGGAAGTATTGCTGAGCTCTATCGCAGGAGGTCGCAGGACCGTTTTCGGGATATCGATCTGATTTCGGGGCGCTGCAGTTGCCACACTGTCTCTGGCTTGAATTTGGTTAAAGCTCACTGTTAAATGTGTTCGTGGGCAAGTCTTTAGTTTAGTTTGTGTTATTATGTTTGTTTATGTGGTACGTAGAGGTCGCGATCAGCTGTTGCTTGCGGAGCCGGCGCCGGGCGCGGTGTGCGAGCGTGCGAGAGTGCCGCGCGCGACTGACTGGGAGCCACGATTCTCGAGCTCGGGCTTGCCTCGGCCGCCGCTGTTGATGCCGGTGCGGTGTAGGCGCCCCGCGGCATCTTAACGGCCCGTTACCTACACATGGACGTACTACGAAGATATGTAAACAAACAACACGCCTTAAATCTCCTCATGTGGTCGTACAAACGTTTCGGAAAGATTTTTCTGCTTTTGGAGATCGTTGGAATTTTATGAAGTTGTTCCTTCTCCACTTAGCGTTTGTTTATGCTTTTATGTTCTTTGCTTTTGATACTTTTTGTTAAACGTCTTTATCATAATTTCCGCTTATTTAATTTCAAATTATAATACTACAGGTTTTACTTATCATATCAACGCGACGTCGTCACATTTTTTTGTTTGAAAAGATACGTAAGTACACAGTAATGAAACAGCAGCGATTATGTAACCTTCAAAATCATACTGTACAAGCAAAATCGAAGTAGAATTACAAAACCAGCTGGTTCAGGGAACAATGAATGCAAACAATCCCCAAATCTCACGAGCTTCCGTCGAGCAAAACGCAATCCGTTGTGTCACTATAATTGCGTAGTCGCAGACAACATTCAGTGCAATGTTGATAAAATAAAAACGAATCCAGTCCTGTTTGTGATATCAACGACACTAATAACATACTTCATTAACACAATCGTGTAGCTAAATATGTTACGTGGAATCCCAAACTTTATTTTGCTACCAAACAATCGTGCGTAATGAAAACAACTGGAGTTACATCCTCTGATATAAAATTAGCAATAAACAAAAGCGTCTTATTGCAATGAATAAACAATGAAGACCTCGCTGCAGAGGCTATCGTTTTTGGATAGCTGGGTAGAATGTAGAATACAATGGCTAAAAGCAAACATACGTACACGAAGAACATTCTGAGTGGACATAGTTGTAGACAATAGCTGAAATGAAATTCTGAGAATTATTGCATTAAATACTTCGTAATTACGATGAACCTTCTCTCTGATGATAACGCTTTGGACATAATATTATCTATCGACAGCGAAACCATTAACACGTTTTTTCGATTACGAAAGATAAAATTTACGATTAACGTCGGACAGTTCTCCATTGAATCAGTCAGATGTTTTGTATTCAATAGTAGCGAGATTCCCTGCTATTTCGTCTCTTTCTTCCTTGTGAACGAATGTGTTATTATTGTATAAGATGTGTATTGTGCGCGTAGCATCTGCCGGAGCGTGTCTATTCACCGACTGACCTTTACTCGTCGTCGTCGTCTTGCGCACGTGCGCTTGCAAAACATGCCACTTTAAATACCACGATGCTTCGACATTTACTGCTATTGGAAATGTCTTTACCTGATTGGGCTTTGGATGGGTTTCTAAGTACCCTGGTTTTGCTCTTTAACCTTTATTTGCATCACGATTGACGCTAGATACGAGAAAATATTCAATTTGCAGTGTATCACCCCAAATTCCAAAACTAGTGCATACTGTAATTTGTCCTAAATTAGAACTATCTAATGAGTCCGACCCGATCATTTATCGAACGCTAGAAAAAGCAGTCTCGGACGGGGCCATCATAAACACAACTCTTATCTCCATAAATAGTACCTATATCGGTTTAGAAAAAAGGGTCGTGACTTATAGTGACGGAAACGTGGGAAAAATGCGTGAGTTCGACCCAGAAGAGCGAGACGGGCATCACGATCCAGTTTTTATCGATGTTCCGGAATCAATGACTCTCGGAGATACACCGACTGCATTGAACATTCAAAATGGTGGACTTTTATATAGCCATAAAATGCGGAATAATTTCGAAAAACGTCGAAATTCCCACGATAGATAAATGCTCGTTTCTCACTTACTTGATTCGGTTGAAGAAATTGAAGGAATTGAACATACCTGAAACAATCATGACATAAATCAGTGTACAGTTATTAAAGCGCGAGTCAAAACGCATGACGCACGGGTATTCTATCAACCATGACTACTATCTTGTACATTAACCCACATCCGAAATATACGAGTATTGCGCACTCCAACGTAAGAAACGAGTGCGCACTGAATCGCCATTAACGTTTCACACAATTCTGTCGAAATCGAAAGTGTTGTTTCTAATTACGACATTTAAAGCACTTGTGATGCGGAAAATAAAAATCACGATTAGTTTGTCGTTAGTATTATCGAATGTGACGTAATTATTAATCCGGTTGACTGACGGTTGCTTGTCAGTTTTTAAAGTGCCGATTGTTTTAACGGAAGTGACAAAATCAAAGGAGCAACCGACACGGATTTGTCATTTGAAGAAAAAGTTGAGCAAGACTAAGATTACTAATAAAATTTATCAATATCACTTTCAGATTTTACTAAGGAAAGCTGTTATTTTATTCAGAACTTAACTAAAAGGAGTCTAGACGAGAAAATTGGCTTTCCTCACATGCAAGACGTCTGCGGTACGATTGGGGATCCAAATGAAATTATTTCAAGTGTATCTCGAACGTGATTTTGGAGGCAAACTAAACAGGATACATGGAACGAATGTCCTGGGTGCCGTTGTATTTTCAACAAGGCTAGTCTAGACTCAGTCTAGTCTGAGGGTGGGTGAGCTTTGGATTTTGAGTTTATGACCGTGTCTGAATCGATAGATATGTCTGGGGGAGTGAACCCTAAAATCGAGTTTATCCCTTCTGAAGTTTTTAGTTGTAAGTAGGGGATAACTAATGTCTAGTAATGGTTGAAATGTCTGGCTAGACTAGACAGGAGTGCTGTGGGAGCGTGGCGGCCATTAGGCAACCCTCTCATGCCGCTGTGGTATAAAACATGCACCAGGTACAGTCTGGCGTTACCGCGTTGCATCAAAATTGCAAAAGTTAAATGTACTAACCGTAGTACTATTAGAAATTCAGTTTGCATCGTGTTATATTTCCTTGTTAGATATGAGAAGTGATTTTGCAATATTACAGTTATATTATGCACTTTTGAATAACTGTGAACTAACTAGCATGCAACCATAACATAAAACTTCTTGGGAATAAATGCAATTTTTGTCGAAAACATTTGCTGTAGAGCGCAAGCAAATCAATTTACAGCAAATCTTTAATGACGTTGAGCCTACGTACATTATTTATATGGGAAATCTAAAGAAACTGCTGGATTATGTCATTTATTTCCTTCAAGTAATTATGGTCATAACGGAAGAGACCGATACAGCAAGTCTCATGTGTTGTACGTATATGGCTATGTCTGACAAGTGTTAGTACTTTATTAAGTGGTAAATAAATTTAAACAAACATAATTGCAGGCATTATCTTATGTATTTGTTGTTGTTTATCATTCTAAACTATGTATCTACACTAATATTATAAAGAGGAAAGATTTTACGAGCTCTCGATGCTCTGAGCTCCGAAACTACTGGACCGATTTCAAAATTTATTTCACCAGTTAAAAGCTGCTTTGGTCCTGAGTGACGTAGGCAATAAGGGGGGTTGGTGAGCGGAGCGAAGTCACTGGCAAAAGTTAGTTCTATGTATATAAATCAGAAATCCATTTACTCACTGAGGGAGGCAACGAACAGCTTTAAACCACCGCATCGCCTCATAATTTTGCACAAGATTTGTATAAATAGGATAAGGCGAGCATCTTTTTTTTTAATGGGTCAAATAAGGGATAGGATATAGTGCGTTATTTTTGCCGATGAAAAATCTATGGAGAACCTGACTTGTTAAAAAAAATTAAAAATAAAAAGTTTAATCTTATACTTTCTGCAAGCCGGGTTAGTAGAATACCGACCTAGCATTTGTCTTAGTTCAAGATCATTGAACTGTAACACTGAAAGTACAATCGCTTGACGGTCGTTTTTCGTTTCAACCATATTATGCAGTTTACAGACATACAAGGAAACAATATATGCTTTTGTTACTTTATGAGGACGTATTAAAAACCAATGTTCTTTAAACGCTTCAATATTCATTAGCCTTGTCCAAGATCTTGAAAAGAAACCACAAACAATGAGTAAATATTTCTTGGCATTTGATATTAATAAAACGTGAATTGTTAGAGTATTAAACATGGCACATGTAAGTGTAACCGACTATTATGATGTCATCAGAGTATCATAAAAACTCCTATACAAACAAAAAAATGCGAAGTAGATAGGTACACAACGCTAAAATGTGTATTATCTCGCGATAAAGCCGGTGACTCACAGCCAGTTTGTGTTAATTTTAAGCTTCTACCCAGACTGGCGATAATAAAACCTTTCCCTTTGCACTTGTTAAATGATATTTCCGTTGGAGATTGCACCCACTTATAAGTTTATACACTCCGAGAAACGAATTTGTAGACATTGTGTGTAGACGCGGCTGTAAAGTTAAATAAAAAAAATTGTGAACATTTGAGTGTTCACGTTTTGAATCTAATGTTACCAGGTCCCAAAAATTATATGAATAAAGGTGATTAATTTTATTAGCATTATATAATATGAAAGCTTAAATAAAATTGATTAGATTTCGCTTTTAACTGTTTTTTATAACTTCAAATATATCGGTATGAGCTTTGGATTTAGAAATGTAAAAGAGAAGTGATTTCATTATGACCTGCATTTTTTGCACCTCCAAATCGTTAGGTTATAAAAATCTAGAAAGTAACTATAAACTAATATATAAACAAAAGCAAGAACTCTGCAATTTAAAATTGACAGATGCAATAATGATTTTACAGTAGCTTTCGCCTATTCGGCTGATTGAACAAATTCACAGTACAATCCGATTGTTTCTGCGATATCTTTTTCTAGGTTTACTTTGTTTTCGTTGACCGAAAACATGTGTTAGAAAAAAAATATACAAGCGAGAGTGCGGTGCGCGCATGCGTTTTTCGGTGCTGGGTTTGTGGGGCACTCGCGCGCAGCAGTCGACCGTCACGCCCATTGTGCGGCGCTATTGTGTAATGAATAATTGCATGTAGGTGCGTGTGCCTACTTCATAAATCTGGGTGGCAAATTGGTACTTCTATTGGGTCGCGTACTTTTTAGGGAACGGCAAACTGCCAGGCTTCTTTTTTATGGGACGAAGTATGATTGGAAAGTAGGTTGTGATTTTATGATTGGGAGCTCATTAACGACACGGGTGCTAAATTAAATTAGAAAAATGTTAATTGCATTTCGAAATTTAGTTGAATATTAGCTTTTGCCAGCGGCTTCGTCCGCTCAGCCCCCCCACCCCCGTCTCCTTATCGAATCGGAATCGGTCCAGAAGTTTCGGAGCCTATTCAATACAAACAAACAATCAAATCTTTCCTCTTTATAATATTTGTGTAGATGTGTAGATTAACAGAGAATTAAGCAAGAAATCACCGTCCACGTTTGCAAACTGACCATATAGCGAAATCTCCGATTTCAGGCAATTACTCTAATTAAACACGTAAACTTGAGACGTTAGTTTCGTAATTGTAACAAAAATAAAAATGAGGTGCTGACACACTGAACTAGTTAGCAAATAACAATGCCCGAATATTACAATACTTCTGATTATGACAGATAGCTAGAAATAACTCACATTTTTGACAAACGACGTGTTCCAACTAAAAATGGGATTGAGACAATTGAAGGAGCCCATTAGGGTTGAACAAAGAAGTGAAACCTGTCCACATCGTCTTTGGGAACGAGGAGAGACTACTGTTTCTTGTTAAGTATGACTCATAAAATCCACATTATCTTGAGATTATCAAGGTAGTTAAACTGCGTTAGGGCTGGCACGTCTTCAATTTGGTAAACAAAACGGGAAGGTTAATGAGAAGTCTTATTTTTGAAGAAGTACATCATCATGAAGGGTCTTTTTTGCCCGATCACAATTGCAGCCTCTCTCTCCACCACTGCTCTCAAAACGGTAAGGAAAACATCGTGAAGAAACCAGCATGTATTAGAACCAAAAATTCGAAGACATGTGACATCCACCCACCCGCACTGGGCCCGTGTGGTGGATTATGGCCTACTCCCTCTCACAGAGAGGAGGCCTGTGTCCTAGCAGTGGAACATTTTTAGGCTAATGATGATGATGATGACAATTGCAGCGGAGTTCAAACGATGTATATGTTTTTAGAGGATTATACGAAAGCATAGATGCTTGACAGTAGATACCTAAGGATATCTATATCTATGAAAAAAAAAAGAACAATACTCAATACCTACAAAACTGCGCGCCCTAACGACACCAAAGTTAATACAAGCACAGGAGTGAAAGCTCGTCACCGCCGTGTCACCTACCGACGAGATTTTGATTGACTCCCCACACAATATGGCCGCGATTGCTGCTATTTGTGGGCTTAGAAAACAAGGCGTATTTTATATAGGAAGTAAATTATGGAGTTAATGGATGTATTTAATACGTTGTGTCATTAGACGCTGATTGAAAGAAAGTGTCTTGGATGAGATATCGATTATGGCTTATGAGATTTCCGTATTTCAATCCCGTGGCCCGCGTGATGGATTATAGCCCCTCATAGAGAGGAGGGCTGTGTTTTTACAGTGGGACGTTATAGGCTGATATTGTAATTAATCGTCTCATTAAAAACTGCTTTGGAAATGTGAAGTGGTTGCGAGTATGCGGTTGTAGGAAGGATTGTAGCACGTGCGGTTCCGTAGTATCTGCCTATCTTCATAAAAAAACCTCATAAATACTATGAATGAGAACAATATTTGGACTAGTTTGGGTACGTCGAAAGAGCTTCTATGCCTCCACAACAAATGTCGATAGTTACTGTTAGGCGAGCCTTGGGTAGTCCGAGCTCGGAGGACCAGATGGGACGCCGAGTAAAACCCCAAAAAACTCACGCGCATCCTCGGGTTACAAATCGATATAAACCTAAACCATTTATCTCCAGTACAAACATTCGTATTTGCGTCTGCAACTGCAAGTCTTCAAAGTGCCAAAGTACCATCAGTACTTCGGTACCGGTGATTTGTTGCAAAACATCAGATGCGCAGGCGCAGATGCTCATTGTTCAGCCAGGAGCATACTTGACCCACTTGAATTGCGTTTTATCTGTGGCACAAGATTTATGCTACACTTAAAGAAGCGTAGTCTATGCCTGTTTTTATATTGATGATGAATTTTATTGCTATGGATCTGTTTGTGTGTTTATGCTTTGGGTAGGTACTTACCTAATAATTACGTAAGTACAGGTACTGCAAAACGGATAATAGTAATCATGACATCACACTTGTAGTAATATAGTTATAGTGAACATTTAACTATACGTAGTGTAGGGCCCGCAGCAAGGATGAGCAAAGCTCAAGAGTGGACTCAGTGTCATACATTGGGAGAGGCATACCTATGTCCAGCAGTGGACGTTATACAGGCTGATGACGATGACACATATCCGTTTTACTTTCGACTTTATGTAATAGCAATAAGATCGTTCATCTTTTCAATGTTTGTTACATTAACCTATACAGTACTCCCATGAATTGATTGAAAAGTCTAGTACTTACAGGGTATATCGCAAAAAGCAAAATACCTCTTATGATGGTAATTCAGACCGACTTGGTCAACTTTTCATAAACAGGGCCATCTTTTCCACGGGGTACTCTAGCATTTACTCTTGGCCCCATTGTGGGGCGGGAAAAGGTTCTCTATTAACTTTTAGACCCATGTATTCTGTTTGCGAGTAGGTTTTGTTAACCAATAGGCACGTCCATACAGAACGAGCAGCCTCGCGAGGCATTTGTCGCGCGAAGCAAATGCCTTGCGAGGCTGCTGGCTCTGTGTGGACGCACCTAATCAGCTACGTGATATGCGTTTATTCCATTAAACAACACAAGACCACAGGGATCTATCGTTCGTATAATATGCGCTCATAACGTTAAATGTCTTAAGGCAATAATAGGCTATTTGCCTAAAAAATTCTAATTAATCCGTCAGTTAGATTATCAAATAATATTTGACCCGTATTTTTTCTTTATTTACGCAAACCAAAATTGACGGAGATATGATGCTTTCAAAATTGCCAATACGTCACAGTTTAGTACATTTTTTACTGAATTCTGACGTCACGAGCCCCCACTCTCGAGTCTTGATGTGGTTTATCTTGGTAAATATTCATTGATTTTACATAAGAAAAAATATGTGTCCGTTATTTTTCAAAACTCTAAATAACGGACTTATTAGATTTATAATTTATTGATACTGTCAAATAGCCTATTGGCAGGTCGATATTGACATAATCACATAAGGAAATTATATTCTTACGCTTAATTAAAACAAAGGAAAATAAGTGGAAGCCACTTAACTAACCTAATGATCACCGGGGAATTATGCAATCTTTACCTAAGTACTCCCTAATGCTATTCCCAGAAGGTTTCAACTGGCGAACGCTCGTAACTACAGAAGCTCATGGTTTGCTAATGACGACTGGTAATCGATTCCACGTAATATACCGCGAGCCAAATGGGCGCAATCACGCACCAATTCCCAAGTTTTAATGAGATTTTTATCACAGGAAAAAAATTATTTCTTTATTCAGAACTAGCTGGCCCGGCGAACTTTGTTCCGCCTTAGAGGCAATAAATGAGCAGATTTTCGATTTTTTATTAGGATATCAAAAATAATTTAAAAAATCAAGTCAAAAATCAATAATTTATTCTTTATTAGCCATGTATTTTGGTGCATGGGTTGCACTGTACAGTGAAGCACGTTCTGATAGACGACATTTTTTTATTATTATCACGCGCAAGAACAAATAACGCAGATGGTCATCCGACTCGTGAACATGCCACATATACACCTAACTGACCATGTGAAAAACATGGATTTTCTATATTCAGACCACAAACTTTCAAGCATTGGCCTTGCGATTTGTTAATGGTCATGGCGAATGCAAGACGGACCGGAAATTGAGGTCGTTTAAACTCAAACGGCAAACCTATCATATGGGATCCTCGAAATGAGAACTTCCTCAACTTCGAATTTTCCTTTGAGTATCGTCGTGTAAATCACATTGTTCATCAATTTACTTACCACCAAACGCGTTCTGTTGCACAGTTTTGGTTGGTTTATGTTTCGAAGCATGACTATTACGAAGCCAACCTTTATTTGTAAATTGTGCGGTGGTAAGTCAGGCATATCCAAGGAGTTTTAATTCAATTGGAAAGTTGGTGGCTAAATGCAACTGACATTTTTTTTAGCGTGGCAAAATAATCATGTGAGTCTCCCACCCAGGGCAGAGCGGGAAGGACTGTCAGACTCGTACTGACTAAAATCCACGGTGTCCTTCAATAGCCCTTTACGTTCCGGGGTCACGGTAAATCGTAAGTCGGTTTTGGCCCTCTAAAGGGGGGCCCCGTCGTAATGCTGACACTCTTTGCATAACCGGGAAAGGTTCAACGTCGGACAGCGAGTCACCCATTACTCGCTGCCTGCCGACGTCTGACGCCGTGGGCGTCTACCACTGTGGCTGGGGTGGAGGGAAGACGCTATCCTCTCCTTCACGCGGCCCGCCTCCTCCTTCGTGAGCATGACTGCTTTGCAGAAGGAGGCGACCGGTTCCCACTCCGTCTCGCCACGCAGCATGGCCTCGACCAATGCCGAGCGCGAGAGGGAGGGTTTGTAGTCTACTATAAAGTTAACATGTGTACTTACTTACTCGAAAGCGAAAATTTGTGTCCAAAATTTAGACTTCTGCGTTAAGCGGTTTTGGCTCAGGAGAGGCAGGACAGAGGCGGGGTATTCAAGTTTAAGGGAAGGACTTTAAGGCGTCTGGCAGAATGATTGGCCCATCGGATTGGTCTGGCAGCTTACAAAAGGTCTTGAAATAGTACCATAAGTAACATCATGTAAAATGTAGGCTTGCTAAAATGACGTAGTTGATTTTATCCACCTTCAGGTCGCGCTACCTGTGGAAGGGCCCCGCTTTCAAGATAGTAAGTACGCATACCGGTACTGTCTTAACTTTATGGTTGACTATAATCAAAATTTCAGCTTTGCTAAAATGACGTAGGTCTGGGGGCTCTGGGATCTCACTCTATAGTACTTTTTGTTCAGATCCCTTATTCAATTTCGGCACCAACACCTTCGTGATCATGTTACTACGTTTTATGTCACGTGTCACGGAAACAGGATAAAAATTTGATCATCTTGATGGCAGCATAGCATTAATAATTATGATAATATCGGCACAATAAGCTTAGAAACTCAATACAAACACATTGACCGGTCAATTGATGTTTTGACACAGGTTTTGATCGATAAATTTTTCGTTTTGCTGTCACTCCATGTCAGTTGCGTTTTATTATATCACGTTTTATGTCACGTCTCACAGAAATGGGATAAAACAAAACAAAATAAAAAAAGGTAAAAAGTATCCTATATGTTAATCCTGGTTCTAAGCTACCTCCCCACCAATTTACAGCCAAATCGGTTCAGCCGTTCTTGAGTTATAAATAGTGTAACTAACACGACTTTCTTTTATATATATAGATGTAAGGAACCAATTATATGAGAACTATGGCAATTTAGAGTGGTGTTCTAGCTCAATACTTCCAGTTATAAAGTCACAATTCCAAAGGAGATCACAACCGCAGAACGCAGCGGAAAAATCGCAATGAGAGAACACGACATGACCCTCGACCGTTTTGACCAGGGTCGAACGATATGGAACAAACGGTCTGGTCAGCTTTGCCGCAGCAGTCCCTAGTCGCCTTCGGCACTTTTAATAGGAATTTAGATTGGTGCTTAAACGTACGTCTTTGCATAACGACCTAGTTGCCTTAGATTCTTTAATTCTGTATTCCAACGACATGATAACGCCAATAACCTCAAGCATATTTGTTACGGCTCAACAGACAGACCATACTTCGATAACTTTTGTTCCTTATTGGTAAAGGCAACTACCCTACAAAATGTGCAGTCAGAACCTTGAACCTTCAATTTGGTCAATAGGGTGCACCAGAACACAGTTCTGAATCAACACTATAAACTTGACGGCAAAGACTACCTGTACTTGAGCCGATCCGTTTTACCATACATGGCTGGTTCGAGTCAACTTCCTAGCCATTTCGCAAGGAAGCAACTGTGCCAGTCGGCCGGATTCCAACAGTTTAGAAACTCAACTGTAACAGCGAAAGAATAAGTTTCAAAACTGCTTGTATAGTGGCTTGGAGTATGCATGTGTTAGACAATGCCCATTTTTGGTAGTAAACTGATTACGGTTAGAGTTTCGTGGTAACTGATAATAAATGTACGGTAGCCGTTTTATTTAGGCCTACTTTGTTATTATGTTGTAAATTGTACGCTTTTTATGAGAATGTGTGAGTTCGTGCAATTATGGCGTTTAGAATAATTATGTTAGTTGGGTAGTGGTGAGATAACAGTAGCAATAACGAAATTGATTTGAGTTATGTATGTTATGATGTTTATTTGAGGTTTATTTGCTAGAAAAGACGGATGGACTGTGTGAGGAATGGAATAAGAATGAAAAAGGAGTAAATGATACTTTGACGTCTGACAGGGGAGAATGGAAGAAGAAAACGTGTTGCTCCGACCCCACAAGTAAAATGGAATAAGGGCAGCAGGAAGATCATGATTTGTTTGCTCTTGACGTTGACTCGTGTCAGAGATGACGCTTAGGATGCAATGGAGTGAGCTTACCCAGAAGAAGCGTATTTACCTGAAGCAATTTGGATATACGGGTAACGGGAAATCAGGGTTCGATCCGGAGAGGGAAAGGCCGCAGGCGCGCAAATTACCCACTCCCGAAACGGTGAGGTGGTGACGGAAAGTAACGATACGGGACTCTTACGAAGCCTTGTAATCGGAATGAGTACAAGTGCTTTGGATATCTCATTTTTTCATACGTAATGATCAATGGTCTTACTAAGGGGGGGGGGGGTATAAGGAATAGGTAGTCGCTCCATGTAAAATACATATTTTCGGAAAGCCGACCCTAACACTGTTGGGAAATGAATGGATGATGATGAAGATCAATGATAACTGTATGACTTTGGCACTGTCTGGAAGTTTATCAAGATACGAGTGGAACTGCCGGACCAAAAAATAAAGGCATAGGTACTTCTCTTTTTTTAGGTGGTAAAATCATCAAATGAGTCCTCCCGCCCTGGGTGGGGCGGAAGGGCTGTCAGACTCTTACTGACTAAAATCCAGCCGTGTTCCTTCGGATGCCCTTTACGTACCGGGGCCACGGTAACCTGGGTTAAGAAAACCCGCGACCCCAGCAGGCATTTGGCCCCATAAGTGGCCCCGTCAGTTTGCTGACAACTCCCCGAAGGCACGCGCGAAACACGACACGACGCGCCACCGACCCGGGCTTGGTCCTTGGTCGGACGGCGAGCTACCCATTACTCACCGTCCGCAAGCCCGCTCCGCCGCTATGCCCTCTGCTAATCAGAGGGACACGCGTTGTAGCGTCCACCCGACAGGCTATTCGCATACGGAAGGCATAGGATACTTAGTTAAACTTTTTCAAAGAACTTTCTGTTTAACTTTGAATACATATTAAGTAAGTACGTTGTTTTCTTGTGCTTTATTGCCAATGGATTATTTTGACCATAAAACTGTAGTGTGATTTAGTTATTTTATATGAAATCTTACAAAACACTAATGACTCAGTTAGATAGAACCACATGAAAAATTTGCTAGTCATCCAAGAAAGTAGGACATGATGAAGTTTCTTATGTCATAATCTTAATTCATCAGACGGACTTATGCCCCACTTGAAATACAATCAAAACATCCTCCTATCTATATCTATACATATTATAAAACTAAGTCCCCAAAAGTTGGGGTGCTAAGACAAGAAACCTCCACGTGCGCCCGTGGACTGGAGTTCCCTCTCGGATACGTCCGGGGGGAAGACCAATTTTTCGGGCCGGTGCACCCTGGGATGCGGGCAAAAACTCTTCCTTAGGCACTGCCCGTATGCGAATAGCCTGTCGGGTGGAGGCTCCAACGCGTGTCCCTCTGAATAGCAGAGGGCACAGCGGCGGAGCGGGCTTGCGGACGGTGAGTAATGGGTAAGCTCGCCGACCGCCAAGGACCAAGCCCGGGTCGGTGGTGCGTCGTGTTTCACGCGTCACCGAAGGGGCCCCTTATGGGGCCAAATGCCTGCTGGGGTCGCGGATTTTTCTTAATCCAGGATACCGTGGCCCCGGAACGTAAAGGGCATCCGAAGGAACACGGGCGGATTTTAGTCAGTAAGAGTCTGACAGTCCCTTCCGCCCTACCCACGGCGGGAGGACTCATTTGATGATTTTGCCACCCAAAACAAAAAAAAAAGTCCCCAAAAGTTTTGTGTCTCTATGTAATTAATTTTCTCAAAAACTACTGCACAGATTTTTCTACGGTTTTTACTAAAGGTACATATTGCAATTCTTGAGGAAGGTTTAGGTAAATAGTACATTACTGTTTTACATAAATTCACTGAAATCGCGGACGAAGTCGCGGGTAGAGTGCTAGTTGCATAAGTAAATAATAACATATCAAGCTTGATCCCCGAACGGTAAGGCAAAGGTGTATCTCATAATAAACCCTCATTTCGCCAATAATGTTTAAGTCCAACGTAACAGGGCTCGAGCTTATTGTCAACAACCGTGCTCAAATCCAAACTCGTAGCTGCCACTGAGAAATTCCTAATAGAAAAACCTAGTTACATTTTCCCGACTTGGGATTCGAAACCCGGACCTCAGTCGCGCTTGCAAACACAAGACCCACGACGCAGTCATCTACCTATTTGACACCAACCAATAATTTCCGTACAACGTTACTGATTAATTTTCTATGCGTCTCCCGAACCAGCGAAGCGCTTACATCGGGTTAACGATATCTAAAGGCAAACGAGCGTAAAGCGCTTTCGATGGAAAGCTTTGCGTACGCGCAGCATAGCGGTGAAAACTGGGGACGTGATTAGTGAAAAGTCTGAATTAACTGGATAAATGGATGCAATAAATGTTTTTAGTTAAGTGTAAGTAGTATTATTTTGAATTGATTGAGGCAATTTGACAGAATTTAAGGTAAGAAGGTTCGATGTTTTTGTATTCAGTACCACATATATCTATACCTAACCTAGCGGCTAGATTATAATAAGTCATACAAAAAATGATAGGCTAGGTCTTAGCCTATCATTTTTTTTACATGTAAATACAAAGTAAAACTAAACTTATCTATTCTCAATAGTTTTAGTATACGAGATTCAAAATTAATATTTAACTCTGTTTTTTTTTTATAAATAATTTTTCTAAACATTTTCATTATTAGACCTAAGTGGCTCACGAGACTGTCTAAGCAGAATACCGTGGCCCTAGAAAGCAATGGTAACCAAAGAAGGAATAGGACGGATTTTTAGTCCGTTAGAGTATGACAGTCCACTGACACACGGGAGGACTCATTTGATGATACCACGCCGATAAAAGAACCTAAGAGGTACTTTTTCAAAAAGGTGTAAAAACAACAAAACTAAAGGGCAAAGTTACACAACAGAATCACCCAATTTCTCGCGACAAATCCCAATATCACAAAGTTACGTCAAGTAAACTTGAAACAAAAGAAAAGTGAAATCGTTATTTGTCAGCTTAGAAAATGTTAGTAAGTCACATTAATTTTATGCGCTGTTACACACGATTTCCCGACTGCGTCTGCGCAGCCGGTCGAAGTAATTGATAACTTTCCTTAACCCGAGCGTCTAACTGACGATTATGATTATCGATGATTAGATGGTTGAGTAATTTTTAGGGTTCCGTAGTCAAATGGCAAACACGGAACCCTTATAGATTCGTCATGTCTGTCTGTCTGTCTGTCTGTCTGTCCGTGTATGTCACAGCCACTTTTTGTCGAAAGTATAAAAGCTATCCTGTTGAAACTTGGTAGAAAGATGTATTATGTGAACCGCATTAGGATTTTCACACAAAAATCAAAACAAAACAAATTTTGGGGGTGCCCCCCATACTTAGAATTGAAACATCTCAACTCACCAAACCCATACGTGTGGGGTATCTATGAATAGGTCTTTAAAAATGATATTGAGGTTACTAACATCATTTTTTTCTAAACTGAACAGTTTGCGCGAGAGACACTTCCAAAGTGGTAAAAAGTGTGTCCCCCCCCCCGTAACTTCTAAAATAAGAGAATGATAAAACTAAAAAATATATATAATGTAGACCTCAACCAAAACTACCAACGAAAATTGGTTTGGATGAGATACAGTTAGCAGTTTTTGAGATATAGTACATTTTCAAAAACCGCAAATATAACTTTGCCATTCATACAAATACTATGAAAAACAAAGTTATTTTTATTGTTTGTGTATATTACTTACTAATCTCAATATAATTATATCTCTAATCTATGCTTGCTGCTACGGAACCCTTCATGGGCGAGTCCAACTCGCACTTGGCCGGTTTTTTTAATGGGTGATTTAACTATGTGTTTTTAATTGTATGTGTTGGCTTTGAGACAGTCATTCCGCAGATTTGACTATTGATCGCAAATTAGTTTTCAGAAGATAAAAGTGCAGTAATTAGGTATGAATTTTACATGCGCCTTCTTCTGATACACAGTCGTTTGTTTAATATTATTGAATGATTTGTAATCGCATCAGCACTACCAAAGATAACTATTGAAAATCAAACACTTTTTCGCTAAGTTAAACAAGTTTCACAGCTAAAGTTATTTTCTAATGTTTGAAACAACATTGGGCATTATACACCGTGTTCTTCACGTTATCCATAAACTTTAGCAAATTCTTCTATGGCTTTTACAAATCAAATCCAACAAAGGAAGTAGTACTTAAAAAGGCTTCGTTACAAAGATATTTGTAATTTCATTTAATGAAATTTAATTGAGCTATGCAGTGAGAAAGTATCTTAATTTGAAATCTATCAAATACTATTTGCATTTCATTTGTTTCAGCCCGCCAAATGTTATGAATGACGTTGCCAATTCGGATAAAGAGGCATGCATATCGGGTTATTTACGTCTAGGTATTTAGTTTGTATGAAAATTAACAAAAAATAAAAAATAAGAATTTATTAATGTGTCCATAATGAAAAATGCTTACTTCCGTGGTTTGAACATCTGGTCGAAGTTTATGTATATCGTCCGGAACACGGTGTATATATGCAATTTCATCTTCCAAAATACAGTTATCCAGTACTCCTAATAAGAACGTACCCTAGATAATATACATTTCTCAACAACCTCGTATCAACCTCCCACATTATCGTCTAGAACCTAAAGGTGGTTCTACGATTTTGTGATCGGCAAAAACCGAGGATAGCCGGAGCACAATCGAGCACGATAGCCATAACATAAAACGCCAAAAGTGGAAAGATTAAGAAGAGACCTACACTCAGCATTGGGTGACTAAAGGTTGAAAAAGAAGAAGTCGAGCACGAACCTTATCCTAGAACCGCGATCGTTCGAGGTTTTTTTTTTGTCAAACCCACCAAACTATTCTCCTGAAAACCAGAATCAACCTAGACAACCACCAGAAAAGCGCCGAGACAATGAAGCTCGACGTGTCCCGGAGAATGAATTTTTATAGGATCCTGCAATGAAATCTCCGAATAATTCGAAAAGAATAGTGGAGTAGTAGGAACAATACGTAGTTTTTTCCACTTTCCTTCATATCAAGCAGGAGACGGAACAAAACAAAGCCAAAATCTTTCGAGGCTTGTAAATCCACACTACATGAATTTAAGAACACAATAAGGCCACAATCGTTCGAAGCTTGTAAGTCGGTACACACTACACAAATTTGCGCTCGGCCTATGTTCCGTTCCAGCTCAGCAGTTCGTAGACCTACCTTAAGGATACAAATTACATACGTAGCTTAGGTACTCATAATGCCTGTCATCATACCCTAACTACAGGGTACTGCAAGGAACTGCCTTAGGCTATCGACCTTAGCAAAACCTAACCAACTAAATGATAGCACATGAAGCTTTAAGCTCATCAGAGCGGCTTCGTTTAAGCCGGAATCGAACCGGTTTTCGTTGTACCACGAGTGTTGAGAAACTATAGAGCGCGATTACGGAAGTGTTAATGGATACAAGTATGGAGACGGATGCAGGAAAGTTGTGGTTTAAAGGGGTTTGAAGATTTTACTATGGAGCGTGGCATACCTACTGCCGCCATTTTGATTTTTTTTCAAAATCGCGGCCAGCCATGAAACCTTTATAAATCGATAGCAGACATCAATAACAACAAAAAATATTATGACACCAACCCTCGTAAAGTGTCCGGTTTCTGAGATAATAACCGTGAAAGTTGATCACGTGACATTCACAATTCTAAGCTAGTGTGTGTTCGAATGTATCAAGATGTTAAAAATAATAACTTTATGAACGTAATATGTATGTTGCATTATATCTGGATGTTATTTAAACATTATACGTCTGACATAATCTACTTTTTGAACTTAATGACTTATTTTTAGTAAAGTGTAATTCTCCCTCGTAAAGTGTCCGGTTTCTGATATATAAAGTGTTAAAGTTGACCACATTAATTCGGAATAACATAGGCTTAATTTTTTTTTTTATAAAACATTTTAGTAATTGATAATCCTGGTCTGGGAGAAAAAGAAAAACGTAGAATGTGCCAGCTGCTTCTCTTCCCGGGCAGACCGTAAAAGTCGGTCGAGGGATAGGGCAAAATGTAAGATCCATAGCCCCTCAGCTTAAAACTCTTTCAATGGGCAGCAGCGTTGGAAGACTAATAAGCTGAAATAAATGCGCTCGCCAACCCGCCTGCCAAGCGTGGCGAGTATGGCAGTAACAATCCAATGGAAAATCCTTAGGTGAGGCCTTAGTCCAGTAGTGGACTCTCTACGGCTTTTATGATGATGATATGCCTCATGATGTTTCTGCTTACTGTGGCCATCACAGCAATAATTATATCTGGATAGAAGCAATATGTTCTTCAATTTGTATCGAGACGAGCGTGTCATATTTTGTTAAGATATTTTGATGATACAACTGTAATTGAGTATAAAAACTTCGTCATAGTCGTCCCACTTCTTGTGTATTGTTTCTACAACTCAATACGGCACAAATAGGCATTTTTTACTTTTTGTATTACCTCTGACTGCGAGAATATTCGAGCGCGGACTCATTAAAAGAAATCAAAATATCTCCTTTTTTACACGCGAAGTAAATACACTTCCGGTACAAGCCAATCCAAGTCTGTAGTGGTCATAATTGTTGATGATAGGGATACAATGTAACGGCTAAGTTATGGCTTCAGGTACAAACAAGAAAATTCGATATTCAAAAATGTGGCAAAATCTAACCATCCCTACCAAAATTGCAAAAAGTAAAGGTGACATGCCATGGTTATATTTATCAAATAAAAACATGACGCCTGAAATTGTTTGCTAGGCAATAAAATGTTCTTCAAACGGATTTTTAATTTTTCTATCCCTATTTGTGCCAGTATAATAGAAAGAGAGACAGGTTTATGCAACCAATAGAAGACAATTTTTGCGAGTTGACGTCAGTTTATTACGTTTATCATCGGCCTATAAATGTTCCCACTGCTGGGACACAGGCCTCCACTCTGTGAGAGGGAGTGGGCCTTAAACTACCACGCGGGCCCAGTGCGGATTGGTAGATGTCACTTGTCTTCGAATTTTTGGTTCTAGGACATGCCGGTTTCCTCACGATGTTTTCCTTCACCGTTTTGAGAGCAGTGGAGTTGAAATAAATTACACAAAGTAATGCGCCTGACGGGGTTCGAACCCACGACCTACAACTCGTAAGTCGAGGCCGACACCACTGGGCCACCACTGCTCTAGTTTATTACGTTATATGCTTAAAATTAGAAATTGTAGTAACCACAGAACCATCACACAATGTAAATGTAACGAGTACTGTCAGTTGTATTTTAGAGTGAATGTCTAAACCTGTCTCATGTATTACATTTACATTGTTTAACATTTATCGTATAACTATCGTATTGATAGTTAAATCATATGAAGATATTACATTCAAACAAGTGTAGACGGTCTAAAAATAAGTTAATAAGTTCAAAAAGTAGATTATGTCAGACGTATAATGTTTAAATAACATCCAGATATAATGCAACATACATACCTATTACGTTCAAAAAGTTATTATTTTTAACATCTTGATACATTCGAACACATACACTAGCTTAGAATTGTGAATGTCATGTGATCAACTTTCACGGTTATTATCTCAGAAACCGGACACTTTACGAGGGTTGGTGTCATAATATTTTTTGTTGTTATTGATGTCAGCTATCGATTTATAAAGGTTTCATAGCTGGCCGCGATTTTGAAAAAAAATCAAAATGGCGGCGGTAGGTATGCCACAAATCTTCAAACCCCTTTGTGAACCTAGAATTATCAACAAATATTACTCAGCATCTCTTTTGAATATTAGGATAAAAAATCAACCCAAAAAATAATCTTACAGTAAAGGCTAACTGAATGAAAATTCGAGAGGAAGACTTTGTTTACCAAATAAACTGTTGAATCGGAGGTAGCTAAAGATTTTACCTTCTAAAAATAAGGATGATTTCTTGATTGGGTGAGGTGCAGGCATACTCGTATCAAAAGGATATGAAGCAATATATTTTACCTAATTACCTCAGCGTAAAATGAAATGTCACAAGAAACATGACAAAATATTATTAAGGTTTACTTCCTACTTACTAAATGTAAAAAAAAAAGAAAGAATACAAATCAGAGACTACATTAGTGTCCCAATCAATAGCTTGTCTCATAAATACTCAAACGCATCAGCACGCCCTACTAATATGTTGCGTTGCGTTAGATCTAAATGGAACCAATCAAGGAACTCACTAAAATAGGAGACGAGCGCGACCACATGCGAGATTGAATAGCTCTATACATTTTATTTGATGTTGATTTATTAATTGCAGGGCACGGTTGGTGCAGTGGCTGAGCGGGTTCGATTCCCGCAATGAACAATTAATATTTGTATGATCTACAAGTAGTTGTTCCGGGTCTGGGCTTTTGTGTTTGGGTTTATGTTTGAAAACGCACCCACGACACAGGAGAATTTCCTAATGTGGGGCAACGCTTTGTCTTTTTTTAAAAGTAATAATAAAAGATAAGGTATAGAATAATATACCAAAAATATTTACAACAAGATAAATAAGTTACACATTCTTAACCATAACACACAAAACTAAGAAAACCTGATATTATGCCCGATTTAAAATTATAATTAGTAGCAACAATCAAGTTTCATACATTTGCATATTTTATTATCACAACTCACGTAATAACGCTAAAGTAAACAAAAAAAGAGATTATGATGTTTCTATTATCATGTTGTGATGATCTTTCAAAAGATTGTTGATAAAAAAGACGAAAATAGTATATTTTATTAGTAGTATTTTAAACTAGTTTAGGAACTACGAGTACGTAATCTCCAATTCCGTCACACACAAAAACAAAATGAAACTAATCAATCAAATTAATTAAAGCTCGGAATGATGCAAGTAGGAAGTCCTGATTAGGGTCTCAATTTGATCTAAACTATTCAAGGGCGTAGCCAGGATTTTGTACAGGGGGGGGCAGGTTGAGAAAATCATAGAGAAACTGAATTTATGTTTTCATACATTAGGTATAAAGGTGAAAGTTTGTGAGTGTGTGTGGACGGATGCATGTTTGTTACCTCTTTCAAGCAAAACCTACTGAACACATTACGATGAAATTTGGTATGTAGGTAGCTGAAGACTCAGAATAACACATACATAGATAGGGGTAGGGTAGGTGTAGAGGACCACCGAGACAAGATTGAATACAAAATCTGTGTACAAAATATTGTTTGTTGTTACGCGCACGCGCGCTGTGCATCAGCTGCCTTCCCTCTCACCCCGTACCCGCACCCCGCTCCGGCTCGAGCGACGGCGCGGCGCGTGCGGCCGGCGATGGCGCGGCGCGGCAGGAACGAACGTCTACCTATCTACTAAACTCAACTAAACTATAGAATAACACTAAACTGTGCTAGCGAGGCGAAATATAACAATATTACCATAATTATGAGTATGACATAGCTTAGCTCAGTAAATTTCTATAGAGAGGTGAAATAAAATTCGCTCAGTTCGCCAGCCCGCCCGCCTGCTAGGGGGGGGCAGCTGCCCCCCCCTGCCTCCCCCTCGCTACGCCCATGAAACTATTCATGTTTTCGTTACTATAGGCGCAGTGGCTGACAGTCGATCTGCTGCCCTGCGTGCCGCGGTTCGATTTCCGCACGGATCAAATAATATTTGTATCACCTGCAGGAAAACTGAGTAGACTTTATATTAGATCTACTAGTCAAACGGTTATTTTGTGTACTAGAAAGGTGTGCTAATCTAATCAAACTATCAAACTGAACAATTTTATCAAAACGACCAACGTTCGGATCGCAAAAAAATAAATAATTAGCTACCCCCACATTTATTTAGTCCACTCGATCACTTGGATAAATTCGATATAAAATATTCTATGGGATAACTGGACTTGTTGTGAATATTTGCAAGCAACATACAGCTGACAATTAAAAACATTTCGATACATTTCACTGTCTCTCTTTTAACTGCAAAATCCAACGACCTTGATACGCAACAGATGGCACAAGCCTCATTATAAATTATAAATAATATACTTAATTCATTATTTTTTATAAATTAATTACGTAAAATAATACACGTTTGTGTAAATCTAATAACTCATCATTACGTAAAATAGTACATATGTGTTAGTTACCTCATTTTTTGTAAAAGAACACAACACAGGTAGGTCTACAGAAGATTAATTTTTTTTTTCTATGACGAGTTTAAAAGCAAGCTCACATGCCTCTGCTTCAAGTATGGCTATTGCCAGAGCAGGTAGTATTAAAAAAAAAAAAAAAATATACTGTACTAGATATCCGTACTAAAATAACGGTAAGTTAATTATATAAATTAGTTCGTAAAAAAACATAGAAATAGGTTGGCTGAAGTTCATCGAATGTCTCCGTATCCCAGAAGATATCTCAGAAGGGATGGTCCAATATGAAAAAAGCCTTTAGACAAATGGATTATCTAGGAATCGTAAAAACGACTTTTTTTTTGCTTCGAAAATAATAATTATAATGACGAGATGAGTAGGTAAGTACCTAACTCTTTTCTTCGTAATGTGTCTTTATACACTTTAAAGTGTGCGAGCGAAATGTAACGGAGTAAATGCTATCGTGACATTTTTCAGAGGAAAATGGAAGAAGTTAACGTATTGCACCGATCCCAAGTAGAATCGTAGAAGGGCAGGAAGATGACGATGATGTGTCCTTGCGATAATGCATTCGTTGTATGGAGTTATCCTTCTGCACTCACATATATTGTGGCTGTTTTTTGTAACTACGATTTAGATACACTAGTAATGCAAGAACTATTCTATCTGGCTATCATTACATATTGTGTTACAAGTGTGATGTATCGTGTGATACATTTCTAGCGCAAAAATACGAGAACGCGTGAGAAATACAAACAAGTGATTATTATCGTATTAGTTGAATTTGCATATCTAGCATCTTAAAGAAATTGCGGTATAGTGCCTTTGTTTGTAAATGTAATGTGATACTCGATTACATAATAACGTTCATTTATCATAAATTATATTGAAGGAAATGCGGAACATAAAGGTTTGCCATAAACAAAAGATTTCCTCCACATTTTCATTTTTTTATTAATAATAATTTGTAATCACCATTTTCGAATTTACTTGGCAAACTAGTAACATAATTTAGATGAGTTGTGTAACTGTGATGGGAATTGTTTGCCTTTTTTGTCCCGCAATAATATAAAACTGACAAATAATATTAGAGCAACATTTCACCACAATTCGATATCCCCGGCGCGCACATTAAAGCACTGCCTCCATTACGGCTTTTACCCACAGAGCGCGATCTGACCTGGCAATCCGATCTGGCGAGACGATCAGTACCCTTAGCACGAGTTTTCACTCTTTTACTTTACAGCGTCTTTTCAGTATTTACAGCGTTTCTTGTATGAAAAAATGGAACAGCGCCTCTGGTGTGCGAAGAAGGAACTAATTTTTTCCTTGAAAATTGTCAATTTGAAATTGTCAAAGTTCCAGTTTACTTTACGTCTCAAATACTGAAAACTCGTGCTAAGGGTACTGAACCCATGAGATCTCTGTAACCTAATAGATGTGCATAATTATGTGCATTCTCACTGCCGGCGTCAGATCGTGTCGCGTTCTGCCTTTACAATGATCGTATTCGATCAGATCGCCGGAACGGGTCGCGCTTTGTGGGTAAAGGCCTTTAAAAAGTCGAATGTGATCTGCCTATTCATAAACCAACACAGTGGCGCCATCTGTCCTGATACTATGACATTTTGATACCAAGCGTGTCGTGAACTAACATACTGCTGGTAGGCAACTAAGGGTCAGCTCAGACCGAGACGTGACAATGTGGGCATATTTCAATAGAGTTACTCAAAATGTAACTTTATTTACTACACGATAAGATACACATAAAATCGTGTCGCGTCTCGGTGTGATCTGACCGTAACACACTGCTAGTGGGCACTTAACGTCAAGTTTATCGGTTTAATAAAGTAGATGGCGCCTGTTGCATCATAAGTTTGTTTGTTTGTTTCCACTGCAAAGACTTCGATAGATGAATTTTAGTAGTTTATACTACTACGAGTACATCTCCAAGTTATTAAGGTACTAATAAATTAATAAGGCATTTAATTATTACAATGATCAGATCTTTAAACATGCGTTTGTCGCTATTTCATATCAAAAATTTTAAACCACTTGATTTCTTATTCTTCCCAATATCTACGCTTATATTAGAGGAAAGATTTGTATTTGTGTGTGTGTGTTTGTTTGTAATAAGTAAACTCAAAAACTACTGGACCTATTCCAAAAATTCTTTCACCTGTTGAAAGCTGCTTTGGTCCTTTGTGACATAGGCAATAAACGGGGGGCGGGCGAAGCCGCTGACAAAAGCTAGTACCTTATAATTATTTGTTTCTATGATGCGACCTACTCAAAGCTTTTTTTATAGGAACTTAGTCCCACAAATTCTAACAGGATATACGCAGAACTTAGTTTTAAATGCCGCACTAAACGTTCAAATTAAACGTAAAAGAGTCACTAACCTGTGTCTAACTCTGCTGTTAATCTGTCGCACTTCTCGTCCGCCACTGCTCTCTCCGTCGCTGCCCGAGCCCGGCACCTCCATCGTGTGTATTGATATTGACTTGCTTACCTATACAATAAAAGTTCAGATAAATATACGAATAATATATTTCCATCGTGTAGTTTCGAGAGAAGTAGTGGCCCAGTGGTATCGGCCCCTACTTACGAGTTGACTAGGTCGTGGGTTCAAACCCAGCTAGGCGCGTTCTTTGTGTAATTTATTTCATAACCACTGCTCTCAAAACGGTGAAGGAAAACATCGTGAAAAAAAACAGCATGTCTATACCGACACGCACTGAGCCCGCATGGTGGATTATGGCCCACTCCCTCTCACAGAGAGGAGGCCTCTGTCCCAGCAGTGGGAACATTTATAGGCTGATAATGATGTATAGTTTCGGCCGAAGCCTATGCAAAAAATTAGTTCATGCCTGAATGGAAGAAAGGGTGTTTTGTGTATCTAACGTAATACAGTGAAACCTGGAGGGATCGGCATTTGTCTCACTTTAAGATGTATTAATTCCACCAAGTGTCTCTGATATCAAGGTATTAATAAATATGTCTCATTTAAAGAAGATTCTATGAATGATTAGAGTATTCTTTAAAATTAGTCTCACTAAAAGAAGTAAAATACACTCTGACCCAATTATAGAGGTAATTACGACGATACAATCGAAAGAGTTATTAATACTAACAGGGGTTAATCAGGACTAAAGTGACGAGACCTCAGCATGAGTTCCAGCTATGGAGGTTTCTCACTTATCCAGGTCTCACTTAACCAGATTTCACTGTATTTGGTTTTCATAATGGGCCGATTCTTAGCGTTATTTTACACCAAGACTCTACTCTTCTACAATATTCAACCAAGTCTGTAGACGCATGCAAATAACAAGCTCGCAAAACCCATCAAAGATAATATCTTAACTGTCTATCTAATTACGTCTCTGTAACTTTTATAATTCAGGGGGACTGTATTTGGGGTCGCGGGACTATCGGGTAACCGTGGCCCCGGAACGTTAAGAGCTATTGAAGGACACTGCGGATTTTAGTCAGTAAAAATCTAACAGTCCCTCCCGTGCCGGAGGACTCATTTAATGATTTAACCTCGAAAAAAAAGGGGGACTTTTTTGAGAAAACTAAGCAACTCGTACAAGAATAACACTTACTGGTGGAATGTATTTTCTGACTGCAGCGGCCAGTTCATCGATGGTCTTCTCCTTCTTACCCGGATCTAAACCGAAGAATTTAGCTTTCGCCGCCTGATTCAGCGCAGAAATCTTGAGGATCTGAGGAGGTGGGATTTCTTGGGCAGGAGGAGTTATTTTATCCACAGGCCTCCGTAACTTGCCTAGTTGTATAGGCTCATCAATTTTTTTGACAAACCTCCTGTACCTGGTCTGATCATCTTCCTTCTTTGCTTCTTCAGAAGGTTTCCTTCCAAGTTTTGCGAGCATTGGGATTTTAACATCAGGATTTTTCGCTTGTGTGAGACGCTCCTTTAACTCATTCGCTCCTGGTAGCTTGATCTTGCAAGAGAATGGTTGGGGATGACTCGGGATGTCGGATTCTGTTCGGGATGCTTTCAGTTTGTTTGGCTTGCGTTGGAACCTTCGAGGTTTGGGATCTGGAAGCTCATCGGAACTGTCAGATGAGGAACAGCTCTTCTCTGATGATGATACGCTTGAGGCGGAGACTGAGTCCTCGTCTGAGGAGCTGTCGATGCCCTCGTCTTTTAGGCCCTGGAAAAAGAACGGCATCTGTTAGTAAAATTTCTTGGCAATACCGATATATTACTAAACGAAATACTAGTTGCAACTATGAGTCAAGTCTTTTGACCGTCACATTACAGAACGTAAATCGTGCCAGCATTTCCGGCACTGACAACGTCTTTATTTGGCAATAAGGGCGATTTTCGTAGATCAACTGTCGTGGAATGACATTGCAACATCCGCAAAATTTAATTAATATAAACTAACCTTTCCCAATAGACAAATGTCCTACAAACAAATCAATCATATCCAAGACATTTGTCTAATATTGGCGTCTAGTAATTACATTGAAACACAATAATCTATGGTCGAGCCAGTATAGTACATAACTACTACATACCACTAGCATTACACACTACTACTGGGCTATTTATTTATAGACTCTATTGCTAAAGTACTTCGGTTTATTTTTGTACCAATATTGGACTGGAGATCAATAGTGGTACTATCGTTACTTTTAATGGGCTCTGAATTAGGGCGATATGGGATAACCTTTTTTTAGAAATACATATATAAAAGATGTACATGAACTACCAGGGTTGCGGGTATGTTTTAAAAAGTTACTGCGGCCCTCGAATGCAAAGTGTAATTGAAGTGAGTTTTAGACAGTACAAGTTTGGATGTCCCCTCCACTACATCCATCCATAGACTTGCCAAGGTTGGTCTGTTTACGGGTGACCATCTATCATAGCGAGTTTCCTCCGTACCTCGGAAAGCAAGTAAAGCCGTTGGTCCCGGCTTTTAATTGTAAACCTTTGACAGTCGTTACTGTTAATCAGAAGATCAAAAGTATGACAACCAATCTTACTGAAGACTACAGTATTGCCCAGTCACTGGGTTGTGGAGGTCAGATAGTCAGTCACTCCATGTTTTTTTTTTGCTAGCCTGCTCTGTCCCACTCCTGGGCAAAGACCTCCCTCCACTCCTTCCACTTCCCGCGAGCCCGCGCTTCCTCTTTCCAGTTCGGAAGGAACATAATACACAATAATAATAATATTCGACGAATATAGCTGACTTGGCTCAGAAGGCTGCCCAACTGAAATGGGACTGGGCAGGACATGTCTGTCGTATGCCGGACAAACTGTGGGCCAAAATAGCTCAAAACTGGTTCCCTAAGACAGTGAGACGGGGTCGCGGCAGGCCACGAAAAAGATGGCGGGACGAACTGGATAGGTTCCTTCCGAACTGGAGAGAGGAAGCGCTCCATGTTAAATAATAAAATTTAGCTGAATCCGGTTCGACTGGGAGCTGATCTAATGAAGGCTAGCATAACTGATGGTGATGACCAACCCAAAAAAAGGTCTACCTTCTATTTATTTATTCTACTCGTACTTCAACATGATAATATACTAAAAATAAAAGTATTGTGCAACTAACCTGCTTATCTACTCATTAAAAGATATTTTGCACTTCTTGTAAAGACATGTCTAGAAAGATAAAGAAAATGGGAGCTTTTAAAAAGAAACAGGTTATCAGAACCAACAGGTTACTAAGAATCGGTACTGGTTGGTGCAGGCAAAACTTTTTTATTATGCGCTCGCACGTAATAGGTTTTTTAAGTTTTAGAAGCACCAAGACTAATCGCATGCATTTGTTCCTTATTTTTCTATATTAAATTCTTGTTCTGTTCTTCTGTAAGTCAAGGGAGTGGCCGCACTTATTGACGTCTATCTCTTTAAGCCTATCAGAAGGAGTTCGGTTAATTTTGGTCATAAGAATGAATGCGAAAAGTCGTCATTTGCCTTCTTTTTATTAAAATCGCACAAAATTCTTAAGTTGGAAACTTACTTATGTGTCGTGACACGCCAGAAGCATTCAGCATTCATACATTTAGAGATACACGCCACGACACGACATAATATTCAAATGCATCATCATCATCTGCCCAGCTTATTGGTCTGCTTCCAATCGAAACAGATGCAGCTGAATATCAGTATTTTACATGGAGCGACTGCCTATCGGACCTCCACAACCCAGTAACTGGGTAATACGATATCCCGGCTTAACACGTAAGGTTGGCCTCTGCGGCTGTAATAATTTAGCCACGAGCTCCTCGTGGATTACATATCATTTAAATGCATCTCTTACTGAACTAAATGTATGAAATTGATACGCTTATGGCGCGCCACGACACTAAATTTTGTTTTCCACTTGAATGTGGTCACTCCCAAGAGTAATCATTGTACTTAAAATCTAATATGAAATACTAAACAACTGTATACTAACTGTACAAACCTCTGAGCTCTCTCCCTTAGCCAGGGTCTTGGGTCTGGGAGGGACTACGGTAGACCCGGACTTCAGGATGCCCCTGACCTCAGGAGTTATCATCCTCTGGGCTCGCTCCGTCGGAGAATCATCGTCTAGGTCTGAAACATAACGGTTTATTTAAATACTGAACAGTGAGGTATTTTGGTCCCGTATATACAGACGCTAGCACATCAAACAAACAATCGAATTTGAACTTTTTGGTTTTGTGATTAAGTTGAAAATCTAATACAGTTTGACAAATTGAGGCAGGTTGATATGCTGGCGTATATACAAAGCACCCCGTGGAATAGCGATGGTAAATAAGGTATAAATAGTTTGATTAGTGAAGCTTATAAAGTCGAGGCGAAGAACAGTTTTGAATTAACTTTAATACTATCGAAATTACTCAAGAAGTAGAAAGTTTTATTAAAATACTAAAATCCTTGATCTTTTTTTTAGACCATTATTAAAAATTGTCTCTCATAGAGTGGAGACCAGTGTCCCAGAAGTGGGAATACTATAGGCTGATTATCTTGACATAATATAATATTAAAAAAAAACATAATTCTCTCTGCAACGTTTCATAAACTATCTACAAATATATCACAAAGAAAAACGTGAGGCAATAAATTTATTTAAAAAACAATGTAACATTTTTCTTGTAACATTAGACTAATAACTAAAATAAAATCTTGCTTTCTCGTCCCGTGGCCGCCTACATAATATCTGTCACGACCTTTAAGAACGCGACCTCATGGCGTTTGACAGATCCCACATTTGTTTGACGTAACTACACACCATAGTATAAAAATTCGTTCTAAACAAAACATATACTGTTGTAGAAAGAAAAATTTGACTACGCAGGATTTGAACAGTCCCAATTTCCCCAAAAATGGTTTACTATTCGCGAAACAGAGTTAACGCGTAAAATGTGTTTCATATTATAGATGAGTAACATCAAGCAACGCAAAGACTAACTGGATTATTCAGCTCAAAATATAGACTATAAAATGTTATGATTAACGTCAATATCTCACAGTGGACGTGACGGATTAGGATCACGCTCAACGGTGCATGCACTCAAGTGTAATTGTTACTCAAGCTTCGTAACGTTATGTCCGTGTCTCTGACAAAATTATTCTGCAATCAGTCATAATGATACAACAAAAGAACTCGACCAAATAACGGTTAAATTATACCAAAAACTACACAACACCCACATTGTAATCAACCTAAATTGTTAAAATAATTGAACGTGCATTTAAATCGTGCAATGTTAAACATCATGCACATAATATTATAACTGAGGACTACGTGGTGATATTAGTACCAATCGAACCCAGAGAAGCGAAACTTCAAGCAAACGACAAAATCAAACTCATAATAATGAACAAATCAGACCTAAGCTCCTAAACTTGGCGTTCTGCCTCATAATATACTCTAAAGACGTGTTCTTGGCGCTGGCCGAACGGAACAGCTCCATTTTCAATTGAAAATCATTATTACGGGGTACGTCCTCGTGGGTGAGGGACTTCGTCAGACGTTCGTTCTGGTCCAGAGCCTCTTGCAGCTGACTGGCCAGCACCGGCATGGTCCGCAGCCGGCCCGCGCGCGCCGCGCCACCGTCCCGCGACCGTCCCGCGCCCGACGGCGGCGGCTTGTGCGTCAGCTTCGAGTTAAACATCTTCATCTTCTCCGAGAGAGACATCTTCGCTGGATCGTCTTCGTCTAACTTAGCTGCCACCGGTGAATTGTGCGTATTTACATAACATTGTGCAGTTGTGTGTTTACGATAGAGCCCGGGACATACACATAGTAGAGTAGTCGAGGACATGCAAAAAAGAAACAAAAGCCGACATAAGACAGGAAGCAGTTTTCTTGAATGTAATGCAAAATTTGACATGCTTTTGAACGTTTTTTATTTTATATTTTAATTTTGAAAAATAAACGAACTCAAAATAAAAATCTATTGAAATTGTAATCCTACGGCAAAATAAGTGAAGGCTTACCATCTTCGTCTCTGTCTAGCACGTTGGCAGTGCTTTTGGACTGAGGGACAGGGAGGGGCTCGTCGGAGGGCTCAACGCTAGGGGCCACGTGAGGCGCCGGGAACGAGATGGGCTGACTCTTGAACCTGTCCGCCACTGAAGGTCCCTCCTTTAGCTTGGAGCGACTGTGACGAAGCAGAGGTTTCGGAGTTCCTGAAATGAACATTGCGCAATATTATTATAGGGCAAGGTTAGACAAACACTATAAATTGTGACTCACGGAGTCTCGAATCATCTAGATATATTCGATCGATATATCCGATTCCATAAGACGGCTATAAATGCGTTACCGATATTCATGCTACATTCAGCGGTTATGAATTAAATATGAAGCATTACGCCGCGTTTACTTTTAATAACATCTGTTTTACGATGTATTTATAAAGGTTGACCGAGAGTAAATATTACCTTTAGCCTGTTGCTGCAGCTGTTGCCACATGCTGGCGCGGGCGACCACACTGTTGCTCTTGACGAGGCCAAGCGCGAACCCTGCGGGCTCCCTCCCCTCGTCATCACTTCCTACATCCTCGGGACTCCTCAGAGCCTCGTTTTCAGTGGACTTCCTCTCACGATCCATGGCGAGAAGACCACGCTCAATAGACGAAGAAGACCACTCGTTGCTGCTACTGTTCGTCGCGTGATTCTCCCTAATCTCTTGGCTCTCGATCAAGCCAAGCTCCTCGCCTGGAATGTTCAGAGTAATACTGTCAAGGAGAGGAAATACCACGCCCGCATACGAACAGCGAGCTATCGAAAGTATACAATTATACCTATTCAAACGTTTTTCACTTGTTCAATGTCAATCACGAATTCCGTAAAAAACGACACAAATCGCTTAATAACCGATTAATCTACCTTAAAGTAATGCAATGACGTTTGACAAAGAACACGTGCATTACATTGACCCAAATAAATGGGCCGAGAGACATCTGCAAGGTTATACCGTGTTTATTTTCAAAACCGACCTAAAACGAATAGCGGCACATTCGGTAAATCTAATTTTACCAAACAGAACGTAAACAAACCGCAAGTTAACGCCGGCCGCGCCGGACACAACTGATCGCTTTCACATGCTTACTTTATGACACTGACAGTTGTGACTCTCCGACGCACTAAATAAGCCTAACGATGTTTTACATTATAGCTCTGCACGCTCGTTCCGATAAAAATAAGTTTACGAGTTTAATAAACTAACAAATTGACCAGCGTGATTTGTGAATTCCAAGAAAGTACTCACCGGAATGTGGTCCGGAATCTCTGGAGGAAGCGCGGTTGTATACACCGCTATCACAAGACACATTCAGACTCCAGTTATCGGCCTCGGCTTGCTGCCTCTCGTCCTCCTCCAGCGCGCGACTGTCCTCGTCCAGCGCGACACGGACTTTGTTCACTTCTTGTTCTATTTCATCCAACGTCGACTGCTTCCTCGCAGTGTTGAGGTCGATGTTTTCAAAGTCTAGAAATGTGGCTTCACCGTAGCTGTCGTCCTTGGTGCTGCTGCCGTCTGACAAACAATTGCCTGCTGTCGGGGACTTGGCACTGAACGAGCTCACGCCGTACGGTGGCGAATCCAAAGGCTGCGCGAAGTCTGCGAAGGGATCACGTTCGGGTTCCCCCGGTAGGGGATAAGGGCCCCTGGTAGAGGGAGCAACACCGGACTCGACGGGTCGGCTCGGAAAACTACAGCCCGCGGGGCCGAACGCTTGGAAACGCGCTTGGCCCGGCTCCAAACTGCGAAATGAGAAAAGAAACGTTTTAAAGTAGAACACACCCGTACATAAGAAAGAGACGGTCGCTGTTTCAGCTCGCCTTCATAAATTTCGATGAATTATGGCGTGAGTGATTGGATCAGCGTCGCCGATCTATCGTTTTAGGGAAGTTTGACACCATCGGCAATATAATCTAAATATAAATGTCTGTTCTCGATCTGAATGTTATCGATCGAGGTTCGATCTCAATGCGATATATTGTTAGTCTGCCGACGGTCATAATATTCTATGCGGTGTTTTTTTATAGTTTTTGTGGATAGTACTACAATATTTACTTCCATATTTACCTTATGGTGTTCAGTGTTGTATTCGGATTTCGTAATACAGATATAGTACGGAACAGATGGTGCAGTGGATAAATGCTGAAATATTCTATTATAGTGCAGTTTAAAATGTAGATCACATCGAACGATAGCTGCATTTCAATGGATGGCATTAAGGGCGCGGGAGCAGGCGCACAGCCGGGGCGCTCATAAAACTCTTGATGCGTGCTTTGAAGCACAACAGAGCCAGAAATAGTGCTTGACCCACTAACGACTGGAGCGCTTATTTCCGTCATCAAGACAGCGACCGCTCGGCGAATGTTACAGCATCATGTCGAACCAATGCTAATTACAATGAATTAATCAAATTGAAAAGAAAGACAGAGCTACCTGATGGAAACAACTGTTGATTGAACGCAACAGTAGATGAAGGCAATCAGTTTGCAACGACTAATAGCATATTTGGATTTATTCTTATTATAGTTCTTCGAGACAACGCCAAGTCGCTAGATGAATAATGCGGCAGCATTTGTTAAGTAGGTAATGCCAACGCTATAAAAAGATGTTTTGTCAACAACAACCAAGGGAACATAATATAACATGAAGATTCCTCCCATATTAATAACAATAGATTTTAATAACAAAGAGCCATTTCCAAGGAAATCTTTTTGAAGATGCTTCTTTACAAATATTATCATCCTGGCGAGTATTTTGTTCAAATAATGTTTGGAAATAATTTAACATAACAACCAACGCACACAACAAATAAATGTTTTTTGTGGGTTTAAACATATAATTTTGTAATGAGGACTAATCTGAGCAGTTCCAAAAATGTCCGCTTGGGCAGCGCCACTGCCTCTGGAGACCTGTCAAACTATAAAACTCTCTAATGAGGACTAATCTGAGCAGTTCTAAAAATGTCCGCTTGGGCAGCGCCACTGCCTCTGGAGACCTGTCAAACTATCTATCAGATTAGCCCTCATTACAAGCTATTATAATTGACTCATGACTACAATGCTGCAATCACATCGTGAAAACAACTAGTTAATAAAACGGTTTCTATTTTCATTATACGAAGCAAAACAATATAGAGTTTTTGATTGAATTTTGTTGAAGACCTACATTTATGTTTGGCCTGGTCAAACACTGCGCGAACCTACGAGCGACCTAGTTAGGAATAATGGTTATTAGTATTACTTACAAGTCTTTGAGCTGACAATTCCAAATGAAACGATGCATTGCGGCTTACAAAAAATCCGAGCACAGGAAGTTTAAGTACGAAAACAAATTTTCCAAACAATTTAACGTTCTACACAGTCCAAATTTAATTCTTGCGTTGTCTACTGCGAACGTGAATCAAACAGTAAACTGAGGCAACAGAGATGATGTCAGAACGATGAAAAACACAAATTAACACAAAGTTAGTGTAAGGTTTTCATAAAACAGTTAATTACAGCAACATCGTCTAGAATTCTCATTAGAGCTAAAGGATTAACCTTCAAAGACTTAAACTCCATTAATAAAGAAATATAAGTGAGGCAAGTAGATTTATTTCAATTTCAATTAAGTTTTGCTTTGAATATGCGCTCTGTAAAGCTTTTACAAACATTGTAACAATCTACAGCCCGTAATAACAATACGGATTCTTTATTTACTCAAGCATGTTTTGCCACGTGTTAGGTTAATAAACCTACACTAGTTATTACTTCCAATTGCAATAGTAGGAAATGAAAATACAAACATGTAGAAGAAAAATAAAAACATTTTCATGATGACTAACTAACCATCTGGACAGTGAAATGTATAGTGTTTGGAACAAAACATTAGTTGAACACAGCCCACGTGTAGCGTGGGCCGCTCTCACCCATCAAAATAATGGCGAACGGCCAACTTTTAGATTCGAACACCGGCAGAACAATCACCTTTGCAAAGAAAGTCATATTTAAGAATGTCAGTTCATTAGAAAGAAACATTTATTCCAGTATAAACAAAAAGAACATTCATCACTTATCAAGACAGACGACTACATTAACGGTAATTTGAAATGCTATCACAAACAAACAAACAAACAATTAAGATTAGGTGCACGTTGTGGTGCGTGGGATGAATCTCGACAGATGCAATGACTTTGAATCTCGTGTGATCTAAATACTATCCGCATTTAAAGAGAGTGAGTGCTAAAACAGTAAAAATAAATAAAGTCTTACCTGGATGTTATCGACCGCATCTCTTCCACTGTGATGGGCTGAGTTTTGTAGCGCTCCTTGTCACGGGTTTTTGCCCTGGAAGTTGAGGGCTGCTCTCTTGGTGACAGGAGATCTTTAGTCAGAGCCTGTTCCATGGACTTAATTCTTGAAGCAATCGATGGAAACGATTTGGGTTTGTTATCTTCTTCGGCTGAGTTGTTAGACGTGCGGTTCCGGGATTCACTAAATCCGTTTTCACAGTTCTCATCAACTTTTAACCGGCGGTTGTTCAGTATAGATAGTAACTCATCGTTCACATCACACGCGAGACTCTTTGACCGAGGATTCGTCTTCGGGCGAAGATTCCTCCGTCGGAGCACTGCACTCGGTAATTCTTCCGGGTTGGGAGCAGGCGCGAGATTCAACACTCGTCGCGGTCCAGCCGCCGACAAGTCGTTCGCGTCGCAACTGAAATTCGTCACACTAATAATGTTCGCATCGTTCTCCGCGCAAAAAGAGAGCCGTGGGCGCGGTGATTGGCTGCGTTCCCTAGTCAAACTCGAACCTCTCTGCTTTAAAATAGGTCTAACTGCTGCTTCACACTCCGATCCCGAGTGGTCAGATGTCCTGGAGCGTAGGAGGGAAGGCCTTCGGGAACTTCGGTCGTCTTCGCTCAAATCGAAACTAGAAGCATGTCCTTCGTCTCCAGACAACTTTTTCGATGACTTCAGGATCGGTTTTTTAGGCATGTCGAAATCGTAATCATCAAATTCGGTCGATTTTTTCTTAAGTATGGGTTTGGGCGTATCTGATAGGATATCATCTAGACATGGTCGTTCTTCAGAAAAACTCTTTTTCTTCAGTATTGGTCTCACAGTTTCTTTATCGTCCTCTACTATTTCTGCACCACCCGCTGCTGCTAATAACACAGCTTGAGCAATAGAAACATGGGATGAGGCAGTGCTGCTACTAGAACTAGAATTAGACTTCCGTTTTAAAATTCCATGGGGTTCGGGTGAGCTTTGAGACAAATCATCAGTATGATGCTGATCTTCTTCTCTGCTCATTTTCCTTTTAAGTATTCCTTGAATTTGACCATCAGGCGATCTATTCCTGACAACATCTTCTAGGGACGATCGCCTATTTTTCAATATGGACTTGTTCGTTTCTAAAGAGCCATCCTCGGCAAAGGATACTTCTGGGCTACAGGATCTTCTCCGAGCTACTTGAGACTCATCTAAGCTTCGGCGTTTCTTTAAAATACCTTGTCGCTGCTTGCTGTCAGATCGACCGTTTCGCGGTTCAACGACGCTTGGTGAAAATGTAACCGGCGGAGATGCGATGGCTTGATTAGTTGTATTAGATGCAGTATTATCTTCGTGAATAGATTTTCGTTTTAAGATAGACACAGGCGTATGACTACAGGACGATGACGAAGTATCAAGACGGCGACTTTGACTAGACGTATCGTTATTGAGATCAGAAAACATTGCACTTTGCTTTTCAAAATCAATCAGTCTCTGTGCAGCCGTGTCTATATCTCTTAACCTCTCTGTAACTCCTCTATTATGTACCGGCCTTTCATTAATTAAACCATAATTATATCCATGGTTGGTGTGTTTTAATTCAGATTTTGGAGCGAATATGGAGTCGAAACGAGGCTCAGATGTGTCTAAATTTATCTTATTACTAGTTAAGTTATTCGACAATTTGTTAACCCTATCTAAAGTCTGTTTAGTCAACGCAGCTAAGCTGTCCATCTCCTGGGAAAGTCTAGAACTATGTGGTCTAACAGTTTCGTGAAGCGTCGACATCTTCGTTCCTTTAGAATTTTCTAGTCCACAAGCAATAACATTTGGTTCTTGATTCACTCGGGAAGTACCATTCAAATGATTTTTAGGCAACACGTTTTTAGTTTCATTCGATTTTCTTGGAGAATTATTTTCTAAACTAGTCAGTCTTTTCTTTGAATAATGATATTTTTCGCTAAGACTTTCACTATCTTTTTGAGCTCGATGTCTTCGATCGATACGATTGTTTTCTGTGTCACTCTTGGCTTTTTCAGGACTTTTTCGAGTTGTTCTACTTCTAGGTGCTTCCGCTTTCGATCTGCTAGATATGGTATCTCGAGTTAAGTCCTGCTTAACCGGTGATGTAGATGTTCGTAAATTTCTATCAGTAGATTTCTTGGAAAGAGGTATGCAACTAGGTTTGGAACCTGATTCGGGACTTCGACGCCTGTCATAAGTCTTTTGAGGAGTGGAATTTGAGGGTGAAGACTTAAGCGGAGTCGATTTGATTCCGAAAGATAAATTTAAAGTAGTTTTAGGAGATACTTTGGAAGACGGCAGTGAGCTTTCAGTCTTGGGGTGTGGTGCTTCAAGGGGTCGCCGTGTTCTAGGTTTTGCGACACTTCCTGCAACAAAAAGAAAATAACACATTACAATCTAATATTTTGCTTTACATAGTTATACTTATAAAATACATAATGTCAATCACGGTCAGCGAGTTTGGACGGAAGAGGAAGTTGTTGACCCGCACGTGTGTATTGTTCTACGGAGGTTCACTGACTGTGCGCAAGCGTTGATTCGTGTGTCGTTTCGCGCGATATGGCGGACGGAGCCATTGTTGATGAAGTAGGTAACGCACTCTGCATTGTATTATGCAGACACTTCGATTATGTATAATTGAAAATCTAAATTATGTTTATGATATTTACATAAATCAAGTCATAGATAAAACATAAAACGCAATAGCAGTTCATATTATAAACGGAACACGATTGAAGAGATACGCATGCATATCTCTATAATGATTCAGACATCAAGATATATTATTTATCTCGACATTTCCGAAATGTTTCTAGACTGGACCGCAATAGATTGGTATCGAAGCGTGAATAATAAATGCTGTTGTATTTACGAAATTATTTTGGGAGCTTCACAGACCAGAGTTTTCTCAAAAGGGTTATATAATTTTCCTAAACTAATAAGCTAATCGCCTTTAAATATTTAACGATTATAAAATATAAATTTACAACACACTAAACATGACATAAATAAAAAACACTAAACATGTTTACTTGGGACCTTTCAGTATAATCTATTTTTGTAAAACAGGGTAGATACCTAATAGCGGACAAAAAGGTAGCTTTTTTTTTAAAAGCTTCTAAAATCTGGTACCGTGGTCATAATCCTGTACATTTGCAGACAAAGCCGGTAAAGCCAAGTAATTTCCTATAAAGCCGTGTTGTGCCCGAACGACGTCCAATCACGTGCGAAATGTCGAAGGCCGTGGTCGATGCGGTTTTCGTTCAAAATATAAATACGCGTACACATTCCAGTCCACTGTTTTTCATCCACATGAAAAATCCTTTGTGTTACCAAAAACCTGGATTTTGTATAAAAATATTTCAGTGGCCATGGTAACACTGGTAAATATACGCCAATGACGATGATATTAACATGACCACATTGAGCCCTACTCATCGAAAGCTAGGGGAACAGTGTATAAGACGGGGACGTAAACAGTCGCGAGGTATAATGGGGACATACTCTCTTTAGGCATACCTACTTAACACAACACTAACGTAGAGCAAGCGCCACCAGGACGTCATTTGCAAGCGGCCAGACGCAAATGACGTCCTATTGGCGCTTGTGCTACGTTAGTATTGTGTTAAGTTTGCCTTAAGTGTGTGATTTCCCATCATACCTCGCGTCCCCGTCTTTTACACTGTTCCCCTACCATCGGCATAAAGAAAAGAAGTCGCCATGGTAGATGGACGATAAGTGTAACTCATAGGCGTAGCCTAAACATTTTATTTAAAACACTTTCGTTAAAAGCAACTCCTTAATAATCGCAAGAAATATTTAAAGCGAGTATTCCTATGTTAAATTCCATTATCCCAATGGAAAAGGGACGTGTTCGGAGTACCGAGATCCGTGCTATACTCAGGAGACCGAATGCATGTGTATTTTTTATGAAATGCATCGTACGAGTTAGGCATGCTGAAATTGGAAAAGTTCTCTCAGCAATATTGCGAGTGCAGAGTGAAATAAAAATGTTTGATTTATGCTTTGAGGTAGGTACAGTTACTGGCGATATCATAGCCATGGTCGATAGTTTACTATTCGTATTATAGACGCGTTCAAGTTGGTCAGATTGAAAGTCTCTGCATTCAAATATTTTTGAGATATTCTGCTAAAATTAGTTAGCTAAGCAGATGATGATAAATTAAGCGTTTCATTTTATACTTGAGAAGGATCGTGAAGATGCACAAAAACACGTGTTTGAAACAGATTTTTAGTTTAGGCATGCAATTAACGGAGCTGCATATTTTAATGCTTTAATGAGATATACCAAAAATACTTAGTTCAAATGCAAATTCTGAAACGTTTTTGCTACTACAGGGCATTCGCTGTACTTTTCATTATTTTAAATTTTCATTTGCAAAACTGGTGGCCTACCATGTCGTTTAAAGCGTGAGTTATTTCAGTGTGGGAACGAGGTGGCGCTAGACGACTTGTATAGTTCTATCTCTTTTTCACACTGGAATAACTCAAGCTTTAAGACGTCATGATATCTTACAGTAACTGTTCAATGGCAACAACAGCTAGTTTCCAAGATATACGCCTCGCCATACCAAGAATAAAGCAGATAAATAAAACTAAAATCTACAATTCAAAATAATGGGAAACCCTTGCGAACGGGTGTGAATTCGCATGAAGAAGGTACTTGGCATCATCTCGACTCCATTCTGTCACGAGCGAATGATTTAGGAATCAAATAAATATCCTGAACGCGTTGAAAAGCGATTATCCCTTTAATCAGCAAAATAATAGCTCTTGAACATCTTGGAATCGTTCCACATTTCCTATTCAAAACAATTAGCTGTTTAATCGATAGAAGCTATAAACAAATGGCGTAAGAGGCGTCTTTACGTACAAATGATTTCCGTCGTACCACAAAAAGGTTGAACACTTCTCTGGAAAAAGTGTAAGCAAAACGACACTTGTATCAACGACATACTCGTATGCCGTTTTGAAGTTGACAGTCTTTTTAGACAAGTTTTCAACAGATGTTTAACTTTTTGTATTAAGACGATTTTAGTAGAGAAGAAATATGATCATGATTTCATGCCTCGAAGAAGCTTTTAAACTGATTACAGCTCCTCTTACTGACAACATTATTGGGGGTCCTTCCGACGAGGTAATTCCAACCTATGGTCATAAGACTTGCCAATTCTTGCTACCTGGATATTTTGACATTTTTGACTTGGTTTCATTCAAAAAAGACTTAAAGGTTTGTGGTGCGTATTAAAATTGACACATACTGCACTCATCGGGTGTCTCTCGTAATTCACATCCCTGTCACATCGCTGAATTTGATAGTCATCACCACCGACTTGGCGAATATGGCGTATAGAGCGACCTTAAATTTAGCTTTCATTCGAAAATAAAACTTATTGCTATAAAAAAATAATCCATATTCTAACAAGCAACTGTGGTGAAGTAAATTGTACCGATAAGAACATTAAACTCATTGAAATAAGAATCATTTCAGGATGTAACACGACTTAGGTAACTATCAGATTCTTTTGGGTTGTTAATAGGACGCAGCCTTTATCGATGACCGAACCCAATATCTGTTGGACTCATTTCTATTGAAGCCTTCTGTAATTACCCGCCTTATCCGAGATTGGGAGATCGTCGTTATAATGTATTAAGAGCTTTGTCCATCATTATTAGAGCTGCCAGATTATTTTGGGCGGTCCATTAGATACCTGATATGCCCGATATACTTATTTCAGTATGGATGGCCCACTTATCATTTGACCTTCTGTATCGTGTATCTGATCTTTTATAGTGATGTCATTGTTTTTACCTACTGAGATTTTATTTCAGGTCACATTCTTACTCAAAAGAATGGTGTATTCCCATCCAATACCAAGAGCTCCATTTGGTATTAGTTTATTTTCGAATTTATTTTCTATTCCCAACGATACCACATTTTTTTAAATAAAAAACAAGATAATGTTGCGTTTAATTGTTTCGTCAACATGTCAGGTCCATTTAGACGCATTAAGAAATTGCATGCGAGGTGCATGCAAGTACCTATGACTACATTGTGTACTATAAACGGACAATAAATTCAGTTGATCAAACATAAAGCGTAATGTAATAAAACTTGCATGCAACTCGCATGCAATCGCAGCTGGTCGAAACTAGTCTTTAACGACATTCACGCAGCAAACCAGACTCTAATTCCAAGAGGATTTAATGCAAAATTATATTGCTTTTCACATAAAAGAAGAATAAACAAACGCAATAAAAACTACGCTGAAATCACTGAAAACAACCACAAAGAGGATTTAAAATAGACTGTAAATCAATAACGATTGGAAAGAAGAAAGGAAAGCGGTATCGTTTATTGAGCAGTAAATATTTTAGAAGTTTAGAAACAATAGGAAGACATACATGTTATACATACACATCAGGCTATTTAATATCCAGTATAAAATGACCTCGCTTTATATGACCTTCCTGAACATAGAAGGGTAAGTTTATATTGGTTTTCCATAGCTTGTTTGGTCACCGTGTGATTATCCAGTATTACTTGATCTCGCCTCGTATGATTTTCCCGTACTATCAACGGTCAGCTTATAATGAAATCACTTAAAACGCCATTTTTAAACAATTTTCTTTTACTAAATAGACTACTGTCATCATTTAATATTGTAAAAAAAAAGATAATTATAGTATTATAAAACCCCTGAATGGCACAGGACAAGAATTCTTGGAAAAATTTAGGGCCAACTTTGCCCAACAATGCGACAGCGGGCTACAAAAAAAAATATGAAACAGATCTTAAATCTCGAAATTATAATTTAGTTTTTCAACGTGTAAATTCCTTTTATTTTTTTGTGAAACTACATTGAATGAAATTTTTTTTACGTCTTCGGTACCTAACTGTCCCACGGTGGTATCATAATCTAGTTTATAAACTACCTGTGTACTAAATTTCATCCAAATCCATTCAGTAGTTTTGGCGTAAAATGGTAACATACATCCATACATCCTCAAAATCTTTCACATTTCCAATAGTGTTTCACAAGGAAGCTATTATTTTCCGCAACTTGTGTTTCAATTTATAGGAAATCTATCAGAAGTTATTATCAAGAAAACTTTCCTCCTTCAAAATGATTTGAACAATCCAAGCGGATAAGTACTTATTAATGTGAAATGAAGCTTGAAATATGGCGTTTATTTTCTTTAGTGTGTTTTATGTATGGTATAAAAAGATTTTGAGTCATTTGACATTATGTTGGAAATTTGGAATTAATTTAAAAGCTTTTTTATATTTGTTTCTGAGAAAACGTTAACTGTGATTACTCAAAAGCACTAAATACGATGAGACATATTATTTTCTTGAAAAGATTTTTATTATTTCTGCCTTTATTTTGACTAAAAAACATGGATATATTGTAGACGTGGCAGTCCAGAAAGAATACAAATGGAATATCGGTAAAAATTCGACGTTATCAGCTTGGTACTGAGAGAAATAGGTACTTAATCCAAATATCAGTTGCACAAAATGTCACGCATTGTTCCCGTCAGCACGAAACGTCAAAGATTTCCTTTGCCTGTCACGGAAGGGAAAAAACGAGTCCCCAGGAATACAACCATAGAGCTACATAATATAGAGTTCATGTTCCTTTTTCAAAAACTTGCCGCGCAAACCGGGTCATGCGATTATTGTCCTAATTCGTAGTTAGCGGTGACGTCATAGGGTTGTATACTTTCACGTTAATGTATTTACTATTAACTGGCGCCAGTACTTACCTAATTGTTGCATTAAAACTGGGTTTATTTGCGCATACATAAAACTTTCTGACTAAGAGAGTGAATAGTTTGATGTGGTCTAAAGTTGCGCCACCTGACTTTGAAATGAAACTACCAAAACTGGATTTCAAGTAATCTTCATTTTACGGTAATTAGGGCAGTAAGGTTAATCTATTAAACTGAATGCAACTTGTACTTAAAACGTTCAAAAGATGTTTATAATATTCTATCTTGAACTAACTTTTAAAGTGTTGATCGCGTTCAGTTTCGACTCGAATTTGAATCTTTACAATAAAACAGGCTCATAAATAACTTAGAAATCGGGCTGGTTAACAAGATTTTGTATAAACAAAATTACAAACGCGTTTCACATAAATCTATCTACATACAAGACCCAGAATAATTACCAACACTCAATGAAAATGAAGAAAACTATATTTAAATAACAAAAAAACATTCCCATAAATCTAAAACTTAATACATGTTACATTGCATGTAAAATCTTCAAACAAATAAATAAGACAAGCTTCACATTCGCATATTTTCGTGTTCTATTAAAGCATGTTTGAAATCTCTAAACGATTTATGGCCGCGTTCATACACATATTTCAAAGCAAACAAACAATTTTGCTGCATTCTCTTTGCGGTACACGAGTTGCATGCAGTAGGGAACACAGACAACATTTACACTCTTTTTAATACTACAAAAGCTTTTCATAATTAGGTACACTGTCGGAACTAAAATGAGTAACAGAGTAACAGGGTGAAAAAAGTAAATTTTCCCGTTCCAATCTCGTTATTCATAAAGGTAGGTGCATTTAGTTGGATTATTTTTTGTGGAGTATGCACCTTGTATTAATTAGGACATGATGCATGTAGCCTTCTTCCTTCTGAAAATGAAAAAGTGCCTCTCAGGAGAAATGTAGCATTATCAAAGAGCCTTAATTTTGACAGATATAGCTTCGTTGTCAAAACATGACAACATGTTGATTGGCATGTCAGCGATTTGTCATACATAAGGTGTCGACATACCCGGTTTTGGTGTGTAGGCTCCATAAGGTACACGTTTTTCCATGGACCACATAGCACTGCCTCTGATAGCGTAAACTTATAAACTGCCATTATACGGGCACTTTTCCAAACTACGCTATTGCCAGCAAACATTTTTAAAGATAAAGTTTTAAAAATATATTGCGCGTCCTAGGAAGAAAAAGGACCACACACTTGGCTAGGTCTCTAGCGAAATTGATATAAAATGAGAAAAACTTTAAACTGGGCCAAAATAGAACACACTCCAGTTACCTAAAGTTTCCAAGACACTTATAAAGAGGTTAATTTATTTTCTATTAAGAAGGATAATCTCCGGATATATGGATAATTTTCGGTACTAATTGTACCAATGGGAAGCTTGGGTACATTATCCCCGAATATCTAAGTGTGACTAAATTTTGACCCGAGCGAAGTCACGGACAAAAGCTAGGTAGCAGTATTTCACAGAGCAATGGGGCATGGGAAGCGTTCACCCCGAGAAGGCCAAAACGTGAGGGAGAGGCAATACTCCTACTTACACTCTAACTGCCGCATATATGCCCAAAGAATCGAGGATTGCGAGGCGATAGGGGCGGGTTTGCGGAGGGCGAGTAATGGGTAGCTCACCGTCTGATCAAGGACCGTCCGAACCGTCGAAAGGAGCTTTCAGCATACTGACAAGCGGGGGGGATATCTTATGAAGAAACATTTGGACAGAACAAGAACAGGGTAGTTTTTTGTCAATACGAGTCGAACAGTGGGATTTCACTACCAAGGCCAGGAGCAGTCATTTGATGATTTTACACCCTAAAAAAGGTAGTTATAACTTAATCCTTATTCCTAATGACAATCGCTTCCTTTTGAAACTGTGTATAAATCTAATCAGGCATCCTACAATTACTTGTTTGTATGAAAAGGCCTTGCTTTTCAAAAGACAATCTTTTGTCATGTAATGTCTTTATTTTAACGAGATTTGCTTTCCGGAATAGACTATGACACCTTTATTAAACTTGTTGCCCGCTTTCCCTAACAATAAATGACACCTAAATAAACGCGCTCCGTTGGATTTCCAACGCTCGGCGAAACCTTTAAAGTTGAAATTAGAAAAATTCCAACATCATTAAAAGAGGTGTTACTGGAAATGGTTGTATTGTCAGCTTACTTACTGTAAAAACTGAAGAATGTTATTCTATGACACGTTTTTCTATTTTTTATGAAAACATAACGTGGTCTATTTCAACAACAAGCAGTGTATTAATAATCTATCAGCTATTCAACTGTGTCAATTGTTTATATCTACTAGCAAAACACACCAACTTAATCACAACATGAACGTGTTATCAAAACTTAGTCAACGTACAGAAACGTGTCGAGTACTCCAGTTATTAGTTATGCATCATACCACTTCACAAACATAACTATCAACTAGGTTACTAATACACGATCATTGTACAGACGGCAGCACATCGACCTACCTACCCCAATCTGTCTTTATTTGGTACATTTTTCAACTTTATCACAAAAGCAATTGGGAAAATTTACACATAACATTGCCACTCACATTTGTCTTATTATTCAAAAACGACTTTTGATTTTGACTGACAGCCTTTAAAATGTGATGTTTCCCTGTACTTTATTTGGTAAAATTCACTCTCAATAGGTACGAATTAATCGTATTCTGTAAGCTTTAATCAACCTTATTTTGAAGCTTCCAAAGGTTTCCCAACTTAGGTAGTAAATTAACTTCGAAATTGCATTTCCGATACTCATTTAGTCCGATTTCCAGAAGTGAGAATAAATTGAACGAGATAACTGCAACGTCGAAGGCTTTAATAAATTTTCCGTAACCGAGACTTTTTAATACCAATCCGCTTAACTTGATGGATTCAGCCTCAATTAGACGATGAAAGAAATTTAATGCAAGTTTATACGAGGAAATTGGAGGATACTGTTGATCTATTATCGCAATTTAGTGAAACTTGTTAATTCAACAAGTTATTGCATTGCTAAATGGGTTTGAAAAGGGTTAAAAAGTTGGCGAAGCACCCTGTACTGGATAGAATTCGGAACGAAGTCATTCGCCAGAGAACCAAAGTAACCGACATTGCGCGTAAATAAGCATGCTGAAATGGAAGTGGGCCGGCCACGTCTGCAGACGGACAGATGGTAGATAGAGCAAACATGTGCTAGAGTGGAGACCGCGAATGGGCAAATGTAGTGTAGGACGCCCTGCGGCAAGATGGGTCGATGATTTGAAGAATGTGGCGTGCGTGGATGGATGAGGACTGCCCAGGACCGGGAGGGTTGACGCTCTTTGGGAAGGCATACGTCCAGCAGTGGACGGGAATAAGCTGATGTGTGAAGCACCCTGTCGGGGTCACGGAACAGTCCAAGGCGTCTGTCCGTCAATAAATAGGGTAACCGACACCATGGAATATAAAGGAAAACTGAAGGAACCAGGTGGATTTTAGTCAGTAAGAGCAAAGAGTCTGACAGTCCCTTCCACTTCACACAAGGAGGGAGGACTCATTTAATGATTTTACGAGTTAAAAAAAGGTTAGCAAAGAATAAAGAGGTTGAACAAAAATGTAAGAAGATTTTGGTTAAAAACAACATAGGGTTCCACTGGTGATGTTGGAAACAAAAATATTTTTTATGTGGCCTCCATGTGAGTCAAGCTAGCAAAACAAGACAGAACCCTTCCGATATGAAAAATAAAAGGGTTTCTCCTTACTTACTAAGCAAGATAAAGAAAAATATCGTAGGTTTTCTTTAAATTTTCTACAAAAACATTCGCACGTACACACGGCTACACAACAAGGTACAGAAAACCAGTTTAGCTTGGCCTCGCTTTACAGGATCTTTTCGCACAATGTACAATCAGCTTATGCTGGTTATGTATAGCTTTATGTGTAGCCGTGTGTCTATACATCTTCATGTAAGTTTGAAAGAAGCTTCCTTTTAATTTTAATATCATCGTTTCGCTAGTTGGGCAGAGTACAAAATACATAATAAGTACATAGTTATGTATATAAGACCGTCCATGTTTGGACAGCAACTACGCGATAAGCTTACCCACGTGTAACGGATGCTTTGTTTATATAAATCTGTTATTTTAGTAACTCTATTGAATTTACGAATTAATTAGTTATTATTATGGTTCAAATCGAATATTATTAAATGAAAACCGGCTACATTTTCGTCTAAGCTTAAGGCATTAAGTTTTTGAACAACAAAATAGAGATTTTAATGTTCAAATCAAAATGTACCTAAGCCTAAATATTAATATTTAATACAAAGTTTTTTTTAAAGTTTAAGTACAAACTACTTTAACAGTGGCGAACTTTTCACGAACATGTTTTTATTTGATGAATAATTTAATGCAGTCTTCTATTTTGAAAAACAAGCCAAGTCTATAATGGTTGACTTTGTACCTACTTAAAACTGAACGCAATCAACAGCAATCTAAATGACAATGACTGCTGATGACTAACAGCTCTTGAACTCAGTTAAGATGTAAAGATTTCGATTAGTTGAAATTTGCCATCAGTCATGTAAACCAAAAAAAGGTTTTTGTTGGCACCACATGTGACTGTTCCTAAATTACCCCGGGCTGATAAAATTTTCGTTTTTCTTAAATTACTTAAATATATTTGGGAAATGTGAAAATGGTACCCCCGGAGGGGTAGAGTTGGGCCCCGCCTCCACCCAGCCTCCATGATGCGCGTGCCATTGAAAACATGGTGGATTACAACACGAAGATTTCGGAAGAGCGTCTTAAAGAATAAAATAGCCGTTATTTATTTGATTCATTCACGAGAAACGTAATAAAATATTATACGTTAAGTAAGTACATCCAAGATATGCCGGTTGAGTCATTGAGTTATTACGTTATGTAAGAGAGTGATATATTACTGCGAACACATTATGAAAAAGCTTATTAAAATCGAAATGTGCCGTTGCTCATTACAAAAACTTTGAAGCTTTACTTGAGAGGCCAAAAGGCTTAAGTCAAGTTTTCTCAATTAACAGTGTTCCTAGAAGGTGGAAGTATGGATAATATCGAATAGGGGAGCATGGGCGAGGTCATGTCCAATCTTTTTATCTCTGAGCATGTCGGTGTTAAAATTTTTCAAAAGTTTTTACAACATTTCGTATTTATCTGAATATCGTACTCTTAACTAATAGCGTTAAAGCAGTCCTATTCTACACAAACAAATATTGTCGTTCTATGACACAACATACAATTTGTACCCTGTGGAACAAATTAACCTACTAAAAAGTCAGTATCGGAGAACATTATTAATTCTACTTCTACAATAACAAATACTACATCAAAAGATCTCTATTCTGAATCGAAGAATTAAACCAGTACATATTGAATATCGAATATAATATTACCCTAAAAGGAAATCTATTCCTGACTGCTACCTACGAGTAGCTCAATAGAATTTGTGCCAAATCAAAGAAAAATATGTCCATATTTTCTTCGTATTGGGGAAATAGGTCTGTAGATATATATTCATAATATTCATATACAACCTTTTCGGTAGTTTTCAATTAGATATACATATTCAGATTCCCGGCTATCTGATTGGCCGATCGCTCGGGTTTTGACAATGCTTTTCGATTACGAATATGGAAGGTCATATTTTTTTCGCTCTCTATAATTTTAAGAATGTTCCCGAGTCGGCATAACAACCATGGATAATGGTTTTATAAGGAAAATATTTTATTGGTTACGCAATAAGAATGCTTAGAAGTGTAATAAAATCTGTAGGTAAATATTGACTTCTTAGGTATCGTATTTCCTTTGCGACTAAAGGCTCGAACAGACACAAGCGATTAATCGCGCTGCGACAACGAGCTAAGCTAATTTCCACTCTAAATGTACTGCGAATGGACCGCGACAAGTCGCCCCGCGCGATTAATCGTGTGTGTCTGCTCGAGGCTTAAAGGACACCGTTGCTGAACGCAAACGGCTACTGAAGCAGTCTGACGGGGTCCCTACAGAGGGCCCTTTGGCCCTCCTGGCGGAGTCGCAGGAACAGGGCGCGGGACAGGCCCTAGAACGTAAAGGGCTATTGAATGAACACCGTGGATTTTAGTCAGTACGATTCCAACAGTTCCTTCCATGACTTACTGAGGGAGATGATTCATGTGATGAAATATCCACGATAATAAAAAAATAAATAAAACTGATAAAGAAAATAATCCAGGATACAGGTGTCTGTTAGTTATTTTATCAATATTTACTTGAACGGACTAGATTGTCATTTATTAACCCGCTGGGACGTGGCTTGTGTCGGTAACAAACAGGTTGGTTTAACTATAAACCCCAAGACAGTAATCTAGACAGGATAAGAAAAGTCTGTTTTTCTAGATCTCATTAATGTGCAAATTCTTTGTTTTTTTTTTGTATCTCTAACCTTTTACTTTTGTTTATTACAGAAAGCTTCTTGGTATTGTAAAAAATATGATTTCACTTCTCTTCCCAAACAAAACGTATTCGCAGAAATTGTTTTCTTTTTTTCAGGGACACTGGCAGAAACTTTTGTTACTTTCCAATGAAATTTCAACGCACGTACTCAAGTTTTGTAACAAAAGAATTTTTCGCAGTGCCTACCTAATAAACAAAAATAACAACCAAAAAAAATTATCTACCTGATAGATTACAATTACTATTATTTTATCACAAGATAAAACAAAATAATAAGGAATGTAGTAGGTAGATACGCCATGAGAAAAAAACATGAATTTGTGAACATACTACCTACTTATGTTATTGAAATTATCGTCCTACCCGTATTTACTATGACGCGACCCGACGTGACGCAATGATAGCAACAACGCGTTTTGAAATAATGAAGACAGTGATACCAACACATTGATCGCGATCCTGTTCTCCTAGTACTTTCTGTTCAGATTCCAAATCGTGTTCTCTTTTCCGTAATTTTATACAATTGTTTGTGCCTATGTCTATTTGTATAACCACATCAATATTAGCTAATAACTATGCCACGACTCATCCGAACATGCGGATGAGTCGACCCCTTTCATTTCTTGAAGGGTGACGTTTCAGCCTCAGATGTAATATTGCGGATGTTTTTACACCTCCAGTACCTAAGTCGACGCAATGATCCTGGAAATGTGTTCTCTTCGTGTAGAAAATCTAATAAAATCCATTTTTTTTAGTTTTGAGTCGCTAAAAGCTGTCTCGCGTCATCGGTAAAATGTGTATATTTTTGTGTACTAAAGAAAGTTGGATTTTGAGTCGCTCTGTTGAAATATGCGCGCAGCGTCGCGTCACAATCTGAATTGACCCTTATTCCACTGATTGACGTAACCAGACTAATTAACTCCCAAAATCTGCATCCGAGACATAAACATCGTTACGAGCCGAATTATATTCATCGACCGACACATTTATTATGAAACCAGGAATATAAACATTCCTTAAACTCCCATAACTCTAGTTTGCCCCAATTTCAGCATATGTTTTGAGAAAAAGAAAACTTTACGTCTTAAAATCTTTCGCCCCAGTTACGAACACCAACGTAAAAAGCTTCGACTTTTAAAGAGGTTGTGAAGTTTAAAACTTTGTTTAGGTACCTAAGAAGTGTAAATAAGAGTAACTTCTGACGAGGTTCAAGAAGAAGCTGAGAGAATATTACAGTTCTTTAACCGGGACTTTAGTGACTATCAGGAATTTATAATCGGCAAGCAGCCTGCCCCGGCTTTGCTCGAGTTTCGGGTTCATTTTTGACCTACCCGGTGAATTTTGCGACAATTTTCCTCATAGGACACATTGTCCTGGCAATTACAAACATAAAAACAGCATATTGTACTTTTTCAATGGTTTTTATTCGTTACTAATTATCCGATTTGGTCCAGCGTTCCGAAGTTTTGCGCGTACATACGATTTTTCTTTACACTATATTTTCTAATATGTAAAGAAGATCAACTTGGCTGTAGTCGGAATATATTGCATTGCAATTCCAAGTACATAGTTTTAAAGATTTTTTTGGGCGAACAAACTTCGTTAGCTTACATGGATGAACCCACCATTTCATCACATTACAAATAGAGGGCAACACACAAAAAAATGTTTTTGCCTGTTTAGATTTAGCTAGTAAATATCTAGACTCAACTTCTTCTACCTAAGTATCGGAGCTCTCAGCCAATTCAAGTTTAGAGTTCATAATTCTCAAGTACTACAGTAAATAGGTAATTATTATATTGCATACATTTTAAGGACCTAAAAAAGCCTCCTGCAGACACACGCGATTAATCGCGCGGGGCGACATGTCGCGGTCCATTCGCAGTACATTTAGAGTGGAATTTAGCTTGGCTCGTTGTCGCAGCGCGATTAATCGCGTGTGTCTGCAGGAGGCTAAATGCGTAGGCACTTAAGTGCCTAAATATTCCTGATGAAAGATTTTAAGGATTAGGGCACTTTTGACGTGTACCTATGTTATAATTATGTGTAAAATACATAAAATTACCTATATAACAATTTTTACTTAAAAAGTGCATAACAGATTTTTTTCTATAGGTAATTTCTCCTCACACTCAGTGAGCACGAACTGATATTTTCAAATTCCTGCTTTTTTTGTGTATTTCGTATTTTACCGTAGCTAAGACACTAAACTGCTAGTATATGGGATACTGCGGTATCCACAAAGCTATCCTTAGCATGTTTTTGTGATATTATATCTATAATCTGATCAAAGGATAGCCATAGTTATGGAATCAACCAGCTGTCAGTTAAAGCTTTGAAATTTTAGGACTAAGGCGCTGAGCAAACGTGGGACTTAGGTAGTTGCCGACACGGCGACCATCACAGGGAACCGTAGTTCATAAGTACCTATGTGTTAAGTGATTTGATGATCGTGATTTGATATTGGTTCTATAGAAATTAAATATTTATGGGTAAATTGTATTTGACACAAGACACAAGAGTGTCCAACGTTTGCGCCCTGCCTAATGTTATTCTGTCGCTTTAGGTCAAGTGTAATTAACAAACTTATTGTGCAACGTCTAGTTCAATTGGTTCCCAACCTTTCATCCTATGCGCCTAAACTTATGGTTCTATAGAACAAAAAACATTGACCCACACTAGAAATTTCTTACGTTATTCCTTAAAAATAGTGCTATTTTTTTCAGGATTTTTCTCTATGCTCGTTTCTGTAAATGTAAGGGTCAAAATATACCGAGACGCGACGCTACGCGCATATTTCAATGAGACGACTCAAAAACTAACTTTATTTACTACACAAAAAGATACACGTTTCAGCGATGAAGCGACGCAGCGCCCTTTTTAATAGAGACTCAAAATGTTACTTTATTTACAACTCGAAAAGATACACATTTCCAGTATAAACTGACCCTATTAACGAAGGTCGCGGGACTTATTCCATTACCGTGACCCTGGAACGTAAAGGGCTATTGAAGGACACCGTCGATTTTAGTCAGTACAAGTCTGACAGTCCCTCCCGTCCTGCCTTGGGTGGGACGGACTCATTTGATGATTTTACCACGCTAAAAAAAAGCTATTAACGAATATCTCGAATCATACATATTTCAGAAAGGTTTTACCTAATGTACGAGCAAATGGGCATAATTAAATTTGCCAAGTATGATTAAATGTAGCATAAAATATAAATTCTAATTAGATAATAATATGTCTGCTTGAAGTTAAAATGAAGTTTGAGGTGCTTTCATAGTTTCTCGAGCAAAATTTTCAGTTGAGTTAGTTTTAATTAGGGAATTAACTAAAATGTATCATAAACCCGTTGAATATGCAAACTTCAAAACTTTATGAGACACTAAAAATATTTATCCATATTAATATTGTAAAGCTGAAGAGTTAGTTCGGTTGATTGCGCTAATCTCAGGAACTACTGGTTCGAATTGAAAAAATATTTTTGTGTCGGATAGTCCTTTTATCGAGGAAGGCTATAAGCTATATAACATCACGCTAGGACCAATAGGAGCTGAGCAGCAGGTGAAACAGCGGTGAACAGCTAGTTGTTAATAAAATGTGTTGAAATATTCTGTAACAATGTTCGCATGTCCGTGGTACATTAATTTTATTTAAATAAAGGCGACTTGAGGCCCAATTACGTCAAATATTTACTGTGAACTCGTTATGGAACATCCGAAAGTTGTGCGAAAAAAGGATTAGGGGAAATTAGATAATGTGATTAATGTGTTATGCTTATCTTTTTTGATAGAGGGTTAAACCAGAATTGGGTCGCGGGATTATCTAAGCAGAACACCTCGGCTCTGCAACGCAAAGGGCAACCGATGGAACAGAGTGGGCTATTTGTCAGTAAAAGTCAACCACGTCGAGGAACTAATTAGATTTTATACCACCGAAAAAAAACGGTAAAACCGAGATAAATTATGCAGTGTTACTCTAGTAGTAGTAGTTAATCGCATAGTATTATTTCATTTATCTATCTAGTAACTATCGAAGTCTCTAACTACTACAAAATTGACACTATCGCATAACTCTGTGCCATTGCGTGAAGGTAAGGTGCTATTGAAGTTTTTGCGGGACGGATGTCCTCTCCTATATCGTTCCACATCATCTGTTCTAAACGTAATGTATATGGATCAGGCAACTATTAGCTATATGGGATAGATGTGCTAGATGTCCTCTATATTTTTCAGTAAAAATCGCCCAATACTCTGGAAATATCTAGGATAGTATTTTTAGGTACAAAACAAGAGTATTTTACTTTTGTATTGATAGATATGAAGTGATTTCAAAAAGGGAGGCGTTTATACCGGCTTTACCTAAAGATCGACTAAAGCCTCCTGCAGACACACGCGATTAATCGCGCTGCGACAACGATACAAGCTAATTTCCACTCTAAAAATACTATGAATGGACCGTGACATGTCGCCCCGCGCGATTAATCGCGTGTGTCTGCAGGAGGCTTAAGGGTTTGAATAATAACACTAGTAAAATGACATCTAAATAGACGCTGGTCATGACAATGTTGCATCAGCAGACTTAAGAAAATCAGTATTTTGTACAGTATAGTGAGATGTGGAAAGGTACAAACAACTCATCAATTTACCTTAAAAGTACCAGTCCCCTTAATCGATAGATTACCAGGATACAGGATCAAACCTGTACAAAAAGTATTTATACAAATAAAACAGCTTTACTGCTAAAAGCATATTTTGCGGCAACTCATTCAAATACCACCATAGTTTACAGGTCAAACTAAATACAACCACGAAAACCCCAGTTACTGAACCCAAAACATAAACAACATCATCATTAAACAGAACACAGATGTTCCAGAACATTCCTTAATTAGTTCGTACTAAATACCTCAATTTCGGCTAGCTCAGGTATTTGAATAACGGGACAGACTCGAAATATCATAACAAAGATAAACAATGAAGGAGTCTGGAGTCTGTATTAACCTACTCTGGACTGCGGGTCTTAAACCGCCACTTTAGCAATGTTGGTCTTTTACAATGTTGATAATTGTTCTTTATCATCAATTAGATAGAATACTCTTTATTATGCACACCATACAAATTACAGAAATATCTAATTCACAATATCTTTTAAATAGCGTTAAATGGGTGGTCTTATCGCTAAAAGCGATCTTTTCAAGACAACTTTTGCATGGATTTGAGAAAGAATGAGAAGTCATCAATTAGGTAAGTAAACCATAGTAGAGTCAGCTTCAGAAAAAAATCACCCCTTTGGTAGTCACATATGGGTATGTAACTACCAAAAAAGGGATGACTTTTCTCCGAAAAAGCTTACCGTACTCTATTACCTGATCAATAAAATAGAATATACCATTTTACGAATATAATCTAAATTTTGTTAGCAACGTTGCTAAAGTGGCAGTTTAGGACCTGCTGCTCGTGTAATCTCATTCACGATCATGACATGGGACGACATGCCATTTACGTTATTTGGTATGTATACGACACGAGAAATACGAATACAAAATCGTATTTTCGACTTCTGAATGACAGATTAGAAAAAGGGGGTCGATACCTCGAAGAGCGAGCGTTCGTAAAGAAATCACATGCGTACTTGACGACCGGTTATCGATTGTAATCTATGAATATGTTGCCCTTTGAACGATATTTCAGTATTGGATAAAAATAAAAACAACAATTTCGTGAAGTTTCGCTTCAGGAGAAAATAGCCATCTTCCAAGCGAACTGATGAAAAACGGTCTTTACAAATCAGGTGAAAGACATAATGTGGGTTAGCAGGAGTACCTTAAAAGGGGATTTAGGCCCTGGAATGCTAAAGGCAATCGAAGAAATAGGTGGCTTTTTAGTCAGTATGGCACTGCGTCCATTTCAACAGAGCATAATTTTATAATTTGACTAACCCCAAAAATAAATAAAAAGAAAATAACCTAAAACAACGTGAAGAATAAATAGGTATTAACATTTCATGTAAGAAATTGCTAGCTTGCTGTCTTTACATAGGCGAGGAAAAAGATTACATTATCAATCTTCGTGTGGGTTGAGAATCGACCCGAAGATTGACTGCTAGTTGAAGGTCAATGAGGATTTGTGATTGAAGATAGTCTTGTCAATCAAATAAAAGATAATCATCATCATATATATGTCTTTTGCCAACTATGCTGGTCGGCTACCATAGAATGGACCTAGCCGCGTAGACAAGAATGACTATTGAGGGTCAACGTTTATCTAGGGGATCAGATGCAGCTAAAAATCGGTATTTTAGGTTTAATCCACGTTCGAACCCCGCGATCTTTATTCACATGGAGCGACTAGAATTGAGACATTAACCGTCAAACTTAAAAAAATTAAACACCTGTTGAACACTTGTCTTAAAAACTGACTTGAAACTGCAAAAGCGGCAGTTGACACTTTGGTTAAACTTAAAAAAAAAAGTTGTTGTGTTAAAAGGTGAAACTTGATTAATTGAAAGACTATTTTGATGTAAATACTGCCCGATTCTTCGCCGGAAACACCACGGTATAATAAAAACAAAATATACAGTGTGTCCGGACACGAGTTAGCGATACTTGAAAGGGATATTATAGATTCATTTTTATCGACAAAACTGCTTTTAAAAAAATTCTTACTCCAACACCTCGCGAATGCCGGCCGTTTAAGTTTTTTGATTTCTCAAACTAGGGTGTGTACAATAAAATGCAAATATCTTTAAATCCAAGCGACCTACATACATGCAAATGACTTTATTGCAAATTTAAATGTTAAGGCTTTTCAAAAACTTGCAAAAGTTTTCTAAATAATATGTAGAAAGAACCAAAAAACGTGGGCAAACACGAAATTGTACACAAAAATTACTGAATATTTTCACATTTTATACTCTAGCATGAAAAGTACCCCTGTGTTTTGCTTAGGTGTTTGCATTAAATTAAAAGTATTTGAGTTAGGCTATAAAATGGTATCAAAATTATTTCTCTACGTCAAGTACTTTAGGAGTTATTCTTACTTGAACATAACCCTTCCTTAGCGAATGTACCCCAATATTACAGTTGTCGCATTCTTTGGGCGAGCTAAATCGTTTCAGTGTAAATTTATGAGCTGTCATTATTAACCACCATGTAAATGATCCCAACGAATCACCCATAAACTGAAATGGCCCATTTTTTAAATTTATTCAAAGAATTTTTTTTCATAAAGTAAACAAAAAATTTATTATTTCAGTTTAATGGTGGTTCGTTGGGATCATTTACATGGTGGTTAATAATGCCAGCTTATAAATTCACGTTGAAACGGTATAGCTCGCCCAAAGAATGCAGCTTAGCTTCTGTAACATTGGTGTTACATGCGCTAAGGAAGGGTTATGTTCAAGTGAGAATAACTCCTAAAATACTTAACGTACAGTGATAATTTTGATATAATTTTATAGCCTGACTCAAATACTTTTAACTTAATGCAAAAACCTAAGCAAAATACAGGGGTACTTTTCGAGCTAGAGTATAAAATGTGAAAATATTCATTGCAGTAATTTTTGTGTACAATTTCATGTTTGCCTACGTTTTTTGGTTCTTTCTACATATTATTTAGAAAACTTTTGCAAGTTTTTGAAAAGCCTTAACATTTAACTTTGCAATAAAGTCATTTGCATGTATGTAGGTCTCTGGGATTCAAAGATATTTGCATTTTATTGTACATACAACAGTTCGACAAATCAAAAAACTAAAATGGCTGCCATTCGCGAGGTGTTGGAGTAAGAATTTTTTTTAAAGCAGTTTTGTCGATGAAAATGAGTCTATAATATTCCCTTCAAGTATCGCTAACTCGTGTCCGGACACACTGTATATTTATGTACCAAACACCAAAACCAACACGCCATCCTAAATCAATATAGGTAGATTAGCGTAATAAAAAAGCAACTGATTTGTTTGTGAACAAAGCAAATGAACACAATGAGTCAACAGGGGTGAGTTTGAGGTCGCCAGCCTAAAGTCACCCCGATTTTGCAATATACGCAATGTGGCGATGACAGTGACCCTTCCTAGTAACCACATTGTTTGAGACGGACCATCAGAGGCCCCATTAGGACTTTTCCATACTTTTGTGACGTAAAGTAAACTGGAACTTTAAAGTTAATTTGAACAAAAACTTTGGCTTTTACATTTATCCATACACAAAACGCAGTAAATACTTAAATTACGCTGAAAATAAAATACAGATTTCTTGTGATGAAGACTTATTAGGCGCGGGCCACACAGAAGAGACGTAAGACGAGGACGCGTCGCGGACGACATGCTCAAATGTATGAGAGTCGCGCACGCGACGCGTCTCTTCTGTGTGTTTTACGTCGCGACGCTTCTATACATTTTGTATGAAAGAGACGCCGAAGAGACATATGTCTCCGCCCCGTCTGCGTCATAGAAAAGACATAAGTCTTTTCTATGTGTCCTGCGCCTTACTGCGATATGCTGCTAGATATTTTGTTAAACATTTTCGGCTTTTTTTATTAAAAATTAACTAAAACCTAAAAAAATAATTAAAAGGTTGTGATGTTAAACTTGACACGTACTGCACCCCGCTGGTGCCCCCAGTAATTCACATTTTTGTCAGATCGCACGCAGCGATCGAATTTATAGTCCTCACCACCAAATTCGTACATAGCGTAAACAATGACCCTACTCACACTTTACGAAAATTTGACGGGCGAAAAGCCTTTGTGAGACTGGTCAGTTTGGAATTATTTATGGTCCAGATAAATCTCTTTTTAGAGGGTGCGATGTGAGGATTTATGATTTAATCTTTTGGCTTTTGACAATCTCATCATCGGAGATGGAAGATAGATTTTGAGCTGACACAGGAATAGATACTGATGTCACGATAACTCACAAAAATACTACCAGAACAAGAAGGGGTCGCGGGTCTGTCTTCAAAGGTCACCGCTGCCCTGGAACGCAAACGGCGTTTAAAGGAACAGAGTAGTTTATAGTTAGTAAGAATCTGACAGCAGACGAGTCCTGGTGTAAAGACCGCGTACCGGCAAGCGTAATATGGGAGGCGCTTCTCCCATTTAGATGCACCAACGACCTTAAAAATGTGGCTGAGTCAGACTGGATGTGGAAGGCGGAGAAAGAACAGGGTGATGTTGCGCAGCCTGGGAGAGTCCTATATCCCAGTATTGGACTGCGATGGGCTGAGTAATTAAAGAATCTGAAAGTCCCTTAGTCTCCTCTCGGGGCTCAGAACACACAAAAAGAAAGGGTCAGACAAAAAAGAAGACGGTTGAGTCAATGCTTTAGAAACAGACTTTATAAAAGTTTTAGGTAAGGAACAAAGAAGCATTGCAAAATTCGCATTTATTAGACACAACAGAGACGTAGAAGGTAGAAACACTGTTACATGTTAGTTCGCCCAATATTTACAAAACGTCTGTAAGTAAACGTGCGGAATTTTACCGATTACGCAAACTTTCCGCAGACAGAAACTGAAACGAAAAAGCTAGACGATATAATCTTATTACTTCTAATCGAAGTTTATTTCTTCTTTGTGATAGTCTAGCTAGCGACAGTTATGTACTATTTTTAACCCCATTCTATCACTACACGAGGTTCTTGTATCAATAAAATCAAGACGCAGTAGTAGACTACAAAACTTTAATGTGATGAGAGTGCAAGTGCATTTCTTCTTTGTTTTAATTTTTCATACGTTCCAATGCCTTTATTGCAGTAAACAATTCATCATACCCAGCTATTTTTGAAGCGCTTTGTTGTCATTACTCTTTGGTCTTTGATATCAGAAATTCTGACATGCACTTTATTACTATCTGATAATGTCAAAACACTGTTGACTCATTTTGTTTGCCATATTCAGGATTATTTTGCATATTAAATGAATATGGTGACGTGTTTATATCATACTTTTCGAGGAACCTGTGGACTGCCAGACAGGTTTATTATAAACATGCATACAATGAATGGTAAGCACAAGTGATAATCAAGTCACTTGGCTCCAAGTCAAATTATTTCACAAACCAAGCAACGAACAGTTTACAACTCAGTTAACAACCACGATTTTAGATACGTTTCCAAGTAATTCAACCGGGCGTGTTTTGATTGGAATCCGATTTAAATCCATAAATTTTTGTCCAGAAATTGTAAAGTAAAACAGCACCGATTTATAGATACTTTCAACCAAACAAGTTTCCACGATATCTTTTTTTCTATGCGTTTCTGGCAGCATTCCAAATACCTGGATCAGGGCAATTATTACGTCAGATTTATGATGTTATAAATTATTAGTATGTAGTGAACCGATAATATTTGTTATTTATGATTGAAATTAATAAGGGCATCAAACTTTTAATTAAAAACATTGCGTTTACTCTGGAGAAACGTTTTCTTTCGTAATAGAGGCGGATAGGGATAAAATCTAAATTAAGTTAGAAACAACAGACGGAAATATAGACAAGGCTAACAATCTTGTTTTTCTAGTTACCTCAAATAGAGTGTTAAGGCTTTTTAACTATGATAAGAAATCTGCAAAATATTCAATAGTTATTCGATTTACTTGTCGAGTTTTTTGGTCTGGAAGAAATGGAAGCCAGATAAGCAGATATTTGAAGGGACGATGACATCGTTAAAAGATGAAGGGAAGCAATGAGCGAGGTTGCCGTGGAATCAAAAGAACACATTCAAAAGACAGATCATTTTAGTTTGATCTAGATTGAAGAAAGTGTTCGATAACTCGATATTCTCGAGACATAAAATGCATTGAGTGTTAGTACGCTTCTCATAAACATGTCTCATATAGGAAACGCAACATAAAAGATAAAAGGAAGAGAACAATAAAATCGTCGTAAACACGAATGAATGCACGTAAACCACTAGATACTTGACGTTGCAATGGACTTAGAAGAGGCCGCAGTGGCGAGATTAACGATGGTTAACAAAGACAAACAAAAACATGCCAACGTTGGTTGCCAAATTGATTGTATTACCAAAACGGTTTAGTAAACTTGGCCATGTGTTGGCAAAACAATAGAAACAATTTCTAATGATTCTCCGGTGTATGTAAACAATTGTACAAAGGAACAATGCCCAAACATGACTGATCTTGGTGTTCAATTTAATCTTTGACTTTGAGAATACAACGTTTTTTTTTGTCTGAATGAAAAGTTAATCGTTAAAATCTTCAGAGTAATGAAATACCGACTGTTCTGTCTAGAAAATATCCGATTCTAAAGTATACTTCTGTCAGGCAACCTTAATATTGTACGAATGTACCGCAGTAAAACCGGACCGGGGTTACAAAAATGTCCGTAGTAAATCTTTGAAAAACCTTTGTCGTGTCCAATACTATGTGTATTCCGCGAAATATAGCGTCGTCTATCAATTTTGGTCCGTTTACTGTTGTATTGAGAATCGCTATATACTTTTATTTCTGGCTATACCGCTGTGTTTTCAGACTATATCTATCCGATTTGGTATTTTCCATTTCGGCTGCAAAAACTAATGAACCTATTACTTGTTATGTTTACTCAACCGTTTTCATCAATTTGTAAAATTAAAAGCAAGCAAATTAAACTAATGTTTGGTCATAATTTAATTACAACGTGAATTCAGAATTTGATCGCTTCAATGCCTATTCATTGAATATATAATTTAGTTCTGCGATTAAGGATCACAGATCAAGTATTCAATTTAAATCTAAGGCTCTGGAATGCTTTTACAAAACAATTCTTAGATATCCAATTTGCGAAACATGTTTCTAACAAATATATTTCAAGGATAAAGACTGGATTATCGAGTCTTCATAATATAATTTATCTTTCATTTTCTGGGGACGCAGCAGCACGAATTTTCAGCTTACGAAGATTAATTACATTGACGAAGGCGTATCGTTAATCGCTCCGAAAACATGATATTTACCGTGAACGCATACCGAGTTATCGGTTTTTTATCGGTTACAATTCGGGGACTGTGCGATGGAACTACAAGACGTATGTCAATGCGCCATAGGTACCATGGAAAACATCCCACCCCTACGTACAAATCGTTTTGAAAATACTTGCACTGTGCGCACACTGTAACAAGTATAAAAGAAGTTTTAGAAATATTGGAGACAGAATTCTAAGAAGTAGAATTCCCTGCTAGAATCATTGTTTCCTGATAGCTACAACATTGGGATCTTCAAATCAAGAGTAAACAGGTTGTTCTAAGCTAGAGTGCTTCAAATTGTTTACCATTAGACGAAATGGTGATCAAACACGAGTCTATCACAAAATAAAAAGTTATACAGCTTATATCTCCGAACAAATAAAATCATCAGAACATTAAAGTTCGGAGAGGAGTTCGGAGATCTGCGCAGACTCACATAAATTTTCGCTCCATAAAACTGAGAGGCCAACATGACGTTGAACGCAATACCTCCGTAATGGCAGATTAAGTTCCACAATAAAATTAATTACGAAATTATTACCTATCTGCCATTTTACATTTGCAGTAAAACTGACGCCATTTTGTGTGGAATACGGGTCAAGGTTTCACTGCATTTCTCTTAATGATCGCTAAAATGCAATTAGGAAACCGACAGGTTTTTTACTATTTGAAAGGCTTGGAGTAAGATGGTATTTAAAACTTGGTTCTCTTTATTGAATAAGTTAGTGGCACAGTCGACTTATATGGTTAATTGAATCTTCCTGGAATCAATTCATTTGATTTAAAAGAGTTGAATCAGTAACTTTTGCAACTTTTAATGGAGGCTGTATATACTCTCACTGAGAAACTCCTACGGTCAGCTCCAACGACCATTTATATCTAGACGCCTCATGCACGATCTGACTAACGAAAATATTCTGTCAAGTCGCTGAGGTACGACGTAAGCGAGGGGGACGGGGTACTGCGTCCTGATTGGCTAACGGGGACGGGGTCTGCGTTCTAATTGGCTAACTCAAGGTCAGTGCGACGAGGGGACTCACAGGAGTGGTCGATTCACGACGGTTATAAGATTTTTTTACCTAATGTGTTGACAGACATCGGTCGCCTGTGATTAGGAGTCTAGATATAAATGGTCGTTGGTCAGCTCAGACCGAGACGAGACGCTGCGCGCACATATCAATAGAGCTATTCAAAATCTAACTCTATTTCCTACACGAAAAGATACACCTGTCACAACCCAGCGCGGCGCAGCGCTGCATTTTATTGGCGACTCAAATCTAACTTTTTTCACTACATGATAAGATACACATTTGCAGTATCGTTGCGTCACGTCGTCGCGTCGCTTCGCGTCTCGGTCTGAACTGACCCCTAGTCCATAAAGATTAGATCACAAAACATCAATCAAATTCTCAACTTTGATAGTTCATCAAGAACGTAGTCATTAAAATTCCACATTGCAAAATTCTTCTTCTAACTAAATAATCAAATTCTTTATAGACACTTAAAATAAAACGCTGAATCTCGAGTCAATATTAATAAAAATATTTCAACGGGGCAAAGTTTAACTAATAGAATTACAAAACCCGTCTGTCAGCTTGGTTAACCAAGAGAGACATTTTAAAAACAATCGAAATACATATTGTCTCTTTCTAAACGCGAACATTAGAGGAGGCTAAAAGATAAATTTTCTAATGAAAATTGTGAGAGATATCGAAGCAGGCGGCTGTACTCGGGTAAAAATAATGGCCTGAATGACGTGGGGTCGCAAGTTCGTAGCCCGTTCAGAAGGACGTTAACCTCTACGTAGTATTGCAAAATTGTAGCAAACTAAGCTATTTGCGAAACGATCGAATGATTTCAATGATTAAAGAGTTTGATTTAATTTTGAAGTGTTGTAGTTTGTTGACTGTTCAGTTGAAATGGATAGCTGACTTGATCCTTTAATATCATTTGGTATGAAGTTGAGATGTCATCCAAAGATACGATTGACTCGATGTTCTTGCCCCTATAACACCATCAAGCCTCATTTAGAGGTTGCAAGCGAGTTGCATGTAAAAACTACATTGCAGACTAACTGGAAAATAAATTCAGTTGATCAAACAAATATCGCAATGTAGTCAAACTTTCATGCAATTTCCAGGCCTTTATTTGAAATCGGTCTAACAGCTATTTCTCCCCTTTCAATCAAAGCTCAAATATACTCCTTTCTCTTTCATATTATACCAAGTTCTGAAGACCAATAACTTGACTGCGATGAACTGGACTAAAATAGAGCTTTATATTCTCCTCGATATATTTAAAGATTCCCTTGGGTCTACGACCGCACGAACCCTATTATTCACGCTGTTCATCAATCCGTCATATAAATTTTTCTTACGCATTGAAGCCAAAAAATATACTGTTCTGAAAAATGGCGCCAAGTTTTTAAGTAAAATTATATATTCAGTTGAAGATGAACAATGCTCGCTTAATGAATAAAATACTAGTTGACGAATAGCAGTGTAATTAGAATAACTAAATTAAAATGAATAGGCGAATAATAACTAAGGCAGTAATTTCTAATTAAGGCTCGTTCATATTCCTCGTAACATCAAGCCTAATGGATGTAAGTGCGAGAATTTTCCGGAGTGGGAGAAAATTCGTGTGGAACTTAAGCTCGCCCACATCCGACTCATTATTTACGAGTTACGACAGTTTCGTACGACAAATAATTTTACGCGCCGCCGCCCGTCTACTTATAAAGGTCTGGACAGACGAGGGACTTTCGTTAGATCCGATCGAGGTTGTCCCTTGCCGTCCTCTTCAGTGACGTCCTAAGCCGCGGCTTCTAGTCCATAGGGTGTACTTTGCGTGTAGCCACTTAGATATTAAGTTTATTAGCTACATTTAAGGCATCCATAGGAAAGGTAATTCGATTAAGCAGCCGACTATCTTCAGGTTTAGGTAATTGCGAGATTTGCCATTCATGAAAAAAAGAGGTCTGTGTAACGCAAAGAACCACGATGTCTGGACATACAGCACGAATGTAACGCACTCTGTTTTCGACTGAACACAGAGTAAGTGGATAATATTTACCATCGACACGCTGAAAGAAGAATGACTATGTATCCGCCGTCTCACCATGCAAAAGTAGATACTTCGTCTTTGACCTACTCTTCCAAATTAAATCATGTGCATAGGCGCCTTAACGTTCCTTTTGGACTTTGGGGACCCCGTACTTTTGCCAATGTAACTCGATAATTTTGTGACGGTCAAAAAAGTGTCCCAACAAAAAAGTGTCGCTATCTACGCAAGCCCTAAGACAGCTGTGGTCAACTTGCCGCTTTTATAAGCCATCATTCTCCCTAAGGATTCTGGTTATTAGTTGGAGTATTTTTCCGCGCTCACTCGCACAGCATAGGTCTCGTGAGGACGCAATCTAATATTAGTAAATTACTGGTGAAGGGGCGTGACCTTTCTAGCAAGTTTCCACATTAACTGCATGACCTATTTGAGAAATGATTCGAATTAAGAGCGCAATCATTAGTGTTGGTTTTAATTATTTTTTATTAGTTCATAAGGCAATGTTGACTGCCTCCTTTGTTTACTGTTGAGTATGTCTTTGTTTGGATTTCTTGGTCGGCCAATGTTTTACTGGGTCATTTGAGTTTTTCTGCCAATTTAAAGCCTTCCACCGAGGATATGAACTGGCTCCGACTAGCCATAAACTCGTCACCGATTAAATGGGACTACAAAAATTTCCTTTACATCTTTCTATTTTTTTGTGCCTCAGCATATGCTAATTAATCTCCTCCTCAAAATCTTCCAGGAAATTTTATCCTGTGCCCCTTCAAACCATCGCTCGTGCAACACGTCCAAGGCATCTCGCTACCTCTCTCTATGCGCATTCCATCCTCAGGCACTCATTGTGAGGAGATTTTTGCCTAGAGGTCATCCCTCTTGCGACTGACGTGGCCCCTGAATATGTCTACTGGTAGAAATTGGATGTTTTACTAGGGTAACCCCTGAATAATCCTTAGAGGATTACAAGCGCGATGTTACGGTAGTTAATAAAGCAATGTCTACGGATTTGCATAGCATTACCCGCTTTATTGTAGTTTTGATGAGATGTGATATGAAACTCGTTTATTTTATGATGACAGAATCGTTATGTAATTTAATATTCATATAATACAATAATCATGGTAATTGCATGAGGATTATCGCGTTTAATTATCGGGTATTTGTCTACCAGGATTATTCATTTCCAATCACTGGGTACCCGCCCAGGCACCCATAATCTACATAGGTCTTTATAAAAATATTGATATTGATACGTGAAGAGAAAACTTTATACTACCCCTTTTTACAAAAAATATGCGGAAGCACTACCTATGAAAAGTTTATGTGAAGAAAGAGTGCTTAAAGCGAATATTTTTATGCCATAGAAATAAATATTAAATTAATAATAACTACATTACACACACTAACATGCGTTCGATTGTTTACATTGTAAGTCTCATTTATTTACTTATTAATAAAAAACTTTTTAAAAAAAAATGTAACCGCCTTCAAAAACAACCACAAAAAAGGGTAAAATAACCTACAAAATAACTTTTCTTTCAGAAGTCGGTGCCTTTGTTTTTTTTCATTTCATTGTTTTTTTGCCACCGACTTCTGAAAGAAAAGTTATTTTGTAGGTTATTTTACCCTTTTTTGTGGTTGTTTTTGAAGGCGGTTACATTTTTTTTTAAAAAGTTTTTTATTTTACTCTTTTTAGTTTAAATATTCAACTCAAATTCTTGTCAAATAAAATAAATCATTCTCTCTCAAGTGCACAATAAGCTAATAAAATTCCCTATCTCAAAAACTACTGAACCGATTTTGATGAAACTTGCAGTTTTCCGTAAGTTGAACAATACTTAGTACTACAAAAAAAGAATTACTAAAATCGGACCTGTAGTTCCAGAGATATGCGAACACAAACTAAATCAGTCGATGCCTACTCCAAGCCGTTGAGGAGTTGTACCTTCCATCATCAGCTCATCCACCTGAGATGATGATTATCAGATGCAAATACTTGAACAGCTTTAGAAAATATATGAAAATGGTACTATGTGCCTATAAAATTTGAAGGTTGCCCTCGATTTCCCTGGGATTCCATCATCAGATCCTGACCTGATGATCATGGGACCAATTGGAAAGTATACCCTTTCAAACAAAAGAAAAAATTTCCAAATCGGTCCAGGCGTCTTCGAGAAATCGGGGAACATACATATAAAAAAAAAAAAAAAAAAAAAAAAAAAAAGATTCCGACGAATTGAGAACCTCCTCCTTTTTTTTGAAGTCGGTTAAAAAAGGTAGCACAAAGTTTTATACTACACAGTCGACAATTTCTAGTTGACCAGTAAGGGCGGGTTCATATCTGTATCCGCGACGGATGTTCCGTCAGATATGAACCCACCCTATGGGGGGGGGGTTCATATTATCTAACGGAACATTTCTAACTGTAAATGAATTATGGTCGTATTTCGACCAATGAGCGACCACTTATAAGGTTTATTTTATAACATCAACAACAGTAATTCTCGACAGTACCAGGCATGTAATCATCCGTACCTTTTCATATTAATTCCATTAATGTATAAAATAATAAACCATGTTATTACATTGTAAAACTGAGCCCTAGTTGCTGCTTTTCAATTATGAATCCAAACAGTAGCAAAATACGAGTCTATTTTGAACTTGAGAAGGTTGTACTAACGTTGACACAAAAACAGGCTGTGTAAATACAGACATGGGTATAAATTATACAGTGTGTGGTAAAAGCACAAATAAGTATGGACGAGGCAAATACGAGCCGTACTACACAGTACTTCGTAGGCGAAAAAATTCGTACAAAGGAAAAATATATTTTGGAAATCAGGACTGCAGTACCCGTTTCGGAAACAGTGTGCTGGAAATAATATTGTACCATAATGCTATCAGTCGGAAGCAAACCATTTCAAGAGCTTTTTATTGTTTTTAATAGAGTACAGACCAACTTGTAATAAGACTTCTGATTTTGAGCTAAACCTAGAGAAGAGGCGAAAGGAGTTTGGATAAGTAAGGATCGTATCAGGCGTCGAACTGTAATTTCTGTCAAGGGTAAAAAACGTGGGGTGCTAAGACAGGAAACCTCCACGTGCGCCCGTGGACTGGAGTTCCCTCTCGGATACGACCGGGGGGAAGACCAGTTTTTCGGGACGGTTGCACCCTGGGATGCGGGCAAAAACTCTTCCTTAGGCACTGTGTGCCTAAGGGGTCTCTTTGCCCGTATGCGAATAGCCTGTCGGGTGGACGCTCTAACGCGTGTCCCTCTGATTAACAGAGGGCACAGCGGCGGAGCGGGCTTGCGGACGGTGAGTAATGGGTAGCTCGCCGTCCGACCAAGGACCAAGCCCGGGTCGGTGGCACGTCGTGTCGTGTTTCGCGCGTGCCTTCGGGGAGTTGTCAGCAAACTGACGGGGCCCCTTATGGGGCCAAATGCCCCGGAACGTAAAGGGCATCCGAAGGAACACGGGTGGATTTTAGTCAGTAAGAGTCTGACAGTCCCTTCCGCCCCACACAGGGCGGAAGGACTCATTTGATGATTTTACCACCTAAAAAAAAAAAGGGTAAAAAACGTGGATTTATTATATAAGTTGTATAGATAGGATTGATGGATTTTAAAAACTTCGAAATCTTCTAGAAGTCACTAAAGACTTAAAAGTTCTTCTTGCTAAAGTCATATTTAACATTTCAAATGCAAAACATAAGTAGCACATTTAACATAACCCCACGTTCAAGTGAAGACTAAATATGAAGCATTTTTTAAATACAACGTGGAGATGTAAAGTAGTTTTAATATTTAATCATTTTATGTGGACACTTTTATACAAGTTCACGCAGAATTTTATCATTTATTTAAAAAGAGAAAACTCTGGGGCAGTAAAATTACAAAGCTAACAGCTAGAGAGAGAAAAAAAATTACAACGAGGGTTGAATAAACAGATATTTCTACACGAGTGCTCCTGCGGTTGATCGCATAGAAAATTCAACTAAAATTCTAGTCCCAAGCAAACATTTAGTCTGACGTCAAATTACACGTGTTGTTTTTCTACAAACGTTTTGAGAAATGTTTTGTGTTTATCGAATCGAGATAATAGCCCCTTTTCTATAGAAGGTTCAATAAACATGACCTTGAACGATTTCTATAAAACATTTCTCATTTATCTCCGAATAGGATACAAGGGTAAGCCACAAATAAATTTGCAATGGAAAACAGTCAACAGGGGAACGCTGAAAACACTATAAAAAGGTCCCAGTTGGTATCCTAAGCAAATTAATTCTAATTTCATGAACACCCTTTGAAAATGTTAATATATAGGCTATCACTCAATTTATTAACTTCAGACAGTCATTGACCAGCAATGTACCTTTGCCCAAGTAAATAAGTTCACCCTATTTCAATTCTTAGCCGAGACTAAATATTTTCTGTCAAATAATGTAAGAGTAAAATTGAAGCGAATTTCTAAAGAACATCGTCAAAAATAAAATGAAGTATAATCGTGCGCTCATAAAGACATATTAATGTGATGGTAACGAAGCAGAAATACATTAAGACGAACTATAAAACGACGTTGGAAGAATTGTGAACCTCTAGGTTAAAATTACATGGGAACTACGCTTAAGACCACCTATTCAAATTTCAATGGGAACAGATAAGGTCACAGTCACAAAACGCGGTTAGATAAGACACTATTCAGAATAGGTAAATGAGCAGTTGTGAATGGGTAAGCTTACATCCCCTTTGGCCTGACCCGGATCTATGATTTTTTCGAACTGGGGCGAAACTTGTTGGTGCTGCAGGCTTTCAAATTCATAGTCAAAAATCTCCAAAAAAATTGTTACTAGGCCTGTAGGTCAATAAATTTTTGTTCTGTTTAGCTACTGCCCCGTTCAGCTCATGTAGTCCCTAGTTGGCACATTATCTTGTATAAATATTATCTTCGCGTACATTATTCACAAGTTAATAAATTAATTTAGGATTTGTTCAAAAACCAACTGGGTGTTATAACAAACGTGTAGATGTTAAGCGATTAGGAGTATGCGTCCAGCAAGGATGATTATGATTTGGCGCCCCCAGAAGTTGACGCCTGAGGCACGTGGCCCGCCTGCGGCTCCCTAGATCCGGTACTGCTTTAGGCTTTTGGAAGCAGGTTTGATAGAGAGTAGGATTTCGTCATTGCATGGAAAGTTAGAAACAAGGGCTAGAAACACTAACTTGAGGAGATGATTCGTTTAGTCTTCCATGATTAAGGTCATTGATGATTGCAATTGATTGCCATTTCATAAGAATACCCTTGAATCCCAAGTCGAGTATTTGTATCAAGTTTTCGGCTATAACTACAACAGACTTATCTCACTTCCACAGGCACAATCTTCGAATAACGAAAATAATCTTAAGAAGTTTAAAGATAATCTCAATAAAAGAATTGTCTGAATTCTTGGAACTGTTATCTCATTTCACAAATACGCTTACTACGTGATTGAAATCGAAAGTGCCAATGAATACTTCACCTATATATCAGACCACTTCAAAATCAAGTACAAATTCAACGATAGGCTCATTTAAAGGATAATGTTCTCTAGAATGTGTGCTTGCAATAAATTTATTCTAGTACTACACCCTTGCAAGCCTGTCGTCTCATTTGTGAGACGTCTATTCGTGGCAACGGTACATCGGTCGGGCGAACCCTTTGCGGGTAACCACATCTTAGCTACCAACTGTTTTTGCTGACCACCAAAATCTACTAACGATTTTGTAATGCTGAATCGGTCAACACTTTAACAGGTCGGCTAAATCAGATTTATCTATCAAATTTGGTAAATAAACGGGCAGAAATTTAGGTTCTCATCAATAGTGATGCAAATGAGAGAAACTTGGGACTTCTACAGATTGGGTTACCTATTAAGCAGTGAGGTCATTGCCTTTTTTAATTAAAACGATAGGTTGAGTTCAACTAACTCCATAAATCTCCAAAACAAACTGTGGCCAACTAAAACTTTTATAATAGGAGAATAGAAGCTGATAGATAGAGATGATTAATAGATTTTATAGTAAACATCTTCTTTGTACGAAGTTTGTGCTTAAAGTTTTAATTAATACAGTGTGTATGAGAAAAATCTGGCTATTTTATTGTGAGTGTAAAATAATGCTCAAATGTGTTGTTACGTGCAAAACTCGAGAACGGCTGGACTAATTCGGCTAATTATTTATTTTTATTGTTAAGATAAAGGTGTTTAGTGAAAAAAAATCTACGTTATATTTCTCACATTTTCATCGTTAGTAAACGGTTAATACATACACCCGAGGCAGGACGCTAGTTAATAATGAATTAAACTATCTATGTCATCATCATCATCACCATCATCATCAGCCGGAAAACGTCCACTGCTGAACATAGGCCTCCCCCTTAGACCGCCACGCCGAACGACAATTCGCCACTTGCATCCATCGGTTGCCCGCGACCCTCACGATGTCGTCGGTCCACCTAGTGGGAGGCCTACCTACGCTGCGTCTTCCGGTCCGTGGTCGCCACTCGAGAACTTTTCTTCCCCATCGGTTGTCAGTTCTACGAGCGATGTGGCCTGCCCATTGCCACTTCAACTTGCAAATTTTATGAGCTATGTCGGTGACTTTGGTTCTTCGCCGAATATCCATGTTCCGGATTTTATCCCGCAAAGAAACTCCGAGCATAGCTCTTTCGATCGCTCGTACTATCTATGTATTTATAGATATTCACATAAACCATTAAAGATGCACCATTACCATAAAAAACATAATAGAGGAAACCGCATAAAGAACCGGTATAATAGTTTGTAACAGCAAGTGATTATGACAACATTAGGTAGGTACTATATTTTAATATAGCAATACTATTATTAATGATCTAAACATAGATACGCAACCAATACAAAGTGTTTTAATGGACAAACAACGTGATAACGAGGTGATTATACTTAAAATTAACGATATGTTTACTTAGTTTTTGAAGAACAGGTGATTTATGTTAAAAGTTATTTAAAAATAAGTCTTTTTACCGACTATGCTGTTGTTGACCAGTAAACCTTTTATTTTAGGTTGTAAAATCGCTTCTGATTCCCGAGTCCTAGTTAGAATTGAAGGGACTCTCAGACTTGACTGACTAAAAACCTGTTCCTTCGCAGTCCAGGGACACGAAGCTCTTTGAAGGCTGTCCTGCGAACACCGCGAGTCTTTAGCAGGTTGAATTTTAGCCTGCAACAGTATGATAGTCCTTTCCGTTCTATACAGGGGAAGAATCTATTTGGTGCTTTTACCGCGACAGAAAAAAGGGGCCGCTTGGCCGTGCGCTGCGTTAAGCGGGCGTGCGTCGCGGGTGTCCGTCGCGGACAAATTTACCCGTCGCGGACGCCCGCGACGGAGTCCCGCCTCTCGCAGCGCCGCCAATCCAATAATTATGATCGCGCGGGTGTACAGTCGATATCATGTATATGTCACGTCTAGATTGTTGTGAGGAGAATTTAACGCAACGGCGCTCACTGATTTCCTAGAAATATCTCCACTCGCGTGCTCCGTCACACGGACACCCGTCGCCCGCGCCGCCCGCGCCGCGTGCGTAGGGCGACCCGCAGCACGCTGCGCTGATCTATGATATTACATGAAACAGCACGCCACGCGGGCACCCGCGACAGACGCCCGCTTAATGCAGCGCACGGCCTTACCGTCTCAAGACAATCCCGTGATCTACTCCCAGGGTACCTGGATGCAGTAGAATATCAGTATTTTCTTCCACATTCACAATTCAATTAGCTACTGGGTAACTCGATACTCCTTGGTAGCACTGTTGTCAAGTACAATCGTCTAGTCTTATCTCTTGATATTAAATGATGTCAAGTTGGAATTTCCTAATAGTTTTTTGAAGGACAATGGCTATGATCTTGTTTCAGCTCAAGATAACGTTTGTCATCTTGAATTTAATTCTACAGAATTAGATTTCATATTTTATCTCACCTTGTAGGTGTTCTTTTTAAAGTACAGTCGGTGCCCATCATTATGTGACCCATCTTATGCGACAGAATAATGTTAAAGCGGGTCAAGTAATGCTGGCCACCGACTATACTTAAGGCTTATTATACACTGATCCAGTAGCTAGATCCAGTGTCACTGGATTAAAAAATAGGAAAAAGCTTTATTCAGAACCAGCGTTGGATACTGAACGCTGTACTAGATTGAAGCATGTTGACATTATTCTAATGGTTACCCAACGCTTGAATCCAGTGATGCTGGATTTAGCTACTAGATCAATGAAAATCAGCATTTATATACAGGGCCGAAAATAGGGGTGTGCCAACGGTGCCAAGGCACAGGGCGCAGACCCTAGAGGGGCACAGAAATGGTCAGACCAGGACCACAATTGGCTAAATCAGGGGCGCATAAAAGGCTAGTTAGAGTACTGTCAATGGACTAGGTTACTTCATCCACCTTCTCTTATTCTGCCTAATAAAATAAGTCATGTAATTAAGGGGACTGACTGTTCGTAGGTACTGCATAAGATTAATGTCGATCCGGACTTTTGCGCACCTGTCCGGATTTTTAATCCTTCTTCATTTAGACTTTGATATACGTCTGAACTTTTCGAAAAGCCATCTATCTCAATTATTAATCAGATTGTTTTTTTCTTCTACCAAAAAAAAAACAAAATATTCAAACCTAGAACGTTCGAAATTTTTTAAAAATGTACGGCTTTCTAACATTTCGAATTTAGAAATGGCAACCCTAGCAGTACACGTAATCTACCAAATTGAAATTCGTTGTTTTCCCTGCGTATTAATATAACTAAGTTGTACAAACAAAATATCAAGGACGAAGTAATATCTGTTTACTCCAGTTTCATAAACAAACATGGATATTGTGTAGGTGCTCGTGCGTATTCGTTTATTCGGTTACATTTTAATACACTTACGAAATGGTAAATATTAGATCTAGATAACTGTGGAGGGTACTATATTAAATTTTGATATGACGTGTGTCGAAATAAACTATAAGTTTAGTTATTTTATTAGATTTTATACTACTATGTTTGTATCTTTTTTAATATTCAGTTACATGATTTATTATACCTCCATTTTAATATAATAAATATGAAAGTAATTCTGTCTGTATTTTATTCTTTGCCCTTAACTTCTAACGGCTAAACGTATCTCGGCATATCTATCAGGATCTAGGTTCAGGTATAGAACATTCCCAGATTCCAAATCCCGTATAAATTCGGGTGAAGCTGTAAGCCGAAGCTAGTATGATTATGAATACACAGGTACGTGTGAAATTAGAAACGTATGTTCCCGACAACGTAAATGTGTTAACTGGCAATCAAGAGGACGAGTTCAAATCCTTCCTGACCTATTGAACTATTGTGTTGAACCTACTTCTGGTAATGGTGCAATCAAATTACTTGGCTCCAAAGGTCACACGCAAGAAAAAATCAGTTTGAAAGTAATTTTTGGCCATTATTTAAAATGCTGAAAGGAAAAGTACTGTTTAGTTTATCCTGACTCCGAAACACGTTAGCTGGTCACTCGAACATGTCATTATAGATTTGTACAGAATTATTTTTTCAAACATTATCGTTTCTACGTAACGTTGCTATTAAATATTCACAAGGCACTTGACTTTATTATTTTGCTGACGTTATCACGATGATAATTATAGTCAGCTGACTGTGTTTTTTCTTCGTAATATTGGGTATGCTTAAATATAACAAGTTTTCAGTTGGGAGGAAGTGACGTAATGCATGTTTTATTTTCTCAGTGTTTGAGAGGCCAACCAGTGCATATCCCATCCACTGAACTGCAGCTGACTTCCACAAATCTTTATAATATTTCATTCATGCATTCAACTAATTTTATCGCTTGAGAGGAATTTGGTCAGGTAAGTAAATCTTTCATTGGCTGAGACACGCGGGCTATCATTAGTAATCAAATAATCATACTTCTCTGGCTAACCTTTCTGGGATTAGTTGTAGGTATTATACAAAAAAATCTCTCTTGGTAAACTACAACCATCTAATAATTCACATGTAAATAAGTAAACAAACACAAAACACGATCCTAATACTCATTATGTAAGTCACACACGAACTTTTTTCCAGAAAAAAGTACATAATATGAAGGTCCTGAGTGAAAAAGGAATAAGTACGTCTGGAAAGTTTTCTCAGCGGTATCAAAGGACCGGTGGTCGTAAAGACATGCATTGAACTCGGAGATATCGGGAGATAAAATTATCTGGACGGTTTGGTATCCAGTCTTTTAGAAATGTAGTATCCATTTTCTCGAACATATTTGTCTGAGTGACATGTCTGTTCAGATGAGAGTGTTTAAATTTTATTGAATACTGGTTTATGCCCGTGGGTCTGCGTGATGTTCAGGTCTCTACGAGATTGCAGGTATACTTGATAATCTGTCTATCTATGCGCTCCATACCTTTAAAATATTCTTTATCAGAGTTAATTAGTCGTTGAGCTCTTTGACTCTTACTTACCTAAGGCGTTGTCACTCACAGGTGGTAGACATTACAGTTAACTTTTGTTCTGATATGTCTGGCTTAGTCATTTATCTGGATTTTCCGAATAAAAGTTTATAATAACGTCTTTTGTTCTGATATGTCTGGCTTAGTCATTTATCTGGATTTTCCGAATAAAAGTTTATAATAACGTCTAAAAAATTTAAAGAGTCAACTTACTGAAAAAAGAAAGATTAAGTACTAGGTATATAATGCTCCGAATTTACGTCTAGACTTTTGAAATTTTTAAATGGCAACCATAAAATTCAAAGCAATGAATGTTTTTTTTTCAATCTACATAATTATATTTTTATCTGCTCGCATAACTATTGTAACAAACGAATCGCATCGTAAACATAACAATAAACAAGTCCAGCTCCCCGACTATTGACCCGCCCTCGCTCCGTATTCTACCCACTATGCACTTTACTGCATAATCGAGGTTACATTACATTAATTATTTAGAGACCCGCCATAACCTACCGCAATAGGCTTGAACTTCCTTCGTACCATGTTAGAGTCATTAGGTGTCGTGATTAAACTAAATTCTCGTATAATTAAGCGACGGAAGACTATAGAAAGATAGAGAGACGCGTGGCTTATTACTGGGTTTTTCAAAGTTAATCTTTGTTTGCCGAGGTCTGTCAGCGGATGGATGAGTATTTATTTATTTTATTTATTTATTTATAGGATCACCAACGACATATTTACAAAAGATTTCATTTATCACATTATATAAAATTTTACATGATTATTAAATTATTTACATATGAAAGAAACAATATTTTGTTCTGTGCAAACATGTCACTTATAGGTGAACACGACATTGTTACAAATTATGACTTTTGTTAGTTTACAAAAATGTGATCATTCAAAAATTTAACTAAATCAGGTATTCAAATAAGATTAATTTGATAAGATTTAACATATGAAAAAGAGTAGTTAATAATAAATTTGAGTTACAGTTTGGAAACATAATGCACAGGGTATAAAATTATTATTTTTTACTAAAGTAACAACTAGTGGGAAGGAGTTGACCACAAATCAATCTCTAATAGTTTTTGCTTGAGCTTTTTATGACCGTCACAAAAGATGTCTATCCCGGTATCAGCAGAAATAGCGCCATTAGAAATTGCCATCATTCGATTCAAAGGAGCTGACCGACCAAGATTTGTGCGTGATGATTTAATAGTAAACATGTCGAGTTTACGTGCAGACCTGACTGGGCATTGGCGAGGCACACTCAGGGAAATACTAGCAAGAAGTTCTGGTGAGGATATCTGACCATTTAGAATTTTGCTAACAGTACAAACATCTGCCAAGGCGCGTCGCTGTTCCAGTGAATGCCAATCAAAATGAGCAAGTCGCTCTGGGTAGTCGGCCCTGTACGGGCAGCTGTGATCCTTGTAACGAAGGTATCTGGTGAATTTTTTTTGAATACGTTCGATGCGGTCTATATGCACCTTATAAACTGGACTCCAAACTGGAGAAGCATATTCAAGGGTACTCCGTACAAAGGTATTGTATAAGACCTTCAGGGCATGTGTCGTTTTGAAATCTTGACCAATTCTCTTAATGAAACCAATCATTTTGCCAGCCTTGGACAAGATATTATCGATGTGAGGCGTAAAAGTTAGGTTGCTACTAAGTAAGACTCCCAGATCCCTTATGACATCAACTTCCTGGACAACTATGCCATTAAGTGAGAAGGACGATGATACTTTCCGTTTTTTGCGAGTAAATGAAATGTGCTGGCATTTACTGACGTTAAGCACCATTTTGTTTGCAATACACCAATCTTGAAGGGAATTTAGATCTGACTGAAGTAGCGAGATGTCTGATGTCGATTTGATAATACGATACATTTTCAGGTCGTCTGCAAAAAGTGAGCATTTGCTGTGCTTGATATGGTTTACTACGTCGTTTATGAATACAATAAAGAGGATTGGTCCAGCATGTGAACCCTGAGGCACACCGGAAGTAGCACAATATTCGGAGGAATGATAACCGTTTACCACTACTCGTAGTTTCCGGTCAGATAAGTATGATCTAAACCATTCCACAAGGTTCCCATGCACCCCATGTCTCTCCAGTTTGGCGAGTAATATCTGATGGTCGACTTTATCGAACGCGCTGCTAAAGTCAGTGTACAAAGCATCAACCTGTAGACCCGCATCAACATGACAGGAAATTTCATTGACATATAGTGAGAGGTTACTGACTGTTGATTTTTTAGAGCAGAAACCGTGCTGTTCGGAGGCTAGTTGTGCTTCGAGATGTGAAGTCAGGTAGGGAATGACTAAGGATTCAAAGATCTTTGAAAAATGAGATAGCAAAGAAATAGGGCGATAGTTCCTGGCGTCAGATTTGTCTCCTTTTTTAAAAACTGGCATTACGTTTGCCCTTTTCCATTCTAGGGGAAATTGGTGGGTTTCGATGGACTTGTTGTATATCAGCAATAGTGGGAGGGAAAGATAGCGAGCGCACCTTTTGATAAAGACTGGAGGTATCGCATCTGGTCCGGCTCCCTTGGTGATGTCAATGCGAGACAATGCTTTAAAGACTTGCCTTTCAGTAAAGGAGATGGACAAATTTTGCCCCAAGCTGTACATAATTAAAAGTATTACAATTAATTAAATTAAAATAAATAAAGAATTTATAATATCTAATAATGTTTCATAGCAGTCTCTGAATAAAGTACTAAAATAATAGTAGATTATGCACCGAGGGGCTAAAGTTGTGTCTTATGTCACGGGCGTCATATTGAATCTCGAGCGCAATGAAGGATTCGGGATTTAACTCCCGAGCGTAGCGAGGGAGTTAAGAGTTTAACTCACGAGCGAAGCGAGGGAGTTAATACAAGAATCCTGAATGCAGCGAGGGATTCAAGCTAGCCCAAGGCAAAGACACCTTTAGCCCAGAGGAGGATACTCTACTTTTTACACCTACTGTGAGAAAATAATAGCCATAGTACGAAAAACAAAGACAAGACAAGACACGATCAATTCGATTTTCGAAAAAAAAAGTATCTTCTATGGTTTTGTCGTGTTTGTCCTAATGATATCACTCTCATGGATGTGGCGTTTGTGTAAACTAAGTTTTATACAGGGCTGGTAGAATGGTTTTGGATGATTGGCTGTATGCATTTTGAATTTAGAACGTCATTGGAGACGCTCGTGAAAATAGAGTATTTTTGATAAAATGTGATAAATCGACTATATTATAGATAGGTTTTATTATTTATTTATTTATTTACAAAATCCACAGCAATCTTAGTGCAGTTTATTTAAAATAAATTAACTAATGTTACAGCCAATTACTATTACCTACGGTATTACGGCGCGGTACGGTATTTGTTATTATGAATGCCAGTTTTAATGTTATTTCATTCCTTTTAAAAATGGTTCGTAGGTAGTTATCTAATTATTCTTACAATATTATGTCTTCGAAAACATGGCAACGATATGAAGAAGCAATCGTTATGATTTTTTAGGAAATCGAGAATATCATCCACGCGTAGTAAGGGTTTCGAGAATAGCTTTCCTCTTTCTGGCACACTAAATCAGACTTGGCTGTATGGGCTCAGCTCCCTTTGCCTGCCCCAAAGAGGGACGAAAAGAACCAAAAAAAAATCTAGGCTGCATGGGCTAGATAGATCCCTTTGTCTTCCCAAAAGGGAAAAGAAAATTAAAAAAAAAAATCTTTCTGGCACCAAAGGGTGTTTGTTGTTTATAAACATATTCCAAATTCAAATCACATTATTGACCAGCGGGTAATAATGAAATCCAGTACAACATTATTGACCGGCTGTGCCCTCGGCCACTAATGACTCACTTTAGGTTAAGGTTGCTTGACATATAATTTGACATTTACGAGCAGGTGGTGTGAAAAAGAATTTTAAGTGATTTTATCCGTTCAATTTCACTGTAAAAAGTATCTTCAATGTTGCCATTTAATAATATCAATCATCATCATCATCAGCCTATAAATTTTCCCACTGCTGGGATACAGGCCTCCTCTCTGTAAGAGGGAGTGGGCCGTAATCTACCACGCGGGCCCAGTGCGGATTGGTAGATGTCACATGTCTTCGAATTTTAGGTTCTAGGACATGCCGGTTTCCTCACGATGTTTTCCTTCACCGTTTTGAGAGCAGTGATGTTGAAATAAATTACACAAAGTAATGGAAAATATAACTAAACGCATACAGCAATTAAAATATTAATAACAAAATATTTATTTAAATATATTTTTGACGATAAGTAATCCATCAAACAAACCTTCTCTTAATGATTTCATAGATCAAAAGTGAAAGTACACAGACAATAGCATAATTTAATTTATTTACATAAAGGTTTTACTTGACTTAATTATTACCAGTAACACTCAATGAATCCGTCAAACGTCAAAACTGACATTTTATGCACTCGAAGTACTCGTTGTTCATACTGCGTTCGCTGTATTCGTTTGCTTCGTGTTATTCTTTTATGGTGTCGTAGCCCCATGCGAGTGCTCCTCTAATTATAATAAACGGTGTAATAACCTAATCTTTTAAGAGGTCCCTTTTAAGAGGTCGTATTAAATCTAGACATACTTCTAGACATGAGTATTATACTTATATAGTTTATGATGAGCACCCCTCGAATCAAGACCAACCTAGAAATGCAATCTTAGGATATTGGTGTAATTGTGTAGCTGGAAACCGGACTGTTGGATGTTGTGCCCATACAATGACGATACTTTGGTACTTGGGATGGGCGAGATACCAAGGAAGTAATGTTCCACCAGCTGCATTTCTGGATAATGTACTTGCAACATTTAATGATTAAATGTATATAATAATATATTTAAGTGGTTTTATTGTGTCTAATAAACTTACATACTTATGCTACAAAAAAGTTCAGTAACTGCTGTGCCAGTTTTTCCAAGTTATGCTATGATATTTACTAATTAACTAAGACAAATATATACACTATTTGTCTTAGGTAATTAGTGAACCTATTCACTACCTAATAAATAATACATTGTAAAATCATGATGAAAACTAATTGAAAAAATCAAGAGTTTCAAATCTTTATAACTTTATTCCACGACTGCATAGCTATATGTAACTTACAATTCTTAATTATTGAAGAAATGCCCTATTAAACGACATATATTTCATCTCTGTACATACTGGGGTACAGGTCCTAAACATTTTTGTCCATCTCCTTTCATCGATGTTAGTGTAATCTGTGGAAAGCTTTGAGACAGCGATGCGGGACTTTGTAACATGTTGCTAGAAGAGGGGGGGGTTAGCGTTGATGAGAAATGCTGTGCAAAAAGTCCGCAAATGTCAGCACCTGTAGTAGCTGTTAAGTCGTCAAGCTTGATTTCTGAAGGCATGGAGGAAGAATTGGACTTTTTAGCTTTCACAAATGACCAAAAGGCTTTAGGGTTGGAGCTAATATTTTTTTCCATTAAGTGGACATATTTTGAATAACACGATTTAATTTCGGACCGGGCTCTGTCGCCAAGAACCCTGTACTCAATTTCATCGCGTGGGTTGTTGTATTTTTTAAAGCGTTTTCTAATTTTTTCCTTTTCATTAAGCATTCTTACAAGTGCTTTAGAGTACCAAGGAGGGAAGTTGCTCTTGACATTTGAAGTTTTGGGAACTGTTTGCTCGATAATATTGTACAGACATTCATAAAGTAAAGACACCATAGAATCAACATCAAGATGTGACGGAAATTTGTTATTCCAGTTAATTGTCCTTAATTTTTCGTTGACTGATTTGTAGTCCGCCTTCCTGTAATTATAGTTACATGTTTTTTTAGGTTTTAGGGTGCTACAGATACCCAAGTCGAAATGTATTTCCAAGGGTGGATGATGGTCGTCCACTTTTGACATAGCGATTGATGATTTTTTTACTGTTACATTATTAACATTTGATATTATTAAATCTAGAATTCTGTCTTTAGAGTTCACCATTTGTAAATCTTCGAAAGTCGTCATGACTACCAGTCATCCCAATGACGTCACGACTCACGACTATAGAAGTAACATGACGCATGTAACCCCCGCAGGGTCGTACTGGCCAAAATAGCTCATAATTGGGCAGCTAGAACATACTACTAGAATTAGAAAATAAAGAAGCCCTTGTAAAATTCTTCGTAATTAAAATATAATTATTAAAGTAAAGTAGATAGGTAACTTAATTCTACCTGACCTACCCTCCTACGTATTTTATGGATTTATGCTGGAAAACGAAGGTGCAAAATAATAATACTTGGACCATAACTTAGTTATGACTTGATTGAGCCAACCCACACGTAAAAACTGAGTTGGTAAAATACAACGAAATTACGATATAAAAATATTATATTTTATACAGCTTTGGCATTTACTTTGTATTACCTATATAATCCTTAATGGATAGAATAAATTACCATTGTATCCAAAAGTTTATTTCAACCTCTAGGGACAAATTAAATACGACATTTAATTTTTTTAATAATTTTCAATTAGATTTTATATGTTCATTTAACTGGATTTAAATCAAGGATAATGTAAGTGCCTCTTTTGAATTCAGTAACATGAGATTAAAACAATGCATATGCAATTAAGTTGATGACAACACTTTAATTTAGACGACACTATTTCGAAATTCATAAAAACAATGTTACGGCTACATTATTTTTCAGCCTACAAATGAAACGAGGCAGTAAATTGTTAGGCAAATAAAATTAATTAACATCAATCTACCGAAAGAAGCATTTCGAATGGGACAAAGAAATCTAAATTTTATCTGTCATAGATAAATCCACAAAAATGCATCCGACAGCTGCTTTTATCTTTTAACTAATATGTTAATGTTGCCTAAAATAAAATAAAAATACATGTGAATTTATTACATGGCAACTCAAAACTTCCTCTTTTAATCAAATGTTTATTCGAATATGGATCCTCGTTCGATGCAGACGTACGTTTTGTTTATTAATAGTCAGAATCTACTCCAAATGTTGTTCGTGGAACTAATTTCATTTTGGCTAATTCTCGATAGAATTCTGTAGCCTTCACCATGTCTAGCTTTTAAGTACTAAGTAAGTTATCATATAAATGAAAAGTTAGCGCAAGAGTCGTTATCAAGTCAATCAATAGCAATTATATTTTATCAGCTGATATAATCATTATCTACTGCCTAATTGAATCGACTTGTTTCTTGATTGGACTTGCACACAAGTTGTGATTGTTTTAGCATTATTTAGCTGACAACCAAATTTTTGGCATTTTTATTATTTTCTTTAACACTAAATATTACCACATTTTTACTTACTACTTACTTACGAGATTAAAGGCCTTGACATCTAAACGCTACTTATATTAAACAAACATTAAAGTCTATTTTTTAAAATCTTGTTAATTTAATCATCATTTATGAATAATCCTCTGAATTTGCTTACATACTCTTCCTCAAAAGTATTTCTACGTTTTTTCATACAACTATGTCATTATAACCATCATTATTACTAAAAAGATATTGAATAAATAAAATAGACACTTCATACGCGTAAACGACGCCATAAAATTACAATTTAAAACCTAGTATCTCCTCAAACAAGTTTATCTAATAAATTCCATTATCAATGCAATTGGAAACGATAACAGGAATTCCTGGTTTGCCATTTGAGACGGGGACACCAACATAATCTAATAACTATTCCCCGGTGCGACTTCCACCCAGAAAACACTTTTATAATCTAAAGTTTTATTTGAAAGTAGAGACAAGAAGAAGAGTTTTATAAAGTGAACTGGGACTTTCAGAATATAAATTAAAAGCAGGTAAGTGCAAACTAGTCAAAAACGAATAAGTTTCTACGTTTCTAGGTAAATTTTGGTGCGTTTTCAACAACATTCTGAGAGGTAGTATTTTTCAGTTTTTTTGTACAGAATTGTATTTTAGAAAGAAAGAAAGAAAGAAAAAGTTTTATTTGACGTCAGTTCATGTAGCACACAACATAAAAAAAAGATACAGAGAATAATACAGAAAAATAAAGGGTAAATATAGACATAGCAACAAAAGGGAGCGAAAATACATAGTGCTGTGCTGTGTGCCTCACTAGCATTTTAGCTAGTGAGGCACACAGCACAGCTCATTTTAGCTATTGTTGACGTTATATTCGACTTTCTTCCACATAGACCGGCAAATTTTTCTACCATCACACATCTTGTTTGCTTAGCTTGACACAAATTGAACTAAACCGAACAACTTTCCCAACATTATATTCGATTATGCATCCCTGACTCTGCCGAACGCTGCAGACTCGAAAGTGAAAAACATTTGTTTAGTATATTACACACCTCATAATACCTATACCATATTTTTTCCCAATAAACTTGAATAAACAATACATTAGTCCTCTACTTAACCTCGAACTTGCATCATACGGGTATCGAAACCGTTCAAAACCAATATATCAGTGGAAAAAATAAGGAAAGATACACTTTATGGATGAAAATTCAAATACCATCATCTTACTGCGTAGATATCTTGGCAATACAGATGTCGGGACTACTGGAATATCATATTTTTCATATACACGACCTTTTCATACGATTCCGCAATATTTTGATCGAAATATGAGAGATATCGAGTCTGGAACAGCTTTACGTAGTTTGGGAAAATATCTAATAATTTATTTGGCTTGGAATGACAATTTTATTCTTATTTACGTACGGAATAAACTACTGGAAAGTTAGTTATTACAAAATCCCACTTTTAATTCTCAACAAGGTTATTTAACATTTTAGCCGCTTAAAAATAGACTCACAATTTATTTAACAAACGGGTTTAGTTGATTCAACTGGCTGTGCAATGAAGCGATGCCACAAATAATAAAAATAAAGAAGACTGTTTAACGAACCCGCGAGTTAAACCATACATAACCGGAGTTATAGGTTATCTGTTCAATCATAGACAATACGTGAGAACACTACTTTATACTCCGACTTTATTCAGAGATCAGAATCCCAATCGATACCATCTCCCTTTCAAAACCACTTCCTTAGTTATAAGTTCCTTAATAAGGCTATGATATAATCTAATAGTACCTACAGTTCCAATTATTGTGTGAGAATGTGCTCGATCGTATGTGAGTGGCATTATCAGCTACTGATATCAATTGAAGATATGAGATAAGAAGTACCACTGATCTAAATAAAATAGGAGAACATATTTCAGTTCAAGATATCCTGTTGAATTTAATCCAATATTTGTCATAAGGAACTTCGGTACGTAATGTAAATATTATTGAAATAACAACATTGTTCATTACTTTGGTTTCGTAAGCAACCGAAGCACGCGACACTCGATGAATGGTCGCAGAAGAATAAACTAACAATAACAAAATACTTCATTGCATGACTGAAGCAATATGCAGAGATATGCACAACAGTTATGAAATATAAATAAACATGATGAAAATTAACAAGATAATTAAGAAACAGGTACAGATAACAACATGTAACTGTTAATTATGATTGTGTCGAGCTATTCTCCGAACAGTTAGTTTAATTAGAATTTACAACCAGCAATCTAACAGATACGCTTCAACTAAGTTGTAACTTACACTAACTGACGTAAGATAACGTTCGTCTTCAATAACTTCCTGTTTTTACCGACTAAACACGTCACACACTCGAAACGCATTCAAAACATACGTGTAACTGAACCAGTTAAAAACCTCCACTCACTAAAAACACTTTTAACCTCATCAAATGTTTAAATACCAGCGGCTTAAATATGACAGTATCATAAACACACTCGAGAGCCGACCCATTTTTCACAGCTGATCGGCGTACATATCAACAAACTCACCTTGTGGTATTACTGTAAACACTACATCCTATCGACGTACAAAACGTTCGATCCTCAAGCAGTATTAACTTCCTTTGTGCACTCTCGAATTGGAACAACACTGAAATTCGTGGACGACACGCGATTTCCGTGAACTAAAAATATTTTTAAAGATTAAGGGTCGCGTTTACAATGCCGCGCTCGAGGACGAAGGGCGTGCGGCTCCGAACGCGGTCGGCTGACTACTGGCTTGGCGGGCTCGTGTCGTTCGAGTGCAAAGCCATCAGGTGCGACCAAGAGGTACGACTCAGCGACAGTTAATTGATGCGGTACCAGACGTGACGTGGGATAACATCGAACACTCATATCCTTTCATCCATCAATATTATGTCCGCACCGCATTCACAACAGCGAGAAATTCCAACTTCGTTTAGTGCACTTTAAAGTCTTTGTACTCGTAGAGCACATTAGTGCCACAGTTTGCGTGAAGTTCGTACTTGTCCCCATTATCGACAATGCACTACTGCAATGCGAATCCAATTTCCACAAGGCGAACACAATAAAATCAAAATGTGACAACGTTGTAACGAGGTGAACAGCATCCAGTTCTGCCAGATGCTGTAACTATGTCAACGGGTGCGCTCGTTTAGATCGTTAACATAATTGCTAAGGACGCAAATAAAAGGACTACCTTATTTAAAAGAGGGGTTTGTAAAGGACCTTGGAAGAAGAAAAACGACGACAACTTGTTTAGAATATACAATTTGATTATGTTTAAGGCGAAGGCATTATAAATTAGTCAGAGCTTTTAGAGTACATTACTTTCTGCTTGGGTGCACTCAACTTCATACTTCCCGGATTAAAACAAAACTTTGCTGAGATATTTTCACAGGAAATAGCGTGCATTTTTGGCTGCGTAACGAATACCCATTAGCATCTCAGGAAGTTACTCGTAGATAAACAAAAGAATGGCCCCGGGATACTCTCCAGAGATAATGTCTAGGCTAAAGTGTTCAGAAGTTTCCAGGGCTAGAAACAGCGTAAATTATAATAGTTTCCAAGGCCATTATGGACATGATTCCTAGTTCGTAGCCCAAGGGGGTTAGCAATGCAGAATGCACAACTGCTCTGTTGCTTCGTAATAGAACCGCCCTCACTCGACCGTAGACGCAATTCAACCTAGGGGCAATTTATTAGCCCTATAATGAAAATGCCCACAGGATTTACAGTTGTACATTTGAGCTTTATGAGCGGGTGATAATAATGGGCAAATGGATCACATAGAAAGATAAGTCGAGAGTCGAGAAGCCTTGAATCGCACTGACACGGGACGAATAAATCGGACAACAGACACGCTCGTAAATTACATTGTGGAATAGAAATGGTTTACATCAAGATGTTATCCGGTTCGACCTTGACCTCAGACCAATTATTTTAGCAAGAAACCTTTGAAGGCGCGTCCAATCTGATGGGGAGCACAAAGCCGAATGAGGCCCGCCCCTTAACACTTTCGTCGAACATAACGCAGAAAGCCAAAGGTGGCCGTGATATTATCTATAGTAGACTAAAAATAGCATGTGGGCAAGATAACATTGTTTACGACCGTGTCCCATCCCAAAATACGAATCTTGTAAGTTATTTGCTGACAATGGATGGACGGGCATTTCGCAGTTTGTTCTTGGGCAAAATGGGCATTATGGGCAAACATGTTATTTGTGTTATTTATAGGTGTGAATTGTTAAGGCTGGTTAATGCTTACTTCTCCACAAGACCTGTAACTTATTTGTAATATTTCTCTTATCTCGGCGTCTATTACCAAACAAATTATTTGGAGGTGCTAACAACAGTCAATATGTGGATCTAGGACGTGTTTTGGACTCAATTTTATGCGAGTTCTCGGATCCCGATTTCTAATTATTTTGTATTTTAAATATCAAATAAATAGATAAATTATAAATAAAATGGCTAAAATTAGTTCTCCCATACCTTTTCCCTGCCCTCTGCAGTCGGTCGGGTAAAAATAGTTAACAGACGGACGAAGTTATTGAGCAGAATCTCAAAGTTTACAAAATCGACAAGCTCGTGAAAGTTAAATATTAACTATGCTCAATACCTCATTAAAAAGCAGTCCTATTGCCGTTCTGAAAAGTTAGTTTAGTTTATATGTTTAATCAATACTATTTATGTTTGTCTGTCATTCCCATTACCCATTACGAAGGAACACGCAATACTTATCCCATGGCAAACTGTAAAAAAATATGGCTTTTATTTTTAGAACAGACAAATATTCTGTGTTGACTCTTTATGAAACATTTAAAAACGATACAATTTTCATATTGGAAATGTTTTGAATTTCTCGTTGGTGAGCTAAAATAGCAACCGTTGTACCTACACAAAATTTTAATTAGATCAGCGTTAAAACAATACCTATACGAAATAACATGTTAATCATGAAATAATTAGTGACCGGGTTAGAATCCTTTTTTCCTAGAAATAAAACAATACATTAAGCGATCCTAAATCCTATGGGGTTATCAAAGGTTTAAATTAACTGTCTAGTCTCCAGACGACATCCTCACATGAATAAGAAGAGAGGATACGTAATTCTATTATTATTTATTTATTTTATTTATAAAACTTTATGCACATTGCTGTACAACGGCGGACTTAATGCCATTATTGTGTACTGCATTTTTGTACAAGCCTTAAAACTGAAGAAAAAAGTCCAGTACACTGTACATGACAGCCGTGGCTGCAAAAGCTTTTTACCTTTGCATATAACTCAGAAATGCCAAGAAAAACGACAACTAATTTCCGTACGAAGGAAATGGGTAGTCGGGAATTTCTAGATTAATTAAATATTTACTTTAAGGGGAGTAGCCGACGCATTCAGTCTAGACTCAAACGACATATCTCACGGCTGCAACTTGCCTCTAACACTCCGGGATTTCCATTAATTAAAATAACTGTATCACATTCTTTTCCGGTATTTTATAATTCCAGTCTTCGCAAACGTTTTCATTGTTTTATAAATAATGGCCACCGTGCCAGTTTATTTTTTTACTGTCTTCTCCGCGAATGTTTGAACTATTTCTTCGCTTATTGAAATGGAACACCCTGTTATCTTTTAGTCTCTACCTATATCTCCAACATTAAAATTTTAAGTCCGTTATAATTCTACTTCAATGTATTTAAAAACTCTAAGGCGGATTATAAGCAAATCTACTATGCCAGACTTAGCTCAGGCTTAGATCGCAGTCAATCGCTTGTAGGGACACACTATAACCCCATAACTATGACGTTGTAATTTTTATTTTACTATGAAGCACAACGAAGCTAAGCTTGAGGCTAAACTAAGCTCAGTCTTAGACTTGAGCTTAATATACACCCTTCAGTAGTAACTGAGTAGTTTGGTTCGTAAATAAATGAGTAGGTAATCGTCACGTTACGGTTGGTCTGACAGTGAAATTCCAACTGCCTCAAGCAACCTCAAATTATCGGTATTTTGGGAAGGAATATTCCTACGCAGAGACATTTTCTTGTATCTTAGTAAAATTACTAATTGAACAGGCTTGGTAATTATAGATCGGCCTGTGATTATAGAGCCTGACATAATCATAAACTAAAAATTGAAAATAAATACTAAAATGGCCAAATTTTCTACACGAATTCACGAAAAAATAATTTTCTTTGAATCTGTGTTTGCGAAGGTTTTAAATAATTTCTTTTGCTTTTGAATTTTCATATACAACTTTATATTTTCACAAATTCTAATTTACTAGACCGCATAAAGTCTGCAACGTTATTTATACGTAGTTGGCCAACCCCTTTAGCTTGAACCAAATAAGTATACTCGTATGTGTGCTACATTGTCCTCATAAATCAATTGGAACTTTAATTAGAATTAAAATTTTGGTGGAAATATAGCAAAACATTCGCCGACATATTTTATTACGAGATAAGAATTAATAAACTATATTATTTACAAACTTTGAAATAGTATGTAACGTTAATAAAATAAATAATTATGTATTTTTAAATATGCTAAAGGAAATCATAAGGCGTAGAAAAAATTATCAGTGATCAGTCCCTATCGCTGTCAACGGAAAAAAACATTACCACTTTGAATGGCAATGCAATATCTAACAAAGATTTTATGTTAATTATCACGATTGTAAACCTTGAAAGGATAGGCAGAGTGTGCCAGAGGGTGATCCTTTAGTTCACCAGCATTTCCCACCAGCCTGTTACTGAGAAATTTCTAGTCAGAAAAACATCCACATAAAAGGGTAAAATAAACTACAAAATAGCTTTTCTTTCAGAAGTCGGTGCCTTTGTTTTTTTTTTCATTTCTTTGTCTTTGTTGCCACCGACTTCTGAAAGAAAAGTTATTTTGTAGTTTATTTTACCCTTTTTTGTGGTTGTTTTTGAAAGAGGTTAATTTTTTTTTAGTTTACTCTTTTTAGTTTAAATATTCAACCCTAAATTCTTGTGAAATAAATAATTCTCTTACATGTGCACTAAAATTTTATAATCCGTAGCACCTGTAACAACATCGCTCAAGTGCACAATAAGCTAATAAAATTCCCTATCTCAAAAACTCCTGAACCGATTTTGATGAAACTTGCAGTATTCCGTAAGTTAAACAATACCTAGTACAACAAAAAAATAATTACTTAAATTGGACTTGCAGTTCCGAAGATATGCGAACACAAACTTAATCAGTCGATGCCTACTCCTTACTGTTAAGGAGTTATACCTTCCATCATCAGCTCAGCTACATGAGATGATGATTATCATCCGCAAGTACGTAAATTACTTCATAAAATTTGCGAAAAACGATGTGCGGGCCTATAAAATTTGAGGGTTGCCCTCGATTTCCCTGGGATCCCATCATCAGATCCTAACCTTATGATCATGGGACCACTTGGGAAGTATACCCTTCCAAACAAAAGAAAAACTATCCAAATCGGTCCAGGCGTCTTCGAGAAATCGGGGAACATACATTAAAAAAAAAGATTCCGACGAATTGAGAACCTCCTCCTTTTTTGAAGTCGGTTAAAAAACCAAATAAACTTGCAACCAGCAACCTATTAATTAATAAAAAGAGAGTTTTTAACAAATTGGTGTACTTAAGGACCAAGTTTTTAAGTTATCTTCAATATCGTGGGACATTCACGTTGATTTATTAACATGGCCCCCTTTTGCCGGCTCTAAGCAACTTCAGAAACAATTTAGGTTAGTTACGTCGCAATTCTTAATGAGCGTAAATCCTCGGAAGAATGTTTCAAAGTGACTTGAACGTGACATGTTGCTATTCAGTTAAATAAGGGGCTTAAAGGCTTAAAGATAAGTGTTACTATTGTAAGTCAATAAGTAATTGTTTTAAAATTAATGGTGTTTTGCTATTTAACTGTAAGATTTCAACTGTGAATTTCGGCTGTATTGAACAACGATGAATAGCTGGACAGAACGCCATGTTGTTCTTTTCGGTGCCAGCTGATGCATTCGACTTACACAATCTAATTGGTTTACCTATGCCATCGCATTTGAACAAGTGTCCTTGGAAGTATGGATCAAGGCATGGGCAACATCATTTCCAAACTTTTGAACCCTGGGTAGCCGGTTCAACGTTTTACGGTTCAAAACTGTTTTTTTTATGTCTTGAGTCCTACCTCCTTCTCATAAAGGTAGGCAGAAGCCACAGAAAGCCATCTGTTAAGATCCCGACCAAAACCTAGCTAAACATAATATTATATCCAAGATTCCAGGTATAAATGCAGACTGAATTTACTTAGCCACTTCTGTTAGCCAATCCCACGCGTCACTACACCAGTTCGGACAGACAGGTGGCAATTTAAAACATTCATACTTGCACCAAAAGGGGGTGAGACAGACAAAACAAATATCATAATACGTTTCTGTAACACAGTTTGTATGCAACCGACTGAAATATAGTTGGACTGTGACAAGAATAATCCTTTAATTTAAACTGGCGTGGCGGTATAAATGGAGCATTTGATATGCTCTCATTTCCTACATAACTGACTAACTGGGTTTTAGTTATGCGGTGTAGTTTTGAAGGGAGGGAATATTTTAGTAATAGTGATATATGTATATGAAAACGGACCTAACAGTTACAGATTGAAAGTTATGTTACTGTTACGTCGACAGTGTTCATAAACATTCCAGAAGGTTCGAAAATGTTCCACTATGGAATTTTGTTTTGTAGAAGTCCAAGACTGTTTCTAGAACTTTCTAGAAACAGTCGAAAACAACAAACAAGAACAGACCATCTTCAGTCTGTATAATCTTCAATACCACTCGTGTTAACAACTGTACGTACCATTATGCATTCATACACGAAGCCATCACGACTGATGCTAATTGTACCTACTTATACTACATTCTGAATTCCTGATACCTGCTAATGAAATCCCAAACAAGTTTAGTTGCATGTTCGAACCTGGGTCATTAAGCGAATGGGTACAGGAAGACTTGTAGTAAGTAATTTAGTCGGCACTTCGTAGTAATCTCAATCTTAATAAAGGTAAATACGTACTATTGTGTTTTGTAATACCCTCTTTATATGTAAAGATCGTGTGCAACAAATGGAATTTCATACAAGTTATCGAGTGCTTATTTTTTAAAATTTTTGAACTAGTTTTAATGGAACTTTGCACACATGAGCAGGATACTTAGACCTTATTTAAAAAGATAATTGTGTTATTCAAAATAATTGAATGTTTTAATTATGACACAATTTTTGAAAATTATTAAAACCTATGTAAACCGCTTTTCTGCGTGAAGTTTTTCATTCATATCGGTCCAGTGATTTCGACAAATAAGGACTTGTAATTTTGTATGAAATTTAATTCAGCGTACACACATGCTCTTTATAAAAGGTAAATATGTACGTACTATTATATATTTTATAATAGCCTCTTTAAATGTTAACTGTGTTTCTAAAACACCTTATGTTATTTTTGTCCCTTAAATATGTACTTAACAATATTTTTATAAGCCTGTATAACAATGTTTTTATTAGAGTTACAAATTTCATAATGAAGGTTTCAACTTTTTAAAATTAATTAAGTTCAGTGAAAAAGCATTTTTTAATCACTAACACGACTCGGATTAGTGTAAAATGAAAGTTAAAATATTTTTGCAAACAGAGGATTTAGATATAAAGTTTAATCTTTAAATTTTAGTATTCGTCTTTCCTTTGTCGTCTAGCCGTCTTTCATGAAATCAGCAGTATATTAATATAAGTTTGTTGATGAAATTCTCAGACATTCAATTCACTCATCCATATTATACCTACATATTTCAAAATTGTCACGAAAATCTTACTAGTATTAAAAACGTGAAAATTTGTGAGAATGGATGGATGGAAGTTTTACTAATTATTACTCTCTATTACTCTTAAAAACTACAAAACGGATTCAGATCTTTGGTACAAAGGTAGTTTTATTACCTGAATTAACACATAGGATATTTTTATCCCGATATAACGTTCTATGGAATAATTATAGAACAAAAACGAGCAACGCAGTGGGCATAAGTTACCATAATATAAGTTAGTTATTTTCTTTCAGCAAATTCCTTCGAGTAAATATAAATAACATAACCAAGGCTTTGCGACCATATAATACGCACATAATGGAATGTGGAAAATGTAAGATAATTCGGTAGCGTAATTTATTGTCGTTTGGTTCCGGGCCAAAACTAAACCCCATATATTCATGAAAAAACAGTGCTACATTCTATGTGAATATAATTCAAATGAATTGATTTTCCCAGCAATAACCAATCAAAATAACACTCATTTTTGAGCAGTCGTATAAAAATGTTCAATACTGGATACAGATACGATTGACCAATGGTCCAAATTAGGAAGGAATTTTAGTCAATACAAGTCTGACAGTATGGGTGGGGTGAGGATGAGGACTCATTTGATGATTTTACAAGGATAAAAAAACGGAATGAAGACACGCTGAGACTTTGGCCATCAATGGGAATGATACAGGTTAACAGTAGAAGTTAGAACTATAATTCAATGTTTTGAAACATGATTGTACCTCAATCCAAATCCTGATCCGTGTTCTGTGACAGCTGCTTGTGATTGGACATTCTTTAATAAATCAGATTGGCAAATTGGGTCGTTGATTAGTAACAGATCAAGATTGCGACCGAGATACATTATTAATTTCCGGCGTAAGACATTCGTCATCAAAAGGATGACCACCAGCCACCCAAATGCGTAACACAGTTCCAATTTAAAAGAATTTTGAAGCAAATATTCACAATTAATTCGTTCGTAATATTTGCAAAGTTAACAACGTAAATAACGGAACAAATTTTGCCGAACAATCGAATTATCCAAATGAAAGGCACTATCAGTAGACTTCTGTGTTATCAGAAATATATTACGTACTTATTTGAACTGAAATTTCGTTCCAATTTCAGATCCATTGTTTTCTCTGTTTATTGGCGTGAAAATTTTTATCTATACATACTTATACATTATAAAGCTGAAGAGTTTGTTTGGTTGGTTGAACGCGCTAATCTCAGGAACTACTGGTTGGAATTGAAAAATTCTTTTTGTGTTGGATAGTCCATTTATCGAGGAAGGCTATAGGATATATAACATCACGCTAGGACCAATAGGAGCAGAGCAGCGGGGGTAAAAACGAGAAGCACTAGTTCAATGTTCTGAACAATGAGATCATGTCTTTGTTTATGATCATTCATAAACAAAGACATAACAAAAATGTCTTAAGTATTATTTCATATGTGGCGCAGTTGAATTATCAACGACCTATTAATATATTATTAATATTCCACAACTATCACACAACGCCATCTAGTCCCAAGCTAAGCAGAGCTTGTGTTATGGGTAGGTACTAGACAACTGATAAACATACTTATATATTTCTACTAGCTGACCCGGCAAACGTTGTTTTCCATAAAAAAAAATTAGAAATGTTGTCTAAAAAAAAAAAAAAAATAGGGGTGGACTACCCCTAACATTTAGGGGGATGAAAAATAGATGTTGGCCGATTCTCATAGATACCGGATAAGCACAAAAAATTTCATCAAAATCGGTCAAGCCGTTTCGGAGGAGTATGGCAACGAAAACTGTGACACGAGAATTTTATATATTAGAAATACATACATATTATAGATAAATTACACCCAGACACAGAACAAATGATCGTGCTCATCACACAAACATTTGTCCTGGGTGAGAATGGAACCCACGACCTCCGGATAGCAGTCAGGGTCACTAACCACTAGACCAACAGGCCTGACCTATGACGTTAAAGCTACCATAGACATCACGATGTTTTGTTGAACTTTTATTATTGAATCACGTACTTACTAATGGCAAAAACGCGCGCTTTTTGAAGGTCAATTTAATTACAATTTGTTTTGCGTTGTTACTATTTTTAGGATGTTTTTGTTGATGTTTGTTAAATATAAATTAGCGTTGAATTGGCCTAGTCATGTTGTTTAGGTTAAATGCCTTCAGCCTTACTACAAAAATCTAAACATCTGTTGAACACTTCTTGTCTAAAAAAAGTGTGACTGCAAAACGGACCTTATTTCAACGACATAATCTGACAACTTTTTAGACAAGTGTTCAACAGACGTTTAAATGTTTTTGTGGTAAGTACCTACGACGGTTAGTGTTTTAACTTTCATTAACGATTTTCTGAAGGCAGATTATCTTACACTTATAAAAAATAAAGTTGGACGAAGAAGGTAAAATCTCTGAAATTACTTATTCGTTATCAAAAAATCTTTTTCTGGATATTTTTCTTCAACGTGGATAAAGTCGCAGGCAGAAGCTTGTAGTCTAATAAACGCTGAACAGAATTTTACAAAGAACTACGGAGAAAATCTAACACCGACCATAAAAGAAACCAGAAGCTTTATCTGTTTATTTCTTTACTCAATTTAAATTTAAAGTGAGAAGTTCATTAGTATAATATTATTTACAGACTAAGCAGTAAGGTCCATTTCATCTTCTCTACTTAAGTCTTTATTGCAAGCAAGTAACTTACAATTCATCGGCGACAAAAAAAAAAGTTTTCTTTTGAATTGGTAGCCTTATAAACGATAGTTGTCGAAAAAATTGTTTTGGTTATTGCTAAATTAACTTCAAAACGGGCCAAGTGCGACTTCACGCACACGAAAATTTCCGTAAAGATATCACAGAAAAAAAAACACGTTTCTGGTTACCCCTCGTATTTTTTATGATCTATATTCCCATCCTATACCAAGAGCTAATACCATTTGGCATTAGTTTATTTTCGAATTTGTTTTCTATTCCCAACGAGTACCACATTTCAAAACCATTACCAAAACAAGTTTGACGAAATTAGGTACCTACAGCCAAGTTCAGAAAAAATAAAATGCTTTGAGTGATTTAATAATTAAGGTGTAAAAATGACCTACTACAGTTTCAAAGAACACCGACGATATCATAAAAAGTCCGCTATACCATTTATGTCCAAACCTACCAAAGTAGCTCGACGGGGCCCCACTTCGCGGGGCTCCTATTTCTGTTTGCAAGGTTTAAAGTAACCTAACACGAAGCCATCCCCTTCGAACCTAACCTGTCCGAGTCGGGGTGCCCCAAGTCCCGAGTTCGCTTCGCTCGCTCTTGCATCGATAATATGTAGGTAATTTGTGTAGCTGAGTGTACAAAAAGTCACGTTTTGGTATTCGTTAGTAATAGATTTTTTATTTAAAAAAAAAATGTGGTACTCGTTGGGAATAGAAAACAAATTCGAAAATAAACTAATCCAAATGGTAGGTATTAGCTCTTGGTATTGGATGGGAAATGGGAATACACCTTTTTTTATGGCCATAATAGTTAAAAAGATTTTTTTTTATGTTTCAAAAGATATAGCTCTGTGACAGACAGACGGGCGGGCGAATGAGAAGTAGATCACAGATGACAAAGATAACAGATACGATGTAACCAATGAAGTCTCAATTTGTAATAAAATTTCTTCATAAACCAGCTAAAGTTCATGGCAACATCGTATTGCAATAAAAATGCAAGACAACCTACTTTCGTTCGACTTTTTCAGATTCAGAGCAAGTTTTTATATACCATCGAGAAGGTTTTATTTATGACAATTTGTGACGCTAATTACAAAGATATCTATCATATAATTTTATTGATACGAACGAAACGTGCAGTCACGAACACTTTAATATGTTTAGGTACATGCTACATCTTTAAAGAGTGGATTTCTCGATTTCATATTCGAACTTCATAGTTTGGGAACAAATTCTAAATATAATTATTTCATATAGGCCTTTAATTAAAACACAGAAAAACACTGCACCATTTTTAACGCACTGACATAATCACAGGTTGAAATCGCGAGAAATTCGCCGCTACACTTTAACACGTGCAAGAATAATAGTGCATGTGATTGTATACAAATCCTGATCCATTTGCATTGCTAACGGTACCTCGCCACGAGCGGGATCAATGACCGGCCGCGAAGGCCACACCAATGGGTTCTGACGTCACAACTGCCTAATCGGAAAATAATAAGACGGATGTTGAACCCCTTCTCTGTGAACCAATGAACTCTATCATTATAAACACAAGGTCTATTTTTGCATTGTGAATCGAGAATAGTACAAGGTGCGTGGTTCCTAAATGTAAATAAATATACCATTTTAGAAAAGCCGCGATTTAGCAAATTCATAAAAGTGTATTAATGATAACAATATTTTGTCGATTAAAATCCAGAGTACTTTGAACTTTAGACGATTTGAAATAAAAAAACAAATTACTTTAACTTATCTACTTGTCTTGTTATAACAAACTCATTTTTGGCAAGGTCCCGATTTCAGAATAAAACACATTTGAGCTGCATAACTACAAAAATAACTTAAGCTGCATAACTTTTAATGATATTTGTTACTGCTTAGAGACATTTGTAAAGTCAAACCTTAAAGTTACGAATGACCATTCAGAAGGAATTTATTTTTTGAATAAAATATTGTTACTAGTTTATTTTCTGAATGGGCCATTTGTTAAGCTTCTTTTTACACAATTCTGTAAAAAAAAATACAAAAGTTTGTAAAAACCAACTTCTTCAATAAATAAAAAAAGCTACAGTAAAAAAAAACTAAATCCATTATGTGCGGGACGAGTGATTATAGTGAACAATCGTAAATAATCGTGTATATAGTGAAGTTGTGTAATAGTGAAGTGAAGTGCTAATAAGTGAATAGTGCAAACAAACTGATAAAGACAGTGACATCTGATAGTTTGATAAGATAGTTCATAGTGTTTTCTTATAAGAATTTGTGCTTATTCGTTATATTTCTAATTAGAACTTATGTTTATATAATAGATTTTCATTTAGTTTCTTATTAGAATCTTATTTTAATAATAAATTGATAGTTTTATAGATTTGTATAAGGAAATGCTCTGTACATAATTGTTCATTATCGATGTATGTAATGTTCAGTTTTTATGTTGAATTTATGTTTTATAGGTAGAAATAAGATAGTAGAATAAGAAAATACACAATTTGTCATATGTTTTAATAGAAAAAGTTAGAGAAAAACGCGAAAATTGTCACGCGGCTCTCTTTACGGTAAAGTTCTGTTGTACTAAAGCTAACTGTGTCGCCCCGCCCCTTTTTTCTGATTGGTTGGCGCCTTTTGTGTTTAATTCTGATTAATTCTGATTGGCTAGAGTTCATGCGCCTTTGTGTATAAATTACGGGTGGTTTTTCGCTAGCGACACAGTCGGCGGGCAGCAGCAGAACAAGAAACAAGAAAGAAGAAATAAACTTCAAGACATCTTCAAGCCATCAGTGTTTTATTCACCAATCCAGCGTTAGTAAATGTGCCCCGCACATTTAGTGGTCCTGTCGAGTCCGGATTAGTGAAGAATACTGCAGGAAGATAGAAGATAGTGCTACAGTGAGAAAAATTTGAAGATAGAAGATAGTGCTACAGTGAAGAAAACTTGAAGAACGTACTTCGTGTTAGTGTCTGCGTGCCATCGACCTTGAATATCAGCTGTCATCATGCCCGTTACGCGCTCCGAGGGAAGGGGCCGCAAGCCGTCGAGTGAACAGAAGCCGTCATCGTCCGAGGCCACTCCAGAGACCTCTGCGACCGGTACCAGCACGGAAGTCACATCCGAATCGACACAATCGGGGACGACTGCCACGGAGAGTTCCGAACAGACCACCACCTCCGCGACGACTGATCCCACCACCGTGACCTCCGCCGCCACCGCTTCGACTGCTGCATCCGTCTCAGCCGCCAGCGCGCGCCCCGCGCCGGCAGCCACCGTCCCCCCCCCCTCAGCCGCCAACGTGCCCTCCGCCCCGCAACCCGCCGGCGTCGCCGCACCTTCCGTTACCCCTTCCGCCGCGACGACGCTCACCGCGGGTGCGAAATCGAAACAGCTGATGAAGCCACCCGCCGCTGTCGCATCGAAAGAAAATCGCCGTGATACTGACGCCTCGACTGTGAAGCAACGAGTTGTCAAGAACATCGCCGCCGGTACGTCGAAACCAACCGGCCCACAGACTCTCCGCCCCCCTAGCAAGAAGGGGGGAGGGGGGGGATCGACTTATAGCAAGACGAAACAACAGAAGATCGCCAAAGCAAAGGAAGATTTGCTTCGTCTCCAAGTTGAACTAGCTGCTGCCCGCCTGGCTGCGCTAGAAACCGAGGACACCGATAGGGAAGATGAAGAAGAAGAAGAGGAAGGAGCTGAAGATGAAGTCTCCCTCTACTCAGAAGTCAACGCCCGTGTGGACAACTGGTTGGAGAACCAGGTGACTCGCCCCGTCCTAGCCATCGCCAACGAGCCTCACCGCCCTCCACCAGAGCCGACGATCGTCCACGAAGAACCACCGAAGCAAGAAGAGGTTCATCGAACACCGGCGGGAGGTCAAGGGGACCTCGCCCTCCTAGCTGAAGCCATCACTCGGGCTGTCAGCGCCGCCCAGCGACCCAAATTCATCGAGCTACCCTTCTTCAGCGGGTCGCATCAGGAGTGGCTACCCTTCCGCGCCGCCTACTACGAGTCTGAGCCAACGTTCAGCGCCGTCGAGAACATTAATAGGTTAAGAAGAAATTTGAAAGGGAAGGCCAGAGAAGCAGTCGAAGGGTTACTCATCACGAACGCACACCCTTCAGAAGTAATGAAGACTTTGGAGTCAAGATTTGGAAGACCAGAGTCAATCGCGATGATAGAAATGGAAACTCTTCGAGGTCTACCACGTCTCACCGAGTCGCCAAGGGAAATATGCATATTCGCCACGAAGATCTCCAACGTCGTAGCAACATTGAAGACATTGGGTTGTTTCAACTATATGTACAACCCCGAACTTGCGAAGACATTGGTAGACAAACTGACGCCGACGCTCCGGTACCGCTACTACGACTTCTCATCGACGCAACCCAAAGAAGATCCCTGCCTCATCAAGCTGGAGAGATTCTTCAAGAGTGAAGCAGAACTGTGCGGACCCTACGCACTGCCTGAACAGGTGGCAGCACCATCGACGTCCGCACCTCCAAAGAAGACTCAGCGGGTCACCAACGTCACAGAGAAGAGCAACACACCGAAGTGCTTCGTGTGCGACGAGACAAGCCACACCAACGCGACAGAGTGCGACACATTTAAGAAGATGGAAGCCAATTCAAGATGGGATGCTGCAAAGTCGAAACGCCTCTGCTTCAGATGCCTACGTTATAGGAGCAAGACTCACAACTGTCGACCGAGGCCATGTGGTGTCAACGGGTGCAAGTACACACACCACAAGCTGCTTCACTACGAGAAGAAGATAGAACAGGCTGAGAAGACAGAAAACGACGAGAAAACAGAAGTCATCAATTCGACGTGGACACGAACAGTAAAGAAGCAATCCTATCTGAAGATTCTGCCGGTCCAAGTGAAGGGGCCAAAAGGAACAATCAACACATTCGCATTGATGGACGACGGATCAACGGTCACACTCGTCGACGACGACGTCGCTGCGAGTATCGGAGCTACAGGACCCGTAGATCCACTGAAGATAGAAACCATCAACGAGTTGAAGACTGCGGAATCGGCATCAAGAAGAGTGACCATCGGGCTGAAAGGGGTCAACGAACATGAAGAGCAAATTCAAGCAAGAACAGTGAAGAACTTACAAGTCTCCTCTCAACGGGTTCCACGCGACTTAGTTGAAGGATGTCCACACCTATCGGACATCAAGGCACATCTCACATACTCCAATGCGAAGCCACGCATCCTCATCGGTCAAGACAATTGGCATCTTCTGCTGACTGAAGAAACAAGAAGAGGGGACAGGGACCATCCAGTGGCATCACTCACGCCCCTTGGATGGGTACTCCACGGAAGCCAAACGAACTCCTTCGGTCAGAAGATCGACTTCGTGTCACATATGAAGGAAGCAGAAGATGACCTCGAGGACCTGGTGAAGAGATACTTCGAGATGGACGCCCTCTGCATCAACCCGAAGAGACCGAAAACCGACCCAGAAGAGAAGGCACTTCGAATACTCGAACAGAAGACTGAGAAGATCAGCGAAACGAGATACCAGACCGGCCTCCTCTGGAAGAAAGAAGACATCAAGTTCCCAGACAACTATGAAAACTCTCTGAAGAGGCTCTTCAATATTGAAAAGAAGATCGATCGCGACCCAGCCCTTAAGAAGAAGTACGTCGAACAAATGGAAGCCCTTATAGAAAAGGGCTACGCCGAGCCCGCGCCGCCGCAGAAGACTCCAGAGAAAACATGGTACCTGCCTCACTTCGCGGTCATCAACCCCATGAAGCCGGACAAGCTGCGTGTTGTGCATGACGCCGCCGCCAAGACCAGAGGGGTGGCTCTCAACGACATGCTCCTCAAAGGTCCGGATTTGCTTCAGTCGCTGCCGGGTGTCGTCATGCGCTTCAGACAGCATTGCATCGGGGTCACAGCGGACATCAAAGAAATGTTCATGCAGGTCAAGCTACGCACAGAAGATAGAGACGCACTGCGGTACTTGTGGCGCGGGAATCGCCGCGACAATCGACCTCCGGAAGAGTATAGAATGACGTCACTTATATTCGGAGCATCAAGTTCGCCGTCTACAGCAATATATATAAAGAACCTGAATGCCAAGCAGCACGAAGACACTCATCCGGAAGCCGCAGCTGCCATCGTGAACAAGCACTACGTGGACGACTACCTCGACAGTTTCAGAAGCCTAGAAGAGGCAGTCAACGTGACAACGAGTGTACGTGAAGTACATAAGAAGGCCAGCTTCGAGTTGAAACAATGGAAATCGAACTCAGCATCACTCCTGGAAGCACTGGGAGAGGAAAATAGAACCGAAGACCTAGAGCTATACAAGAATGAAGAGCAAACCGAACGAGTACTGGGAGTTATATGGAAAATGAAATCGGATGAGCTGACATTCAACCTCAACATGACGAGAATACCTGCAACACTCATCGAAGGAAAACGACCGACGAAGAGAGAAGCCTTGCGCATCGTAATGTCGCTCTTCGACCCGTTGGGATTCGCCTCGCCCGTCACCATCAGGGCGAAACAGCTGCTTCAAGAAGTTTGGCGCCGAGGAACAGCATGGGACGACCACATTGACGAAGACCTGGCGGAGCAGTGGGAGTCGTGGATGGGACGCCTGAAAAGTCTCCACGACATAGCAATTCCGCGGCAGTACCTGCATTACAGTGACGCCGCCTCCCTCGAGCTTCATGTCTTCAGCGACGCCAGCGAGTCGGCCTACTCGGCGGTCTTATTCTGGAGGGCAGTGACACCGGACGGCGAAGTGGGCGTGTCTCTCATCATGGCCAAGGCAAAGGTTGCTCCACTCAAGCTCACAAGTATACCGAGGTTAGAGCTACAAGCAGCAGTCATGGGTACCAGGCTCTCCGAGGCAGTCATTGAAGAACACGAAAGAAAACCCGATAGAAGAGTGTTCTGGACCGACAGCAGAACAGTACTCACATGGATAAGGACCGGGTCACGCTCATACAAACCATACGTGGCTCACCGTCTCGCAGCTATAGAAGAAAGCTCAAAGGTCAACGACTGGCGCTGGGTTCCGACAAAACAGAATGTCGCCGACGACGCAACGAGAGATGTACCTACAGCCTTCGACAAAAATCATCGATGGTACAAAGGGCCGGATTTTCTCTACTTGACAGAAGACTCCTGGCCAATAGAACCTGTGAAGACCACAGAAGAAGAGCCCCCCGAAGAAGAGAAGACGCATCATATTACCAGTAAGAGAAGACTGAAGCTAGCAGAGGGCCTGCCTGATCCAGCGAAGTTTTCCAATTGGGACCGCCTCCGGTACGCGACAGCACGCGTCCTACAGTTCATCGACCTCTGCAGAGCCACCGGTCAGAAGGTCAACTACCGACGAACGAAGAAGAATAAAGAAGCGGACCCCACATGGAAGAGAAATAAGCCTACGACAGCGAAACAACGGGCGCCCACACCGAAGAAGAGATCAACACTCAACCTGCTTCCAGTCACAGCCGAGCTCCTCAAGAAAGCCGAAGAGCTCCTGATGCGATCTTCACAAGAAGAGGCCTTCACAGAAGAAATAGAACTTTTGAACAACGGGAAGCCCGTCACCAAGGAAAGCCGCCTACACCAGCTCAGCGTCGAGTCAGTCAACGGCTCACTCCGACTTCGTAGCCGTATCCAAGCGGCCAAAGACGTTGAACAAAACGTCAAGAGCCCGCTAGTCATCGACGGGGAACATCGAACGGTGGATACTGGCAGTTCATCGGCAGCTACATCACGCCGGCGTCGAGGCAACCATCAACGAGTGTCGCCAACAGTACTGGGTACTAAGATTGCGCCCCATCACGCGCGCAATCCTTCGACGATGCCTCTTCTGCCGCATGAAGACTCAAGCGCCACCATACCCGAGAACCGGGGACCTGCCAGCGTGTCGCCTAGCTCATCACAAGCGACCCTTCACCTTCACTGGGGTCGATTACTTCGGGCCTCTCTCCGTGACCGTCGGACGCACCAGACAGAAGAGATACGTGGCCATCTTCACGTGTCTCACGACGCGAGCCATTCACCTAGAAATCGCAGGCTCGCTCAGCGCCGATTCAGCGGTGATGGCGGTCAGACGCATGATCGCACGACGTGGCTGCCCGGCTGAAATTTGGTCGGACAACGGCACCAACCTAAAGGCTGCCGACAAAGAACTACGACAAGCAATCGACGCGGCGACAGCGGAAGAAGCTGCGAAGAGGACCATCTCCTGGCGCTACATCCCGCCTGGAGCACCGTTCATGGGCGGCGCCTGGGAGCGCATGGTACGCTCTGTAAAGACCGCGCTCGCAGCAACACTGCACGAGCGCCACCCCACCGAAGAAGTCCTCGCCACTCTACTAGCTGAGGTAGAGTACACCGTCAACAGTCGCCCGCTGACCCACGTCTCCGTCAGCGCAGAAGATCCCGAGGCCCTGACTCCCAATCACTTCCTGCTGGGGGGTCCTGGGCGCGTGCCACAGCCAGGCACATTCGACGAGCAAGACGCCATCTCCCGGTCCAGCTGGCGAGCTGCACAGAGGCTCGCTGACGTCTTCTGGCTCCGCTGGGTGAAGGAGTACCTTCCCGAGCTCCAACACCGGCGGGAGCCCCACGGACGAGGTCAAGAGGTCAAGGTGAATGACCTCGTGCAGTTCGTCGACCCGAACCTGCCCCGCAACGTATGGATACGAGGCCGAGTCATCGCGGTGTATCCTGGTCCCGACAGCATCGTGCGGACGGTGGACGTGCAGACCAAGGGAGGTGTCCTGCGCCGGCCAGTGAGGAAGCTGGTGATCCTGCCCCTGCCTACGGACGACGTGCCCGCACCGGAACGAGATGCGACTCAGTCGCACGGCGGGAGTGATGTGCGGGACGAGTGATTATAGTGAACAATCGTAAATAATCGTGTATATAGTGAAGTTGTGTAATAGTGCAGTGAAGTGCTAATAAGTGAATAGTGCAAACAAACTGATAAAGACAGTGACATCTGATAGTTTGATAAGATAGTTCATAGTGTTTTCTTATAAGAATTTGTGCTTATTCGTTATATTTCTAATTAGAACTTATGTTTATATAATAGATTTTAATTTAGTTTCTTATTAGAATCTTATTTTAATAATAAATTGATAGTTTTATAGATTTGTATAAGGAAATGCTCTGTACATAATTGTTCATTATCGATGTATGTAATGTTCAGTTTTTATGTTGAATTTATGTTTTATAGGTAGAAATAAGATAGTAGAATAAGAAAATACACAATTTGTCATATGTTTTAATAGAAAAAGTTAGAGAAAAACGCGAAAATTGTCACGCGGCTCTCTTTACGGTAAAGTTCTGTTGTACTAAAGCTAACTGTGTCGCCCCGCCCCTTTTTTCTGATTGGTTGGCGTCTTTTGTGTTTAATTCTGATTAATTCTGATTGGCTAGAGTTCATGCGCCTTTGTGTATAAATTACGGGTGGTTTTTCGCTAGCGACACAGTCGGCGGGCAGCAGCAGAACAAGAAACAAGAAAGAAGAAATAAACTTCAAGACATCTTCAAGCCATCAGTGTTTTATTCACCAATCCAGCGTTAGTAAATGTGCCCCGCACACATTACAAAGAGAGAGATCAGAGTAGACGACATTTTGTTCATCGGGGAAAAACTTGAATGAGTGTGTACCAAGACTACCAAGGCAACTGAAACATTGGTAAGGACAGTGGGTTTCTTTCACAAGGGTAAACCCGCATCCTCGGCATAAGGCTATAATATACGAATTCTATTTTAGACAGTCGAAGCTGACATGGACCTCCCCATGGAAAAAAAGAAAAAACTCATTCAAACTCAACGACTTTTTTCCTCCAGGAAAAAGTCCACGAGGATTTTCACATGACAAAAAAAGACAGCTTAAACCCGACAGTGGTTGGATTCGGGCTATGACTGATGGCTGATGACGATGAAACGTAAACCAAATCACTCAGTAAAAGTAGTCTAATCTACGAGTTGAATCTATTTACTGACAAATAAAAATATAAAGCTAGAAGAAGAGATAAAAGTTCGTCAATTTGCTGAAGGGAAATTCCATCAGAACCAAACGGCTTGTAAAACCAATAAAATTCACATTGATTACTTTACACCAAACATTTAGGTCAAAATAATTAATTAAATGAAGTAAAAGGTCGCCTGCCACCCAAGCTGGGTAATTAAATCGGTTAAAGGATGATTTAAAATGGTTTCCATTGAGAGCACGTGACCGTAGTGTAGCCCAACGTGGGGCGATGAGTGCACACAACACGTAGGTACACTCGCGTACTACATTCACGTTTTACGATGTAATATAAAACGTTTACCGTCGTACCACATTAAGTTAAACATCTGTTGAACGCTTGTCTAAAAAAGGTCAACTGCAAAATGACCCATAAATCAACTTCAAATGCCGTTTTGCAGTTGACAGTTTTTTAGACAAGTTTTCAACCGATGTTAACCTTTTTGCAGTAAGATCGTAAAAGTTTAGGTAGTTCTTACTAACAAGATATTAAAGGGAAAAAACCTACTAGGGCCACCAGATATAATGTAGTATGGTCCACTATGGGTCCCGGCAGTGGGATTGTTAAATCATCGTAATAGAAATAGGTGAGAGAAAATTCTCAACCAACAGAGAAACAGCAAAATTTAATTCCGTAGTTGTTGTTTCCAAAAACCACGAGGTACCAATGACACTAATGACAAGTACTGCCCCACACACGTAAATTTAAACAGATCTAAATACTCCAAAAAATGTTGTTATAGTAACATACAACGTGCTTCGTACCTAACGCACATAACTCAAATAATCTTGTTAATTAAGAATCGGCGGGCCAATTACAAAAATACAATTACCTACTTCGTGTAACAGTCCTAGAAACACGAACCTGCGATAGGCCACGTTTTAGGACGGTCAATAAAAGCTCAATTAAAAGTTTTTATTAACGTCTGTTTGCTTAGAAAAGGCAAATAATTACTAGTTTTATCTGTAACTTAATTGTTTTACTAGAAACAGTTATTCGAAATGTATGTTTCGACTTCGACACTTAAGCCTCCAGCAGACACACGCGGTTAATCGCGCTGCGACAACGAGCCAAGCTAATTTCCACTCTAAAAACACTGCGAATGGGCCGCGACATGTCGCCCCGCGCGATTAATCGCGTGTGTCTGCAGGAGGCTCTAGTCGCGAAAGATAAAATTAATCGCTTGTCTTTATTTTAACAACAAACACACAAAATATTTGCTGTATTATCTTTCTGTCTCCTCAACATAATAAACACTGGAATTTAATGAACAGCAGAAAAAAAAAAAAAACAAAATAAAAACAGTATGCGATTTATACTTCGTTCGCGACAGTACATTGCACAGTGAATGCACACAGTATTTTTAGCGGAACATTTGGCTACATGATACCGGTAGTTAGTACACGGTACATTATTGACTCGACCGGTTTAAATACGATCTGAGTCAAGATTTTATAGCGAACATCAATTAAATGTGAACTGAATTTATCGTAGACAGATAAAACATTACGTTACTAATCGGAAAATACTGGAGAAATTGTGTAACATCTATACTTATAATAAATCTGTAGAGAGGTCAATTCTGTACATTAAATATATTTCCAAAATAACTATCAGGGGTTGTTTAGGGATCGATACTGATGCCAAAAATGCAATCAGTAAAATTATTGTCTGTCTGTCTGTCTGTCTGTCTGTCTGTCTGTCTGTCTGTATAACCGCTATAGAAACAAAAACTACTCGACGGATTTTAACGAAACTTGGTACAATTATTTTTCATACTCCTGAGCAGGTTATAGTATACTTTTCATCACGCTACAATCAATAGGAGCAGAGCAGTGAAGGGATTCCGATTGGATTTTTACAACTCAATTTTGAGGCACTTTCCGATAAGCTAGCAGACTGAAATTTTGCACATGCTCTGAGTTCTGATGAAAATACATGACTAGCTAAGAAACGTCATTACAAATCCAATATGGCGGCCTACCCAAGATGGCGGACTGGCTGTTTGAAATCCACCCCCATGATATGAGTATCAAATGAAAGGGTTTGCTGTCAGGAATACGAAATAAAAATAGTCACGTGATTTAAATCCAATATGGCGGACGTCCAAGATGGCAGACAGGCTATTTGAAATGCACCCCTATGATATGGATATCAAATGAAAGGGTTTGCTGTCGGGAATACGAACAAAATAGTCACGTGACTTAAATCCAATATGGCGGACGTTCAAGATGGCAGACTGGCTGTTTAAAATCCACCCCCATGATATGGGTATCAAATGAAAGGGTTTGCTGTCAGGAATACGAAAATTTAGTCAGGTGACTTAAATCCAATATGGCGGACGTCCAAGATGGCAGACAGGCTATTTGAAATGCACCCCTATGATATGGATATCAAATGAAAGGGTTTGCTGTCGGGAATACGAAAAAAATTGTCACGTGACCTAAATCCAATATGGCGGACGTTCAAGATGGCAGACTGGCTGTTTAAAATCCACCCCCATGATATGAGTATCAAATGAAAGGGTTTGCTGTCAGGAATACGAAAAAAATAGTCATGTGACTTAAATCCTATATGGCTGACGTCCAAGATGGCGGACAGGCTATTTGAAATGCACCCCCAAGATATGGGTATCAAATGAAAGGGTTTGCTGTCAGGAATATGAAAAAAATAGTCACGTGTCTTAAATCCAACATGGCGGACATCCAAGATGGCGGATCGGCTATTTGAAATGCATCCCCATGATATGGGTATTAAACGAAACGGTTTGCTGAATGGGATACGAAAAAAAATATCACGTGACCTAAATCCAACATGGCAGCCGTCCCAAGTTGGCGGATAAGAAGTAAATTAAGTTTGAATATGAAGAAGACTAAAAAAAAGTATAATATTTAGTGGGTGCTCAAAGCGTGTTTTTCCCACGTTTTGTCGTTCCGGTTGGATTTTTGCAACTCAATTTTGAGGCACTTTCCGATAAGCTAGCAGGCTGAAATTTTCAGGGTACCTTCAAACCCGATGAACAAAGATAATAATAACTTTTTAACAAAAAAAATCAAACCGACGAAAGATTGAACTGAAAAGCTAAAAATAAATTTTGAGGCGGCGCCAAACAAACATACAAACATGTACCTAAATTAATTATTTGAAGCGAAGCATAATTTTATTGTAGCTAGGTTGCTTTTCGTTGATTGTTTCTTTGGCGCCGCCTCAAAATTTATTTTTAGCTTTTCAGTTCAATCTTTCGTCGGTTTGATTTTTTTTGTTAAAAAGTTATTATTTTTAGCTTTTTAGTTGTATACCATGATTAAAGTGTTTAACACATGGAAAAACCCGTCTTCCCTTTTGTCATTGTCAACGTAACCGTCACAGTAATTAGTATTAACTGTTGAGGACCTGTAACTTGCAACTAAAAACTCCACTCTCAGACTGTCAACGACTGTCAAATCCCAACTATGTTTAAAGTTCTTATCATGATGAATGAAATGAGCCCAAATACGATATAGTTGCTGTTAACTGTTGAGGATCTCTTGCTACTGCCTTCTGTCCTCATCATCAGACCCTCGATGACAATTATACTCCAGCTAGGTCTAAAGTTCTCATCAAGATGAGTGAAATGAGTCCAAACACGATATAGCTGTTGTTAACTGTTGAGGAACTCTTGGGACTGACTTCACAACATAACAGGGATCTGGAGTTGATCTGATGATGGTGACACCATCATGTTATCTTCTCCACATCTCTGCTATATAGTAATGTCCTCAGAACTACATGTTAACTTTATTTCAAACGAATCGGTTCACAACTGAAAATTCTGTAGGAAAGTTGACAATCAATTCCTTTTTTTCTACCCTTAGAGGCCGATTTTAGTTTTGAAATTAAAATGGGACCAACTTTGAGATATACTCTTTCCAACAAAAAAAGAATTTTTGATATCGGACCACGCTGGGAAAAGTTATGCGTGGTCATACATTAAAAAAAAAAAAAAAAAAAAATATACATGTCGAATTGAGAACCTCCTCCTTTTTTTTTTCGTCGGTTAAAAATAATAAAATAATTAATAAATTTAAAAAATCTAAAAGCCCACGTTTTTAAATGTCCTAAAAATAAGAAAATAACCCTACAGGGCTGAGAGATGGGCCAATCAAAACGTGGGGGCGTATCTTTGCAAGTTACGCCCACGAGCTATACACGTCATGTAAATATCTCATAAATAATTCCTTAAATAATTTACGCCCCCACGTTTTGAGTGGCCCCTCTCTCAGCCCCGTAGGGTTATTTTCTTATTTTTAGGACATTTAAAAACGTGGGTTTTTTAATCTTCCGTCGCGTGTGCAACCCTAATGGTTAAGCTACACAGAAATCATTTATGACGGAAATTTTCTCCTTAAAATTATATAAAAAATACCCCACGACAGCATATGTCTATCTTTTATGGTTGACTCACAATAACACGTGTAACTCCCGATAGCTTAGCAGTTCGAAGCTTTCTGATTACATTTGAATACTCTTACGTTTATAACACTCTCAGTCACCCCTAATTGAAAAAGTTAACATTAATTAACTGCTCCATAAAAAAAAATCATATAAATCAGTACAGAAACACCAAAGTTATACATGAAATACGCCAATAAGCCATTGCGCGTGAATACTGAATCATGCTATAAGGATTTTTTTTGAGAATCGGTCGCCGCGCTCGACGCGTCTCGCGGCCGAAGGTATAAAATAGTCAATTTATAGAGAAAGGCTATAGGCTATATATCATCACGCTAAGGCCAATAGGAGCGGAGCGCCAATGAAGAATGCTTCGAAATCCGGGTTAAATTTAACGTTAGCCCAAAGTAACTATTCCACGCGGACGAAGTCGCGGGCAAAAGCTAGTTATAAATATGTACCTACTTGCTTTTACACGCGGCTTCGCTCGCGTTTATTTGACATTTGGTTCGAACATGTGGCGACTGGCGCCATCTATTATCATATAAACGTTATTGTTGTTTTTCTCGGGAACAATCAGACATTCTTTTTTCATGTTAAATCAATAAATGAGTCCTCCCACCTAGGAAGGGACGGAAGGGACTGTCAGTCTGGTATTGACTAAAATCCACGGTTTTCCTTTAATAGACCTTTACGTTCCAGGGTCAGGGTGACCTGTTAAGAGTCCCGCGACCCCGGCCTGCTTTGCCCCTCTATGGGTAAGTTAGATTGCTGACAGCTCTGAGACGCGTGTGGAACAAGACGCGCCGTTGACCCGGGCATGGTACATGAACAGACGGCGAGTCACCCATTACTCGCCGCCCGCAAGTTCGAGTCATTACGTCACTAATTGAAAAATGGTGAAGAAATGTGAAGCTGAAGGGCATTACAGAACACAAAGAATGAATGGTCGGGAACTCAGGATTGTACGGAATAGTGCTCAACATTTTTATTAAAGTTGTGCCGCACAAAAGACTTTACAGGATTCACCGGAGCTTTGGCTATTGGAAAGGCAGCGCTCATATTCCAATTAGTTTTCTGAATAGCAAGATGTAGTTTTAGTGGTTTTGTGCTCTTATAAAATAGTGTTTTAACCGCCACGATTTTACAAATTAATGGGTGTGTATTTGTTATAAATGAACACCATAATTATTATTATTATTAACTTTTGTACAAACGCCAGCACATTCTGTAATAGATTTTCAACTTCATCACAAAACAAGAAGATTCACATTCGATAGGCAAATTTTAACAGATTCAGGTGGTTGATGTGCTGGCGTCTATACAATTCTTTGAAGTTTTTCATCCACTCCAGCCACCGTGTATTGATAAGAAATGATTAATTATCAACATAACTCTCCAGCGTTTATCCCAATTAATTATTGCTGTCGGCCCAGTTTAATATTTATCTTCTTTCATATTTAGTTCCAGTAGCCCCCTTATAGTAATTCCTTTCACACATCCGTCATTCAAAGACAATATTACTTGTTAGTAACACGATGATAGGTACCATCAGACATAAAGACCATCGGTCAATTACCTCTGAAAGGTAAACTACATGATGTAATTAATCGAAGACTTTCGTTACCGAGCAAACTTTAGGCCGCCTCCTAATTAGGCGCCAACCATCCATTACATAGGCTTCTCCTTTAACGCTGTTGTATCGTGTGTCAATCTTACCTACCCACATTTCTGGTACTTCTATTGTGTGTTGAAAAAATACAAGAGAAAGAATATTTCGTCCTTTTTGGAGACCTTGCCTTTATTTAAGAGACTAATGGACACGTCTCATATAATTTTAGAATAAGTGGAATAAGGGAGGCCTAGAAAACGCTGGCGTGACGATCTGGACGCATTCATGAAGGAGTGGCGCCGCACTCAGAGCCCGCGATAAAAGCTTAAAAAGTGGAATAAGAACATAACTCTAAATAGAGAGTTTTGTATCTTTCCTATTATTCCGATAATTATGCCGAACCGTTCAAGACTGGTCTAAGCGGTGAGCGGTGCGGTGGGGGGCACGAGTAAGACATTAATTACTTTGTAATATACGATTCGTCACTAGCGGGAACTCGTGGCGTGTTTCAATCTTTTGATTTTACCGCTCGCCTTTCCGCGTTAAGCCAGTGCTTACAGCGGCAAGGTGGTGAACGGGCTGTTATGCTAAAAAAACGGGTCCCATTATATCTATACTTAAATTAATCAAGGTTTAAGCATAAAAGCGTCACAAAAAAACTTAACAAAATCAGTTTCACATTTATATTATTTAGTTACGACGCCGACGGTCTAAGTTACTTACTCTGAACATAAGAAACAAAACAAATGTCAATAACATCGTATTGTTGACAAGTCCTTGATACAAGATGACAACGTGGAAAAACGCTGGATTATCTCGAACCTTTTTGAAGATCAGACCGTCATGAAATCAAAATGGATTGGCCATATTTCTTTGACAAAAATGAAAGCATAATAATTTTGTATTTAAGGGAAAAGGTAACACAAAAGAAATGTCCTAAGTAAGCATCACGTACGGCGGCTTCTATATTTCTTTTATTATACTCTAATTTTCTGGCGAGTACTTGCTATTTTCTGGAGACTGTCTTGGCAAGGTCCTTTTTTCTGGGTGTTCAAATCATCAAATAAGTCCTCATACCAGAGCGGAATAAATAGGACTGTCAGATTCTTACTGACTAAAAATCCACCCTGTTCCTTCGATTGCCCTTTTTGTTCCAGGACCACGGTATCCTGCATAGGCAGTCCCACGACGAGTATTTAGTCATGGGTTTAATACTCAGGTTGCTCGAAATAGCAAAGGTTTAGCCGAAGCCACAATGAGCGCCCGGTTGATTTCAATATTTTCACTCCATAAAAATAAAAATGTGGGAGACACTATATCTGCCCAACACTGCGCAGTCGCTGACTGGCGCAGTGGCTGAACGAGTGTCGGGGATTCAATACCCGAACGGAAAAAAAATATATATGATCTACAAGTAGTTGCTGTTGTTCATACGTATCCACCTCACAGGAAAATTCAGAGTGTGGCAACGACAAAAAATAAATATTCTTCATGCAGTTCCCACTTGGCCACTTATACATACTTTAGCTAAGTAGCTAAGTAAGTGCATATACCAAGTCAAAGTATGCAATTTCGTAATCCGCATCGGTTGCAGCGACGTCGGAAACCAGGTCACCTACATTCAGGAGTATGGGAACGTCGAGACGTCTGGCGTCCTGGACCGCAGTAGACATACCAGTGCTAAAATAGGCCCAGTATTTCAAATCTGACACAGAAACTACGTTTCCTACTCCTGCGCTATTCTTTTTATTGCGTTTCAGGATCCATGATAGCTTAATTCATTCTCCGGGACATCGAGCTTCATTGTCTCGACGCTTTTTGGAATAATGCGGTATGATTGCTTGTTCCAATGAAAAAAATATTTCAAATGGGAACTAGAAATAGCTGGCGTTTATGCAAGATTGACCGGAGAACAAGAAAGAAGAAAGAGTGGAAGGTTATGGAGGAGAACTTTTCCCATCAGTGGGACTATATAGGTAATCTGTGATATAGGTCTGAATCAACTCACAGAACCATGTAAAGCTTTTAATCGAACAGCAGTCAAGCATTATTGGAAGCAGTTCTGCAGTGCAAAAAATCAAAAAGTTTTTTGACACTTTCTCACTCATAGTTGATTTACTGGTTAAGTTTATACTGTGCCTGGACGTAGTGAAACAAGTGCAAACTTACTATTTTGATAGCCTAAGCACTGTTCTTTAAAACGTCCCTGTGTGAGTGTGAAGTACGAAAGGACTTCGGGAAGCTTCGAGAAGTTTCGAGAACTTTCGGTATGGAGTGATATTTTCGCTTGAAAGAACAGAAGTGTTTGTGTTGGCTGAATGGTACATAGCTGGGAATAGAAAGATAGTTAGATGAAAGTTCAGAGTTTACTTGGTGCTATTGTGGTGAGCAGTGTAAAAGCTAATGCAGTGCATAAGCTACTTAACAGGCAAATTCGCCTGGAGCAACTGCGTTATTAGACTTATCTTTATACAAGGCCAAATTAGCTTACAAAACCCGGCTAGCCGCCATAGTCAACCTGAAAAAGCTCGATGGCGTAAGATAAAAAAATAGTTTTTATATTTTCTAATAGGAAGGACTTGGATGAGACCTTTGCCCGAAAATGGGGCATTTAGTGCCCCACTTCTGGGTTCGTAAAAGAAAAAAATAAACTCAGTAAATGTGATGGGTATCGTATATAAAACATTGTTATTGTCTCACATCTCAATGTAGACTAAGGTGACAATTAAATGTTACAGATCACCGGTCTATGACAAATTAATCTAGATTAATTACGTGACTGAACGTTTTATTCGACTAACACTAATGACACTGGGTCAATGAATAATGTACTAGATGTTAAAACTTCATTATCCATTCTTACTTACTTACTAATAAACCGATAAAAAAAGAAGAGGGAGAGGGAGGAGAACATTTCTTGACGTTACACTTTAAAGGTTTACGTTACAGTAATAAATATAATACATAAATAATTATAATTGCATATAAAAATGCTATGCAATAGCTTTACCGCGGCAGTCCCCGAAATATCTATGTGTGTCTGTAACCGTTTTCGCCTAAATCAATGAACCGATATCGATGGAACTTGGCCCGCAGGCAAAGACATTAAACTATATACGAGCATAGACGGGACATCACGAAGAAAGTTGTGATCCACAAGCTTTGACCACTCGGTAAAAACTCGACCAGTCTAGTTCAAGACGTCCGCTTGACAGGTCGCGTGACCGTGCGTCAAAATTTAAACTTCGATGGACGATTATATGAAAATATGCCTAGTTGCTTTGCGTAACTGCAAATCAAGATACTTATAAGAAAACAAATGGACTTGAAAAAAAAATATTTTTGTTAATTATTTTTATTTTTACCTGGTTTTTAAGAGTTTTTAAATATTTTCTGATATTATTCTAGAACTCTTGCATTTTTTAAATAAACGCCATCTGTTGCTCAGTAGCTGTACGACAATATGCTAAAGAATTAGAGTTGTCTGTTTATCGATATGTGTTATCGATATTTATTAAGTCGAAGAGTAATTAAAATATCAAATGAGTAATTTCGTATACTGACTTGTTTATGAATGAAAGAGATACTTGTATACGGAAAAGATTTTTAGGAAACTTTGAAATATTTTTATTTTGTTCAAGGGCGAGCTGTCCACAAAAATTAATTAAAACATTTTCTTATGCCGTTCGACACATTTAATGTAAGGATCATTTTATGATATGGGAAAAATAAAATCGAGACGGTGGAAGTTGGTCAAAAGTAAAAGACGTTTTGATACAAATTGTATGAGTGAAAAAAAATCACTTTTTTATATTGTTCATTGACTAACTTAATGATATTAGTTTAATAACAAAACTGTTGAACATAATCGTCAAATTGATAATATAGGATTGTATTAATAACTAATAATTTTATTTCTGTTCTGCCCTCACACACTTTTCAATTTTTTTCTAATATTAAATCCTAGTTAACTTTATCGATGTTTATTTATCGATGTTTAATTGTGCTATTCTAAAATGTTGCACCCCTATCACAAGATGCTCAGTTCTGCCATCTATTGTGTAATGGCTGAAATATATTCTGATGAATTATTTTAATACGTGGTTTTGCTATACAACGCTAGATAGCGCTACTGACGCCCGACATCAACGTTTTTGTATGACAATATTCCCAATGCCCGCTCTATAGTTCTTTTAAATCTCTTTGCCCGCAGGTAAATATGACTTGCTTTAGGATTTACCATACGTCACGTTTGGCGCATTGCCTGAGCAATCGACTGCTGCGCTGAATGTTGCGGGTTTGATCCAATGGAAACAAATATTTGTATGACAAACAAATGGTTCCTTCCGCGTTAGGGTATTCGTGTACGGTACAGGAGAAATTGTGTAGTATGGAGCGACGATTAAAAAAATATATTCCCGATATTATGTGTTCATGTGCGATAATAGGGTAGTTTCCAGGGTCAAAATAATTACATTCTATTTAGTCCGTATTTTAGATTATAAAAAAATATTGGACACGTATTTTTTCTTTTTTCGATTAAACAAAAAAATAACAAAGATATAGCCCATTAAAGTTACGTGTGACGTCACCCCGCGCGAAAAAATGCCACGCGGTGTGACGTCACACGTAACTTTAATAGGCTATATCTTTGTCATTTTTAGTCTAATTTACAAATAAAAATACGTGTCCCTTATTTTTGAATAATCTAAAAGACTGACTAATTACATTTTTTAGGGCAACTAGCCTATTTCCGGCCAAAGCGCGAAACAGCGAGGGAATCTAGTAATTTCATAATTAAAACCGTTGACACGGAAGACGTAGAGGACGCCTGTTATTGAGCGACCGAAACGTGATAAAATGTAACCGGGTTACCGCGTGGTATTCATAAAGTTGCATAATAATATTTTGCATACATCCGCCATTAAAATTTTCAGTTTTACCACTTCCCGACGAATAACGGATAGAAAAGAAGATATTGTTTATGCCGTGACATATTTTAAAATAAAATACTAAAACAGCGCCTTGGTCTAGCCTTGCGTTTGATTTCCAGGTCACACAATTTTTTTCAGAAGCAGCTACTCGTAGCAGCCTAACATCTGAATTTATGTCTACCTAACAGTTGATAGCATTACGTTTAGCTTTTTTCCTTTTTCCTACCCTTCCGCGGTCATTTTTCCGCAAGACAGTTAAAGGAGATCATATTTTTTGGGCCATCTTGCAAGTACCATTTTTTTTCGATGCCACTTTCAGAAAAGGCCTATAGATGGATGGAGCCGGAATGATCTTCTTTATTCTCCAGGATTTCCCGAGTTTCATTGCCTTGCGCTCTTCTGGTTCAACAAGTTTTTATGCACTGATCTGGGAATAGTGTGGCTAGAATTGTTCCGAAAAGGCTTGCCTCAATTTCATGGTACCAAAGTCATATAAGCACCTTTGTGTATCCCTCAAGGGATTACAGGCGTGATGTATAGATATTAAAATAATTAGTTCATCACGTGTCCAGTCTATTTTCATTGTATGTCATGTAAGCTCCGATAAACCCGTCCCAGTTGTCAGCCAAATGGCTGCTGTAAAACAATACATTATACATGCGTGTTATGCATTTATGATGTACATATTAATTATTTATTTATGTAAAAAATAGATTTATTATCGTCATTCTGCACTAGCTTATGGGAGAAAGCGGTACACGTAGGTTACTGGTTTTTTTTTTTTTTTTAATTAAGTTCATTTTATTTAAATGTAAATGACAAAGAAGATAAGTACAAACGTTTATCTAATATATAAAATTCTCGTGTCACAGTTTTCGATGCCATACTCCTCCGAAACGGCTTGACCGATTTTGATGAAAAACTTTTGTCTTCATATAAAAATTGATCACCGGAAATTCTCTATCCTCAAACAGTTTTGAAATGAACGCGTAGACGTACAATAATCCTTTACCTAATTTCCAAAACCTTTGGAAAATGCTATGTAGATTTATAGAAGCTACCGAGTCCAAAACAAAATAGTTTCCAGTACCTACACAAAACTTTCAAAGGTAACATGGTCTAAATCAATTTTCGGTGTGTGTACAAATACATTTGCGCAGAATAAACACAGACATATCGATTCCCAGTTGGTATCGATATTCGAAATCAATAAGCAAGCACGAGTGAGCATACCCAAGTAGGTATACCATGTATACAATGGGTTCCCTATTCGAAATGGAAGTTATTTAGTGATAATATGTACCACTCCAAAAATAAAGGCTGTGTTGAAAAATGCCGTGTATGTGTGCAGCATTTCTAAACTTTCCCATTCACCTAACGATATATCCATAGAACCATCTGCGAGTCCAGAAAGTCCGCTTTAGTAACTTCACAATTAGCATTGCGATGGAATTCGTAAAATGGAATTTTGTATCTTATTGATCAAAGAAATAGAGTAGATAAATTGATAAAGAACAATTTTATCGCAATTCTATTCTACCAACATTTCTAAAGTGGCGTTTTTAGATTTCCTGGTCATTTCCAGAGCTGATAATAGTTGTTCCACGAATCTAAGTTCCTCGTGTTTTGAATTCTTAACAATAAATCGATAGATGTATGGCCCGGTTTACCCGTGTCGACCAGTTGACACGCGATTGCGACACATTCGATTAAAATTCGATGCAACATTCGAATTATTCAATTAGTTTCCAATTGATATTCCTTTCTTGTTTAGTTGGTCGAGCGAATAATATTTCGGATCCAATTGATTCGAACGTGAACATATTTGTCGGGGTCGAATAAAATTAATCGAGTGAAAGGGAATGCTGTTAGTAGGTCTATTAAAATGTTTTTGGAACTTATTTTCTACATTATTTTATTTATTTTTTTTGAGTGCGTCATATAATTTTCTTGGGCTTATATGACGCTGACAGGAGAGAATTGAAACAAAAAAAAGAAAACAAGAAGAAAACGTGTTGCGAACTTGCGATGACGACTCTAACAATTTTTTTTCTTTAGTTTATTAGGTAGGTAGTTTTATAATTGCCATGCGTATGAGTCTAATCATAACGTAAATATGAACTAGCTACCTATCTCAGATTATATTTGGGCCATGAACTTGAACAGACTTTTCGCTTCATCACCCAAAAATGGGATGAGGACAAGACGATGATGATAACATAACTTTCAGCATGTGCAGAAAAATTATTATTCTAAATCTTGTATCAAAACAAATGGCCACCGTGGCCCATCATGGTATGCGTGAGATCAAAAGTTCTAACCGAAGATCTGTAAAGACTTTTCCATTCTTTCAGTAAACGTTCCTTTCGCTAAAGCCAATCTCTCCCAGACAGATTCAGTATGGACAGGAATGGGCACTAAATCCCGAATTATTTTTTTTTTTAAATCCGCAGATGACGAAAATACGAGCAGATAAAAAGGTGAAACTGTCAAACTTGTTTTGGTGTTACAGCTGTGATAGATGGCAGCACAGTTGGTTGAAAATGTCACTGGGACGGATTACGTTCAGATTTATGTCTTCAGGGTTAATTTAAGTTTCGTCTTAAAACTTAAAGAAACTAGAACTTAATAAGTTTTATAATGTGATTTAAATTAAATTAGTTAATTAATTAAATCAATTTTCATGCTTAAACTTGTGACGTTATCTTGTCTAGAGGACAGTTATCACATTTAAATAAAACGTTTATGATGTTATTTTTCTTTAAACACTACTATTATTATTTTTATTACTTAAAACATTTCCATTTCATAATGGAAATGCAAAACTAATATAACAAGAATCCCCAAAGAACTTTTAACTTGTTAATGCAAATTGTTCTTTCAACTGCAAACTACTTTAATGCCTTGCTTGTTAAAGTAATTGTCTTTCCAAGTAAACGTTATATTTCAAAAATGACACTATTTACTTCCACCAAGTGTCCATCGATCATGTTTTCAAAGAAAAACTAATGTTTCCGATGTTTAAAATGAGTCACAGCGACACGTGAAAACCCGACTTTCACAGAAAATTCACACTTACCAGTAACTTTGATCGCGCTTATCTGGTAGTAACATCTACAGATGAGAAGCAGGAAAATAATCCATGATAACACAATAGGACCATCTTGCACTAGTAACACTTCCATTGTCTTGTTGACAAACAAAACACAGCGGACAGACGAAAAAGATCACTTTCAAACTATCTATATACGACGACTGAAGGTAACTCTTTGTATTTTACACAGAAAGTATAAAAAAAGTTGTGGGGTAGACGCACGCCACGGTGTCATCGGTCGACACTAAAGAAATGCGCCTCGAACGCTTGGCACATGCGCGGGAGTCGAGATCCAAATAACCGGCGAAATTACACGATTTAATTACTGTTTGTTTTTTTTTTTTGGGCAAGTTCGACACTATAATGATTAATGGTCGTCTTTTTGTAAAACAGTTTTTACTAAAAACAATTAAGTTTAGATTATTTGTAAATTTTACTTGAAAAATTTCATTTTCTTACGAATAAATCGTAAATAGAAACACAAGAATGCCTCGCTTCACATGCTGCAATTATCTCACATACTAATAAACACGTCGTGATCCAATCATCGATCAGAATGGATCAGATAAGCGCGCGCAACAAACGAACCGCGTCGACTGACCTGCGCCCGCGCACGCGCCTCTACCCGAACATATGTCGACTTGTCGATGGTACAATACTCTCGTAAATGATAACTAAAATAAAACCAGCCTCCCAAGCGGAGAAATGGAGAAAAAAGTAGTCGTGACGTAGTGTTCTAGACTCGTTTAAGTTGCGGTTCAAGATCGCATGTCAATGACCTATGTAAATTAGTGTTAACAGGTGGATGCAACACTGGAGCAGATAGACGAAGTGGCTTTTTAATAACGTTACGACTATAATAGGGCATGGCTAAGTAAGTTTTATTACAAAACAACATTGATAACTTCTATTCGAATTGAAACTTCGATTATTCGGTTTCAGTTGAACAAAGTTAGTATAGTTCGAATAGTAGGATTTCTGTTGGAAACGTGTGAAATGTCAAACACAGAACATTGAATGGGAAATAAAGTATTTGCACGTGAGTGTTCGCGACAAAGGATAAGGTAAATTGGCACAAAGGCTACTTAAGTAAACTTCTCGCCGGAAGCTAAGTTCACGTGTTATTCAGATGCCTTATTCAGAAAAACATATAGAATAAACGTGACTATATATTTCTTACCTCACAAAATCTTGTGATGTTTTTTAAAGTACACATTGTGATGTAAATATTCTTCTATGTTTCCATGAAAAAATCAACCTACGGACCACCTCTGTAGACAAATTAAACTTTTAAATGTATTCTATAATGGTAGAATATTATTCAGGATCAACTTTCAAATGACAGACATGATTGTGTTAAAAGTTCAACACGTGCGAGTTTAAATTCATGCATTCGTTCATTCATGAAACATTTGTACCTATTCTAAAAGCTATTTTGATTTGGCCTATTCGTTTATTTAATCGCAGACTGTTGTTAAACTTGGATGCTGAGTTTGTGGTTTTAAGAAAAATAATTTTTCATTACCATATTGCGCTTAAATATTATATAACACCTTTTGTAGGTATAAGTAGGCACCACATTTTATGCAAATAAAGAATACTGACTTACTCACTTCTAAGTTCTAATTGAACCTCGATCTGCAAGTCTTTCGCACTAAGACCACAATTAAGGATGAATTATGCTGGACCATGCCGCCGAGACCCGAGCGGGGCACAAACAAGGCGCCCGATTCAAAACCTCACGAACATTATTTTTATTGTCCATTCTACATGGTGTAGTAGCATGAACTGCATGCAAGACTTGCATTAAAATGTTCCTGAAGGTCTTAAAACGCAGCGCTTCCTTACCCCGCTCTGGACTTGACACGGATCCGGCATGGGTCCGGCATGGTCTAGCATAATTATTCATCCCTTATGAGATTTATCCTGTGTAAATAGGTGGTGAAGCTAGACAAGTCAAATAATTTCGTTTTCGTCAAGAAAAATCGTAATATTTCACGGTTAGGGATATAGAACCACCCATTAGTGCCATTAAATAGGACATTTTTACCTTTAATAGGACACTTTTAGTGACATATTGTGTAATATTAGGAACTAATTGTCCAATTTGTTATTCCAAAATTTTGTGGCGTGTCCTGAGATTCGAGGCTGTTCTTGTTCAAAGAAGGTAGATCTTTACAATGGCTTTAATCTAGCACAGCATCAAATATGGCGCCTAAGAAGCGAGCTCACACAAAAAAAACCGGAACTCCTGCGCATCGTCGGAACATAACAAAATCTGTTTACCCCTTCGCTTGTTCCAGGTGACATTCACAATGGGCGGCTCGCTGTCTGAAAATGGACTATGCCCGGGTCGACAGAGCGTCGTGTTTCACGCGCGCCTCAAAGAGCTGTCAGTACAATGACGGGGCCCCCTTAGAGGGTCAAAGCCTGCAAGGGTCGCGGGGCTAACGAGCTACCGTGACCCCGGAAAGTAAAGGGCTAAGGACACTGTGGATGTTAGTCAGTACAAGTCTGACAGTCCCTCTTGCCCTGTGTGGGTGGACCCATTTGATTTGATTTTACCCAGCTAAAAAAGGTGACTATCACAATACAAATCCATAGAGGTTCGTACAAAAGGTACGCGTCAATGGATACCTAAGTCGTAATGTATCGGACACTTGCGTCGCCCAGTGTACTCCTATAGGATGGTGGTTACGATTCAGGCGGGCCTGGTGACGACTACCACCGCGCCACCGCCAGTGGGATCGAACAGCCATCACAGCTTGATGTAGCTTTTTTTTAGCGTGGTAAGTATATTGATGAGTCCTCCCACCCAGGGCAGAGCAGGAGGGACTGTCAGACTCGTACTGACTAAAATCCGCGGTGTCCTTCAATAGCCCTTTACGTTCCAGGGTCACGCTAATTCGTAAGTCCCGCAACCCCGGCTGGCTTTGGCCCACTAAAGGGGGGTCCGTCATTATGCTGGTCCATGGTCGAGCTTGATGTAGTTTGACTATTTATGAATAATAATAATTATGTTTCATTTCTCAATGCATTTTACATAGCAAAGTATTGTTTGAAATATCAAGAAAATATCGTGAAATGCATTGCACTTTATACCCTAGTATAAAGTGGGACTCACTTCACGATATTTTTCTTTGAAATAAGTCAGTGGGGTTAAAGTTACAAAACAGTACGTCTATTTCTACCCCGACTTTACTCCTTGGGGAAAACAGTCGTTCTTATAATGCATTGTTCATTCTCCTTAGGGCGAACAAAAGAAAAATAATGAAAATAAAAATGGAAACATACTTTCTGTAAATAAATATAGCGTAATTGTAATGAAATGAAATTCCCCTGGGTCTTTATGTCTTTTGTTAAAATATTGTTTTTCTACGTGCTGTAATTTTATTTTGAAACAGAATATAATGCATGAAATATATTATTCTAGGTCATGTTCAGGTCTAAAGGGAAATAAAACTAAAACACACTTAGTGCTATCTTGCTCGATCTGTGCTAAAAAAGAACGATTAGGGAATCAATCCGTGAACTTCAGTGTTACAAATCTTAGTTTTGCGTGTGGATAAGTTTTAGGTTCCAAAATATTGAAAATATCTAGAATCAAAAATGTACGTGGCGAATTTCACCAAATAAACTGAACACGATTAGACTGTGGCCAAAGCTGTCATAATTGTTGAGGACTTCGCCCAGTCTCCTTGAGAAAAATTGTATCAGCGGTTTAGGAATGAAATTGATATAAAGAAACTCATTTTTTTCCCTTCGTAATAGGTATCAGTTATATGCTTATAGACACTAAAAGCTCTTGACTGGCGTTTACTGGCTATAATTGGTTCCTGGGTAATATTTGGCTCACTATCTTATAACTCTTATTAGAAGACTTAACCCATGCGTAAGCAAAACAAAATATCGACTTAACAAATTAAAAAAGCGTAAGCATATTATTTTTAGACGCTCATGTTAAAATTTAATGCCCCCACGCGAAGACACTTGATATTTTAAGTCGGGCTTACACTAAACTACTTATAAATTTATTATTAGTTTCGGAGCTGAACGAAGTGAATCATGACTGCATTATGCATACACGTCTTTCGGTACCCCAAAAACGTTAGGCAGCTGCTGGTAGGCAAAAACTACAGAACGACGCCTGCTACGATCCTTACAAACTCCTTTCATCTATTCTACCTTTATTAATCTTGCCAAAAAAATAGCATTATACCTGCATGTCCATAAAGTAAATACACAAAACACTCCTTGTCTCTTTACAATGATGAATAACCTCTAAAAGGTCATAACTTCCTCATACATGACCACTTGACCAGTTCTAAGTAGCTGATCGTACTATGATTCATAGACGATAGAACATCTAGATCGGACCACGAAGAAGCATAAATCATAGGTAACAATTTCCTAAACACACACGCACACGTTTGTGTTTGTACGTACAAACACATACTCGTTACTATAAAGTTTCGGGTCGTATGATTCACGAACAGTTGACTTTCTGATCTATAAACATAAAAGGTCATAACTACCTAGTCGGCCTTGCGGTGACTTAGGGCTGCCATTTAAAAAAAAAAAAAACTCTGTCAAACAATGATATTATAAGTAAAAAAGGTGTAGATACGTTATACGCCCTCAAAAACAGACGCGCTCAAATGTGGTTGATTCACAAACCTTGACCTCAGTCCGACGTTGCCAGCGACAACGGATGCACTTCACGCACTACAGAGTGAGTCAAAAGTAAAAGTGACTCAAAACCACCGAAATGCCGTCGTGTGTGATGAGATATTGTACAAATTATACAAGCAAGACTTCTAAAAGTCAAAGAATCACTTATCATTCGTAAATATATTATTTATCTTAATATTTTCACAAATAAAACATTACGTTTCTATAATATGGCGTCGTAAAAGAAAGAGTGCGAGTGAGATAAAAGAGAGAGCGTCACCATCTAGCTGTCACTTTTTTTCATATTGGTTTTATCAAGCTATCCTTTTTACTTGTAGTGAAATGTAATGTGTGTGAATAAAAAGTGTGTATGTGTGCTGCCTCTCTGCGCGGTACGCTTTTTTCTGTTGTTTTGTACGTGTATAACATATCTATGACTTATAATATCATTGCTGTCAAAGGCTACTTTGAAGTTGAAAATTAAGTTGAAATGGCTCCCTTTTCAAACGCAAATTAAGTCTGGGAGTACTAAAGGTCCAGCTAAAAACTACAAATTGTAATTCAAGACACGAAGAATTGTAACTAAGAATTTAACTTAATTCGTACGCCCACGTCCAACGCTTTGAGTCAAAGGCAGGCGTTGCTCATCATTCTGCAAAAGCCATTTTGAATACCTTTTGCTTTAAACCCATCCGTTTCGGACTGCCAGACTCGTAAATAACGGAATATTTTAGTTTCTAGTTTTGGGCAACCCTAGCCGAAGCTTATTCGCTGTGAAATCGGCTGGAAGTTACCTTTACTGGAAGTTCTATTTACATATGCGATAGCAATAAATAATGATAGTCATTGAGTTGTAAATACTGTTAAAAGTATCAGTAAGTTGCTGGGATATCAGTTGTATTTCATTCAAAAAGACAATGAAGATTCAGCCAGTATGTTTAGTATTAGGTATTGAATTTTTTGGCTAGACGAGGCGGTGGCAGATCGAAGGTTTTGATCGAATGGTGGTCAAGGTTCGGCCAAAGAAACCAAGGCCGACCAAAAGCTTTTTGGGTTGATGATATCGTCAAAATCTCCGGCGAAAGATGGATGAGAGAAGTACAGAACCGAGGAGTATGGCTCAAAAAAGGGGGAGGCCATCCAGCAATGGGCGATCTCAAGCCGCAATGATGATGATAGAATCTTCACAAAAGAACGTTGGCCAATTTTCCACAAACATTTTAAGTTCAAAGTGAATTGTTCCGTAACTAAATGAATTCACCGAACGGAACAATAAACATTATGCTACCATAATACCATTTACTACGCTAGCTTATGCACATATTATCACGAAATCGCTTGGGGCTTACTGAAGCGTATTTCTGAAATCCATTGATTGGACGGCCCCGGTCTACGATAAGTAATTTGTAGGAAGTAATATCCGACAGTTACGATGAGCTTAATCTTTTGATGTTCAAATTAGGATACCTTTGGGAGGCCTTTAGTTGGGACCGATAGATTTTTGGTTGATTGGGCGAAAGTTTTAGTAAATTGCCTTATAGAAAATCGTGTTTTTTTATATGTAAAGCCGTTTGCTCCCGGTATCGGACAGTTAGTCAGCATAACTTGAACCACTTTAAGATTACTCTGCCGTATAGGATGGGTTATATAATGATGGGCACAGACTGTACTATGGACATAAAAATATTAAATTGCTAGGTTTATCTAGCTAGGATATGAATTATCCGTGCCAAACATCCATTCATCCATTCAAATAAACTTTCCCATTTATAAGTCAGACATGTTTAATTTAAATTAGCATGGTCGACCGCATATAGGTCTAGGTATAGTCTGTCTATAAAATCATGAAAATCGATGAGGGCGCTGCGGATGTTATCGACTTGTTTTTCGACTTGTTATTTATTGCATTTTTATTTCTTATCAAGTCTACGGTGATAACGAGTCGCAAAACAAATCGATGACATACGATGAGTACCTCGATTTAGTTTTTCCCTGCTTTGAATGATTTTATAGACAGACTGTATAACATAGGTGTACGCTCCATAATACTAAGTGTACCTATGCACTAAGTTGATGCCTTTATTACAAGTAACTTACTTGTAAAGTCAAGTACACTACACTGTAAGGATACGGCTCAGTCACGACTCAAGAGCTTACTAACTTGCATAATGTTGCGAGACTGAACTTAGTATAGGAAATTTAGTTTGTATGGTACTTAAGTTAATACCACGGAGTCAAGTACGAGTGCTTGAATATACCTGGAACTTTAATATTCTATTACATACAAAGTAAACTTGCCAAGTTAAGTAGTATACTAGCATGCAGTGCTTTTGTAAAGAAGCAGATCGGTACGGATCGGCACTGATCAGTGCAGGTAAACCTTGTTTAAAGAAACCTGCAAATCGCCAGTCCCACCTTTTAACATAGATTTATATATCACGGATCTATGTTGCCTGCATCAGCACCGATCTGCTTGTACCGATAACGTGCTTCTTTTTAAAACCTCTCACAGTGGAAAGCAAGTTCCTTTTTTGGGGTAAGTTCCTTTTCATCAAAAAGTTCGTCCACCCCGTGTTAAGCGGAAGGGACTATAAGATTCTTAATGACTAAAAATCCACCTTGTTCTTTCGGATACCCTTTGCGTTCCTGAGCCATGGTGCCATTTTAAGACAATCCCGGCGTGCAATCTATACCAATATCTACATAGAGTCTGACACACGAAACATGAGCCTGGAAAAATAGCGGCAAATTCAAAAAATCTACATCTAAAATCTCTATATATCATCTAAAATACATTTTGATACTTGAATTTACATCATGGATTACTAAGTAAATTCAAGTATCAAAATGTATTTTAGATGATATATAGAGATTTTAGATGTAGATTTTTTGAATTTGCCGCTATTTTCCAGGCTCATGTTTCGTGTGTCAGACTGTATTAAATATATTTTTTTATATTCCTTTGTCACAATTGAAAAGCCATATTTATGTGATGTTTTGCGACGTCTGAAACGAAACAATAGATCGTAATGATTAAACTTTATTCTTGGTGCTAAAATAACTTTTTAATTTGTCTCCATAAGTCCATAATGAGAATATGGCGTGTGATTTTTGAAACAGAATTTCGCAGTTAATACGATAGTTTTATTAGTAATAATACACACATCAAAAGTGTCTAGGGATCAAGCATTTTTATGCGGATTTCTTGAGATTGAGATGTGGCTTTGTAATAAATTTATGATTTTATAAATTTATATGGATCCTTTTTGGTGCATTTCATAATTTGAATCAGGAACTGTGAATCAAATTCGAGTAAAAGATGAAAATCAGCTGTCAATATTTTCCCTATAAAAACATACAACGCATTGAAGACATTATTAGTGCTACTGTTTCCCTACTACTGATTAAAACCAACGTTATTATGGAGCGGCGACGTCATTTAAGCAGGGAAGAAATGCTCAGAGCCGTGGGAATGATAGAAGCTGGTTCCCGGCAACGTACTGTGGCTTTAGCTCTGAATACATGTCAGAGTGTTATCAGTCGACTTTGGACACGTTACCGAAGCACTGGTACCGTGGCTGAGCGCCATGGAGGACGGTATCGCTGCACCACACGGAGACAAGACCGATACATTCAAATCTTAACTCGAAGAGCTCCAACAATAACCGCCATGATGTTAGCCGTGAGGCTTCATCACTCTTCAGGGAACTTAATTAGCGACCAAACAGTCAGAAACCGCTTGCATGAAGTGAACCTTCATTCCCGAAGACCGCTACGGGTACCACCTATAGCAATGCACAATCGTAGGATTCGATATCAATGGGCTCTTGAACACAGAAATTGGGCAGAAGAACAATGGCGTTTCGTGTGCTTTTCTGATGAGTCTCGTTTCGGTATGAGACCGGATACAACAAACGTATACGACACTGGAGAACCCCTGGACGCCAACAGCGATTAAAATCCTGCCAGGAAGTCCATCCTTATAGTGGTGGAACCATCATGGTATGGGCGGGTATTTGGATCGGCGGAAGAACTGAGTTGATTTGGATCAGAGGCAACCTCAACGCTCAAATTTATGCTGAGACGATTGTATCAGACGTCATCGTTCCTCTACAAGTGCAAATCGGTCCCTTATTTCAGTTAATGCATGATAATGCACGACCGCACACCGCAAGAGTTGTAAGACAGACTCTCGCCGCAGCTAACATCAATGTCCTGCCCTGGCCTGCTCAGTCGCCAGACTTGAATCCGATTGAGCATGCATGGGATATGCTACAGAGAAGAGCTCTGCCGAATATGGAGGGTATCCAGTCGCAAGAAGACCTTTTTTTTGTTGTTGCAACGAACATGGGCGGCCATTCCACAGCGTGATTTGGATGAACTCATTTTGAGTATGCCAAACCGATGTTCTTGTTTTGTTAGTGTTCGCGGTAGAAACACGGATTATTAATTGTTTAAGTTACCCAATAAAATTTTAAAGAAAACTGTTATTTCAGTCTTTTTTTCGAACTTTTGTGTTAGTGGTTCAAATGTCAAAAATCCCTTTATTAGGAAAATGGCAAATTTCTTTATTAATGCAAAGGTGACTTGGTTTATCGTTACTGTGACAAACGAAAACACTTTATTTGATGAATCCTTAAAGAAAATTTTAATTAATATCAATCAGGAGAAAAGTTATTGCAAAAATATATGTTGATCCCTAGACACTTTTGATGTGTGTATTTATGTAGTTTTATCATTGTATCAACTGATCGTTGTGATTATGGATATTTCAGGCAAGGAAATAATAACGAAAGAACCGCTTTGATGATCACGATAATTCTTTAAAAAAAGTCTGTCTGTTCTAAATTTCTTTGAAAATGCGCCCCCTTATCTAATGGCAACAATATACGGGATATACGAAGGAAAACAAAATTATACGCTCTCATCATCAGCCATATATCATTTTTTTTATTAAAAATATGAAACATTTTCACTTTACTGTTGGGGGTTATATTTTTGTCAAGGTGAAGCTGTTGTCTTACTCCTTAATTTCGGGTACTTACGTAAAGAATTTTTTTAACCCACAAAGTATCACGAATGCCAATGATTGTACAAGGCTCGTTATTATGTATTTATTTGTATTGAGTTCTTTCCAATTCAGATAGGCATCAATAAGTATGCCCCGTACATAACACGTGCCAAAGATCTAATAACTTTCAAATGAGCACATACAAGTATAATATCTGGATATCCATTTTGAATTATTAACGGTCACAAATTGTAGGGTTCCGTAATCAAAGGGTGCCAAATACTAAATCCCTATTACTAAAACATCGCTGTTCGTTTGTTCGTTCGTCCTCCGATGCGTCTGTCACATGTAAGGTATAACAATTCTACAAAAACCTTGATAAAATCGAAGAGAACAGGTAAATTTGTAAAACTAGGAGCATTCATAATCATGGTTGAATTTTCTTAACAGTAGATGTTACACACATGAAATTTTCACAGAATGTGTATTACTATGACCTCCAAATAAATATTTAACGACGGATCTTCACACAAGAATATTGTTTTTATTTCAGCGTATTTTGCTCGTTGTTAATGACGGTGGAACGGAACCATTCATGTGTGAGCTCGATTCACACTTGGTCAGTTTTTTATGATAAAAACATCAAGTCATATTTTTTGCGTTTGAGCTCATAGCTATAAGTCATGAGTACTCATGAGACATCAATGTTTCAAGAGAACTAAACACTAAAATTATCACGTGTAAACACTCAGTAGCTTCGCTCACTGTTGCTTGACACGCTACTTGAAGTAACAAACTATGTTCATGCCAGTGTAGTTTACAAAGTACACACGGGTAAACACAGTGTGGCCTGTGAGCGACTCCATTCACGTTTCATCGTATTGAATAAAGTCAGATCAGACAACCAACCCTCGAATTTTTTACCATTATGTTATGATACAGTCAGCTGATGTCTTTTTTTCTCGTGATATTGGGTAAGCTTCAATATAAACAAGTTTACAGTTGGGAGGAAATGGCTGTATGCTATGCATATTTTTATTTCTTCATGTTTGGAGTCCTACCGCTGCTTTTCCCACACGAATCCACGAATCTTTATTTTCACTGATGAGGACATTGGTCAGGTAAATCTGTCATCGCCGGCTAAAAGACAGAAGTAATTTGGAACAACTCTTATCAGCCCAGCACAGTTAAGTTTTCACTTCTTTGGTATTAGTCCCAGGCGCCACCACACCAACCTACCCGTGTGCATTTCTTCAACAGATTTTGCACTTTATCATAATAGAAGAAGGTTCATTTTCTATGGGGAAATTATGATAGAATGTCATGATTGGCTGATGTCTGTACTTTGATCAAAACCAAATTTTACAGCAAACATAAATTATCATATAACAAGTCCTTATCTAATACACGTTAAAAGCTTTTCTTCATTTTAAATACCATCAAACTTCAAAACCCTTTACCTTAACCATCAAGGTAATACAAATACCGATAAAATGGCTTAACCGCCCTCTTTTCTAACCTGAAGTCACTGAGCTACACAGATTGTTCCCGTAAATGTCAGGCGTAGGTTGGCAGATAAACTGTTTGCTCATGGGCCAACCACCTATCTCCACCCACTCGAGGTTGAGGCGTGATGGTGCGAAAATTGGAGATAGGAGCTGTTGGTGGGTTTCATGTTGATTTTTGGGAATAATGGATTCAGAATATGACTTAATTTTTTATCTATATAGGTACGTATAATCAAACCGTCTTTATATAGTCTTCCTAATTTCACTTAGTACAAAGTCGCGTAATTTCGGAACGACTGCACCAAATTGGATAATTATTATTGTCGTGTTCGTTACTGTCAGGCCAAAATTTATATTTACGAAACTTCGGAATTTTGATCTACATTAACAGCGCTATTCTCTATGAATAAAACCTCCTGCAGACACACGCGATTAATCGCGCTGCGACAACGAGCCAAGCTAATTTCCACTCTAAAAATACTGTGAATGGACCGCGACATGTCGCCCCGCGCGATTAATCGCGTGTGTCTGCAGGAGACTAAAGCTTTGTGTACAGTTTGTCTAAACTACATCTAAAACTTTTACAGCCTTTACTACAAAAAGATAAACATCTGTTGAACGCTTGTCTAAAAAAAGTGTAACTTTAAAACGACCTGTAGTTTCAAAGTAGAATGCCGATTTGACGTTGACAGTTTTTTTATAAGTGTTCAACAGATGTTTAACTTTTTTGTGTTAAGACAGTTTTTCGTAGGGATAGTGCTGCAGCTAAAACTCCTTAGAGTATAACTACTGCAGGAGTCAAACTGTCTAAATTCAAAAGTCTTTAATTTACGAATGAATGACTGCAGTTCATCAACACTTCTTTGCAGTACCTAAGTGCGGAAAAAATAATCTCGTAAACCTTGCAGCACAAACCGACCCTATTAAAACAAAATGAAATGAGCTTCTAAGCTTCTAAATGATAACAAAACCTCATAATCCACAAACATTATCCTTGTTACCTTTCCACTAGGTGTGCACCCGTGTGAAGGACGAGATGGGGTAACATTGACCCAGTTTAAAAGGCCACAGTTACCTGTTGTACCTAATGCACGTGTCGAGCGTTTGTATTTTGACAGGACCCCCCCGGACTAGGGTGACCAAATGTCCCGTATTTTACGGGTAGTCCTATATTTCGGGCACGAATTTAGGACTGTCCCGGAATTTGGTGTAACCAACAAGGGATAGTATACTGTCTAGAAATTTTATGATTCTATGGCATTTCATGATATTTTGTTATTCGAATAATTATTAAAAAAAAATACGTGTGGGACACGGGGAATGCCTCTGTGAAGCTATTGCATAACAATTTTTTTTTTATTTTAAAAGAATAAAATTGCCCACCGCGTATACACCGTGTTCCGGACGATATACATAAACTTCGACCAGATGTTCAAACCACGGAAGTAAGCATTTTTCATTATGGACACATTAATAAATTCTTATTTTTTATTTTTTGTTAATTTTCATACAAACTAAATACCTAGACGTAAATAACCCGATATGCATGCCTCTTTATCCGAATTGGCAACGTCATTCATAACATTTGGCGGGCTGAAACAAATTAAATGCAAATAGTATTTGATAGATTTCAAATTAAGATACTTTCTCACTGCATAGCTCAATTAAATTTCATTAAATGAAATTACAAATATCTTTGTAACGAAGCCTTTTTAAGTACTACTTCCTTTGTTGGATTTGATTTGTAAAAGCCATAGAAGTATTTGCTAAAGTTTATGGATAACGTGAAGAACACGGTGTATTTTACGAATATAATTTATTTATTACCAATCCGCACTGGGCCCGCGTGGTAGATTACGGCCCACTCCCTTTCACAGAGAGGAGGCCTGTGTCCCAGCAGTGGTAACATTTAAAGGCTGATGATGATTAACAATTTATTTAAAATGTTTGTGGTGCACTACTGTAATAAAGAACTTCTTTGTTGTAGGAGAATTTTATAAGTAGGTTTCATTGTGAAATCTGCTTTTGTAGCTGGCCGTTTAGAATAAAAAGTAAATTGTTTTTATGACGGATATTTTTATGATTGCCGAAGTCTCCCGAACTGAAACGATGTTAGACGATGCGTGGTGTCAGGTATTTTCCTTAGGTTTTTGGTAATTTTTGGATGCGGTCGCCGCGCCGCGCCGCGCTCAGAGCCAGCGATAAAAGCTATGCAATAGCTTAAGCCTCCTGCAGACACACGCGATTAATCGCGCTGCGACAACGAGCCAAGCTAATTTCCACTCTAAAAATACTGCGAATGGACCGCGACATGTCACCCCGCGCGATTAATCGCGTGTGTCTGCAGGAGGCTTTAAAAGTTAATTTATAATTGTTTTAAGGGAAATTATTAAAAATATCAAAGTTCTAGGTTGTTTAGTAGATTATTTTACATTTTTCTTTCCAGGTTAAATAAAATTTGTTGAATAATAATAGTAATTTTAAAAAAAGTGAGTGTAGATTTTTATTAATGAAAACGGACGGTGTCATAATTTAATCCAAATCCTGTATTTTCAATGCAGTTTTCCCGTAAAACCGTAAACCAGATATGGTCACCCAACACCGGGCTAACCCTAAACATCGGTTCGTTAGCGATGACAGCTGGGCATGGAAAACCTTCTAATCATCACTGACGAAGGTGGATAGAAGTAAAATTTGGGAGTGTAATTTGATTACCTCTTTCTTATCAAAAAATTATACTACACGACGAGATAAATTATGTTAGAAGTATCGCCTCCTGATTTTTATTTTTTTGAAGAAAACCTTGCCCCACACTAGGAATTTCTTCCTGTACGCATACACAAAAACCCATACCCGATAAACTACTTGCAAATCATACAAATATTTTTTCAGTGACGGAACCGAATCAGCGACACGCTGTGCAGCGTTTGTTGACTCAATCGCCGCGCCACCCATGCCGTTAATTCCCTCCCAATAACTTTCCACGACACTGTACTGAACTGAAAGTTCATTTTGTACCGTATTCAGAATTCTATTATGACGAACCAGTCAGGTGAGGTCCTGACCTTGATCTACTTTTAACAGCTGACCAGTTCCAAGCTTTACGTTTAACTTGCATTTATTTTGACACCCCTGACCCCAGTGAAAATAATACGTAAAATACGGCAGCTGCTTCGTTATTTTACGTGTTTTCAGTCAATTGGTTTTCAGTATTAAAGTGGCCGCCAGTGTAGGTAACTATTCGTGTTTTACGGTAGCTAGAGCTGAAAATTTTAAAACAGATTGTATTCGCTTATATTGTGCTAGTAAAAAGTAAGTTTGTTTTGTGCGCAGAAAATAGGGGTGCGCCAACAGTGCACAAACACAGGGCACAGAACTTGGGGGGAGGGCACAGAAATGGCCAGACCAGGACCACAATGTGCCAGACCACGGCGCAAATAAAGAAGTAAAATAAGAACACTTGGTGAGTGCATAAAAGGCTAAGGCACTTTCTTCTACCCTCGGCTTCCTTCGCGTCTATTTAGAATTCCACAATAAATTCAGCGATACGTAGCGTGATCTATTAACATCTGAAAATTATTGTTTTCCTCAGGTCGTCACTCTTTTTCAGGATGAAAGGTGACCTATGAACGTTTGTGTACACCTGTCAACGTATTTGGACTTAGGATAATATATAGGTATGAGTTTATTACTTTTCTCTTTACTTCAGTCAAAAAAATTTAACACTAAGGAATTCAAATTCAGTTCAAATTTAGTATTCCTGGATCCTTTTTGTCTAAAAGGAGAACGAAATTTGTACGGAAAACTACTGTACATATTCTTTTTAATACAGGGAGCATTAAAAGGAATATACAGTAGTTTATTTCTCTGGCTTTTAATTCTCAATGTTTCAGCAAAGGCCACAGCCTTGTCCCGTTTGTGGCCATCCTGAACTGACCTCAGGATTTGATGAGAAGTATGCATGACATATGCGTTGGTCACTCACGAGTTACTTATAGCACTTTTTAGTTTGTCACTTTCATTTGCATAACTCACATTTAAATGTAAAAATATCTGGTTTCTTCGCTAGTATTTCATCAATGCTTATTTGAGTAAAAGAATCGGTTCAGCATCACCCGATTTAAAAATACCCCGTGATCCTAAACTTAAGCGATGCCATTATAGTGCTTTGTGCGTTTGGGGAGTTCCACAGGGAAAATTCCGACCGGTTTAAGTTGAGGCGATGCTAATTCCCGTTCCGAGCTTAATTGTACCATGACTATTTAGATTAAGGTTCTATTTGGAATGTTAAGATCTCAAACATGCTTCCCTTTTTTTTTTTTTGCGTGGTAAAATCATCAAATGAGTCCTCCCACCCCAGGCAGGGCGTGAGGGACTGTCAGACTTGTACTGACTAAAATCCACGGTGTCCTTCAGTAGCCCTTTATGTTCCGGGGTCACGGTAATGAGATAAGTCCCGCGACCAACATGCTTCCCTTCCCAAAAGTTTTAAGAAATTATATTTAATATCATGATACATCCAAACCACGTTATATGCCTCAGGACTATTAAATTACACTCGTAAAAGGACACTCGACGGACATATTTTATGGCGAAAATATATCCATTTTATATAACCAACTCTCTTCGGAATGCTTCCGTGGCAAAAATGTTACTTTCCACTCGGTTTACTGCCGCTATAAAAATGCTATAACTTTTGTCTTATTCTAATTAGCGGGGAGACTTCGTAAGCGTTTTGGAAATATCATTTTCTTTCTTGCTACCCTACGTTGGAAACCCAAAAATTGAGAGCCCGAATCAAGGCCCTTTTCACAATTAAAATTATTACTAAGGCTTTGAACAATTATCCATACCTTTACCAACTCTAACATCGTCGTCAATTGAAATAGATTCGCCCAGACAGTTCCTATTTTGTGTCAAGGTAGTTTTCAGATTCACATATTCCTTATTAGGAAAACGTAAATTGGTCTTGAAATATTCCTAGACGGTTCTAGGGCCTAGTAATTCAATTTGTTCACAAAGGGGCCAAGATCGATGTATACGATAAAGCGAAGCACTTGAGGGACGATGTTTCCTTAATGAAACATTACTTACCACGACAACGTACTTAGCGACGTCTTAGGTCTTGTTCCCGTTGCAAACTAATGCATTAACTAGAAACTGTCGTAGTTGTAAAGGTGCTGATAAACTTGAGCCATCACTTGTAATGAGCATTCTTGCGAATGTTACATTATAGAAAAACAAACGACAGTGTTTTAGCAAGCATTCTAACGAACGTTCTGGTAAGCTTTTTGCCAAACCGACCGACTGTCAACTCTGACACCTTTATGAAGAAAAGTTTTTGACAACCATTGACTAGAACGTTCTCTAGAAAGATCGTGAAAATGTTGATGCTTGGCTCTATGATTGGCTCTGTTCGTTGTTTAGTTCGACAACACCAGCCAATGCTGGATGTTCTGTTAGAAGTGAATGCTCAAGTATATGAGCACCTTATAACAAACAACCTTGTGCTATATAGCTAGCAGGCTAGAGACCACGATCATAATATTCCTGGCTCCACAGCTCCTAAATAATTCATGGTAAGGTTGGCTCACACGTACGACTCCAGACTCGGCTAGCACGTCAACTCGCTAGCTCTACCTGTGGCCTATAAATTGAGCTCATTTAAATAATAAATTGACACGAACGTCTTCGATGGGTAAAATATTGACACGAACACGGAATTCTTTGGGAGTGGTTAACGTGCAGACGCCAACAGATTTAGCAACCCCAATCTGTTAAAGATCTTCAATGGATTTTTTAGTATATCGCAACTGGAGAAGGTTCATATACCATTGAGAAAATTTGGCAGATTAGGGTAGGTTGATATACATTGGTTACTGGAAACGCATGTCTAAAACGGCATAAATATTATTTAACACAAGTTTCCCTTTCACTTCAGGGTAAAAAACCGCGAAATACCGCAATAGGCAATCGATGGCTCTAATTGATACGAAACGAAATTGATGGACACGCAGTTTGATTTTCTATCCAATTATATCTGTTTCGATTCATATAATGTAATGACACGATACGCTATACTTTCTGAGAACTGTTATTAAAACGAGAGATCATCTGCATTTCAATCTTTCGTGCGGCCATATTTTATAACGTAAATAAAATTTGATCGATGAGTACTTACTTGAAAGAAAATAGAAAAATGTTGGATAAAAACAAAGTACGTAATTACTGCAATAAATGCGAAAGAGAGCATAACAACGGTATTTAATTAAATAGCAGCCGGAATGTGTTTTTCGAGATACCGCTTCTACAATCAACAATTACACATAATCATGAGCACGATACCGAGAATTCAAAACCAAACATCTAATTCCTCAAACCAGGAATGCTGGGAGTGAAAACACGACTCGTACTTTCCATTATAGTAAATCTGAACGAAGAACTTTGGATTGATATTGATAACCCGGGCATCGGCTCTTCAGGGTACTACAGGTACCTTGCAGAGCCGTTGACCGGGTACGGTACGGCTTACGGGTACGGGTACCTACGATGACGGCTAGGGAACCCCACTGGCGGTGGTAGTCCTCACCAGGACCGCCTGGGTCGCGACCACCATTCTGTCAGAGTCCGGCACTAAACAGTTTTTACTGCGTTCCGTCTATGCGCAGGGTTTCTTCATTTTGGGCCTCATGTTTGCTTATAGGTGGCAAGAGCTAACCCATTTAAAAAAATAAGATTACATCTATGTATGGTTCAAATTCAAATGCAAAGGGTACGAGGCTACGATAAGGTAAGGTGTGCCAATAATCACGGTAACAATAGGGTTGCCTTATCGGCATCGAGACACCTGGTACAGATAACAAGCTAAAGCTCTTTATGTAAATTGACGTGAGTCGAAAACTACACAGAAAATAACATTTGCGAGGAATTTCATCCACATCTACCAAACATTTTAACTTAGCGGCGTCGCGCGCGTCTTAAAAATTATCCCACGGGATCTTAATATCGGGATAACAGGTGTTATTCCAGACATTAATCTCTCTCTATACAAAATTTCATTCAAATCCCTTCACCCGTTTTGATGTGATTAGAGTAACAATCATCTGTGCATCCTTACTTTCGCAATATAACAATTATGACGGGTGCTAAACAGCTCAGCTGCATCCCGTTAGGGTGTACACACCAATCGATCGATAGTCGATCGATGGTGGAATGGATAAGTCGACGTCGATCGAGCTGCGATTGGTGTAGTAGAAACTATCGATCGACGTCGACCAGTCCATTCTACCATCGATCGATGGCGTCGATCGATGGTCGATCGATTGGTGTGGTAACACCCTTAGACTGGAAGCTGTTCCAGTCTCACTAGATGAAGCTGAATACCAGAATTGAATATGGACTGCCTTCCTCGCACCAAAAGGTCATCTCAATTGTCGATTAGGTAGAATACTGTTTAAAAAGACAGTAATTTATAAGTATCCAGAAATTGTGCAACATTTAAAAGATACTCCAAAAAGCTTTTCTCAAACAGAGAATGGACATAACTGTTAAACGATCTTTAGTTAAATATTTGAAAAGTTTAAACAATTCGTTTACACAGCCAACTTTAAATTCAGAGACCAAATTCTGAATAATAAAATTTGTAAATTATGCCGATTCATTTAAGCATCGGACTAAAAGGAAAGGTTTGGGACATTAACATGTCCTGACGAAAAAGGGGGTTTAAAGGGCTTTTATGGGACTTTCAACCCTACATGTGCCGACCGGGTGTTTGGCGTGTCAACGAGACTACGGTCACGGTCGGACGGCACTACGCAGAAATAGATTGAGGGCGTATCTTTGACAGGTCGAAACGTATTGTTATTTTGATGTCATTGTACCTGGTGAGAGACGCGAGTGGGACATCTGGCTTAAATAGATCAGTTAGAAATGATATAATTGAACCCAAATAGGATGATAACGATTTCAAATTTTTATTATAAATATAAATGCAAAAGTTTGTGAGGATAGATGGTGATGAAGTTTTTAAAACATAGGATTTTTAAATCGAAATTCACGCTGGCAACACTACAAGCATAAACTAGTATCACAATCTATACTAATCTGGTTACAGCTCAGATACAGAACATCATCTATTAATTCGTTATACTACAAATTCTGTACGTATATTCCAGAAAATCTACTAATCAAACCAAGCATTGATCCCCGCATCAACCTACTGAACTGCATTTCACACGCATGAAATCCAACGGTTATTCAAAATAAGCCGAGGAAATCCCGTAAAATCTCAACCCTCAAACGAACACTGGAGGGTCCATAACACCCCCAGAAACATTAAACTAAAAATTAACGAGATTTTCTAATTATAGAATTAAAATAAATGAAGGCCTTAATGATTTCTGTGGGGTTAAAACCGGGAGCTATGTAAAAGCCGCCACGGCACCGATTTGTCACGAAAGAATTTTAAACTCGGTGATAATTTACCAAATCCTTTAGGGTCAATTCACACCGAGACACGGCGCGACGCAAAGCGGCGCGAGGATACTGTATCTTTTCGTGTACCTAGTAAATAAAGTTAGGTTTTGAGTGGCTATTGAAAGGTACCAATCCGCACTGGGCCCGCGTTATGGATTATGGACCACGACCTCTTACGGAAAGGAGGCCTGTGGACTGTGTTCCAGCAGTGGGAACATTTATAGGCTAATGATGATGATGATTATTTAAAGGTGCGTGCGGCGTTTCGCTATGTTGTGTCATTTCTGAAATGTGTAGTATTATTATTATTATTTTTGGTCTTTGAACAAAGTTAGATTTTGAGTCGGTCTATTGAAACGTGCGCGTGGCGTCGCGTCTCGGTGTGAATTGACCCTTACGTTGTACTGCGTCAAGAGTACCATTCTGTCGAAACGAAAGCAAATTAACTGCGAGACAAATGGTGACAGAGAGAACGCGTGAATTTTGCGCTGTTAATGCGTTTGCATGTAAGCAGTTAATCGCTATGTGTTCCACAATGTATGTGCGCACATGTAAATTGTAAAGGCCTATTGTTTTGTCGCGTTTTTAACAAGAAAGTTTATTATCATGTTTTACTTAAATTCAAAGCTTTTACATTTGAATTACCTTTTAATAAGTCCACTTTTATTGGTATTAGTTCTTTAATTTATTACTTTCACAAGTTTTCCCAACTTCATTTAAATGTTCTTGTCATTTTCAACGCTTTCATTTTATTAGCACCGTCTGACGCTTCTGAAGATGCCAAATTCATAGCCTAGTTCTTGGCCAATACTAAAAAGAATGTCAATCTGGAAGCCTTTAAACAGACTCAAAAAAGAGCTTAGCCGAAGTAAACTTGTTCAAATGGAAATTCGCCAACGATGTGGCACAGAACTCCTTAATATCAGTTTATTAAATTCTTCTTCAGTGAACCCATTAAAATCAATAGACAATAATAGAAGAACACTATATTATTAAAAGAGTAACCATGGAGTTTCTTGCCGGTTCTTCTCCATGGCAACGACCAACCCGAACCGTGCCAATATTTTGATTTCTCGACGTTTTATAAAGTGCCCATTGAGGCCTATGGGCTATGTACAATAAAATATTTTGATTTTGACGCTTAAAATACTATGTACTCACCAGCAGCATCATTGATAACGGTTGGCTGCGCAAGAGTTCGCTTGGGCGTGCTAGTAGTTCGCGGTGATGGCTGCGCGCGTCGGCACGGAGGTGTGCATTCCGGGCCATTGGAACGCTGAAACAATATAAACATTGATTAATAAGAAGGCGTATTATAAAATTGTAATTAAAGCTGCACCCTAATTAATGATATTACAAGCCAAAAATGAATAATGGCATTCAATTCGGTAAAATTCACGAAGCTCCCTAAATCTTTCATCCCCTTTAGGGGATAATTTTTCAATCATTCTTCAGTTATGCTCACGCTCGTTTTTTGAATTTGACCGCTTTCATCCTTTTTTCTTTAAGAGAAGTTAGTAGGAATAACATTTTTGAGAAAAAAAGTAGTCTTAATTAAAAGTAGAGTATAACAAAGAACTTTAATAAGTCGGTCAGTCGACTTCTTTATTACATTTTTAGGGTTCCGTAGCCAAATGGCAAAAACGGAACCCTTATAGATTCGTCATGTCTGTCTGTCTGTCTGTCTGTCTGTCTGTCTGTCTGTCTGTCTGTCTGTCTGTCTGTCCGTGTATGTCACAGCCACTTTTTGTCGAAAGTATAAGAGCTATCCTGTTGAAACTTGGTAGAAAGATGTATTATGTGAACCGCATTAGGATTTTCACGCAAAAATCAAAACAAAACAAATTTTGGGGGTGCCCCCCATACTTAGAATTGAAACTCAAAAAAAAATTTTTCACCAAACCCATTCGTGTGGGGTATCTATGAATAGGTCTTTAAAAATGATATTGAGGTTACTAACATCATTTTTTTCTAAACTGAACAGTTTGCGCGAGAGACACTTCCAAAGTGGTAAAAAGGGTGTCCCCCCCCCCGTAACTTCTAAAGTAAGAGAATGATAAAACTAAAAAAAATATATAATGTAGACCTCAACCAAAACTACCAACGAAAATTGGTTTGGATGAGATACAGTTAGCAGTTTTTGAGATATAGTACATTTTCAAAAACCGCAAATATAACTTTGCCATTCATACAAATACTATGAAAAACAAAGTTATTTTTATTGTTTGTGTATATTACTTACTAATCTCAATATAATTATATCTCTAATCTATGCTTGCTGCTACGGAACCCTTCATGGGCGAGTCCAACTCGCACTTGGCCGGTTTTTTTTTATCCACCACACGTCGGCATAATTTTAACAGGGCTGTGTTATATTCAGGGAACAATAATGATTGACTGGCAAGCATAACGTGGAGCCGTTGCCAGGGTCGGACTGGCTATATAGCATTTGCATTTGCCTTTGCTACCTAGGCCCCAGCCTGCGCGGAACCCCCACGAGTCTAGCTTGCGGTAAGCCCGCGAACCAGGCAGTAGGTAAGGTCGAGGGCCCGCGCTGGCCAGATACCATCTTTTGCGACCTAAATGTAAATTAAATGTGGATTAGTTCATTCATACAATTACAGACGATTGAAATAAAGGAATTCCAAAGATGGTTGAAAAGCAGGCCAGCACTAAAATTTCTGAACGACGATAACCCCGGCTTGTGGGGAGCCACTTGGGCCCTTTCGGCTCAATCCAACCCTGGTCATTGCCATGAAAGAAAAGTTCGTTAATTCGCTCTCTTGGATCACTTAATAATTTCATGGCAAGCTAGGCTACTGTAATAACTTAGTTTATGATAAATTATGCATAATGTTACTTGATGTTATAATAAATTGCATGAGTATAAGTTGTTGAAGCATTATTTTACGGTCTTTACAAATATGTATCAGCGACTACAGTAATAAATTACTTAATTGGAATTGTATATATTTTTTCACAATACATATAGATACTAATGATAATGATTACTGAAAGTGTTTTATTTTTTTATACTGTTTATTGTCTCACTTTCACTTAAACAGTGCAAAAATTACAGGGTAAGAAAAAATATGGAACGATACAATTTTCTTTAATCCATTTTATGATGACCTTTATGTTCCGGGGTCACGGTAATGAGATAAGTCCCGCGACCACGGCAGGCTTTGGCTCTCTAGAGGGCCCCGTCATTATGCTGACGCTCTTTGCGCGCGTGGAACACAACGCGCCGTCGACCCGGGCATGGTCCATGGTCGGACAGCGAGTCGCCCATTACTCGCCGCCCGCATGCCAGCGCCTACGGTGGCCGGAGATCGTCTGCCGACGTCCGACGCCGTGGGCGTCTACCACTGCGTCTGGGGTGGAGGGAGGACGCTATCCTCTCCCTCAGGCGGCCCGCCTCCTCCTTCACGAGCATGACTGCTTCGCAGAAGGAGGCGATCGCTTCCCACTCTGTCTCGCCCCGCAGCATGGCCTCGACCAATGCCGGGCGCGAGAGGTCTCCGCCTATCGCCGCCGAGAGGACACGGCGGTGCTCTGCCCAAGCGGGGCAGTCCTGCACCGTATGCTCCACCGTGTCCTCGAGGCGATCTTCGCAATGGTGACACCCAGGCGTTTCTTCCCTCCCTATCAGACACAGGAACCTCCCGAAACTTCCGTGTCCGGTGAGGACCTGCGTCATGCGGTAGGTCAGGACGCCGTGACGCCTTTCCAGCCACTCCTCAAAGAGGGGTCTTACAGCCGCGATTGCGGCGTGCCCGTATTTAAAAAACTTTAAAAAATAATATTTTTTTAAGCTATCCTCCTCCATATAAACTTTAACTATAAGCCAAATCACACACTCCTCCGTTCCTTAATTATCGTAAAAAGTGAATAACTTTTTTTTAGATAAATTATGCGTGTCAACTACTAACTAACGGGTTACAAACTGATGAAACTAACTTGTAACAAAAATAATTAAGTATTCACAAAACTGACGAATTCGCCAATTATGTTGATCACTCACTTTTACAATTTAATAAAGACTGAGATTCTGTCTTCAACAAACATAAAAGGCTTTAATTGAATAGTGATAAATAATAATGTCTACGCTTCGAGACACAGAAATGAAATTAATCAAATTGTTTACTGCTGCGGATTCTGTTCGTTCTATACAATATTAATTAAATATAATTGAGTCGCCGACACATCAACTACGTATTAAATGAAAGACATCTTAAGCCTCCTGCAGACACACGCGATTAATCGCGCGGGGCAACATGTCGCGGTCCATTCACAGTATTTTTAGAGTGGAAATTAGCTTGGCTCGTTGTCGCAGCGCGATTAATCGCGTGTGTCTGCAGGAGGCCTTAACAAACCGCTTTGGTATGTTATTTTCGATTAATTCGTGTCTGAGTAACTAGTATTTGCCCGCTGCTTCACTCGCGTTAGTCGAAAATAAACCAACGGGAACGAATGACAGTGCCACTCGGGGACAAATGCTGAATTTTCGGGATCGGGATTCCTAGTTCATGGCAACATTACAAAAAAAGGAAAGAGGAGACATAATTACAATCGATGTTAATATCATGTCATGCAAAAGAACCTCTATCCAGTCTTTCTCTAACCATTTCCAGAAATAATCGAACAATAATTCTTTTAATACACAAGAATTTAAATAAATTCATGAAACTCTTTCATTTTCTCGAAAAAGTATAAAAAGTTACCACTAAAGGACCATCAACTAGCGTATAATCGATAGCAAATATTAATATTAAGTTCCCAAAATTCTCAAGTATGTTCTTGAAACCACACGGAATGATATTAAAAGTTACCGAAATAAATAGAAACTTAGAAGGTTGCCTCAACCGATTATGCGACACTATTTTCCGCAGAATTCGGTATAGTAATTAAATACTAGGAACCGTTCAACTTAACGTTACTAAAGTTTCTAGTACAGTCTGCGTCTAAGTTAACAAAAGCACTGAACTTCCAAAGATCTGAGATCAGTTATATTCTATATGAGCGGGAAACTGGAAATCCGGGAAAGTTCTTGCTTTAGTAACAGACAGTGTGCAGACCCCGTAATATTAGCATTTGAGAGTCTAACCTCAGCAAAGATTTAAATCGTCATAATATTTCGTTGAGCAGCAGATATTAAAAAATACGTATAATATACTTATGCAATTCTCAAAAAGTAGGTATGAATACTCATACGTACGCGTACGTACGTAAAACAGAAAATACCCAAACAACTCACCATTTTATTGATCTTATACTCCTTGAAATAAATCCTCATATTGGACGACTCTTTAACTTTATGCTTCACATAGAATTAAGAGTCCAATTCACTTATTCACTTCACGTTTCAACTAAAGTACGATTTCACCTAAAATACAACTGAAATTGCTCATAACTCTTCCTAATCTATACATATAATAAAACTGTAGAAAAGAAATTTTTGTACATTAAAAAAAAATAAAAAAATATAGCCAGGATGTTAAAGGACAACCAATAGAACCCATTTCCAGCATTTTTAGAATTTTTGTCTGTTTGTCTGTTTGTCTGTTTATCTGTTTGTCTGTTTGTATGTTTGGTTATTCGGGCATCACGTATAATGTACGAAATCAATGTAGATAATTTTTATACACAACGATTTAGCGTAACTTGAAGTAACATTTAGTTTTTGTTTCATTGCAATCGGTTCAGTCTATCAAAAGATATTTGAATTTAAAGTGATCCAGAAATAAAATATTACGGTCAGTTCACAGTTCACACCGAGACGCGCAGTTCAGTAGCGCGATCTAGCTTCGAATAGAAAAACTACATATTCAAATAATTCATCTAAACCAACGATAACACGGTAGATGGCGTTAAAAAAAACCTGGAATAGAGGTGTTAAATTGAAGTAACATTATGTTTTTTATTTCATCGTAATCAGTTTACACCTTACAAACAAAAAATGTAAATTAATTAAAGCGATTTAAAGGAATCGTAGAATAGAATAGGATAGGATGGGATAGGATGGGACAGGATGGGACAGGATGGGATAGGATGGGATAGGATGGGATAGGATGGGATAGGATGGGATAGGATGAGATAGGATGGGATAGGATGGGATAGCATGGGATAGGATGGGATACGATGGGATAATATGGGATAGGATGGGATAGGATAGGATAGGATGGGATAGCATGGGATACGATGGGATACGATGAGATACGATGGGATATAATGGGATAGGATGGGATACGATGGGATACGATGGGATACGATGGGATATGATTGGATACGATGGGATACGATGGCATACGGTGGGATATGATTGGATAGGATGGGATAGGATGAGATACGATGGGATAGGATGAGATACGATGGGATACGATGTGATACGATGGGATATAATGGGATACGATGAGATACGATGGGATACGATGGGTCACGCATAGGTACGACCTGTTTCTGGGGCTGCCAGCGCCGGTAAAGGCAGGAACGGGCAGGCTCCGGAGTACGCCCATACTACTCAGGTTCCAGAGGCATTTAAACGTAGATTTTTCACTTGCACGAGCATGCGGGCGGCGAGTATGCCTGGGTCGACGGCGCGTTGTGTTCAACACGCGCCTCAATGTGTCATCACAATGACGGTCCCCCCCTTAGAAGGCCAAAGCCTGCCGGGGTCGCGGAACTATCGAATTACAAGTAAAGGCCTATTATAGGATTTATAGGACATCGAGGATTTTAATCAGTACAAGTCTGACAATCCCTCTTTCCCTGCCCTGGGTGGGGACTCATTTGATGATTTACGTACGCTTATTTATGTATGCGCCAGAATGATGGTTTACAGCTAATGTTGTTAATAAAGAAGCACTAAAAAATTACATTGTTAAGTTCCGACATCCACGCGAACGAAGTCGCGGGCACAGCTAGTGATGTCATAAAGCCTTTGGAGGTTCAGCTTTTAGTATTCGCGAAAAAGAATAACACCACAGATACGTTCTTTAATCTCTGTTACAGCTGGCATTCGGCAACAACAGATTAATTTTAGGAGAAAAAACTTGACGGCAAAACGACTCTTAAGTTTCTGAAGTTGTTGATGACAATGACGATATTTCCTTTCCAGTAATAAGAATCTTTGAAATTGACGAGGTCGAGGAAGAGGACGATGAATCATGAATATAACAAAAACAACAGACGCATTAGTAACCTCCTCCTTTCAGAAGTCAAAAATTCAGCTGAGCCGACTAAAACCCCAGAATACGCTGGCCACATTCAAGTATAGCCACTTGTGGGGGCAAACTTGGTTTGTCGTTCTTGTTGGCCCACACAAACCACATTCTGCAAGCAGTCTCGATATCAGAGCACACGCAGTTGATAAAACTGATACCCCAAAGATCTAAACTACATAGATTTCTAAGAAAGTGTTGCGTTAAGTACGATATAAATTAGTAGTTTAGTACAATGTAATTATCCTAGAACGTATATTTAGTCATTACCAAGAGCTATCTAAAGTTGTAGTAACAGCTGCGGAGCGCTTGTTCATTATAGGTTTCTTGTTAGGATCGCTTGATCGAAAACGTCTATATTTGAGTAAGAAGGTGCATAGCGTTTGATTGGAAACTTGAACTTGGATAGCGGTTCAAGTGTCCTACTTAAAATTAGGAATATTCGTGGGTCAAAATGTATAATATTCCATAGAATACTTATGACTTAGTTAAGATCTCGGCTAATTTAATTACCACGAACAACATGCAGTAGAAAAACCATTCGCACAGCATGCACCAGATAAGCAGTGTCCTTGCAAGAATTCTATTCACCTTAGTGTAGTCGGAGATTTGGGGAGAGGTATTTGTATAGTATTTTATTAATCGCACTTAATGGCAAAAGTTTTAGAAACTAACGACGATCAAACACAACAAGCACAGAGTAACTCCAAAAACAATTGTAACCACTACGCATTTACCGAAACTTCATACAATAGCCTTTTCTCTTTACTGTAAAGGTTACCCCATATTCCCTTAGTTGGTAGAAAAACAGCGAAAGAACTTGTGTAATTAAAGGTTTTTCCGAAATGTTTGCGGGTCTTACTTTGGTAATAAAAGGCGTTAATTTGGGTTGTGGGATAAACAAAGCTTTTAGTTAAACAGATTTAAGATTACTTTGTGGTAAGGTTTATCCGGTAATACATTTCTGGAACTTCGTTGAATTTATCACGAATTCTACACGAAACTTTAGAAATATCTACTATCATAAGAATAGGATCGATTGTGAGTAATTGACAAGAGGTGAAGGACGCGACGAGCAATGCTTTTGAATAAAAGATTAGAGGTGACCTAAGAATAGAAATGCCATATCATCCAAGTAAAAAACTTCATACGAATATACAAGGTCGCTGAACAAACATAATATTATAAGCAGAACCTAATATTGACCAAGTCATACACTAGTTAGAGGGAACAAGTAATGTTCGGTCAAAGTTACAAGAGCTTATTTGCTAGTAGAATGTTTATTTACTAATTTTCCACTAAAGTTGGCACGAACTCCTGACTAAGTAGAAAACAAAGGTTTGTCAAGGACATTAGATCAAAAACATTCAGTGACTGTTTCTAGGTCACAAGTCCTTTGACTGTTTGACAACTGTAATTTACGATGAATATTCGCAAACAAGATAAAGATTGAGGACAAGTAAATATTGAATAGATGTGAACGGTATAAGTACATCAGATCCAAAAAAACCGGCCAAGTGCGAGTTGGACTCGCCCATGAAGTGTTCCGTAGCAGCAAGCATAGATTAGAGATATAATTATATTGAGATTAGTAAGTACACACATCAAAAGTGTCTAGGGATCAACATATATTTTTGCAATAACTTTTCTCCTGATTGATATTAATTAAAATTTTCTTTAAGGATTCATCAAATAAAGTGTTTTCGTTTGTCACAGTAACGATAAACCAAGTCACCTTTGCATTAATAAAGAAATTTGCCATTTTCCTAATAAAGGGATTTTTGACATTTGAACCACTAACACAAAAGTTCGAAAAAAAGACTGAAATAACAGTTTTCTTTAAAATTTTATTGGGTAACTTAAACAATTAATAATCCGTGTTTCTACCGCGAACACTAACAACACAAGAACATCGGTTTGGCATACTCAAAATGAGTTCATCCAAATCACGCTGTGGAATGGCCGCCCATGTTCGTTGCAACAACAAAAAACCGGCCAAGTGCGAGTTGGACTCGCCCATGAAGGGTTCCGTAGCAGCAAGCATAGATTAGAGATATAATTATATTGAGATTAGTAAGTAATATACACAAACAGTAAAAATAACTTTGTTTTTCATAGTATTTGTATGAATGGCAAAGTCATATTTGCGGTTTTTGAAAATGTACTATATCTCAAAAACTGCTAACTGTATCTCATCCAAACCAATTTTCGTTGGTAGTTTTGGTTGAGGTCTACATTATATATTTTTTTTAGTTTTATCATTCTCTTGTTTTAGAAGTTACGGGGGGGGGGACACACTTTTTACCACTTTGGAAGTGTCTCTCGCGCAAACTGTTCAGTTTAGAAAAAAATGATGTTAGTAACCTCAATATCATTTTTAAAGACCTATTCATAGATACCCCACACGTATGGGTTTGGTGAAAAATTTTTTTTTGAGTTTCAATTCTAAGTATGGGGGGCACCCCCAAAATTTGTTTTGTTTTGATTTTTGTGTGAAAATCCTAATGCGGTTCACATAATACATCTTTCTACCAAGTTTCAACAGGATAGCTCTTATACTTTCGACAAAAAGTGGCTGTGACATACACGGACAGACAGACAGACAGACAGACAGACAGACATGACGAATCTATAAGGGTTCCGTTTTTGCCATTTGGCTACGGAACCCTAAAAAAGGTCTTCTTGCGACTGGATACCCTCCATATTCGGCAGAGCTCTTCTCTGTAGCATATCCCATGCATGCTCAATCGGATTCAAGTCTGGCGACTGAGCAGGCCAGGGCAGGACATTGATGTTAGCTGCGGCGAGAGTCTGTCTTACAACTCTTGCGGTGTGCGGTCGTGCATTATCATGCATTAACTGAAATAAGGGACCGATTTGCACTTGTAGAGGAACGATGACGTCTGATACAATCGTCTCAGCATAAATTTGAGCGTTGAGGTTGCCTCTGATCCAAATCAACTCAGTTCTTCCGCCGATCCAAATACCCGCCCATACCATGATGGTTCCACCACTATAAGGATGGACTTCCTGGCAGGATTTTAATCGCTGTTGGCGTCCAGGGGTTCTCCAGTGTCGTATACGTCTTGTATCCGGTCTCATACCGAAACGAGACTCATCAGAAAAGCACACGAAACGCCATTGTTCTTCTGCCCAATTTCTGTGTTCAAGAGCCCATTGATATCGAATCCTACGATTGTGCATTGCTATAGGTGGTACCCGTAGCGGTCTTCGGGAATGAAGGTTCACTTCATGCAAGCGGTTTCTGACTGTTTGGTCGCTAATTAAGTTCTCTGTGATGAAGCCTCACGGCTAACATCATGGCGGTTATTGTTGGAGCTCTTCGAGTTAAGATTTGAATGTATCGGTCTTGTCTCCGTGTGGTGCAGCGATACCGTCCTCCATGGCGCTCAGCCACGGTACCAGTGCTTCGGTAACGTGTCCAAAGTCGACTGATAACACTCTGACTTGTATTCAGAGCTAAAGCCACAGTACGTTGCCGGGAACCAGCTTCTATCATTCCCACGGCTCTGAGCATTTCTTCCCTGCTTAAATGACGTCGCCGCTCCATAATAACGTTGGTTTTAATCAGTAGTAGGGAAACAGTAGCACTAAAAATGTCTTCAATGCGTTGTATGTTTTTATAGGGAAAATATTGACAGCTGATTTTCATCTTTTACTCGAATTTGATTCACAGTTCCTGATTCAAATTATGAAATGCAAAAGATCCATATAAATTTATTACAAAGCCACATCTCAATCTCAAGAAATCCGCATAAAAATGCTTGATCCCTAGACACTTTTGATGTGTGTAATATACACAAACAATAAAAATAACTTTGTTTTTCATAGTATTTGTATGAATGGCAAAGTTATATTTGCGGTTTTTGAAAATGTACTATATCTCAAAAACTGCTAACTGTATCTCATCCAAACCAATTTTCGTTGGTAGTTTTGGTTGAGGTCTACATTATATATTTTTTTTAGTTTTATCATTCTCTTATTTTAGAAGTTACGGGGGGGGGGGGGGACACTTTTTACCACTTTGGAAGTGTCTCTCGCGCAAACTGTTCAGTTTAGAAAAAAATGATGTTAGTAACCTCAATATCATTTTTAAAGACCTATTCATAGATACCCCACACGTACGGGTTTGGTGAAAAAAAATTTTTTGAGTTTCAATTCTAAGTATGAGGGGCAACCCCAAAATTTGTTTTGTTTTGATTTTTGTGTGAAAATCCTAATGCGGTTCACATAATACATCTTTCTACCAAGTTTCAACAGGATAGCTCTTATACTTTCGACAAAAAGTGGCTGTGACATACACGGACAGACAGACAGACAGACATGACGAATCTATAAGGGTTCCGTTTTTGCCATTTGGCTACGGAACCCTAAAAAAGGGTTTTTTTACCAAGATCATGGAAAGGATGAAACTAGCAACTATCTGAATAGTTTTAACTGTATAATGATGATATAAAACGTTACACATGAAAGACCCAGTGATGATGTAATGAATCGAAAGCCTGGCTCTAATCCAAACAAGAGGAAAATGTCAATTAGGAGCAGAACTTTGTAGTAGGAGGATGTGGGCCTGAACTTCTTAGATACAACAAAATAGTAGTTTGCACAACACAAGAGAACATGCCAGACCTTTTATACTATTAGAGAAATAAGTTCAAAGATTTTCCAGTGCTTAAATGTTTAACGCTCGAACATTGGGCAAGGAGGCGAGTTGCGACAACAAGTAAAGTGGCTCGCATCTAGACATTGCCTTGCTACTTTCCGATCGAATAACACCACTATCTTCTCTGCCTTATCTAGGCAGGCTATGTTCGCAGTCGTCACCTTGATGATTCGGCCCATATGACATGAAGTGGTGGGTTGACCTTACCCATTTGAATAACTTGTTCACTGACCAATATCATACGGGCTTTATATTTAGCTCTGATGTACCCTTTGTTACTTAAATATCAAGTAACAATTTATATTCCATGATCAGAAGTGGGAAACAAGTTAAATTATATCTATTATCAGCTAGCTTAGAGAACAATGTAAGCTCGCAAACTAGACGTTTCGAAACCGCCTAGATCTCGGTTTGTGGCAGGACAACCTTCAACGACTAGATAGATTGTCTGATATACGTAACTTAAGCCAACGAACTATCTGCGCTATGCAAATTTGTAATACTAAACTTAGATATCAGGTATTATTTGAATTTAGAACACGTTGAGAATTAGACTAATTGATTGAAGCTTAGTAAAGTATATTAAAATTTAATTTAAATTGTACAAAACAGAAGATTTGCAAAAACCACTTTGAAGCACCGGTGCTTCAAAGTGGTTTTTGCAAATCTTCCGATTGATACCGGTATCAATTGACAGTCTTACTTTTTAGTTGACCTTTATGTGAGAAAAAAAATACAAAAGATAGATTCTTCTTAGATAAGTACAGACACCAGTGCCTACGCCGATCTGTCAAATCCCAATGGAACTTGAACTTTCTAATAATGTGATAAAGTTGAAAATCTATCGACAGGCTGGGGTAGCTTGATATGCTGGCAGTCTGTTGTACTCTAAGATAAGTTTTGTAACTGATTGACGGATAGCTTTTCGTCCCTGACATAAATTGTACTTCAACAAACTTAAAACAAAACAAGTATTTTAAAGAATCAGCCATCTTCGTACCTTTAGTGCTAAAAGTTTTTAAGAGACTAAGAACCTCTTAAGTGCTCTTAAAACGGTAAGTATTATCTTGCCAAAACACCGATGGAAAATGGTGTCTTAATTTTAATCAAGGTCCTCTAAGTGGGGAGCTACGCATTTGATGGAGGGTACTTTACTTCGGAGAGACCCACGTCCAGTGGTTGACAGATTAAGACCTGGCTTGATCCATTACTTAATACCGGGAAAACTTGTATGAAATGTGTTTCAACATTAAGAGCTTTATGGGTATAATGAAAAGTGGCTTCAAGCCCCTTCTATTAAAGTATTGAGTAATATTGACAAGTATACTTAACGCATAATGCATTCATGTATTTTAATACATTTATGTAAATGCATGGGCACATAACGCAGTTATTTCTTACGATTGCCTTAATTTCATGTTCCACTGAAGCATTAAATGGAATGACGAATAGGGTGGTGTAGTCTTTGTCGTAATTAGCTGTCATAATAAATTACTTTCATAATTAGCCACTGAAATTATAGGGCTGTGACAGAGTATTCCAGATACTTAGGTGTGTAATTAATTACCTGTACAGTCTAGTATTATAAAATAATTTATGAATATCGTATCGTAACAATAAATTTTAGATTAATTATAAAACCAACCAGACTTTTATTTGTTATAATTAATTATTATTATGCTTGGATTGCATGATATAATGAAATAATCATAATGCAAACTTGACTGTTACTGTTAGCCTGAAATATCGCAACGCTGTGTATCTTAATGACTTGCAGTACGCTTAGCAGTTTGTACGTTGTTGATTTGGTTGAAAAAGGGTAATGCACGGAACAAAAAAAATGCAAGTATGGACATATTATTATCAACACCAAGTGACGATCGGGGAGATAGGGAGAATGAAAGAAAAAAACGTGTTGCGCCGACCCCAAGTAAAATGGGATAAGGGCAGGAAGATGATGAAGTGTCAATTAATTTCATGCAAATACTAACTACAAAAACTAAATAAAGGTGTTGACATTACATTCACTTGAAACTAACTTACTAAACAACTTCTGGCGAGAAGATACAAGTGACCTATCACGATCCAATTAAATGACACTTCGTTGGACAAGAAACTACAACTTTCAAAGAAACTACTGTCGCCGAATGGACTTAATTTAATGAGACGCTTGCTAAACAAAGTTTCAAGGTAGGATATCTTTAGAAAGTCCTTTCAAATAAAGATAATCTTATTACTGAGGACGCAACTGGTAAAAAATTCAAAATTCCTGTAACGTACAGACAACAGGACACGACATCAAGTAGGTACTGCATCGTTTCTAGATCAATACCACCCTAGAAATCTTCAAACAGCTATTTTGAATAAAAGATAACATGATGTCGTCATAAAAGGAACCATACGAATTGAAGAATACACTACATTTTAGTCTGCATTGGCCAAGTGCATTCACAATTTTGAGTCACGTATCTATGCCGTGCCACACCCAGATTCAAATACACACTCCATATAGAAATACACAGTCATCATCATCATATAGAGAAAACAAACTGATAAGAAATGATTTATGCAAGGACGACCTCTTGGACCACTTTGGTTTGCAAGACTGCACCTTCAAAAATTGATTGTGTCAATCAATGTTGATTTGTGTTGCCAGACGGTTCAGATAATAATAAATGGAGTAAGAAAACTAAGATAGTAAACAATACAACACAAGATTAAACTCCATTATCTATTCTACTTGATAGATAGGATACGCTACAAGATCAACCTCAATTCCTAACATCAATATTCCGACGCGACAAGATCGTCACGACGCCATACTTAATTCACCATACAAGGCAGTATTCGCGAGGTTACTGATTAACTCCTACTTCCGACAACAATACCCGTATTTAGTTATCGGTTAATTCAATGTCGTCTCACTAAACGGAAACGTACAACTGAAACTGTAATAGTTAAGTTTCTAAACACGTTTATTTGCGGAGGTAAAATTAGAAGCGGATAAATAGGAGAAGGGTTTTAATTTAAATTACATCATTAGAGTATATGAGCAAGGTTAAGATGTAAATAATAATAGAAATGGTGAAAACAACGATCTCAACACTATCAATGTTGAACAAAAACCTCCATATGAAAAAACTGACATAACTTTCAATCACTGTTTCGTCAACGAATCAAATCACAAACGATCACGATGTAACAAGATAAGTATTACACAAATCCGAATAGAAAATAAAATCGCACATTAATCACGATACGAACGACAATAGAGACATGCGCAGAATCCGATGCGCGTAAACACGCGCGCAGTGGGTTCGCAACTGCGATATGGACTCAAGAACAGCGCCCGCGCAACTTCTTTCACTTCGATTTCGGTACAACCATTCATAAGGTGCCGTGTGGTCTGTACTTTGATTTGAACACCTGGTTTCAATGCTATTATTAACTACTCAATTTGCCTATAAGAAACGAAGTCCCTTTTAAAAGTGGAGTAAGTATGTGATGGACATAAGGGATGACAAAATAATTTGGTCCAGCAATAGGTACCTTGAGCGACCTTGAGCAGAATGTGACATACAGAAATGTTCAGTGGATAAGACAACATTACGCAAATATAGGACACTTGCATAATATACACAGGGTATTCCCAATCAGCAAAACTGGATGCCAAACGGAATGATATTATTGGCAATGGCACTTTCCCTACAAAAACTTTATTGCCGGCCATGTAATGTTGACCATGAGAGACCAAAGTCTTGGTATTGAGATTCGGTTCATTTTACAAGTTATAACAGATGACTATTGATTTTATCCACTTTAGACTTAGTACCTAAACTATACTAGAGAGAGAAATACTAATAATAGACGCCTCAGTGAATCAGATTATCTAATGTTTATAATTTAGTCTAGACGGTACACATTCGATATGATATCCTTGAGGAACTCCAAGAAAGGGTATGACTAAATAAATATTACAAACTGTGTACTTTGAACAGTCGTATCCAACATTGGACAACAAGGGGCTTCTTCGTCTCTTAAACCCATAATGTCGGAACCCAGTAGGAGAGTAAGTATATCGGCGTATTATTGATGAAATCGCCAAGGATGCACACAGTGCGAGAATGGTGATCTTGATCGAACTATCGGCTGAAACACCAAATACCCCTTTGCCAAAAAACAAAAAGACTTAGTGAATGAAATTCACAAATTACATTTGCTAATTGTGAAATATATCGCTTTGTAATCGTGCCGCTCAACAGTAAACACATCATGGTAATTAAATTTCTAGACACATGTGAGCTATTAACTGTACCTCGTGATGTGAATGTCACTAAACTTAATACACGCTCCTGTTAATTATTCTAATATAGCGTGCAATTAAAATACTACTTCCTAGTACGAGTGAAAAGAAGCGAAGATACTTGCACGGAAACCGGAACGTGTACTGGTAATTCGTTTCTAATACTGTTCCAAATGTCTGTGGTTACTGGATGGCCCGTCTTGTCAAGGGGTACCGTGATACTCAGTCACTGGGCTGTTAAGACCAGATAGGCTTTCGTTCTATTTAAAATTCTGGCATCAACTGGCAGCTATCCCCAACATAGTCGGGATCGGGCTACTTAGATGATGTTCTCATCATCATTAACCTTCGATACTAACTATTCGACAGTTATTCGGTTACAACCAGAACTCTGCGGTTTGGGTACTATGAGGCTATAGGCTATACATATAATAGATCTATAATTTGGGTCACTGAGAGACCGAGGGTGTACATCGATCGATCGCGTTCTGGTTGCGATTTATTAAATGTATCAAAGACATGTCACCTCGTTAATCTAAACTCGAGGTCGAAATGTCCAATATCTAGATGACTTTTACATTATCACATGGGATTAGATAAGGTAGCATTAGCCAGATAAATGACCGGATGCAGAACTTAGGTAGATTATGAATTTGTTCACGGCAAAACTATTTTTTTGGAGACAAATCAATTGGTTTACCTCAAGTATTTACTTAGGTCCATATTTTTCTCGCCTACGCGTTAATGATCATCAACGTAAATAACAATGATTCAACGTTACAACTAATACAAAATCGTAGTATTTATGTGAGAGTGATCTCAGCTACTTAGTATAACAATAATAACAGATGAGATGACTGTGTCTTTGTTAGAGTCTGAGAAACTGCAGAAAGGAAAAGGGGGATGACTTTTCAGTAAAATTAAAAAGAAACTGACTAATTCGAAAAAGTGTACCGATGACTAATATGAAAATGTACCTAGATCAGATTGTGTAGAGAAGAAAGACAGAACTAAATCGTCTACATTAGATCGAAAACTCTATGTAGCATTTAAAGGCATAGCCTACAATGTTCGGAACTGCTGCACGACAGGCCTTTCGACGAGTGTGCTGATTGGTAGAAGTCACACGTATTGCAATTTCGATTCCAGGACATGCTGTTTTCCTCGATATTTATGGAGTTTTTTTTTCGGTTCATCTGCATAGTAAAGACCAACCCGTACCTTGCCGAACAGAGATCAATGTGAAATAAAATATTTTGAGCGGTGATGATGAAATATATATTATTAAGCCTCCTGCAGACACACGCGATTAATCGCGCTGCGACAACGAGCCAAGCTAATTTCCACTCTAAAAATACTGCGAATGGACCGCGACATGTCGCCCCGCGCGATTAATCGCGTGTGTCTGCAGGAGGCTTTATACCGAGTAATGCGCCAGTAATTTGTTCGCAGAAATGACCTTCAACTCGTTAGTCGGCGCTGATATCTCTGGATTACATTTACTTAATTAAATTAAAGTCATAATTAATATGATTACTAACACCACTCAAGAAAAATTAAAAAGTGCGTAACATCGTAATTCACAAGACGTGTAACATAAGAAAAAATCTCTTGCATAAGTTATAATAATGACACAATATTATACTAGCTTATTACATTTCTACTCAGCTTATTATGAACGAGCAAAAGAAAGAAATGAATATAAATTAGACAAACTCTAAAAGATAAAACGAATCTTTATCTCATTCCTATGTGTAATCCAGTATTCATAAGATTTTACCAAATGTCTAGAGAAAACTATTGTTAGTGGCTCTTTTTTATTTTTATCGCGATGAATTGCATTTTTTTCTTTATTTAATCTGTCATTTGTCTATAAAAGTCTTTTTGAGTAATTGTGATAGAGGGCAACACAGCGATCGTGACGAACTGGCAACACACGAACATCGATCATGATTATTCCAGGTGAGCTTCAGTCGAAAGCGTAATATATGAAAATTGAGATAAAATGGTACGATTGAGGGATCAGCGTCAGAGATAAATGCAATTAATTACTACTCAGTAAAACCATGTGCGATGGATGGACAAAAATATGTACATTTATTACCGTTTTGTTAAATGTGAATTTAAGCTCGGGTGATGAACTACATAAGCCCGTTTAATTTTGGGATATGATTCGAAATGTGAGCCAAAACGATCCCTTTAGGTAACAAAAGATTGAGAGAAAAGGGTGTATGGAGTCTCTTGTTCATGGCACTGATTCTGGGAGAGTCTGTGTAGTATTTAAGGGCGCTCCCTCACCGCGAGCATTCACCTGTAATGTAACGTTACAGATTCGAACATTCGAAGACAATAGAGCATCAAATTGTGCACTTTTATGTGACAGGCCTGTTGGTCTAGTGGTTAGTGACCCTGACTGCTATGCCGGAGGTCGTGGGTTCGATTCCCACCCAGGACAAATGTTTGTGTGATGAGCACGATCATTTGTTCTGTGTCTGGGTGTAATTTATCTATAATAATTATGTATTTATTTAGAAATATATAAGTATGTTTATCAGTTGTCTAGTACCCATAACACAAGCTCTGCTTAGCTTGGGACTAGATGGCGTTGTGTGATAGTTGTGGAATATTATTATATTCTAGCACATAAGCTAGAGAAAAAGGTGTTCAAATTAGTCATGAACGCACAATATAATCTGAACTGGATCTAAATTCATACACACGTCTATGTGCAAAATAACGATAGATCAATTATAGACAAGTTGCCAACATGTCTACCCAAGCGAGTAGACATTATAGTCACGCAACGGACTCAGAAATTAATGCAGCACTTGATTAAAATATTTGAAGTGACAGTTTTCTTGAGGGATGTGAGAATGAGCTATTTTGACACTGAAGTTATGTTATAATTGTTCGAAACGTCGGAAAACGTTTTTGGAAGGTGCCGGAATATGTTTACTCGTGATACAAGAGGTTTGCCAAATACATAAAATATGGCATACGGACGTGAAGTTTCGCGAAAAGCCGTAGAGACTCATTTTTTTTATTTGAGATGTTTTTTCATGACTCTAGCCTTGGTCAGAGGGCACAGAAACAAAAGCGAGAATGGAGTGAGCTAAGCTCAAAAAAAATGCTCTTCCACCATGAATGAACCTTCCTAGATGCATTCCAACTAATCTATATACAGGGTGGAATTTTGTAATGCCACCTGGAGGGAAAGTACTCTTAATACTGCAGATAGAAACTTTTACTCAAAGGAAAGATTCCTTTATTTTTGAATAGAAAGCAAACTGCATTCAAAGCTTTTCGAAAATTCTCTTCTCCCACACCCGGGAATCGAACCGGCTAAAATCTGAAAAAAATATACCCTGTACTTTTATTGCATCGATCGTTAGGGTCAATTATAAGGATGAAATCTCTCTAACAAACATGATAAATTAAATGAAAGGAAAACCAGGAAATCTTAAATTAATTTAATTATTTACAAAAAATTGTAAACTAACTAATTAGTTGCTCGAAATGGGCTCCATTCTCTTGGATACACAAATTTATTCTTTTAACAAATTCATTTCTAGTAACCTTTAATAAAGTGTTGTGGTGAATATTATAAATCGTATTCTGAACTTTAACTCTCAACTCGTTGTCATTCGCATAAGATTTCATGTAAATTTGATTTTTTACATATCCCCACAAAAAAAATCTCGCAGGCCATCTGATTGTGCCGTTTGTACCAATCCAGGTGTTAGAGAGATTTCATCCTTATAATTGACCCTAACGATCGATGCAATAAAAGTAAAGGGTATAAATTTTTCAGATTTTAGCCGGTTCGATTCCTGGGTGTGGGAGAAGAGAATTTTCGAAAATCTTTGAATGCAGTTTGCTTTCTATTCAAAAATAAAGGAATGTTTCCTTTGAGTAAAATTTTCTATTTGCAATATTAAGAGTACTTTCCCTCCAGGTGGCATTACAAAATTCCACCCTGTATATGCCACTTTTCGTTGTAACTTTATAACTCAAGAACGGGCTAACCTATCCAAACCAAATGTTTAGGCTTTGTTCGGACTATTTTGTAGATTATTTATGTGAAGTTTGCACAAAATCAGTCGAGCGGTTCTTCATTTATCACATGTTTTGTAGCACGTAGCGAAGCACGGGGCGGGCCGCTAGTCATCAATATACCAAAGGTGATTTTTTAACGTTGTAAAATCATCACATGAGTCCTCCCCCCACCTAGGGCAGGGAAGGAGGGCTGTCAGACTTGTACTAACTAAAATCCACGGTGTCCTTCAGTAGCTCTTTACGTTCCGGGGCCACGGTTACTCGTTAGTCTCGCGACCCAGGCAGGCATTGGCCAAGAAAATCACCATAGCTACCGCAAAAAAAAATACTGACAAATAACATCGGAAAAATCTACTCCATTATCACAAGCCTGCACAATATCAATTGACAACAGGACGATAATCCTTGCCTTCAGAAGTGTGACCTAAGCCTCCTGCAGACACACGCGATTAATCGCGCGGGGCGACATGTCGCGGTCCATTCGCAGTATTTTTAGAGTGGAAATTAGCTTGGCTCGTTGTCGCAGCGCGATTAATCGCGTGTGTCTGCATTGACACTTCAGACGGTATACCTACCACTATACCGTGTTCTTCACGTTATCCATAAACTTTAGCAAATACTTCTATGGCTTTTACAAATCAAATCCAGCAAAGGAAGTAGTACTGAAAAAGGCTTCGTTACAAAGATATTTGTAATTTCATTTAATGAAATTTAATTGAGCTATGCAGTGAGAAAGTATCTTAATTTGAAATCTATCAAATACTATTTGCATTTCATTTGTTTCAGCCCGCCAAATGTTATGAATGACGTTGCCAATTCGGATAAAGAGGCATGCATATCGGGTTATTTACGTCTAGGTATTTAGTTTGTATGAAAATTAACAAAAAATAAAAAATAAGAATTTATTAATGTGTCCATAATGAAAAATGCTTACTTCCGTGGTTTGAACATCTGGTCGAAGTTTATGTATATCGTCCGGAACACGGTGTATATATTGTTCTCCCGCTCCTTTGACATGAAACACGGCAATACTTCATGCATTCTCTATTGCTATCAACTTGGCTACAGGCGGATTAGTGCTCGCAAATTCGTAAAGCGGTTGTGTACGTCCTTAATCGTCCTCGTCGCCTGTGGAGGCATGCATGCGATGTATAGTGTCCGTTGAAAAATGCAAATGAAACTGTATTGTAGTGGGGTTTTGATACAAAGTTCGATAGGCAAACTGAAAAGCACAATATGTGCTTTTCAGTGCTTTGTGAGATATGATGGGAGGGTTGAAAAGCACCTAGTGTGTTTTTTTTAATGTTGTGACTACATGATACAGAAAATCTAAATAAAACTAATTAACAGTTTTAGAAGCCAGAGGAGTGGTTGTGAAACTACATATTAATGTTGTAGCTATCTGGAAACATAGACCCCAGCAGAGTCTACTTCTTAATGGTCGATTCTTGTTTAATTTGCATTTTATTCAATCAAAGCACAATATTTTAAAAAATGTGAGCATTGCCCACCGGTGGGACAGTTGAGGGTAACAAAAATAAAAGTAAAGGGCATTGAAAAAAATACAGAATTGTCTGGTGGACTGTTTCTCAAACAAAATTGAATTATACATTTCGTTGCAAGTAAGAGGCCATACTCTTTAGCATCGTAACCAAATAAGAATTGATCTCGCAATGGGGTGACGAGGTCGTCAGCATGTCAGGATCCTTGCGGACAATACAATACAATCGATTTACACTGTAGGCGCTACCAAAATTGGTGTTGTTCCATGCCACCAGTTTAACAAGGCACCTCTTTATTTACGTAACACACAAAAAACATCCTTATTACCATACGAAATAAGACATACAAAAATTAGCGACAGCTTTTTTGCGCCGGTCGAAAGTCACCGTTTAAGGCCAATGGTGCATTCGGTAGCGTGGGAGACCATGTAACGAAATTGCAATGCTTTAAAAATGCTTAATTTTATTCCATGGAATTACTTAATAAGTTTTGGGGTTCTGAATCAAGGTAGCCAAGTTTCGAACAATGGTGATGGCATGTCAGAAGCTGTTGGCAATGCTACAAAAACTGACAATACATTATCGAGCCATAAGTTCGAAAAATATTACGATTGGAATCATTTGTTACAGTACTTACAGTATATTTACAGTATTATTTAAGCAATACATACCTTGAACAGAAAAAATAAAATAAGACAAATTGCTGAAACTTATTCAGCACCTCAAAGTTACTTTGCCACCATTTCAAATTAAAAAAGGGAAAGGGAAACATAAGTTACAATGACATTACTTTCGTATAGACAACAAAACAGATGTTTTGTAAGAAAAAAAGAGGACAGACGACCACGAAAGCAAAAAAGAAACATTAGAAAGAACTTCGAAAATAAAAAGCTAACACTATAAGTTATTTATTCCATATCTTCCACAATAGTCTAATTGCAAGAATCTCGATCACCTACAAATGAATAAGCATTTACTTCAAACAATGAAGTTCTCGGAAACTCAGGTCTCACGGCTCAAAACACCGGTTTTCTCACAAGCTTTACTATCTAGGCCTCGTGCCCCATAAATGGCGCTAAAATGAAGCGTCGATAATTTACATGTAATTTCACGACAACGCCATATGCAGCAATCATGGATACTTGACCCGATTGCGAAGTATGGCTGCTGTCTATTTGAGTGCAGCGAATATGCGACGCACCCGCACTGGACACGAGTGGTGGGTTACAACTCGTTCAAATATTCAGAAAGTAGCCCGCTACTCCAATAGTGAGAGGAAAACAGTAAAAGCAACAAATAGACAAACACAAAATACAGTAAAAACAGGATGTTCAAAGACAGTAGAAACAGAAAATAGGCAGTGACACAAAAATGTGGAAGTATTGGGGTGGTTGGGATTCACAGTCAAGCGGTTCACTCCAGGCAACGGCTTCACAAGCTATCTGTAATCTGAGGTGGCGACCAAACAATCCGTGGTAAGCCTCAACAAGGCCGAACGGCTCACGACCACCATCATATCGATGTCCGGTACCAAATAGTTTTTAATATGTTCCGTCGGTGCGCACGAGTTCCAATTCTTTCAAGATGAGGTCGCTATTTCTTAGGCCTCATTTTTGCTTCTGTTCTAGATTGAAGCCCAGATTACACCCATTTTTTTTTAAAGAAGACCCGATCTGTATCCTCCTTGCTGGACATCCTTCGTATTTCCTGCCAATTATGCTCAAACCCTGTACATTACGGACTGTGAACGAGGCCATTGACTGTCTGCAAGTAACTGGGTGTCTAAAATGGTAGTCGTCAATCGACTGAGTCAAGACAAAAGTCAGACCGTGTCACGCAATATGTTGCCACCCTGCACAACATAACACCACCTTCCACCAAAAACTGGCACTCTGCCACAGTTCACGAATGAGTGAAGAAAGAGCAGGATGCTGCTGGCTGGTTTACACGTTTGGTGAAGTGCCTTTGTGCTCATCAGGGCTCAGTCAGAGCCATGGTGTGCGGTTGCAACCGCCACTGCGAGTCTTAGGTGTTTCTGGGTCCGATCCTAAGTTTTCTTTTTCTTTTTTATAAAACATTGCCCCACACTAAGAATTTCTCGTGTGTCGTGGGTGCGTTTACAAACATAGAAACTCACATAGTTGAGAAGGTATTATTCGATTTTTTCCACAACCAGGTATCCGGATTCGTTTGGGTCTGATTACATAGGTAAAATTAATGCGGTCTTTACACATCTCTGTCCGACTGCTTCTTTCACGTAGCGTATTTCCTGTCTATACAGGAAATCTTAAACCTATATGTTTGAACATATTGGCTGGTCTACGTAGAATAACGATTGAATAATAACAACTGGGTTTGGCCTTTGATCCTTCAACGGTTGCGAATAGAATTTCTTGGAAGATTTTATATGGAAATCTGGAAGCTACTGTGTGTATGCTAAATTCTTTGATATTGAATTCGAAATAGGTTTCTGATGTCTGATACTTGTATAAATAAATCAAAAGCAAATAGGTATCCTTCAGCTTACCAAATAATTTTGGAAACAAAACTAAAAAAAAAACGCGTGAATTACTTAAAAGAGAATTTATTACAAAATAAAACTTAAATTAACACATCGGCATCCAATCGAAATTAACATACCAAAAAGGTTTTAAGACATAATAATGGTGCTCAAGCAATACGAAAAGCTTCGGCCATATTACAAACAATATGAAGGAAAAAAAGGCTTTCGAGTAAATAAGGCAGTTTAATTACATAAGAATGGTCAAGACAACCTTGCATTTAACGAGAGAGAACCAAGATAGAATTAATATGACAGTCACGTTTTTACAAAGTGAGATTACCAGGTTGATAACGAAGATGTGAAGGTGCGTTGGGTATGTTGCCATTTTTGATGTAATAGTGTGTGGTTCGCAGTCCGCTGTAACCTAATAACCACATTATGGGGGCCAATCAAAAAAATACATGTGGCACTCGGAGACTGCCGCGGTGAAGCTATTGCTTTTTTTTTTTTTTAAAAGAATAAAATCGCTTACCGCGTATATTTAACGAGAATATAATTTATTTAAAACTAGCTGACCGGGCAAACTTCGTACCGCCTCACCTTTTAAACCTTCCCCGGACTTCTAGAAATAATTCAAGACCAAAATTAGCCAAATCGGTCCAGCCGTTCTCGAGTTTTAGCGAGACTAACGAACAGCAATTGATTTTTATATAGAAGAAGAAGAAGGAGATGTTTGTGGTGCACTACTGTAATAAAGAACTTCTTTGTTGTAGGAGAATTTTATAAGTAGGTTTCATTTGAAAACTCCTTTTGTAGCTGGCCGTTTAGAATTAGTAAGAAAAAGTAAATTGCTTTAATGACGGATATTTTTATGATTGCCGAAATCTCCCGAACTGAAACGATGTTAGACGATGCGTGGTGTCAGGTAATTTCCTTAGGTTTTTTCGTTAGTTTTATTGTTTTTTTTTTGATTCGGTCGCCGCGCCGCATCGCGCTCAGACCCCGCGATAAAAGCTATGCAATAGCTTAAAAATCTGCCAATTCTTTCCAACTAGATATTTTTATGATGAACATTTTCGGCTTGTATATCTTTAAAAATAAAACCTAAAAGGTACATAAAAATGTTGTGGTTCATATTATATTTGACGCGTCTTTCACTCCGCGCGGGTGTGAACTTTGATTCGCATTTCTGGCAAATGTAGTGCTGCTATCGATTTGATAGTCCTCAAAACAGACTTCGCACATAGCGTGTATGTGATTAATTTTAATAAATTGGTGGGCCTGTTTTATAATTGGTTCTGTCTAGACTAGACGTAATTTATTAGTGCCACAGTGGTATAATTTTTGCCTTTATGTTTTTAATACTTAATGTTATTCTAGAACAATTGTTAATCTATTCTAAGCCTAAACTAAAACAAAAATCGATGGGAATGTGAGAGAGAAATTACACTTCTTAATACCTAATGAAAAGGAAATTAACAATAAATGATGTGGTACTAAAACTTAATATGAGAAAAAATCCAAAAGAACGAATTCAAATATCGACCTTCGTAATTTAAATCCCGACATTCCGCCAAGAACTATGACCTCCGTGGTTTTATTTTTCACAAGTTTAGAATTACCGGCCATAGGAAAAATGATTATAAAAAATAGGTAATAGAGTCTGGCCAACGAAAGCTGTCCACGACCTATTTTCTAAACTTTTGATATGGCAATATTTTTGGACTGTCAAAATTGACAAATCATTGAACTTTCATATTGGTGAAACATCGTGATACTTTTGCATTTGAAAAAAAATTGTATTATTTTGTAAATACAAAAATTAAATAGGTAATACATATTTTTTCACGGTGTTTCTATTTTTAAGTAATATTATATTAACGGCGAAGACGAGGAAACAAAACTTTACAGTAGGTATCAGGTGTAGAGTACTTGGAATCCGATTTCGATTATGACTCCTAACCCCTGTGTTGTGGCGATTTAACTATTGTTACTTAACTATGTCAAATGTAACTATTCCATCAAATATAATATCCCTTATTGGTCTTGAATAATAATAAGTACCAACTCCGTTTAAGCAGTGTGTAGCCGGGGTTGTCATGCCTTGATTTTTTCAAATTTGCCGCTTTTTTGTGTGGACAGCTTTCGTTGGCCAGACTCTAAAGCAAAACAATTAAAAGTAAAATAATGAACACAAACTGTATGAGTGACTAAGACAAAACACACGTGCAAAAAACATCATATCTTCAATGACTAACGTCTCAAAGTTAATTTAAAAAGAAAACAATTTGTTTTTTCAAGAAAACAACAGTTTTCTTCAAGATAAAATCAACTTCTACAGAATAAACAGAGCAGAGATAAGACGAACTGTAGAAACGGAGTAGCAACCCGCAAAAGTCGAGTAATAAAGTTAGTCAAAGAGTCTGATAAGCAATCAAGTGAGTGAGAATCTAGATAAACTTGTTAGAGAGAAAGTCAATGTACTACTGTTGAAGAATAATATTAATTAGGATTATAAACTAGTTGTAGAAATTCATAGTCTGACCAATGAAAGTTTCAGGAAGGTAATATGGCAACATAATGAAATTGATCTTTTCATTTTTGACGTATACACATACAGACTATTTATTTATAATAATAAACGTAATGACTGCTTTCCAAAAGAATCTAGACATTACATTTGAAAGAAAATCGATTTAAAGTAAGGTAGGTCAATTATAAACAAGGAAAACCCGTTTAAAACACTATCATTTACTTCTGGCTTCAAATCATATGGCGTTTATTTAGTATTTTTCAATGCACTATTTAGATATGAAAGGTAGACTGTACGTCGCCAAATTGCAGGCTGTACATACCTCCGATTTTCATAACGATTAGTCAGTGCTGCGGTTTAGTATTGACAAAGTAGCAGGAAAACAGATAAAATATCTTTCGAATTTAGATTCGATAAATTATAATGTTAAGTTTATTGTGGATATTTGATGTTTATAATACTGTTATGGAGTGTAATATCTTCCAAAACCTCATTCCAGTAAAGATAGGCAGGCTCATTTGAAACACGCCAAAACAGGGTGTTATTTGAGTACCGTTTTACATGCAAAACCTTGAACTTCATAAATGGCTTCGAATGAGAAGGCATATTAAATTTTAGAGAGAAACTCGTAAGAGGTTACTACTGAGATAATGACTTATACCAAAGTATGGAAGATGACATGCAAGGCCAATCTTACAAAAGACGATGACATAGAAAACTTTCCATATGTAATATCAAGAAATGATACGCAAGATAATAAAACGGACATAATACCCAATATTGTACGAAACATACGAAGGTCAAAAGGCAATGAGCATTTTAGACATAGATTGATACTAATTGATAAGATTGATGACTGACAGCAATTGATGAATGAAGACAATTTCGCATACAATCAATCTTCAACAAAGTGCGTCATTTAAATATAAAATATTGTACATGACGAGACCTCGAGTATATTACGGTGATGAATATGTAATGGCATTGAACGGTGTTACAAAAACCGCAAATAATAAGTGTGAAATGACTAACATTATATTAGTTGAAAACACAATTGAAATGTTGTGAATTAAAACAATAGGTTGATTTGAAATACCTGGACACAGATTAAATTATGTATCTATGTAGATTTAGTGTTATTATAAGTCTGGTTTCGCAAAAACTCTAATACCTATTATAATTAGATGGTATTATCTTGTGAATATTTTAAATCAAAATTTTGATATTGCTACATCTCATTCTTTTCCAACATTCACAAAACATCACAGTCATTGTAATAAAAAATATTTAGCGTGAGAAGAATTCTAAACTAAATCTAAAAACTATGAATCTTAACATTTATAGTACCTTTATCATAAATTCCAGCTACAAGTGATACTTAACTAATGTACGAATCAAAACTTACCAGATCATTGTCACCATCAATCCCATTTTCGACCAAGATATCTTCGAACAATATGTCCGCCTCGCAAGGAGAACACAAGTTGCTGAGCAATTCACTGAACCTTTCCACTTTACGCACACACACAGCCCCTAGTAAGCCTCCTACATCCTCTTTCACTTTTGGCACTACACTATCTTCTATATAATCAACATTATTAACTTCTATTGCTTTAACAGCGGCAGGAATACAACTATTGTGACTATATTTGAGCCCATCACCATCTACAATTTCATCATTAATCTTAATCTTGATACCATTCTGGTGTTCAACATCATCAACAACAAGATTATTAAATAAATCGTCGATTTTCTCGTCATCTATACAATTAGACATGTCTTTTTCGTTCACAATATCGTTAAAAAATTCTTCACTATTGACTCGTATTGGTTTTTCGTTTTTTCTTTCGTATATCTCACTATTCGATTTCTTATCTTCGATTATGGAATTCTTGTTTCTACTCTCATCTAATTTAGAACTGCGCTTCTCGTCAACATTCTTTCCTTTAGGACTAGTCACTATAAAATTATTTTTGTCTTTTTCTAAAATATTTATGGAATGTTTAGTTTTCGTCTTAATAGCACCAATTTCCTTATCGAAGCGTGTCGAAGACGTACTCTTCAAATTTTCTTTTTCGTTGCTTTGTCTTCTGCTCGATCGTTTATCTCTATCTAGTAACTTCGAATTTTTAGGTGATTTCGTTTTGGCGTCTTCAAGTAAGGACTGAACCGATGAGCTTCTATTAGATTTTCTTGGAGACGTCGAAGAATCGGAAAGATTTGCGGCAGCAGCTCTGAGTCGTGACGTACGCGTTGTTCTAATAGGCACTGAAGTTGAAGCTGTGTTAAGATTTAGCTCCGAGGAAGACTTAAGATGAGCAGCAACGTCGTCTGGAGGCGTCAAATCGGGTGATCTCTTTGGGCGCCTGAAATTAACAATGAACATATAATTAGTAAAACGAAATAACTCAGAAAAAATCCACTATAAGGCACTTTATCAGAACTGTATGAAGTTTCTGTAGGAGAAAAAACTCACCTCTCAGTGACGTTAGCAGAAAAAAGCGTCGCTGTTCTAGCCGTCAGCTGTTTTCTCCTCTCCTCCTTATACTTCTGTATCCTGGCCGCGCGGGCCTCGTCCTGCGACTGACTCATGTCGGCCTCCTTGCGCTCCCGTCGACGTCACGTGCGCCAGTACTTCTCGAACCTTCTAAACCCTTGAGCTTCCTTATTGTAATTAATATAAATCTTGTCTAGCATGGCGGCATTAAGCGCGCTATAGGGCGGAATAGTTGGCAGTGATGAATACAGACTAAGGCTCGCGTTGTGTTGACCTGGAAATATAAAATAGAATACGTTAGTTATTATATTCACGATGAATTGTTATCATAATCAGGCATGAGTAATATAAGTGCAGATGTAAGGTCGGGGGCATCGTAGAACAAAAACAATGATGTTTGATTGTATTGGATCACCGTTGATTCGTTTCTTGTGAACAGGCATATAGGCTTTGTTCCATTGTCCTCGCGAAAGAGGAATGTTACAGCAACTAACAATTGCCCTGAAAAGACAGCAACGCGTGTTATCGTGAAAGGACATCTATATTCTTGAGAAAACAAACATGTTAAACATCCTAGAATTCATGCTTTGAAAGGTTTCTTGGTGTGAGATTCAGTTTGTTTTAGAACGTGTTTATAGGCGTGCTGTTATTTATTTATTTATTATTATTTATTTATTACTAGAATACATTACATTACATTATAAATAAGATCAATGCCCCACAAAACCGTTGGAGTCGCTATTTTAAAATTCGTCCGTGTGAAAGTCAATATCCCACAGATCACATTTTTCCCACGTTTTTATACACTCACTTTTCTTGTTTGTTTGTTTGTTTGTTTGTAAGTTTGTTTGTTTGTTTGTCGTTCCGGTTGGACTTTTGCAACTCAATTTTGAGGCACTTCCCGATAAGCTAGCATGCTGAAATTTTGTACACGCTTTGAGTTCTGATGACAATACATGACTAGCTAAGAAACGTCATAACAAATCCAATATGGCGGCCTCCCCAAGATGGCGGACTGGCTGTTTGAACCCCACCCCCATGATATGGGTATCAAATGAAATTGTTTGCTGTCAGGAATACGAAAAAATAGTCACGGGACATAAATCCAATATGGCGGACGTCCAAGATGGCAGACAGGCTATTTGAAATGCACCCCTGTGATATGGATATCAAATGAAAGGGTTTGCTATCAGGAGTACGAAAAAAATAGTCACGTGACTTAAATCCAATATGGCGGACGTCCAAGATGGTAGACTGGCTGTTTGAAATCCACCCCCGTGATATGGGTATCAAATGAAAGGGTTTGCTGTCAGGAATACGAAAAAAATAGTCATGTGGCTTATGCTAGGCTAGGCTATTAATCCAATATGGCGGACGTCCAAGATGGCGGACAGGCTTTGAGGCGATAAGCTAGCAGGCTGAAATTTTCAGGGTAGCTTCAAACCCGATGAACAATGATAAAAATAATAAAATAATTAATAGATTTAAAAAATCTAAAAACCCACGTTTTTAAATGTCCTAAAAAGAAGAAAATAACCCTACGGGGCTGAGAGAGGGGCCACTCAAAACGTGGGGGCGTATCTTTGCAAGTTACACCTACGATCTCACGTGATGTAAATATATCCCATAAATAATCCCTTAAATAATATATTAGAGTAGTATTAAATACATTGTTGAACATTTAAGTACCTATTTAATTTTTATTACATAAATACAGATTTAATATTAGTTTGCGATGTTTTCTGTGTTTTCGCTCCAATATTTGAATTGTGTGTCCATTAATCAATATTGAGGTTAGATTTTAATAATTTAATTAATTAAAATCCGTACACGCATTTGAAAGCCGCCGTAGATATTTCACTGATTATAAAACCACAAATACAAACATTTATGATGTAAGCTACCAAAAATATTAGTTTACCTACCCACTTATGAATATTTATGCTAGTTAGAGGCAGCAAAAAAAACTTACAATAATATAATTTGATATTCAAAGAAGAAAAGGTGATTGACTGAATAAATGATTGACGCCAACACATAGCGCCTTTGCCTTATGAAAGAAACTTGATATTTGTATGAAAAAGGAACTTGAAGAAGTTACTTAAGATTAGTGGCGAAAGGCGGTAATAACACTACACCGCACGACCGCGCGGACGACGCATCACCTACATTTAATTCACCGACTCGGTTCGTCCGCGCGTACGAGCGTTGCTGTCTTACCTTTATCGACTAATCTCAAAGAAATGTTTCGTATGGAATCAACGGATTTTACCTATACAAGCCAATGCAGATGAAATCCGCTTCGCCGCGCGCCTACGTGCAAGAGCGATGTCGTATGAGATTCATCTAAGTTTAACGAAATATAAGAACTTACGTTCGCTAAGTTAAAAGTAAGTATGAGTACTTAAATATTACGAAAAATACATATTATTTTAATAAACAAGGTGACCCAATAATCCCTGACTCCGTATCTCGTCTTCAAATGATTGGAGGAAAGAATTTCTTTTTTTTTTCATTTTTAAATATTTTTAGCTACTGTAAAGTAAACTAGACTATTTACCTAGAGGTCCATAATTATATATTACAGCTACCAATTCTAATAAGTAGCTTAAATGAATAATAGACGAATCAAAATTAACTTGAACAAAATTAAATTTTAAAGCCTCGAACAGGACCGCATTATGAGGGTCAACTAAAGTGGGCTATATTTATAACGGCTCCTATCTGATCTGACTCTCTTCGAGGCCTCAAACACCCACATTGAAGGCTTTGACATTTAAAACTGTACTGTGGAAAGCCCGTTTGAATTCAGGTCTTAATTTCTTGCATCTATTGTATCATTTCATATTTATATAGGGTAATTTTTTCAACTGGGCTTGGATGGCTATATCCAAAACTATGAGGAATATCGTAAAATAAATCTGGCCTCGAGGCCGATTTTGACGAAAACTAAAACCGCATCATTGGATTTTTTTAAAAATCTATATTTCTTGCCAGAAATCGAACCCGTTGATTTTGAAAATAAAAGCACATTCAGTATTATTGAGGGTCAAATTCTGGGAAGAAAAATTTGCCCAGAATTGGGACAGTGCAGCTAACAAATTGGGACAGGTGCCGAGACACAGAGGTGCAAAGAAATTGCTAATAACGCATCCCTTGATCTGGGGATCAAACCTTGCGCCTCACGAACAGCAGAGATTCTTGCAACCACTAAACCAACAAAAAGGCTACAATTTACAAGTTATAATCTTCATGGCTAAATTAATTTTCAATAATAAGTATCGCCATTAATATTGACCTTTGCAGACTACATAATCTAAAAGTAACCATGAATTAAATGACTAAATTACTGTTTACTATATTATGCGGTCATTATTATTTGAATAAATAATCGTACAACATAGTAAGCTACGAGTATAAGTCATTAGTTCGTGGTTTTCTTGGCAACTGAGAGTTCAATTCTTAGTCACACTGTTCAGAATCCTAGAATTATAAATTAACATGAACTTTCTCGGAAATTAAAAAGAATAAAGTACCCACCCCCACAGAACACAAACTTAAAAAAATACGTGTGGCACTCGGAGACTGCCGCGGTGAAGCTAATCGCCTACCGCGTATATTAAACGAGAATATAATTTATTTAAAACTTTTGTGGTGCACTACTGTAATAAAGAACTTCTTTGTTGTAGGAAAATTTTATAAGTAGGTTTCATTGTGAAAACTTCTTTTGTAGCTAGCCGTTTAGAATCAGTAAGAAAAAGTAAATTGTTTTTATGACGGATATTTTTATGATTGCCGAAGTCTCCCGAACTGAAACGATGTTAGATGATGCCTGATGAATTTCCAAAAACCTAACGAAAATATCTGACGTGGTGTCACATTTTCGTTAGGTTTTTGGAATTTTTTGATTCGGTCGCAGCGCCGCGCCGCGGTCAGAGCCCGCGATAAAAGCTATGCAATAGCTTAAAAATCAAAGGTAGCATGTCCTGGAAAGGAAAACTACGGTTGTTAAATTAAAACGGATCGGAGAAATAAATCCTTTTTTCAAATAGGAAATGAGCTGATGATCATCAAACACCTAAACGATGCCACGGACACGACAGACGTATAACGCCCCTTTTTTGCATCAGGGTTCCAAAGAAATTAAATAAGTAAGCGAAAAAGCTGCTTTTCAAATTGTGTTTTTATATTCTACCCATGTACGTCTAATATCGAATCTACTTAACTTTCTACGAAACCAAAAGCGCTGCCTCCTATAAACCGATGCGTGCTACATCAACCGTAATCGGCTTTACGCAAACCAGGCAAATTCAGGCTTATTTCAAACGAAAACAATTTTACTACGGAAAATATCAAGGTATGTAAAACAAGTAGATAAGTAAAATCGCAAACAAAACTGTTAGAAACGCACCGCTTGTCTACATGTCGTTAAGCTTTTATTGTAACATAAAACACTCCTTTAATCCTATTTTTTAAATGATAACTTATTGCTGTTCGTGACTGTACTGATGAGTAATTTTTACTCGTTTCCTTTCATGGGAATTTCAATCTTGGAGCTGGCAGATAGAGGCTGTTTTACTTTGATGGGTGGATTATAGGTGGAACCTTTGAGCAAGAACATGTTTCGACCTCGGCTAGGCTTAGAAACGGCAGTGTCTACACGAGAAACTGTAATTGACATTGACATTGTGCTTTAACGTGAGTCGTAAACAAATGGCACGAAGTAATGTGGTTGTTATCACTCGTAAAAATATATTATGGCTAGGTATTTTATGATAAGACGCGTAAATGGAGTTATGTCCCGTGTTATGTGACTTATCTTTGGATCAAGCAACATAATGACACAAAGAACGTGAAGCTTAGCAAGGTCCAAAGTTTATTTGAGAAAATAAAGGGCAATGGCATAAATGATGTTTGGCACAAACAATATGAACAAACTCGTAAGATCAATATTTATGACATGAAAGGATGTCGTATTCGTTGAACCTAAATCCGTACTTCGAAAAGGTAACGCAAAAGTTGTTTTAAAGAAGTCAAAACTGGAAATATAATTTCAAAGAAACTGTAAAGGAGCTTAGACCAGAAAATCAAATCCTAAACAAGCAAAGGTTGCTAAATACGTGACACTAAGCTACTAGAGCGTGCATCAGCAAATCCCCAATGTTTACACGGCTTTAGTGCAAGTTAAGCTCTGCAGTATTAAGCAGAACAAATACTCCTGCCGAGAGCTATTCTGTAGTCTAGACAGCTTCGGCACTATGGACCGTAATACCGTATCTTTATTTTAAAACACAGCGGTTTTCAAAGTAAACGACCTTCCCCCTTGAATATTTGGGGAGTCAACGGCAACGGGTGAACTGAAATCAATTTAATTTAAAGAAAATTGCACAAACTGTGACCGTATTCTTAACTAACGAAGTTAACTGGAAACGTCCTCATTCTCATCAAATTCCGAAGCTATGTTTCGTAAGAGAAATTTTCAAATTTTTATAACAACGAAGAGAACTGTGTTCATCTAAATATTTCTAATTTTATTCCTAAAGTTTGACAGAAACTGTCTCATCCAAACTTACAGCGGCACAACCTCCGGAGAGAGCCTTTAAAGTCTTCGCATTATGGCTTCATAACTCGAGGAAAGTTCTGGAAGGTTTTATGGGTAAACGACAAGCAACATCTGTCGTCTACAATATCTTTAATAAGGGAGACGGGGAAAATTCCGACCACGTGGAGCAGAAATGGCGTAAATAAGTTACGTCAGATGAGACCCTGTTATTAAACATTGTTTTCCCTTTTGAATATAAAATAAAAGCTTCCCGGATTTAGCTTGAAAAGCAAACATAAAAAAATTGAATGATTAAGTAAATGATTTGTAAAGAAAAACGGGATGCTGTTGTTGCTTTTAGGTAAAAAAAACTTTCTATTAAAAGGAGGTGTTTTTTTTTCGGCCCAAACATGTACCGAGGTACAAATTACTATTAAAATTCCTTCCAATAATTAGTATTTTTAGCAGTATTTAAAATCCTTCAATACTAGATAGAAAAAGAAATAAAAGTATAGGAAAAAACACTACCTCGCAACGTAACTGCGTTCAAAGAAACGTTTATGACAGCATTTACGGCTGTCAATCTGTTACATCTGTCAAATTCACGTCAAAATATGACATCGGTGTTTCAGTAATTGACAGTAATATGACAAATGGATATCAACAACAATAGAAAAAAAAAACTATCGGCCTAGGTCGGGAGCCCTGGCTTTTTGCCGATAGATAACCAAACGCAAAAAATAATACGAAATGTGAAATAAATGTATTTTTTTAATTCTTGTTCCCATGATTATTCACAAAAAATGTTTACTAGAAATAAAAACTTATCTGTAATACATAAATAAATTCTAGAAAGTACATTTTTGGATTTTCACACGTTTATAAAATGAAGTAACGAGACGCATCATCGGAGACGTAAATCATGACATTGCCAGATTGAAATTCTTGGGTTGCAAGTTTTAACATCTTTGATCGACGATTTCTGGTGGTACAAATGCGCGAATAAATTCAACATATTTTTATTCAAAATCTACGATTTTTTTCCTATAATTTCGTACTTTTGTCCTTGAGGTACACGGTTGGGCCATAATTGTAGGAAAAAAAAAAACATCTCCTTTGTTACTTCAAAATATTTGGCAGGAAGAAATACCATACCAACAAGCTTAATTACAAGTAACGGCAGTGCTCTAGTATCTAATGTTCGATTATTCAGGCCAATCGTGAACTACCCTGTGGGCTATGGATACATCGTAAGCATCCATCATAGACTGACACATAATTATATCTAACGCTGTTTACTCGGCCATCACTCGAGTACCCATTATACTAGAGCAGGGTTTTTCAACCTTTTTCATGGCACGACCCCTTTAGTATGAAGAAATATTTCGCGACCCCCCTACCCATTGAAGATAGAAAAGATCTCATAAGTTATTTTTATTTTTTGTTGATTTGATACAAATGATTATAATTGACCTTTAGTTAACATTTATCCTAAAGGCGCACAGTATATTTTTTGCCCAAAAATTCGGACATGCCTTTTTATTATCTTATATCTTAGGACTTGCAATTATAAATGCGAGACGAGAACTCCCGATTGCCTATTTGTCATAAAAGACAGAAAATTAGTACTTGAAATTTCTATGGTTTCCAGAAAAACCATAGTTAATATTTTAATAATTGTAATAAATAATTTATAATGTAAATTTCATGTTGGCAATAAAGGCTTAATAATAATAAAAAATGACCTTACAAACAAAGGAATCCTTATTAAGCAGGATATGGGAATTATTGTAATTCAAACTTTTTTGATTAGGGTTATCACCTCGTAAATTAATTAAACTTAATATTTGAAATTATTTTTTAATGTTAGTAAGAATATACAAGAAGACATTTTTATCTCATTCTATTTTTTTTTTGTGTTAGGTGACATTCATAAATTACCAAAGAAAACTTTAGAAGCTTCTAAGTTCGAGATCCTTCAATATTTGGATCTGATTTTGATTTCATGGATTCATTCACTTTTTTCTAACAATTCTGTATAAAAATAGAATCCAAATAATTAAAAATAAGACCACAAAAAAATTAAATAAAAAAATCATTAATTGTAAATAAATCTCTGAAAACTCGTTTAAAAATATATATAAATCAATCAGTATTATGTGTCTTAAGATTATTGTTTATCAGAAAAAACAAGAAGATAATTCGTGAAATATTTCAAAAGTTATGGGGGATTTACAATTTTGTCATAAAAAATAATTAAGTGGTTTTTTTTTGTCATAATGAGAAATAGGCGCTTGGGAGTTCTATTCATTAATTTTATAAAACATTACAAACAAAGTTATCACCAAAAAAAGACATGTCCGAAATTTTGGCCAAAAAATATACTGTGAGGCGCTCCCTCACCGGGAGCATTCGCGTGTAATGTAACATTATAGATTCGACTTTGAGCATTACATTACAGTACTACCTCCCTGACTGACGAGCATTCGTGTACATTTAGTATAGATTTGGTACAAGGTGCACATTGTGATGCTCGATTGTTCTCCCTCACCGATGAAATGCTCGAATTTGTAACGTTACATTACAGGTGAATGCTCGCGGTGAGGGAGCGCCTTAATATATCTTTTTAAACTTAATTGTTTTTTTTTAATGCAGTAGCTTTTCCAACCTTTTACAACTCCCCTATAGAAGCTTCGCGACCCCCCTGAAGAGGCTTCGCGACCCCCCAGGGGGTCGCGACCCACAGGTTGAAAAACCCTGTACTAGAGCGATAGATAGTTTGTCAACATAACATTAGATAGAATTATGTGACACAGTAGAACGCAAATATTTTACATTAATTATAACTTAGTCGCCCAGTATCAGCTAGTTTGTCACGCCTTCTGATTCCTGCATTTACTTTCTGGCTTTTTGCCAATTAATTTTGGGGTGACGGGACGCCGTAGCATCTTCTTTGGTACTATTCATTTCAGCACTCCTTTAATAAGTTATGGACTCAGGCGTTTCGCGCCCGAGTGGTTGGCGGGTTAACATCTCCTGAGAATGCCCCGTGGAGGAGCCAACACGTGTCGAGTATAGGTTTGGTTGCATGACATGTTCGTTTGTTTTCCTCACTTTTCCTGCACTGTAGGAGGGTGGGACCGCATCCTACAAGTGCATTTAAGGAGTGTGGGACTGCATATTGCATTCAATCCCGGATTTTTGTCTCGCGGTATTAAATCTAGATATTTTTCTTACATGTAAACTTTCTAGCCATATAATCCTTCACAGACTGTGTGAAGGATGATATGGCTACCTACATACGAGTACATCGCTTCTTTAATCTTACTCTCTCAGTATCAGACTATCAGCTAGTATGCGGATCACAATTTCGCGGGTTATCTTAGCACGTTCGCCTTCAGTTGAAAAGATGCTCAGATCAGTCTGATTATCCCCATTTAGAAACGTATCACGTAATGCAGTTTGAGTTTGAACATAAAACTTTCTCTTTACTTCTTTTCTTAGACTTCTTATAAAGTTCAAAGATAAATATTAGATAACCAACAGTCAATAATCCTCTCTCGAAGAATGGAATCATTATCGCATTCATTTTCAACCGAATGCGTTCGTATGTGTCCGGTCACCGTCGCCGTCGGAAGCTATCAAGTCACCCAGTTCAGAAGTGCTGACGGATACGAAAGGACCAACGACACTGCTGAATACCAATGAGTCTTTTCGCTTCCGAATAATCTGAATAACTTCGGCAAACGCATCCGTGCGTTTCAGTTCGTAACAAAGAAAGTATTTTCTAAACAGATGCTAATGGATTGGAACTATGTCAAAGACCCAAAGCCCTTAAAATGTTGTTCTACTTTCAAGGTCGTACACAGAATTGATTTCAGGCAAGTCGTGTTTCTAGAAAACGTTTCTTTTATTTCTGACTAAACATTATTAGACAACATTAGATCAATCCATCAAAATCGACATCAATCTAAGTATAAAACAGGTAGATTCGGATTCGGCATTATTTTGTCTACGATATTTTAGGAAATCTATGACCAAACATTCCTGTTCTGAATTAATTTGCTAAGAAAGCCTTGAAGAGTTATATGTCTGCTCTTTTTTTGATCGAATGAACTCGATTGTTGATCATCTCATCAATAAACATCTGATTCAATTAATTCTATTCAAGCAAGCCAAAGTATTTGTGAAGATTAGAAAGTTAATCGAGGCACTTACAGCTTCTGGAAATCAGTCTTGATCAAAGCCAGCGAAAAAATCTAGCAAACCTAAGAACCAATAGTACTGTACATTAATTGCGAAAATTCCTGTTTTACAAATGTAACCCCAGTACGAAGCATCAATATAGCGTGTGGTTCTCACACTCTGATTCACACGACTCAAGACTATATTATGAGGATGGTTAATGGGCAACAACCACGCGGATGTACATTGCTAGACTAGTAAACGAAGATGACATCAATGCATAACATTTGAAAAAACTTACATGTTTAATAGTGCAGAAAACTGATGTGTGAGCAATGATTCGTCAAGTTTTTTTCAGAACCAGAAGAGAAATACGTATATTTTGAAGTAGGTTTAACCCACTGGATTGTTTAAATAATGAGTGCCGATGAAATAATACCCAAAACTTATTTTTCTTCTTTTAAATGCTTTAAAACTTCCATCTATTCAATCCAAGCTCGATCATAAAACTGTTCGACGTCAATATATTTTCTAATACATACTTTTTCTCAGTTTTGTTAACCGAAGCAAAATACATATCTCATTGAACAGCTTTCGAGATAGAAAAAGCACTGTTGTCTGCTGCATTAACGAAATTGGACGAAAAAACATCGACAGAAAAGAAACAGACACAATCTCGAGAAATAGGAAACTAAGTTCTCGCGACTGATTTAGTACAGTTGGAAATTGATCCTTATTACCAGATTACTAGACTCAATAAATAAAAAGTGAGAAAAAATGATGTCATCAAAGTAAATGTGAATGTAACTGCAATATATGATGTCCACGGGAAGAGAAAGGTAAGGTAGTCGTCAGCTACAGATATATTCTGTAGCTGACGACCACCCGGAAAAATATAAACGTCACTTCCAATCAAAAGACACTTAATTCGATTCCATTAAAGTCAAATCACTTAACGATAATGCAGGAAGCCAAAGAGAAATTGTCACAACGTTTACATAATGAAATTAACATAAACCTTTGGACATTAACTGTTTGCATAAATGTATATTGATCATAAGAATCCTCATAGATTAAAAAGCTTCCGTAGGTAGCAACAGCAATTGATGAAATAAATTGCTATTCATACCACGATCGTTCGGTAAAAACATATCAATATAGAACGTTAAGCCCGAATACATATTTTGATAGCTGAAAGACGAAGCTAAGCCTACCCAGGGGAACCGATCAATTTATCGAATTTTGTTTGTTCGAATTTCATTACACCGAAAACTATTGACCGACATCTCTTTTGCTATATGCATTATTTGACATATTTTCAGTTCATCGAAGTATCATTAGCCATAAGTATTATTTTACCGAAGTATGTTCCGCCGATTAACAAAATAACTTTTTACTATCCACTGGTAAGCCTAAACATCCAATAATATCAGACCTGTCAAATGTCTGTCTTGTCAAAGTTGACAGTTCTCAACTGTCACTGGGAAGAAAACTTCCCGTTGGCTTTTCAGAAATTTGACACTAATGACAGGTTGTGGGAATAAAACTTCCCAGTGGCTTACAAGGGGCTATTGACCGAAGCCTCTTTTAAACTTTTTTCAATTGCCAAATGATTTATTTGCCATATTTTCGCCATACCGAAATAAAATTTTACCGAAAAATTAAATTACTGTCATAAAAATTCAATATATTGTGCTACAAAACTTTGTGGCGGAAACGAAATGCTGCAAAGCCGACTTTACGTAGTCTTGTTTGCCCTACCCCTAGAGTGTAATTTAAAATCGCGTAGGCGCGGAGTATTTTAACTTATTTTTTATTTACACTATTTTGGGGTTATTTGATATAATAAGCAAAGCAGCGAGTGAATTTAAAATGTACTCATTAAGCCTTTTCATTTCATACCCATGTTGACACTGTTAGAAACAGGCAAAGTAGCTAGTAAAAGCTATATAATGTATATATATTTCAAATGTGCTCATCAAGCCCTTTAATTTGATACCCATGTCGATACTGTGCGAAAATATTTTTTTTTTCGGTTACGACTTTTCATCCCCTAGAGGGCGCCATATTGGATTTGGTGACACGTCACCTACCCTATAACCAGCGAACAACTGAGACGCTTCTAACGACACCTCATTTGTCAAGTAGTGATAAGTAGTTCAGAAGTTATGAGGGAACAAATGAACATACATACATACATACATACCGGTCAAAATCATAACCCTCCTTTTTGCTTCGCCGTAGTCGGGTAAAAAGATTCGGACACACGTGTTAGCCAGAACATCCCTAAAGGTGAAACCGCACTAGGCGGAACTGCACTGCAGCGGAACTGCGCGACATGACGCGTCAAAATATTCTTTATATGAAATTATACGAGACATCACGCACTAAGCGGCAACGGAACTACACTGCAACCGAACTGCGTGGCAAAGAAAAACGTCGTAACGCGCAGTTCCGCTGCAGTGCAGTTCCGCCTAGTGCGGTTTCACCTTTATAGTCCAACTATGTAATTAACAGCAAATGTCATTAATGATAATACAATACCCGTCAAAGCCCGTCAGAGTTATATTATCGTATATGACTTTTGTACAATTGTTTTGTATTGTCTACCTAGATTTCGATGGCGCCTGCTAAAAATGCAACAGCAATAATTAGTGTGCACAAATTTCTAGGTCTTTGATGAAATGAAAATATGGCAATTAAAACAGTGGTAAAATGAATGTTTGGAAACATAATACTTCGAACAACCGTCATTTCCAGTAAGTGTAACATCGGTAAAAAGTTTTTCGGCCAAATGAAGTGTTGGAGTAACGAAAAAAAACGAATAGATAATAGGTTAACTGAAACAGTGGCAAACGTGACTTCGATGAAGTAAAAAAAACCAAACGATAATAGTTGAAAAGTTTTAGGTCAAATGAAATTCGGTCAAACATTTTTCGATCTTATGATAGGTAACCCTACCCAGACTATCCAGTAATATTTAAGCAAACCGAGTTACGCAAGAAAGGAATTACGTTAGAAGTCATAAAGATGAATATGTCACGTGATCAAAGCAAATATTCAGAGTAAATAGAGTCAAACGTGATCTATTGAAAAGCGAAATCAATCTCTCTCATTCATAAATTGACGTTTATTTGTATTTCGTGTTAGATTCTTCCAGTCAACTCACGTGCAGAGAATTATAAAATGCACGTAGCACATACGTATAAACCGGTAAAGATTATCTTTTAGCATGTTCCTAGAAACTTAAGTAGAACGAAGTTATTTTTAGATAAAAAGAGTCTTTGTTTACCAGATTTATAAGTAACAGTTGTATAGATTTGTATGTCACCTGTTATCATTGTTCTATTTAAAACTGAGACATGACTAACATGCCGGTGACGTGACGTCAAAAGCGATAATGCTTCTCGTCAATATTTGCATGTCTCATGAAAATTAAGACGGACGCAAACTATCCACTCTGTAGAGTTTCTTCTTCCGTTTTCAACAAAAAACATATTTATGTAACGCCACTGCTTTCTTTGTTCAAAGATTATGATATAAATTTCAACAATAATCTGCTCAGCCTTCACGAAACTAACAGCTATTTCAGGAAGCACGAATTTCGCTTAATATTGCGATGATGCTCAAACGATATAGCCGCATCCCACAGCGCAATATTCTCACAGATAATTTATATCTTATAGAATGAAAATGTAAATCATACAGCCAAGCCAGTGGATCACGTAGCTGAAACCACGGTTGTTAAGCAAACCGAACCGATGAGTCAGGCGGACTTGTTGCTCGACTTTTTGCTTGGACAAAACAGGACCACTACTTAGATCAGAGAGCATAAGACAGGCAACATGCGGAGCACGTTGCAACATAGATTCGTTTCGCGACATGCACCAAACATCATGTTGATCAAAGTAATACAGATCATTCAAGGCGGAATCTCGTTTTGTTCGGTGTCGAGTATTTACGCTCTAAATGCACTGAAATCGAAGCCATAATACTTTAATAACAACAAACCATTCACAGAAAGAATGAGGTAATAATTATTGTATCTGAGGACAATTTTAATGGGAACAACGACCTCGTCCCGCCTATTATAAAAAGTAAGACTGTACAATAAATCTGTAGACAAGTCTAGGCACACGAAGACAATGCAAAATATGACGTTCGTAAAATTGTTGAAATTAATTTTCAGAATGAGACACATAAACACAGCAACACATCGCTATTGTTTCCAGAACAACAGCTTCATAATTCTCTTTCGAAAATATTAAAACAGAATGCATATCAGAGATTTGTTTTGCAAATAGCTGAGGGACATGTTTTACGAAAAGCGGTAAACTTGAATACAGCTAGTTATTCCCGTGTGCCGAATACGGGCGTAATAAGGCTCGAACTCTGGACGTCGGTAACCACAAATAAAAGTAAAATCAGACCGGATTTCATCGAAAGCCAGTCTTGCCTTCGAAGATCTGGCTTAATTTATACAGTAACTTACAGTAAGTGGTGAGCACTTTTTTGGCACACGGCATTGAATGGTGCAGCCGTTGGCTATATTAGGCATCAAAGCTACGATCGATTGAACATATTTATTAATAAAATAAAATGGCGTAAATTAAAATATAAAATGGAAAAGAAAGTAATGCTACTAGACAGATTGGTAAACGTTCAAAGTTATCAAATAAATGTCTGATGTCATAAGTTCGTTGCTCATTGAAACAGTAATCGAAGAAAAGGGTTGGTGTGTTGAATTTGTTGAACAACTCACTTTTATTATCAATATTTGTACAATGATTGGATAACATGTATAACCGCACATGAACGATACAATAGCTTATAATGAAAGTTGTGTAACTGATGCAACAAATATCACAGACAACACAGTAGCAGCTCAAGTGGATTTATGTACTTTTAATAAAAATATTAATTGAAAACAAACCTAAAAGGAGAAAGTCGATAAACCCTGTATCAAAGTCGTAAAGACCCTTGTTAGTCAAAGTAGGACTAAATGAAAGCTTTGAAATGGTAATTCTGATACAAATGAAATCTGGTTTCTTATTCAATATGAAAATATCGTCTTTCAAGTAACTTGACGAAGCGATACAATTTATTTGAATTGTTAAGAGAAACGTCTTTTGATAATCTTTCAGACAAAATAATATATGTAGATTGGATCACGAGGCAACAGTGTGATTGCAAATTATCAAAACAACGTTTTAATAATGTCCTTGCTAGCTGTCTCAACAGCTTGCTTCTTTTATGCAACATGCAAGACTGCCTCCGAAACCAGGTGCGCCTTAATTTGGAGACCTAGAGTTGCATAAAGCGACACGTCTTCTTCAAGGTCCCAAAATTTTGCAGTCTGGATTTAGTAACCAGTTTGACCGTTCTGCGGCATTGGCAGAATTTCAAACTTCATGATTTCATACCCATATAGGAAAATATGGAAAACACAAAATTTGGCATTACATAAAAGGAACGTGCTCTATCCCCCGAAAATAAATAGAAAACAACATCATGTCCCTAAAAACTACTAACGTTAACTTCGTGGATGCATTTTTTGGCTGGATTCCATCTTATAAGCTTGGAGTCTACCTAATCCGAGGAGCCACACTTGAAGTATCTAGTTGCGACAGTATTTTTGTAAAACGACGCTGGGAAAGTGCTGAAAACATCCAATTGGAATGTCGAGTGCAGTTTCAACATAACAAGATGGAGATGTAACTAAAATTGTGTTTATCCAACTTGCAATACAGATAATTTAGAAGATACGTGATAAGTGTTTGCAATATAGCAAAGAATATTAAGTTTAATGTTTTATGCGAAAAAGTGACAACCTAGAATTGAAATTGAACAATAGTCACAAAAATTACATTAATGAATGCCATCCTAATTTAACAATTGGCGTAAAACAGACGGTGTGCAGCACAATGTATTCAAAACAGCATTATGATTCAGAGCGGCCCGAATCATTGTTTAAATTTAGATTTTGTACCGTTGACAATTATTTTGAAGTTGCAGTGTTAGGTAGGTCAGGTTGGATAATTATGTGAACTCATCTATGGACGAGGAGTTTTATAAAAACAACTTGGTTGACATTATTTTCGGAACAGATGATGCATATAACATTAAAAGTATTCGCTTGAACGGAAGCTACACCATTCATCTTGTGATACATCGTGATACGCAAATATCAACACTGACGAAGTGGGCTCGTAATTATTCGTGATAGAAGGACGATATACTACTGTAGTTACTCCTTAATACCGAACCGTTATTGGATGTAAATATTGTCAAGATTCGACTTACATAACATATTGTACTATCCTCCTCAACGATTTAGACAGCATTCATGGAATATTTTGTGGAATTTCTAGAGATAGATGGTCTATCTCTAGAAATTCAAAAGAATTAAAAGATAGCTACTACCAGCTAGATAGATAGCATTATTGAAAGAGTTCCAATAAACTACTATAAAACCATTTTTAACCCAGTTGCAACACACGATACAACCATAAACGTAACACTTTATTATTCGTAGAGGCACAGATTAGTCGTAGAGGCGCTTAACGCATTCGGACGTGCACATCAATGCATTATTAAAAATAAATAAATTAACGTGAGCAAAAATACTGACCTAGTTTTATCGTGAATCAGAGTGTTATGTAAAATAATGGACTGACTAGATAAAATTAATTAGAAGTGTTAACTGAAATATGGAAGGCTTTTTAGCCTTTAATCGGAGCATGGAGACGCCGCGCAGCCCTCCGTCTACAACAAGACCACCTCAACAACCCAAGCAGAATCAAGAAGAAGGCGTTGAAGCAGTCAGCACTCCGGAGATTCAGAACTGGTTGGGATCTATTGAGCAGTATTTGAATGAGGTCTGTGCTATTTCTTCTGATGGAAAACTTAATTCTGAGCAGAAGCTAAGAATTAGCAATCTTTGCCGGAAAGTTGGCCACGGAGTTTCGCAACTGGCTGTTCAATACCAGTCGCTAAAATCAAGAGCCATACAAACCCATACTGCCTTAAAAACCATGACCGAAGCTCGAGACCTAGCGGACTGTCTTACAGAGATGAACCGCACCATTCAGGAGTCCTCTGCAAAACAGGAAGCTAGTACTACATCTTTTGCCGATATGGTGAAAAAGGGGTCCAGCAGTTTTGTTCGTCCGAACAAAATTAGCTCCGTTGCGATTTTCCCCTGCGACAACTCAAAGACCAGTGAGGAAACCAAGAACATGGTCCAAAACATTATCTGCCCTGGTGACATGAAGCTGAAAGTGCGAGGCGTACGCAAAATCGGAAAGGGAGGTCTAATAATCAGCACTGAAACTAAAAACGACCTAGAAAAACTCAAGCGAACAGTCCAAACTGCTTCGTCAGTGCTGACCGTCGACGAACCGCGAAAGCGCAAACCTCGCATCATAGTTATTGGAGTGCCCACATCAATGGCCGAAAATGAGGTTTTTAAATGTATCTATGAGCAAAATGTAGCCGACAAACTGCCCTCTATGTCCCTAGAAACATTTATGACTTCATTAAAACTAAGCCATAAATCTGGGAGGAAAGATGCTGAACACTGCAATTACATTATAGAAGTTACAGCCGTTATACGCAAAGCCCTCATCACTCAGGAACGATTATTTATCAATTGGACGTCCTGCCCGATACGAGACTTCACACTGGTATCAAGATGTTACAATTGTCACCAGTACGGTCATGTAGCCAAGACATGCAAAGTCGCTACTCCTACGTGTGGACATTGCGGAGAAGTAGGACACGCAAACAAAGACTGCCCAAAGACAGCCGCTGACCCAAAATGTGCCACATGTTCACATTTTAAGAAACCAGCTAACCACAAGACGGGAGACGCAGTGTGTCCAGGCAAAATAGCTGCTGAATATAGATATATAAACTCGGTAGACTATGAAGGCGCCTAAGAGTGTGACATATTTATTAGTTTATACAAGTAGCTTAGACGTAATTGATTGTTGTTAATTAGATTTAGAATGTATGATAATATAGGCTAAATAGAAAACTAAGCGTCTTTAAAATGAATTATTTTAATTATAAAAGCAACCGTAATAATTATATTTTTGCGCGGAATTGCCTAATGCATACCGATAATAAACATTTACCTAGTCAGCAAATAATCCGCAACAACGCTGTTATTACTTTCATGCTACGTAGGTTTTAATTTTAGTACTTTAGACTGTTAATTTATTTATAACTATGATAAGAATTATTTATGAACTGTCTAGCCTGAGACACAGGTTTAACCTAGTTCAGGCAAATGTGCAACTGTGCTCTCTTCTAATTTTTAAGACATTTTTGTTGTAAATGTGTTCCTTTTTATAAATAAACGAAAATTTGATTTGACTTTCCATATTGCATATTAATTAGAACCTTAGGCTCAAAATTATTGCCTATTAAACTATCTATCAGACGCAAATTATCATTAACCTGATTTCCATTTGAACGAGCAATTTTTACTTGATCTACTTCGATAGCTGGCATGAGGAAGTCACTATCAACCGTGCATTATACTGGCAATTCATTATATTTCGATAGACATAGTTATTATTGGTAGCTGTCATAATATCAAGTACTTCACTTGACTTGGCAAGGGAAGCCATAATATTTGATCTTTTTAAGATATACCCTAGTTTTACAATATCGAAATCTATGGTGAAGGCTAGGCTATAATTCTGTGTTGGTTGGTTAATCGGATCGGCCAGTTATGTCAGTTGTGGAGAAATTGACGTATTACCTCCATTGTAAAACTTATATTATTACACATGTTAAGATACTACGAGCCTGCCCTTAATTTATAGCAATTTAATGCAGTGGCTCGATATGTTAACTTCATTTAAAAACTAGCGAGCCAAAAATTATCCAGGACGGTTAGGAAAACCCCGTCCTCACAAAAAATCAATACTATTCCATATCCAAAATCCTCTTCCACAAATATTGTCCCGGACAACAAATTCCATTCCATATCTTTCGCATTCGAAGTGCACTTAAGGGCAACCATCGAAACCAGCACGTAGATAGGTACCTGATACAATTTTTCTCACCCCTTATCGTCAGTGCCGTGGTATCGGGCACTTACGTCGTGTAGTACATTTACGCTAATAAGGCGAGAGAGTCGAGGCGAGGTAATAAGAGGTGGCTTTTACGACATTTTGCTCGTATTCCCTTATGGAGCTGCATGGAGCGACAAGCTGAGAGGTCGTTGTTAAGCTGTGCTAAAAGCCGTATGGAGCAGTGGTTCGTGTATCGAATTTGCATGGTCTAAATACATATGTCGAGCTCATTGTATTCGCTAATTGCTTTAGCAATAACTTATCAACTTTCTTAAAATGTGTTTTTCTCATATTTGGGGCAAGCTGCAGTGCAAGATCATCAATCATCTTAAGATTTTCTATGATGTTGCGAACTACAATGTTAATGACCTCATTACTGCTGTACGTTTCATTTGTGTTTCCAAGGAGTTTTGCAAAAACCTGAGCGGGTTTTGGTGCAGTTTTTATCATTTACCTGTTCTTTTTTTTACTTTAATGAATTCAATGCAGCCTTCGCACAATATGTAATAAATATAACCGTAAGTTTTACTTAATGCATTCATCAAGCAACAATCAAGTTCAACGACACGGCTATTTAAGTAACACCGCGACATCTTACTTTTGGTTGTGTTTGCTTTTTTTTTCTCTGTAACCTTTAAGGCCGCGACTTAATACAAAACTGTTGATTTAATGCCGTGTTTCGTCCGCATATTTATTTTCTTGATTATGCAGGAACTTATAAATAAAATGAGATTAAACTGCCTGATATCATATTGGAATCAGATCCTGTATAGGTAGAATATCATAATAATGAAGAATAATTAGTTAGCAAGGAATATTCCTAACTGTTTACTTGTAGAGATACCATAGAATGTTTGCCACTTAAATATTATACACAACATACACACATGGCCTTCACAACGTACAAACAACTAGACTTCTAATAAATTGAAAACTTCTAACTTTGCAGCTAACTGAATTGCGAAACGCCTAGATACTAAAGTTGTTTTAATCAATCAACAAAAACAAGTACAAAGTAAAGGCTCCTCTAACTTAATTTCGAAGTAATCAAACAAACACAACTCGTTTTCGCAAAACATATCAAAGAATTGGCGTAAAATATAACTTCTGTCACTTTCTCTCGAAGACACGACTGGATCAGGTCAACGATTGATCAGTTACATAAGGATAATCGACTTGATGATCCATATAAATCAGTAATGAATGAAGAAATTAATAAAAAATATAAATAAGAAAGTAAACGATACCTTTTGAGTAAAGAAACAAGAATAAACACAATTCAACACAAAACACAGACACAAAGTTCGTTTTTAGGTTATGATCGTAACGTCAGACTACCAGGGAGGCAGAACAGCGCAGGAGGTTGAGCGCACCTGTTACCGCGACGCGAGGAGCGTTACTGGCACGAAGCGGTCCATTAGTCGCACGGCACACGTCATGCGGAAGCCGGTTCTGCTGGACACCGATGCCTTCGAAGAAAACCACGATAAAAGATGCATTCTACACTCGGCTACGCAAAAAATGACACACCAAACATTTAAAGATGATGAAAATATCAAAATGCGCAAATAAAACGTGAATACATATTTAACACGAGGCGCTAAGTTTAGAATTTTATCAGACAAGACCAAACTTTGCTCTTCTCAGTGAATATTTATTTCGCAAAAGTAAAATACACTTGGCTTGCGAAAAATAAAAGGAAAAAGTTACAGTACCGAGTCGAGGATTAAAGAAAAACAGAAATATCAACTCCTTATCAAGTAAGTCGACTGAGGGGATACATCTGTTACTGATATTCAAAGATAAAAACGTTTATGCATAAATGATAAAAATGTCTTTTTATTACATGCCATTGCAGTACTGTAGACACAAGTAATATTACCGTTAATTTACGACTGTTTGTTTCATATGGCAATTGATCCAGTGGATTTTAACATAATTATGTTTTTTTCCACTATCTATCAACAGTATCACCATATTCTCAGAGTACGCTGAGTACAAGCTTCTACACAAATTGTTACAACTCATGGATTTTTAGAAGCACAAGTTTTATCGCTTATGGAAGTGTGGTCACGAATATCGACATATTCCGCCACTAAAACCTCTTTCTCATATCAAATTCACATACTCCTGGGAATAAACCTTCTCTATTTGCCGTTATAACAGCATTACGTAATGGTCTACTCGAAGCGAAAAACTAAACCACTTTAACATGACATGTAATGTAATAGACCTAGCGAAGCACTAACCCATTAACTATAATATTTAAGGGGCACGCTCTCCGGGATAATAATATCGTAAGGCAGATATTGAGGATGGCAACACACATAAAGGAGAAAGTGTGTTGGCAACATCTGGCCAATAAATATGTAGAAATTCATTCAACTCCAATTGATTATCATATCGGACAGGTTTTTGTCTGTGTGGGCAGTGACAATAAGAAATAAATAAAACAAACTCTTTCATTCTATAATCATGGCTAATCGATCAAAACCATATTTATCAATGAGAACAAATTATCTATCAATACATGATATCTGCACTTGAAATAGATTTTTTCTGATGATGTCATGTTTGATTTTGTTTTTAGATTGTGACATAATGTGCTGATTTTTCATTATAGTTTTGGATAATCATTTATAGTTATGGGCTATCTCATGTCGATTTTAGTAGATATTAACGAAGATGAAGATGCAGTTTGAATGAGCGTGGCAAGATAATTTTTGACGCTGAATTAAAGACAGCCTACCACCGCATCTACATAACTTTCTTGAAACTCAAAACAGTTATGTAGATGTAGTTACTTGAACGCAAATTCTCTATATGAAAAACGCAATGGTCTATAATTAGCTGCATATGAAATTTTGCCTAGTTTCTAAATATTCATATCCTATTAAGAGCCACTTGATTTAAGTGTCACCTTCCTCAATGAATCACTCTCTAAAATGCTGTTAGCACGTCACTGATCTATGAACAGAATTCTCGTCAGTAATAATAATAACAATTAATAGAAGTACAGAAATCACGCCTCACATAAATAGACTTTCTTTTAAAATACCACGATACCATTTCAGCAAGATTCGTATGCAATGTAAAATTTATTCAGTCTATTTTTATCCCAAACTGGTCCTTAGATGTTCCAACTTCCAAGCTCGTCCCGTCTTTCTAGAAGTTTCTCTTTCTTATATTAGCACTAGCTTTTGCCCGCGACTTCGTCCGCGTGGAATAGTTACTTTGGGCTAACGTTAAATTTAACCCGGATTTCGAAGCATTCTTCATTGGCGCTCCGCTCCTATTGGCCTTAGCGTGATGATATATAGCCTATAGCCTTTCTCTATAAATTGACTATTTTATACCTTCGGCCGCGAGACGCGTCGAGCGCGGCGACCGATTCTCAAAAATAATCCTTATAGCATGATTCAGTATTCACGCGCAATGGCTTATTGGCGTATTTCATGTATAACTTTGGTGTTTCTGTACTGATTTATATGATTTTTTTTATGGAGCAGTTAATTAATGTTAACTTTTTCAATTAGGGGTGACTGAGAGTGTTATAAACGTAAGAGTATTCAAATGTAATCAGAAAGCTTCGAACTGCTAAGCTATCGGGAGTTACACGTGTTATTGTGAGTCAACCATAAAAGATAGACATATGCTGTCGTGGGGTATTTTTTATATAATTTTAAGGAGAAAATTTCCGTCATAAATGATTTCTGTGTAGCTTAACCATTAGGGTTGCACACGCGACGGAAGATTAAAAAACCCACGTTTTTAAATGTCCTAAAAATAAGAAAATAACCCTACGGGGCTGAGAGAGGGGCCACTCAAAACGTGGGGGCGTAAATTATTTAAGGAATTATTTATGAGATATTTACATGACGTGTATAGCTCGTGGGCGTAACTTGCAAAGATACGCCCCCACGTTTTGATTGGCCCATCTCTCAGCCCTGTAGGGTTATTTTCTTATTTTTAGGACATTTAAAAACGTGGGCTTTTAGATTTTTTAAATTTATTAATTATTTTATTATTTTTATCTTTGTTCATCGGGTTTGAAGGTACCCTGAAAATTTCAGCCTGCTAGCTTATCGGAAAGTGCCTCAAAATTGAGTTGCAAAAATCCAACCGGAACGACAAAACGTGGGAAAAACACGCTTTGAGCACCCACTAAATATTATACTTTTTTTTAGTCTTCTTCATATTCAAACTTAATTTACTTCTTATCCGCCAACTTGGGACGGCTGCCATGTTGGATTTAGGTCACGTGATATTTTTTTTCGTATCCCATTCAGCAAACCGTTTCGTTTAATACCCATATCATGGGGATGCATTTCAAATAGCCGATCCGCCATCTTGGATGTCCGCCATGTTGGATTTAAGACACGTGACTATTTTTTTCATATTCCTGACAGCAAACCCTTTCATTTGATACCCATATCTTGGGGGTGCATTTCAAATAGCCTGTCCGCCATCTTGGACGTCAGCCATATTGGATTTAAGTCACATGACTATTTTTTTCGTATTCCTGACAGCAAACCCTTTCATTTGATACTCATATCATGGGGGTGGATTTTAAACAGCCAGTCTGCCATCTTGAACGTCCGCCATATTGGATTTAGGTCACGTGACTATTTTTTTCGTATTCCCGACAGCAAACCCTTTCATTTGATATCCATATCATAGGGGTGCATTTCAAATAGCCTGTCTGCCATCTTGGACGTCCGCCATATTGGATTTAAGTCACCTGACTAAATTTTCGTATTCCTGACAGCAAACCCTTTCATTTGATACCCATATCATGGGGGTGGATTTTAAACAGCCAGTCTGCCATCTTGAACGTCCGCCATATTGGATTTAAGTCACGTGACTATTTTGTTCGTATTCCCGACAGCAAACCCTTTCATTTGATATCCATATCATAGGGGTGCATTTCAAATAGCCTGTCTGCCATCTTGGACGTCCGCCATATTGGATTTAAATCACGTGACTATTTTTATTTCGTATTCCTGACAGCAAACCCTTTCATTTGATACTCATATCATGGGGGTGGATTTCAAACAGCCAGTCCGCCATCTTGGGTAGGCCGCCATATTGGATTTGTAATGACGTTTCTTAGCTAGTCATGTATTTTCATCAGAACTCAGAGCATGTGCAAAATTTCAGTCTGCTAGCTTATCGGAAAGTGCCTCAAAATTGAGTTGTAAAAATCCAATCGGAATCCCTTCACTGCTCTGCTCCTATTGATTGTAGCGTGATGAAAAGTATACTATAACCTGCTCAGGAGTATGAAAAATAATTGTACCAAGTTTCGTTAAAATCCGTCGAGTAGTTTTTGTTTCTATAGCGGTTATACAGACAGACAGACAGACAGACAGACAGACAGACAGACAGACAGACAGACAGACAATAATTTTACTGATTGCATTTTTGGCATCAGTATCGATCCCTAAACAACCCCTGATAGTTATTTTGGAAATATATTTAATGTACAGAATTGACCTCTCTACAGATTTATTATAAGTATAGAAGAAGATAGATTGGTAGAAAACTGTGTGAAACTAGCTAAACATCCCCGGAGGGTAGGCGACAATTTGTTCTATTACGTCCGGCGGTCCCTTGAGAATTCTTACTTTCTAACAAAGGGCCCTCTCTGTGTAACAATGAATGGAATTGTGTTTGTTGAATGTTATGTCGTGTCGTTTACTGCGTGACTTAATTGCATTCTCATCTTAAATTCACACTTATTTAGTCTTCTACAACATTAGAAAGGGCTCGAAATCTTTTGCCACATGTTCTACAAAGAATTGCAATTTTAGTACTGCTTCTTGGTTTTAAAAAGCCACATCCTGTATCAATCAGGATTGAGAATAAATAAAAATAAACCAACAAAGCCGTCCTCAAAGTAATCTAAGTATAGAGAGCGCTTGGAAAGAACACTCCTCTCATAACGATTCATTTTGCGATCAACTTTTTAGTCAATTTCCGAGGAGCCAATTACGTGGCCAACTTCGCTCTCCGGGATAGCTTCGCGCCGCCGCCGTCCGCCGACCCAGAACTGTTGACTCACCACTCGAGACGAAACGACAGTCTACATTTGATACCTTCAAACATTTACCCAACGTTTTATCAAACTTATATTTTATTCCTTTGAAGATCCATTTGACCTTTTAGCACACTTTTATTTGGCACGCCAATTGAAAAAACAATACGTTTGCCCTCGTAAAATAAAAACGTTATAGGCAATTCGTAGCTGTATCGCAACAAACGCTTTTGTGAAGACTTATTACAGTCTAGATTGTTAGAGGCATCAGGTAATTTTCGTAGCGTGCCAACTGGACACGGATCATAGACGGTAGATCCGAGCGATTAGTGCATAAATTGGAGACCACGAAGCGAGTTTTAACGCTCGCAACAAGTGATACCAACCGGTTTCTTAGATATGTATCAAGGTTAAAAACTATCAATAAATTCTAATCACGAGAAGAGTGAAAACATCCCGAGATAACCTGCTACATTACTCATTCTCGTATCCGTAACTCAAGAGGCTGTTCGCAAGTGGTATCTAAGTGTAAGTTATCAAGTAGACATTCAATTTAATGGCAGCAAGCTAAACGCCAGGCAGTTTCTACCGTTAGATGGAATTTCACCAATTTGTGGTGAGCGACAGTTACGCAGAGAAACATAAATATAAGTATACAAAGTCATTTATCACGTACAATGATATTCTCGCCATAGCGAAACTTAACTGCAACATTTTGAACGTGTTTAGAAACGTAGCATAAACATGAGAGTAACTTAGTATCAAACCAATACTAAGATCAATGGCTTATAATAATAATAATAATAAATCGTTTATTTCGGGCTTTACACCCATACCACACAAAGTCATAAAACAAAAAATTCATCACACACCATTATAAAAATCAAATTAAAATTTAAAATATTTAAAAAATTGAAAACATGACAAATTAAAAGTATACATTAAAATTACATTTTGGCATAAGAATTAATAAAAATTACAATAAATTTTAACATGTCATCATAAAAATAAAAACAAAATTAAAAAGAAAGAAATGGAGGCTACCTCAACCTATATTTTCGATTTGACCCGGAGTGCTCAATGTGAATCTTATTCCAATGTTTCATGATTGAGCAGTCCTGGTCCATCCGGCTGGCAAAGAGCTGCAGGTAGCTGTTGGTTCCGCCGCCGACGCGGAACATAAGAGACGCAATCCTCTTGCGCAGAATCGACGCAAAACCGTCAATGTGCGCATCCGCAAACATCCCCGAAGCGCTACACCACGGCGGCAGCCCCATCAGCGCCCTGAAGGCATTGTTATATTGGATGCGCAGAGAGTTGTACGACTTCTTTGTATACTTGGACCACAGGCTGCACGTGTAAAACGATTGGCAAAAAGCTCTGAATAAAGTGACCTTGACTAGTGTCGTACATCGTGCAAACCTGCGGGCCAGCATATTGGCTCGGATCGACAACGCTCTGCGCTCCCTCTCTATATCGACGTCATCTGTGAGCGACTCGGTGACCCAATGTCCTAGATATTTGAAAGTAGACACTACCTTAAGAGCACAGCCATTTAATAATACAGGAGAAACGGTTCTGTACGTCTTTGAACCCGCCTTGAAAACCATGAGTTCACTCTTTGTAGTGTTATATTTAAGACCATGAGTCTCCGCGTATCGCTCACAAATGCCGACGAGTTTCCTAAGAGCTCGGATCGATGGACTCAGCAGCACCATGTCATCAGCATAACTGATGTTATTTATAAGAACTCCATCAATCGAGCATCCGACACCAGTGCTGCCAAGTTCACCTATCAAACGATCCATGTACAGGCTGAAAAGGGTCGGCGATGTTAATCCACCTTGACGGACACCACATTGCAGCCTATACTGGTCCGACAACGACCCTGACCACCTCACACAATTTTCCTGAGTACCATACCAGCACTTCAGCAACGATATGAACTCAGCTGGGAGGTCCGTATCACTCGACAACTTTTGCCACAGCCTGCTATACGCCACGCGATCAAATGCTTTCGATAGATCCAAGAAGCAGGCGTAAACAGGCGTGCTCCTACTAGTATAGTACTGAACAGTGTTCTTGAGAGTGAGTATAGCTGTCTCTGTCGAGACCCCTGCTCTAAACCCAAACTGAGCATCATGCAGCTGTACATGTTGACGAAGCTCAGTCTCAATTACCCCGTCCAGCACCTTAGCAATCACCGTTGCGAGTGATATGGGCCGGTAGTTGCTGATACTAGACACATCTGCCGTCTTGTTTTTAACTATCGGAACCACGAGAGTCTTCATTAGTGCCTCCGGCAGATAAGTATGACCAACACATAATGTGAAGAACATAGCGAGCACCCGTGGCAGATGAACACCTGCATTTTGCAGGTGTTCTATACTCAATGAGTCGTGGCCAGGAGATTTCCCTCTTTTCATGTCCTTCAACACTCGTGCCACTTGTTTCGCCGTTATTCGCACAATCGGGTCACCTTCCCTCACTTCACGTAGCCCATCAGTTTCTAAATCCACCGATCCCAAAGAGGAGTGCACTCTAAAATGCTCTTTGAACAGGTTTGCGATTCGGTTGTGATCGCTGATACCTTCAATACTAACGGGAACACTCGGCCTAGGATTCAGTTTGTTGGTCTCTTTCCAAAACTTACTGAAATTTTTCGCAGTATGCTGTGTAGCCAAAATGTCCATCTTTATTTGAGTTTCATTATATTTTATATTTATATTTATAGATATAGAATGATAATCAAGGACTTCGCCAAAACACTCAGTGCCCTAAACACAATGGTGATCTTACAATAGGAACGGCATCGAAAGTCAAGAAAGCTGACACAATGGAGGATCCTGCACAGCTAGCGTAATTAACAAGCTCCAAGTTACGGGAAAAATAAAGGAAAAGAAACAATAGGATTAATAGAAATAAATTAATGTACATACATACTTTCGATTTAACTAATTGGTCAGGGAAGGCAGCGTAGAGAGAGACATGGAAGTCCCATGCCTTAGATATAGATTGGTCAGCCAATAAACAATCAGGATTGCTAGCATCTTCACAATGAGATCACAATACTCAGGTAGGTAACAAGGTTCATTGACATGATATAGTTAATGAAAGATTAAGTTCACCTTCAAAACAAAGAGTTCTATACTTAGCAGACGCAAAGATAACATCTTCATTCGTTCCGGATCACTGTTTAATCGTCTAGCAGAACAAGACAGTGAGACATTCGTATCACTTTCACCGGGTCCTAGCGTGGTAAGTTCAAAGATCACGATAAGGCAAGGTGCCAGGTTTTATTAGCCCATCACCAATCAGAAGCCAAGTAGCAATGTAGACCTCGAATGAATAGCAACAACTCCGTGATAAGTGGCAGACAGATATTATCAAGTATGTATGTTTGTATGTCGCATGCATAGAAATAAAACTGACTAGCTGTATCAACGCATTTTTCCGTTACTAGGTTTGTAGACTTTTGAGAGTAACCGAGAAAGTATAAGGATATTCGCACTAACTTAAGCTTAGCATATTTGCGGGAAGTGCCAGTTTCAAGGTTTTGCGGCAAGACCAATATTTGTGGGTGAAGTGAGGATTAAAGCCAGACTGAAGGACGATGACATAAAAACCGAGCTTTGCAGAAGTGATGTCGTACTTGCTTAGCTTTATAAATTCTACATATTCTTATCTATCTATGGATTGTTTGAAGGATGATATAGTTAGAAGGAATGACTGTTGAGTTGACGATGTGAACGATGTTGATGATCTAGGTTTCCCTGAAGTCAATTGTCGACTAATGGTGCAATTTCCATAACAAACAAACCGCCCAATGCACATGATTTCTCCAGCCCAGAACTTAAGAAAACGCAACGTTCGAACGGAAACAGCTATTATTGCCTACATGTTGTGAGTTTACGGTCTGTCGATCATTCCGATCGTTGCACTGACCACTACGACACAGCATGCATATCGATATACCTATCTATCGGCTCTTGCGAAGTCTAATTTAAGCAACGTGAGGTGTAATTACAGAAGGCTTATGATGTTGTTGACTTAATTGGATGTGTTCCGATTTTGAGGCTGTATAGTTGCATTATCTGAAAGTTTGGCCGTGGGTGCAAGGCAAAACAACACATTACGGTCCGATCATTATTAAATTTATGGGCATGCAAATTTATCCAAAGAGATTTAAAGATACTGGCCAACTGTGGTTTAATCTACATAAACAGTAAACGCATTATTAAAATGCAATCGCGTTAGTTGAATTCTTCAGTAGCAAATAAATCAACCTGATTTTAATCTTCTATTTTTAGAGCACTACAGTTTTTATCTCACTGCAAGAAGCAATAAGGAAACTGGCCGCTCCACTCTGCGACGCGAAAAAATACAAAGGAAATTAATGAAGTTAGAACTTGCACGTAATGTCTCTTGGCCGGGCAAAGTTGCGACAGCTGTTCCAAGTTAGCTCTAATTCGACAAATTATTAGTTGGACATCCCTTTAAACTACAATCCGCGAAGTGTTCCAGTTGCCTAAGTGGAATTGACATTTCATTGTCTAGAGAGCCTGGTCCGTAAGACTAAACTTGGATGAAATCAGTTTCTGTGACATTTTTAGAACAAAAGCCAACAATAGCCGGGACTTAAATGCCTGTTATAAAAGACGTCAGTGACAATTGAAATAGAATCTAGACATTTCTTGGGATGACATTATCATCTGACTGCTAATTTGGACTGGGAGATAAGTACCGAGATATTTGAGGACAAATTAAAACGCAGTGAAGCAATTTTAATTGCTGTAATTACGCTTTGAAAGTACCAGCTTTCGTCAAAACAATTTTGATCGGAATTTTTTATTTCATAAGAAAAAATATGATCATACGCCGAAAATTGCTTTTAAAGGAAAACATCCTGTCTGACCAGTCACAAAGGCCTTAATTCGGTGAACTGGGGATTCGCGGTCCTGTGGTTGCAAAAACCAGTTTTGTAGGCAGTTTAAGACAAAGCGAAAAACTTCTTATAACGAAGAATAAATCCTTAAGTACCACGTAGAGATATTGAAAACCTACAGCCTAAAAAATCCATCAAACACACAGCTGGGACATAGGCTTTCCCTATGTGAGAAGGAGTAGGCTGTTATTCCAGACATGAGGCTTATGGCCTATTACGGGTTGGTAGATGAAAGGATGGTACATGTCTTCAAATTTTTTGTTCCTAAATGTTTACCTTTACCATTTCGAAACCAGGGAGGATAAAATTGCCTTGCAAATTAAAAATGCCTCATTGCTGACAGGTAAAATGGGATGTATAATGTACGGAGAACACGCGTGGATCGTCTTAACATGAACCCATAACAATACCATTCCCATTTATTACATTAGTATGATGTTATTAAAAACACCGATATTCTGGTAGAACAGCTAATGCAGCTGCATTACAACGGTTTCTTCGTGAAGGAGGCGTGCTCTCGTAACGGTCGCATGCATTCGAGAGTACAGTCAAGACCACTAATGCTTATGCACTTCGCAAGATCCAAGAGCGATTTTTTCGAGAAATATCGGATCAACTTTAAGATGAAGACTGCTTCATAATAGTCATCATCTGCCCAGCAAGCTTGTACAAGTAAGTCACAGTCAACAGCTGATGATCATTAATTGCCTCGGAGCCTATGTATATCTGACTACCACAAACCAGTTACCGGATTATACGATACGCTTTGGTAAGACCGCGGATTATCAATTTCCAGGCTTCTGGCTAGGGCAACTGTACAAAGTCATCGTCTCGGAACAATAATGATGATTAGATAAAACTGCGTTATCGCTATCTCTCTCAAACGCCTCATCTGTATGGAGAAGAAATTCTTCATCTATGTATTTTATTATAGAACATTGACCTTTTTTATGTAAGTATTGTGCATGTCTGGGTCAAGCTTAATGAGTTCAGTGCACTTAATCTATACTTGAATGTCTCTCAGTAGTTTTATGGCCGGACCGGTATGATTCGGTACAACGTAGCGAGAAAATTTAATCCAACTTCAAAAAAATCCAAATCCGAAAATGAGTTTTTGTGTTGGTATCCTTTCTTTTTTTTTACTTGCTGACCCGGCAAACTTCGTACCGCCTCAGAATCAATATTTACTCACCTTTTAAACCTTCCCTGGACTTTCAAGAATAATTCAAAACCAAAATTAGCCAAATCGGTCCAGCCGTTCTCAATTGATTTTTATATAATAGAAATGAATTTTGGCACAGAAATAGATGCGACCCTGGAGGGAGACGTTTGTTACTTTTTTTAAGCATATAACTTGAAAAGGAAAAAGGGAGAGGAGGGGGATAGTGAATCCGCGGTTTAGGGTGCTCCCACATTTGTCGACGCGGAATCGGCTTAAGCCGGTCGAAAAAACCTTTATGTCAACGTAATAAGGTTGTTACTAATAACTTAAGCCGATTCCGCGTCGATAAATGTGGGACCACCCTTAAAAGACGCTAGACTTGGCTAAAATAAGGCAGACCCAACATATTTCAGATACGGTAGAAACCGACTGGAGTTGCCAATCGCCACAAGTCGAATATGTGAATCAAGTAATTGCTTGTTCGGCTTTTTTGTCCAACAAATACTTTAAACCTTATGGTGCTTGTAATAACCGGTATTTTTTTTAACATGGTAAAATTATCAAATGGAAATGACTCCTCCCACCCATACTGTCAGACTTGTACTCACTAAAATGTACAGTGTTCCTTGAATAGCCCTTTACGTTCCTTTAAGGGGAATGCTCGCGGCTGTAAGACGTATGTAGTTAAGTTTGATTATAATTCTGTAACTACATACGTCTTACAGCCGCAAATAATATTTTAATCAACATACAACCTAGAACTGGCTTGCAAATTGCAAAAAAACGTAAGAAAATTTGAATTTCGCGGGCTACCCTGGAGCATTCACCTTAACGAAAATATTCAGTCAAGGTTTATAAAGCTAAAGCCACACAATAAAACAAGAGACCGAGTTGGTCCTGGAATTCCTGCGGTCTGTGGTTATTGTTTAATTGTATTTTTATTTACTATATTGTGCTGTTTTTGTGACGTCATCAAAAGCTATTGCTCATGAATTGTTGATTTCAGTTTATTCATAAAACCATATTAAATAACAACAGGATGTTTGGTTAACATAATTGTCCATGCCGTTTTGATACCTATTCCAAAGTTTTAGGTGGCGCGGGATCAGAGCTCGTAGAAAATCTGACTCATTCGTCAACTCGCGCGCAATTAACTCGCTCGATCGAGCGAGTTGGCACATTCCGATTTTAACCACTTGTACCCCACTGGGAAGTTTTCTTCCCGCAAACCTGTCATTAGTGTCAAATAACGGAAACGCCGCCGGGAAGATTTCTTCCCAGTGGAGGTTAAGAAAAAAAAACTCATAATCGAGAATATCATCTTATGGTTGCCCCGGTTGCCCTATGGGAAGTCTATGGGAAGTTACTCTACTATTTAGGCTATGGTCAGCCACGTCAATCAAGTGAAACGTCAAAAAAAAATTCATTCGTTCAATTTTATTCATTCACTTTGACAAGACAGACATTTGACAGGTTTGACATTATTGGATGTTTGGCGTACAAGTGGTTAATTATTTCTGTTGTCGTCAACTCGCGACTCAGCGAAAATTTACAGTCGTCTACAAAAGTGTTTTTATAAATTTAACATTTAATTTAATTGAACCTACTTCACATGTTTAAGACATGAAACGTAAAGAGTAGGTTAACTGATTGTCAGGAGGTCGTCTTAGAGGTGAAATTCTGCTCGCAGTTCGAATCTTTCTTTCCAAAGAAAAGCTTTTGTTAAGTTACCATTTGGCGAAATTACTCAATGATTTTATGTATAATAGGGTACATATTTGAACATCGAAGATTAAAATATGTACGCTTAAAATATCGATGTTCAAAACATCGAAAATTTAAATATCGATTGTGACTTAATATCGAAAAATGTTACATCTACGCTTAAAACGCCGAAGATTGAAATGTCGATTGATTAAAATGTCGAATGATTCAAAATATCGAATGACATTATGCCTAAGTTCAAAATATCAACGTTTAATACATCGAAGTTCATAATATCTACTTTAAAAATACCTACTAGTTGAAATATCGGACAGAAACCGGATAAAAATATATATTTCTTTTTTATGGTTTGTTTGGGCATAACTCCGTCGTTTACCAACCGATTTGAAAAATTCTTTGTTTTTTTTTTTGTTGGGAAAAAAACTGTTTTTTTTTTTGTTTGAAAAATTCTTTGTGTTTTTTTTTGTTTTTTTTTTTGTTGGGAAGTATACCCTATACTTCCCGAATAGTCCCATTAAAACTTTATCGAAATCGGACTAGCACTTTTTGAAAAATCAACAAAAACCTAAAAAAAAATTGACTAAGGACGCAAGAGCGAGCAAAGCGAGCTCGGGACTTGGGGCACCCGGATTCGGACAGGTTAGGTTCGAAGAGGATGGCAGGGTCTGAAAGACCCCGCCATCCTCTTCGTGTATATAATAACATCCGAATTGAGAACCTCCTCCTTTTGGAAGTCGGTTAAAAACTACATTTCTTTTATATCAAATTTAAATCGTACAACGCTTTATACTTATAAAGTAGGTTTCTATATTGAATTTATTATAACACTTTTATCGATGACTGTACCATTTTTCGCTCTAGTCGCGAGTTGACAACAACAAAAATAATTAAAATCGGAATGTGCCAACTCGCTCGATCGAGCGAGTTAATGGCGCGCGAGTTGACGAATAAGTCGAAAATCTTGGGAGAGGCTTTGCCCACCCATGGCATAGCATATTCATCGGTTCGAGGTGGCGAACAGGAGAGCTTTTGGAAAGGCTTAGGGGAGGCATTTGCCTGACTGTAGGACAGAATGGGGCAAAACAAAAATTGTTGCGGTTTTTTAAGAAGATTTTTTTATTGTATTCAATGAAACAATGTACGTAAAAAAAATCATAAACACAGGCCTCCTCTCTGTGAGAGGGAGTGGGCCATAAATCACCAGGCGGAACCAGTGCGGGTTAGTTTTTTGGATGAATTTTTGGTTCTAGTACATGCCTGTTTCCTTCACCGTTTTGAGAGCAGTGGTGATGAAATAACGTAATGCGCCCGGCTGGGTTCGAACCCACGACCTACAACTCGTAAGTCGGCGCCGATACCACTGGGCCACCACTATAAAAATATTCAGTTTATGCACCTAATCCTTTCCTATTTATAAGACAGTAGCAGCAGTTACTAAAACCCTAACAAGGCCAGGTCTGGGTCAAGTTCAACATACGATTAGCATTTTTACCAGCAAGTCAGCATTAAATTAAGTCGGCCATTTTTCCTGAAGACTTCAAATAAAACGAACAAATTAGACTTACATTTGTTTAAGAGTCTTTCCTTTTATTAAAAGTTATTTATTACGGAAGGAAAACAATCTCATCTTGTGTTGCGTGAATTTTTGTCGGTACCTATTTAAAACATAACAATACATTTTTATCTCTAATTACGTTTATGGTGAAACCGTTTTTGTAACTGTGTATTGTTTCTGTTATTTTTAGAACACATATACTAATGCCTGTCATACACGATCCAGTTTACTGTCAAGCAGTACCGGATCATACACCCGCGGGGCCCGTAGCGTAGCCCTGAAATTCCTAGTGTAAGGCAAAGTTCAAAGACTGGCCAAATGGCTATTGTATGGGAGCTCCCTAAATATTTATTGTATTTGTTGTGATAGCGGCAACAGAAATACATCATCTGGTGAAAATTTCAACTGTCTATCACGGTTCAAGAGATACTGCCTGATGACAGACGGACGGAACCCCGTATCCAATGCCCTGTTATGCGCGGGGCCCGTAGCAATTGTTACTCTTACTACTGTTTTAATCCGGCGTCAAGTATGCAATGCGCTGGAAGCGGTGTGCAGTAAACTTGACGGTATTTGGCTATCGGTGTAAGTAGACTTGTCATACACACTGACACTGATAGCCACACTTACCACACGCCGCTTCCAGCGTGCTGCAAACTTTACGATAAACTGGACCGTGTACGGCTGGCAGTAACTACCTATTACTGTCACACTAATCTTGGGGTTAAGGCCTCCTTAGCACAGAGCTGGCATTAGCATTATTTATAGCCTTATCTTGATTAGTATAGTCAGTGCCCATCATTACACGGAAGAATAAGCAATAGAGGGTTAAGTAATGGTGACCATTGACAGTAATATGATTTCGTAAAGTTGGTAGTGTGTATCACACCCTTAATATTATGACAACTTCCTGGCAATCGCTTAAAACTTTTGTTTATATCCCAAAAAATATAACGGCGTTTTTATTCTATAGTCTTCATCTTCTTCTGGGTAAGCTCACTCCATTGTCGACCTTGTCTTAGTCATTCCTGACCTAGACTAAGGTCAAGAGCAAACCCATATTACATTAAAAAAAAACTTCGAAAACCATCTGTAACTTAATCAAATTTTTAGCAGTTTTTGCAATTATCATGAACTAGCTGACATATTTTACCGCCCAACGAAGTGGGCACGGGCCCACTTCGTTGGGCGGTAAAATATGCATGATATCTTTATAATTTATAGCTTATAGCACTCACGAATAATGAAGCTTTAGTTCTACAAGTCAAACAATTTTTTAAACATTGGTTCATTGCTTCCGGAGATTACCCCTACATACAAACTTACAAACAAATTTTAGGTAACTCTTTATAATATTAGTATCTTATAGAAGTAGGTATAGATATCATATTATCACAATAATTACTAGATAATTAAGAGGATATGGTTGGTGTGATTAAACATTTTTATACACAACAAAATAATTGTTGATCATTACTACATGTACGAGTCAAAAAGATGAGAATTTACCATGTTTAATAGACCAGCAAGTTCACTAATAAGCATGAAAGATAGTAAATAAGAAATCATTGACTGCTTATCAAGAAATTGCTTCTTTTTTTATTGCCATACAAATAAAATGACCCACTTTTTATTATCTATGCTAAATTGACATCACAGAACAATGTAATGAAGAAATTTCTGTGATATCTTTCGTCACACTCTGATAATAAATTGATTTATGTACCTATTTAAAGAATCCCGAATTAATCATGATAATCAGGCTCTTTGAGGTTTAAGGTGTAGTCTATTTCATCGCCACTGTGCAAAAAACAGTAGGAAAATATCTTAAAAAACCAGCATGAACCAAAATCTTAAACACATGACTGTGATATTACCATCCCGCACTAGGCCCTCAGTACCTCTCTTGCCAAGTGGATGCCTGTCTCCCAGCAGTGGGTATACATTTAATATTTATGCTGCTTTTCTTCTTATCCCTAATATTTAGGTTCACATATTCTTCAAAGTTTTATAGATAATGTTTCGAATGACAGTGACTAGTAAACTGTGCAGTGACGGCATATCACTTCAAGATGATTCAAAATTAAGTTAGGTTTTAAGACAGTGCAGTCTTTAAGTTCTTTGAACTAGCTTACCTAGATATGACTAGTTCATATAGAAATAGATTCAATACACTGAATGATAAGATAAGCCTCATATCAATCATGAGGGTGATCTCAAGTATTTCTTATGAAGTCAGAGACCTCTTTTCCTATTACAGAAGTGGCAGACAATGACAGATTACATTTTAAATCTTCTGTATATCCTTTGCTTTAAATTTCATTCAAAAATAATATTATATTCCTCATATTATAATATTTTTATAATACCTAACATGTGCCCTAAGAATTAATTTACAGTTACTTATTATTCTTGTTACAGATCTACACTTTGGTATGGGAAAATAACTACAACTTTTCCGTTGAAAAGTTGTCAGTAAAGGAGTCAGCTGTAAAGGAGTCCGTGAGTTAGCAAACTTACGGACTCCTTTACAGCCAAAGTGCTTGTTAATAAAGTAATTAAAATAAACGATCATGCATATTGTAGTATCTTTCTACCTGGTGAAAGAATTCTCAAAATCGGTTCAGTACTTCCACAGATTAGTGACAAAAAAAAACTCACAAAAAGTTACCGCTGTATAATACCAGGTTACTCCTAAAGCATTTGTCTGCTCAAAATAGCCAGTACTCAATCATAGGAGACTAAAATAGCCGTTAGCCAATTACTGTTCAGGAAGGGATTCAAGGATGTCCGCTAACCAAAGCTTGTGCAACAGGATCAGTGGTCAATTTAGTGCTAAATATAGAAGTAGGGACCCTTGTCCAAAGCATTGGTCAAGATTTGTCATTTCCTCAGTCCCAACAATCTTTGACTGACCTTTTTGATTGTGGCATTGTTTGTTTTTCAAACATTGTTTGGTGGAACAATTAGTGGCATTTTGTTTGTCTATTGTTTGAAGATAGCAATATACTGATGTGTGTAGTGAGCTATTTGGAGAATAATAATTTAATAGTAAGGATTTTAGTGTATTGAAATCTGTTTGTTATGGCGCGGGACTGAAATGTATCTGGGGAATGTAGTTTTTTAAACACAAGTCATTTGTTATTTTGTTAGAATGAGCAGATACTCAAATAATAAACATGGTAGATAATTTTAAGTCCTAATGTAAGACTGTCCCAGTAATAATTGATTTATAAGAGATGTTTCATCTATTGCATAATTTTGATATAATGGAGTGGACGACCCACTGACTGGAAGTTTTTTTGTTAAGTGCTTAGTTACAAAATTAAATTAAGTAAATCATTTTACAATGATGACTTTCAAGATTGTTGTAAGAAATATACCTAGTAGTAGGTATACTTACTTATTGCTTTAGACATAAAATAAATGCATTATGATGATAAATGGCATGTTACTTAGTTGTTGTATTCATGAATAATTCATTGACATCTCATTACATCACTTTGATATAAATAAACTTAAGTCAAACTTGTTACCTACCTCAAAGGAAAATTTACTAAATTGTTTACATATTACTATGAAAAGTAGTACGTGTTTAAAGGAAAAATATTTACCGCTATTTCAGACATGTAGATAAAGCAAGAATTCGTATATTAACAAACAAACAACTCGCGGTGGATGAGTAATCACGACTTGCAAATGAATGAAACTCAATAATATCGACTAAACTAACAGAAACGGAAAGATTTTGCAGCAAGATAACGTTGTGGGACTCAACGTGTCGCCAATATCATAATAATAAAACAAAACGAAGAAAGATAACACCACAAAACCGTTGGTTATCGGAGGAAAACATTAAAGAAAAACTCTAAATTTTAACGGAAAAAAATAAATTGCACAGAAAACATGAGCCATGTAGACTTCTAGACGAATGTTATAATTATTATTTTTATACAAACAATATAAATAATGAAACCGTTACCTTTTAAAACAATCACAGTGCGGACAGGTCAACAGGAACAAAGTAGGTTGCCGTCCAGCGTTCGTACGAATTTACACGTGCAACGGCACCTCATAACATGAGTAAAACACTAGAGACTAAAATTTCGCAATAGCTTAATTCCACAAACTAGTTTTAACAATTTTAATCAAAAATAATAAAAGGCTTTTTTTGCAAAATAATATTCACAACACGCACACGACAATCTTGCGAAAAATCTGACATTAGTGACAGTTGGAGTTTTTTTTTCGTTCTTCCCTGTGTTCCACGAAACCGGTCTCGCACAGACCGCGACTGAGTAATATTAAATTGTTTTTTTTTTTTTATTCTGATTCATTTCGCTAGAATAATTATTACAAACATCATTATTTGTTTAGTTATTGAAATCATGAGAAATGACTACGTTAGCTTTAGTTCCCCGTCGACAGCGCCATCTTTGAGCACTGATAGGAAATCGGTGATGGCATACAGCGCCATCTGTTATTATTTTTCCAGCCTACGTTTTTTAAGTTTAGTTTATGTACTCATAGATGGCGCTACGGGTTTCAATTTACATAGTTTACACGTGTATAACTAGATGACGCTACTGATAATTTACTTTTACAATTAAGACGCGGACTGACTACGATTTTAATCGCTTATGACCGCGTAAACTATTGTCACCACTATGGAGCGTCAATAAGATTGAAAATTGAAAAATGATATTTGTGTTGAAATGTGACGTAAGCTGCGAATGGGCATTTATTTTACTGCTTTTCTTTAGATTATTTAAAATATAGACATAAAATTAAATAATGGTTTGGTTAAAGTTTTAAAAAAATGGAAAACCTAAACTAGACTAAATTCTTAAAAAAAAAACTATTGTTATCGCTGGAAATACAGAGATCTTCGACGTCAAAGTTTAATTTTGTGCTACAACTTCCAATTTTTTATTGGGAATATCAAACTATTATTTATTATTCTGTTCGGTTTAAATTCTTCTTTATACCCTTCTCTGTTCACTGTATTTTTCGCGTTACTTATTTTTATTACATTACGTCATACTCGACGTTCTAAGAAACCAATTTTTGGGAATATTGAGATAACACCGCGCCTTAAATCAAGATTCTAGGACTTCATTAGTACACAGGCAATAAGTGACCAAAGTATATCAGAGTTGCCTAAGAAATTATTATAAATAGGTACTATTAAGTCACTTAAACAGGTAGTTACCAACATTATAATAGAGTTAAATAAAATTTTTCTATCACCTATTGTTTGATGCCATTTACAAGCTTATTTTATGGTTTTTATTTATTAATAGTTATTATGTTCTAGAATCTGGTTCTATAAGCTCATTACCTATTTCCGTTAATTAGTATTTGACATAAACAACTTTATTAATTAGCCCGTCATTTGATTTTCAAAAAAGTATTTGATATGAATTTTTTATTTTGTTAGGTAGCTAGGTACTTAAACACAACGACAACGACAATACTACACTTTAAAAATTGCCTGTAAGTCACAAGCAAGTACCTGTACCTAGGCATACTTTTAACATGCTTCTGACATCACAAGCGGACTCTCGAATTTTAATGCGTTACATCTTTATAAATATGCATTAATTCAACAAAAGAAAAAAAACGTATTCATTAATTATTTTTAATTATACTCATGGACTAATTAAATTTAAAATGTATTGATGCCATTGATTGATGCTGTCATAATTTCTTATTGCCTGAGCGGGTAGATCAATCAAGTTCAACTTAGTGTGCAAGACTATCTTTATTTCAAGGGAATCAACTATGGCAATCGCCTATCAGTCAGCTTCGTGATTTTTATGGTTAATGGCCTGTGAACCATTTTGATAAACAAAGGATAGGTAATAAAAACACCAGATATAAAACTGAAACATTTTATTTAAATTATAACTCTTTTCTTCATATAAATAACGCTCTTTTTAAATGTATCTGGAAGCCTCTACATAAACATAGTAAAGTTTTAAATGTCATACAACTAGGTACAGGATAAAATACAGAAAGTAGCTTAGATAAAAATTAAAAATAGCTTAAAATTATCGTTGAAGTACGCAGTCACCGTGTAGATCACTGCAGGCAATCAATGTTCACCTAAAACACAAATTATGGGTTAGGTTCTGCCATGGAATTATTAAGTACTATGGTAAGCTGCACTGACCATAGACTGCGAGTTTGATTAGTTTGTCGCGCCATTATTTGCAACAGTATTATTTACATGATTTTGTTTTCTTATGATTACATAGTTAATCTACAGGCAGTAATGCTTATGTATAAGGATAGTGCTAATGCACACCATATGTAATGGTAAAATGTAATTGGGCCACATTAGTGTTAAGATCTTGATTGTACCTACATTTTTGCAAATAAATTAATTTGATTTGATTTAATGCAAGTCTACAAGTATGGTTTTTTTTTCATAAAATATCACTGAGCATAACAATGACCTATTTATTACAGACCTACAAACCATTAACAATTCATACAGTTTTTACGTTATAAGCAAAAATATAATACAATAATATACTAATCATACACATTTTAATTGTGTCTTGTGATCGATGACGAATTGACGATACCTTTACTTTTAAACTTTTCATTGTCATAAGCATTAGGTAAATAATAGTAGGTACTTATGTAGTAAACCCAAAAAAATAAAATACACAAAAAACATGCGAATTCATTTAAATTACATACAACTAAAAATCATGCGATTTAAAACAATGAAAGCAATAATCTTTTTTAAAAATAAATCGATCGTTGATTTTGACACAAAAATCCATTTAAATGTAAAAATTTAGTCACACACCAAATAATTACTAGATTTAAGTAAATAAAAGATAAAAATGAACATCACAGCTAAAATTTATAAAAATATTAAGTAGATAATGTTTAAAAATAAGATAATACAATTTTGTCTCATTGGAGTAAACTAATTTAAAAACTAAATGATACGTGTATTTTATGGGCCATTAAATGCGTTTTGCGTAGAGATGGACCAATAAGAAGATTAGTTTATAAATTGGTGTAATAGTACAAAAATATATCTAAGTACAATAGGTTGTTTCTAGGCAAGCATGCTTTATTGTCGAGCAGGGCCGCGCCGACCCCTTGCAGCGCCTGTGTGCAAAACCTATGAAGCGCCTTCTAAGTAGTCGTCTTTGAAACTTTCATAAATTCAAATTTTTTCCTGAAATATTTTCTTCAGTTTTATCAATTTATCAGTTTCCCGCCAGTACGCGCCGTACCCGCGACTCCACTAACTAATACCCATTTTCAATAAAATGTTTGTAATTGTTGTGGGGAATCCCCGTCGGGTCGCATCGGGTTACGTTTATAAACTAATCCACGACACGGCCTTTGAAATAAAATACATAGATTAATATACTAATAATAAAATAGCCGGGGCGCGGCTGGTGGTTCTTTTAATTTTTAAAGCAGAGCTTGTAATTCATGTAAACAAAGCCCAAAATGTAAACAGTGGGTCAATTCAAATAGTTTAGATAAGCATCGTCTTGGGAGACTTGTATCTACTTACTCAACGATACTCAAGTATTAATATGTTGTAATGTGACAAAAATAATTTTAACAATTGGCACTGGTCACCCGGCGCCTCCATTGCCCTGGCGCCTGTGTGCGCCGCACACTTCGCATATAGGGGCGGCGCGGCTCTGTTGTCGAGGCACATCTTGGCTTACCACGAGGCAAGATAGTGGTAGTAAAAAAAGAAATAATAAGTTCTTTAATCTTTTTAACTTTTAACTGGTGAACTCTTTAAGCATAACTTTAAATGATAATTATTTTAATGAATCTGGTAACGTTACATCGATACAGATGTCCTAAGAAGATATATCCTAGGGAAAAACAATTACAAAAAAGCAAGGATTAACTATTAATTGGTCCTTCAATATCGATCTACAAATCGGTACATCTCTACAGGAATTTTGTGGTTACATTGTTAAGTCTATGTTATATAATTAGCATAGCGATAATTGTGATCATTGCCAGCAGCAAACCGAGCAGCGTCAGCCAGTCCAAATCTGCCAGGTGTTGGGAGAACATCATAGTGTAGGTACAAGCTAACATCAAAGTGCCTGAGTCGTGCCAATCGTGCTTCGACTGCGTATTATCGTCGCCTGCCGAAACAACAAAAAATAACGCATACAGTTAAAATAAAAACTAGTTAGTACAGGCAACTAAAAACAACAGGGTTGTGAACACAAAATGAACAAAAAGCTGGATGCAAAATGGTTACAGTGAAAACCAAACACCATGCATGAGAATGGACCACGTACCTCTGTTTTCTTTTTGTGAATGAGTTTGCCTTTTAGTTCTCCACGGTACCACGTTCGTTGGCAGTGAGTTGCTTTGACTAGGAGTACAATCATCTGTCTGGTCTACAGACAATCTTCTCAGATGCTGATTCATAGATTGAACTAGTTTAGGCGAACTTAAATCATCGCGGATTTTATTTTCAGAGCCATTCTGGCTTTCGTTGACAGTCCGCGATTTGACGTTACTGTCTAATTTAAATATCGTCGCCAGTTCTTCCGAAGAATTATATTCCGTTGAATCAGCAGCATCCCTCTTTGTTTCCAAATCGTCTTCGTATATAGACAGATTAACAGAAGCCCTATTGGGAACTTCTTGATTACAGATAGTTTGTGCTTGGTTCAGCTTTTCAGTGGCTTCAGTCATTCCAGACATTTTTTCTGTAGTAGTATTAGTATTATTACAATTATCCGGTTTTGGTCCTTTATTTTGTGTAAATAATTTTTCATTAACTTGACAAATACCAGCGATTAAATCAGATATTCCGTCTTTTAACTCTTTGAAGGCGTTAATTTCATTAATTTCTTTAATTTTATCGTCAGTGTTCAAGAAAGGGTTCAATGAATTGATAACTGGTGGTTTCAATTCTATATTTTTGTTATTATTTTCTTTCTCATTTACCGTCTCTATTTTTACCGCATCTTCTTTGATCGTCAACGGAACAACGTCAGGTATCAACTTACTCTCTGGTATCACAACCGTGGTTTCTTGAGCCTTCAATTGCTCTTCTGCTTTCGCTATATAATTGGAAAGTTTTAAACTTTCATCTTCAAAGTTAAGTTCTTTTTCGAAACTATGCTTGAGTTGGTCTTCTACTTTGTGTAACTGATCTGATATGGCTAAAAGACTATCTTCAGTCTTCTTCCCTTTGGAATCTTCATTGACTCCATTATCGTTTGCCACTGGTTTTTCAGCTTTATGTTCACTTATCGCTTCTGAGCGAACGTTAACATGTTTCACTTCAGGTGCTATATCTTCTGTAGATTTACAGGTCAAACCGTTTAAAAAGTTTTGTCGACTATCAGAAATTCGGCTCTGGACGTCTGATTTCTTCTCATTATTGTTCCTATTTTTATCTAGTTCTGCTAATGCTACTCCTAACTTGTTGCTTGTATCCATGGCTTCCTGCGCCAGCATGCTAAGAACCTGTTGAAACTCGTCCTTTGATGAACGTTTCGATGCTTGGGGAGATCTGTTTGATGGTGATGAGCTTTTGGACTTATCACAAGATGGTGGCTTAGCAAGGTGTTTATCATCACTATGAATGAATGAATCGTCTTTTGCGAAATGATGAGTGGGTGCATGGGTGTTATTAACAAATAGACTGACAGTGTTGTGTCTTTGTTTTACCTTGTTACGAGGGTAGTGCTCCGGCTCGTTGTCGTTATTTTCGAATGTATTACGTAGCCTTTTCATGACGTCACTGTTACTATGAGTTTTTTGTAACGTGGCCATTTTACTCATGTTCAACGCATCGTCAATTTCTTTTTGTATCATTGTAAATATGTTAGCCGACAGAGATCTCACAGCTCTCTTCTTCTTAATATTAGCGGCAGAGTCTTTAGTGTAAGGATACTCATTGTAAGAATGATTGTTATTGATTAGACCAGTGTAATCTTCACCATTGAAATGTGAGGAATGCCTGTTATCTTTCCTCAAACTTCTATACGCTAAGTCATCCGAGACAAGGTCCGGTGATCTTCTTGGAATAAATCGTGATCGACCCTTATTTTCTGGTGTTGCATGAAGATAGTCACTTTGTGGAGCTGGTGATACTGGCCCTATTGGTATGCCAAATGGCGGCTGAGGGTCAATTGTTTTTAACCGACTATTAGTCTGTTTTATATTTCTGTAAACAACGTCATCATAAACTATATCTGGCTCGTTTCGTTCGGATTGCCTGTCATCGTCTGACGCATAGGGTACATAAACAGGTGAAGCTAACATATAACTTATTTGCGCTTGTGCATCTTTATAATTAGGTTTTTCCTTTGTTAAGGAATTCATCCGCCTAAATGCCATATCATCTTGCAGTTTGTCAGGTAATGTCGACCTTCTTTGCGCACGTCTCAAAGGCGTCGTTGGCTGACTTCGTAGTTGGATCTCGTCATCGTTTCCATTCCAGTCATTGAAATGGTCGTTGAACTTCGGCGTCATTAACTCACGACGTTCAGCTCTATCTAATAAATCTTCATCGCCTAAACCTAAGCTATTGTAGATGGCTTCTAATTCATTGAGAGCATCGTCAAGGTTAGTAGATTTTCGTCTCTCTGAACTCTTTTCATCGTCAGATGGCATTTGATAAATACTGGGAACATACGTATCAGATTTATGCCTAACGTGTGTTTTTGAAGTCGGCGATGTAACAGTTTTTGCTGGGTCAACTGTAACAGATCGCTTGTACTCTGTCGTCGCCTTCCAAACTTTAGCACCGTCAGTTGTGTCAACAGAAGAAGTTTTAAAAGGAGTTTTGTTTTTATTTTGAATGTCTGTGTTTTCTTGGCCCAGTTTATTTTGTTCTAAAAACGGAGCCACTCTGTTCATTTGCGTACTGTTTGAAAAGTCACTGCTGCTTCTTGAGTTTGCGTATATATTTTGCTGCCGTCTTTGCCTTTCGGCATCGTCAATTTTTTTCCAAAACTCAGATGCATTGCGTGGTCGTCGATACACACTCTCAGCGACGTTTTGGGTAGCTTGAGAGTCACTTAAGTATTGATTTTCATAACCATTTTGACCAGTTTTAACACTAATAGGTCTCCGAGATCTAGGACTTTGGTCGGCATAGTACAGGTAGTCATGTTTTAACTGGACCGGTTCTGGTTTAACAATATTAGTGGGACCCATAGACTTCCTCCAAGGCGGGGAATTAGCATAAAGACCATAATGATTTGGTTCTGCTGATACTGAAGCTGGCCTTCGGGGTTGTTCGTTTCTTATCTGGAAGTTCTGTAGGTATTCATTATTTTGCATTGCGATATGATCCTCGGAGTTTGATATGGGTCGTCGCAATCCGTTAAAGCTGTGACTTAGTGACCTTTCCTGACTTCGTCTCATGACTCTTTCGAAGTCGTTATTAGGAACGCCATGCATGACATGTTGCTGTGTATTTACTATTCTATCTGCTACCATGGGGTTATTTTCATAGTACATTGATATAGGAGTTGCGACTTTGCGTTGCATATCACGAGGGGGTGGTACAGGAGGCGCTTTCTCGTCTCTCTTAACATTAGTAACATTTCCCAAAGGAAACTTGACACACATGACGCTTTCCGGGTTCTCATACTGGTTGCTGACGCTTCTTTCTCGGTTATTATTAGCATAAAGCATTTCTCTATTAGTGTTACTAGTAGGTATGGAATAGTTAATATGTTCATTGTTAACTTTTGCATTAAAGTTGATGGATGATGGGTAACTTTGTGTCGAAGGGAATGATGATATTGATTCGGATTTCATAGGACGGCGATTAACGTCATTGGCGTACAATTGTTCCGTTTTGACATTTTGTGTTTGGTCACGTTTGCAGGTGCCATAACCACTACTTTGACTAGTCGGTGTTCTTGTCAACATTTCAACTTCAGCTTTTGTGTAACCTTGCTGTAACAATTCTGCTTCTTTATTCAGTTGATTTTCATCATCACGAGATAACCTTTTGATATATCTCTCATTTCTTGCACTTCTCGACCTCTTGTTCAATGAGCTATCACGTGAACGCATTAACGAATCTTCACTCCTAAATCGAATCATCAATGATGAATTTGATGACTTGAGTGATTCTTCTTCACTGCTCGATTCTCCCTTCATACTGTTTCTTAGTGCTTCTACTCTGGCTTTCAATCTACCTTTTCTTGTTTTCCTTGAGGATGTCTCTAGAGATGGTCCTAAGGATCGATTAGAATTGTCTTCTCTTAAACTGAGGGATTCTTTGGAAGCTCCGTACAGTTCTTGAGTTTTAGCACGGTAGTTGATGAAGCCAGCCGATGGGTCAGATAATACGCCGTCATCGGTAACATCTCTAAGGTTTGGTTTGGCTAAACTTTGTGCTCTTCTTGAATCCCTTATAACTATGTGGTCAAAATTATTAACTGCTGGAGTCTTCTTTTTCTTTTTAGATTTTCTTTTTGATGGGGAGCGTGTGCTGACTCCTTCATCGCTTTCTGAAGACTCTTCGCTTTCGTCTTCTTTCTTCTTTCGTCGAAATAGTTTTCCGATGGACCATTTCTTGTCTTTCTTTCGTTCAGGTTCTTCTGTTTGTGCGGGGCGCTCGACGCGGCGCTGGACGGTGGCATATTCTTCTGTGTAGGGACGGTACGTGGCCGCCGGAGCTGATATGTCTCGGTGAGGGACCGGTGGGGAGTTGACAGCCTGGAATAAGAGAAGAACTAAATTACTTTTATGACACAAAGAAATGGACACTAGAACATACTGTAATTTAAAACTTAATTCAAATGCCTCTATTGTCCCCGTTTCACAGCATTTATAAAAACCCGCATTTTACACCCGAGAGTAATTATGAGGCCAGTAGGCAAAAAAAGCAATCGCGAGTACTGAATGTACTCACGAAAGTTCAAATATGTAATAAGTATGTACCTCGCCCTGCTGTCTAGCTAGATGTAAATTTTGCCAAGGACGCTAGTTTGGCATAGTGTCAAATGTAAAAATGTTATGTTATACTACGAATTTGTATTGTTTATTAGACGTGAAAACGGAAACGTTTTAATTGTTTTTTATTATTTTGTCTCGGGTGTCTCGGGTTAAAGATCAGAGTAATTTCGACCAAGGCGAAAGATAATTCTGCACTGGTAAACAATCAGTGTCTTTTATTTCAATATCTTCCAAGGAAGTACAATTTTGTAAAGTTTTTTTTAAGCAAATTATGAAACAACAACAACAGTCATGAAACACAAATTTATTTTTATGCTGCTACAATTCCGTATACACACCTACAATCCCCCATTTGTAAACATATTGATTTTATTATACATATTTATTTAATTTTACATAAGACATTAACAGTAGCAGGCTACTATTACTCTATAATTGTCAACTCAATAATACAACCTACAATACGATAACATTACTGGCTAGAATATTATTATGTCTCCTCCTTCTGAAATGAATTTGAATTTTTTTAACAGTTTGAGTTATTGATGCGGCCTACCCAAATGTCCTTTCTTTGGTACTGTTCGTCGTTTCGTTGAGCTCCTTGTGATATGAGTTGAGCTACACGGTAACTGACACATGCTTGCACTGACTGGACAGGTGAAACACAAGAACAAGAACAACAGGTGAAGAACCACTCAAATCTGTGTGGTTCTTTCTTCAAAAGGCCACCTCAGACACCTGCATGGTTCTCATATAATTTGATCAATACAAAATTGTCTGGACTTTAAAAGAGACTGTGACCTCTGAGTTTGTTTCGGATGTTTCTTCTCAGAGTAGTCAGTTACGAAACACCGGCCTCATCTAGTGTAAAATAGTGCCTTTTTGACGTGTAAAAGAGTTTGCCAAAACCAATTTACTGAATAAATATCATTTATCATTTATCATTAAATGGGTCATATTCGGGGGGTCAATCTTGCACTGCGAGTGGTTCGGATCGCGGTGCGGACTTTTTGGATGGACTGAATTAAAATAGTACACATCGCCTATAATAGTAAATACCTATAAGCACATAATTAAAGAAGTTGAGAACTCAATGTGGAAACTGAACAAAAAGTACTAGGAAAGCAGGATCATACAGAAGTAGTTGGTCACGCGGGCCCAGTAGAAGTTACTGGATATCACATAACTTCGAATTTCTGCCTCTGTTCTGTCCAAATATATTTTGGTCTCCAAATATTTCGTCCCATGACTTGCCACTTCTCTCACCGAATTTATTTGAACTGCCTAAAATAAGAATGCGTTGAACTCCGATTGGGTCTACAACGACCCAATAAACAGAACACGAAAGCCAATAATGGAAACTATATTATTGTTTCAGCATTTCGATTGGCCAAAACCCAATGTTTTAATCTGTTTGTTTTGCGTTAATTTAACATACGATAATGAAAACAAAACAGAGTGTATCAGCCAGTTATCTTTAGCGTCAATTATGTCACGTTTACGTGTAAATGTTTGTATCTTTTAAATGTGTTATGGTTACTTTTTAGGGTTCCGTACGTCTGAATACAAAAACGGAACCCTTATAGGATCACTCGTGTGTCCGTCTGTCGCTTACAGTCAATTATCTCCGAATCTACTAGACCGATTGGGTTGAAATTTGGTACACATATCAATTCCTGTGACCCAAGCACAGAGGTGTGACGTGAATAGATGAAATCTGTAAGTGGGAGGTAATTTTTGGGGGGGAAGGGGAAAATTAAAAAAAAAAGTTTTGAAAACTGCATCGTGTGACATATCAAATGAAATGTCTTGTTGAGACAATCTTAAATGTATTTTTTTGTAATTTTAAAATAAATAGTTTCCAAGTTATTCAAGAAAATAGACGAAATTTGACCATTCCCCCTCCCCTCTTATCTCGGAAACTACTGAACCTAAAATTTTGAAAAAAATACAGTAATTAGTTTTCTACTTATAGATTATAGGAAAACCTATAAGAAGTCCATATCTGTATATGGGAGGTAATTTTTGGGGGGGAAGGGGAAAATTAAAAAAAAATATTTGAAATCTGCATCGCGTGACATACCAAATGAAAGGTCTTGTTGAGACAATCTTAAATATATTTTTATTGTTATTTTAAAATAAATAGTTTCCAAGTTATTCAAGAAAATAGACGAAATTTGACCATTCCCCCCCCCTTATCTCCGAAACAACTGAACCTAAAATTTTGAAAAAAATACAGAAATTAGTTTTCTACTTATAGATTATAGGATAACCTATAAGAAGTCCATATCTGTATATGAGAGGTAATTTTTTGGGGGGGAAGGGGAAAATTAAAAAAAAAATATTTGAAAACTGCATCGTGTGACATATCAAATGAAAGGTATTGTTGAGACAAACTTAAAAGTATTTTTTTTGTAATTTTAAAATAAATGGTTTCCAAGTTATTCAAAAAAAATAGACGAGGCTTGACCATTCCCCCCCCCTTATCTCCGAAACTACTGAACCTAAAATTTTGAAAAAAATACAGGAATTAGATTTCTACTTATAGATTATAGGATAACCTATAAGAAGTCCATATCTGTATATGGGAGGTAATTTTTGGGGGGGGGAAGGGGAAAATTTAAAAAAAAATATTTGAAAAGTGCATCGTGTGACATATCAAATGAAAGGTATTGTTGAGACAAACTTAAAAGTATTTTTTTTGTAATTTTAAAATAAATGGTTTCCAAGTTATTCAAAAAAAATAGACGAAGCTTGACCATTCCCCCCCCCTTATCTCCGAAACTACTGAACCTAAAATTTTGAAAAAAATACAGGAATTAGATTTCTACTTATAGATTATAGGATAACCTATAAGAAGTCCATATCTGTATAAGGGAGGTAATTTTTGGGGGGAAGGGGAAAATTAAAAAAAAAATTGAAAACTGCATCGTGTGACATATCAAATGAAAGGTCTTGTTGAGACAATCTTAAATATATTTTTTTTGTAATTTTAAAATAAATAGTTTCCAAGTTATTCAAGAAAATAGACGAAATTTGACCATTCCCCCCCCTTATCTCCGAAACTACTGAATCTAATTTATTTAAAAAAATACAGAATTTAGTTTTCTACTTATAGATTATAGGAAAACCAATAAGAAGTCCATGATATTAAAATAACATGGTAAATCACTCAATATTGTGCGTACCAATTTGGGTCAGATTTAAAAAAAACGTGATAAGTAACATCGTACGGAACCCTCTTCACGCGAGTCCAACTCGCACTTGGCCGGTTTTTATATTGAGAGTTTCGATGCCATCTGCGTAATATTAGGATGACTCTGGATTCAGTAAGTGAACAAAATTATCTCTGAAAAAGACAATCCTGAATACGGTGAAATAAGAATCATCTTTTTTAACTTTCACAACCTATTTACTTGTTTTTTGAACAAATTCTTTAATCGCGAAATGTGAGCCAGAAATCCGTGAGATTTAAACGCACTTCTAAAAAAATTGGGAATAAGACACTGTACTATCTTTTCTTATCAATCTTTTCTTCAATCTGTTCTTACTGAAACAGGACTTTAACCAAATAACCATTCTTCTTGGCTGAAGTACAGTCTTATACGAGTACTCGTTTCCTACTCAACTCAACAAAAGCTCGACTATGAAGCCAGGGTTACACCTAATCACTTTCAAATACTGGCCGTGGCTTCGGAATTTAAAGGCCAGAGTGAAAAAAAAGTTCAGTCTCAAACGAGATTTGTTTTATTCGAAATTTAAAAAAGGCTGGTGGGACATCAGAGAGTCTAGCTTAATTGACGTTTTTAAATCTATTCAACTTCAGCTGCACTTGAGAACAGTTTTAGTTTATGTTTTTTTTTTCTTTTGATTAGGTAATTCTCAATTTCTTTACTAGAAAATCTAACCCGTGAGAAGCTGGGCGGGTCGTTAGTAAAATATACAAATATTAGCATTTTTTTTGTGAAAACCACAGTTAGCGGTTTGAATTATGGAACAAAGTTTTAAAATGAAGTAAATACTGTGTAGGAAAGCAATCTTTTCGAGTTTACGTAAGGTGAAGGAATCACTAGTTAATGGTAAACCCACACAGAAGCCAGAGAAGGCGTCATAATCATAATTAAAATTAAACTTACAGGCAGGAACGATCTAAAATATTCATTGTTCCTCCTCTCGGCGACTTCAACCATGGCGACCATATTTTATTATAAAATAAACACTTATTTAAAGAACATTTACAAATATTCATCACACCCACTTGCGTACTTTTGGCACGGCGGTCCTACCGTATGTTTTAACACAATATTAAACACACTAACACCTATATTATATACATAATATTATACTATTATTAATTTATTGCACTAAAACTTCCACCGTGTTCACTATTTCAGTCTTTGAGCAACCATTAGTCTCTTAATTAGAACTAAAATATTGCTTAAACTAACACTCCGGCCACACGTAATAACGTATTTTCGTCCCGTCTATTTTGCAAATCTTTGGAGTTACGCTACACTGCACAGATTGCAAGAATATAAATATAACACTATTATGGCACATGAAAACATGTACCTATATGTTATAACACAACGGAAGACACAAACAAATAACTAATTGGAAGCTTCGGAGCGCGGGCGCACCGCGGACGCTGCGCGTGCGACTCGCCAACGCTGCGCGCGCGTCTCCTCGCGATAATTTCGGCCAACTACAGATAGATCCGCGTCTTATCCTATATTTCTTCGCTATAATAACACAGGCGCCCGATGCTCCACAAATCTAGCTATTTATACACTCAAAACATATTTTTTTATTTAGATGCAATTCTCGTGTCGAAAGGAATCTTCAGATGTTTTTTTTTTGGACTGATGTTATGAAAATAGTCGTCTGTATAGGAAGTGCCGTTAGCACTGAATGGCTCGCATTATATTAGTTATGTTAAATGTTATTGATAACGAGCTCAGATGTCGACAGGCGCTCATTAGGTTTCAAAGATAACAAGAAGCGAGAGAAAATTATTATGATTACTTCGTTTGAACATTAACGGACTTTTCTTTGTATTTCGGTCAAAGATCAGAGACCTTAAACTAAGAAAGACATTCGCGGGACATTTTATCGTATCAATAAAAATATTTGGAACGCAATAAAGATATAAATATCTTGTACCTGGAGGAACTAGAGATAGATGCGTAATTTCTTAATCAAGCAGCATTTTTTTGGAAATACGGCAGTCTGGAAACGAGTAATAAAGTCAACGCTCTTCAAATGGCGAAGAGTAATGCAAAACAAGTTCAGTTACTGCAAAAAGTGGGAGCAAATGAAGCGAAGAAAGCACTGAAGGGAGATCCAAATATAACTCGGCTGAGTCAAGTGCACGTTGTTGATTTTGAAACACTATTCAGTATAGTTGCTCTAACTATGTTTGAAATATAGACGAGGTCACTGCTAGCAGACAACTATTTGAGAACAGCGGATATCATGAAAACAGATCAACGATAATTTGTTTACGTGTCGAACCATTGATGTATCTGCAGCAGCGTTCATAATTTGACTGTGAAGCAAAGCGCAATAGGTTGTGAAATCAAAACTGAATAGCAGGTTATCTTAATTTAGATTGGGCCGCCATATTTCATTGAGTGTTAGTTGCTATGATTTTTATTTACGAACTCAATGAATGAACTAATGATGTTTTAAAAAATGTATTTCGAATCAAGCATTTATAAATGATAAATTCAATATTGAAACAGTATTAGAGTACATCTGCAAAACACGTGTTTTCATTTACGCAGATAAAAAGGACATGGGCAAGTTAAATGCAAAACGTATGTTTGGTTGGAATTGTTTCTATAAGTATCAATCTTGGGATCGTAAAGACTTCGAGGAGATTTATAGGACAGACTGCAAATATACGACTGCGAACATCCGACCGAAATAGTTCCGAACGATTGAAGAAGTACAGTTCAATGGTGGATATTCCAATGAATAGACTTACATCGGATTTCTGGAAGCCTGGTAGTGTTTGATCTGTTTTCAAAACTGACATTTCCTGTTTTGTTAGTGAAATAGCAACAGGCAATCAAATAATTTCATGCGATAATAGACTACGTTTTTAAGAAAATGAAGGATTAATAAGCAATATTGCATTTTCAACTATTGTTCGACGTTTTTTCCCTTCTCCTTTAATAGAAAGCAAATTCTGCATAATATTTCGCATTACATAATAATAATGTTAGAAATCCATTTAGTATCACAAATGTTTTGTTGCCAGTACTTACTTTGAATGTATACGACCAAAACGCGCAAACGATGCAGCTTTTTGTTACCCCGGCGTATTACTAAACGATCCCCCAAAGCCGCACTCGTCCAAAACATACGATTGTGAATGCGATTCTTGTGCCAAAAATACGCCGCGTCGAAGCATCGGTTGCGTTCTTTTTATTCGCTATAAAATGCATCACGAACAACACAATATCGTCTGGAATGTCTTCAACGCTAGCAACGTCAGCTGCAAATGACTCTGTCTAAGTGGCTGTTTCAAATATACAGGATTCCTTTTCCCTTCCTCCAGCGAGAACCTTTTTAATTTTATAATAGATGAGAATCTTCTAAATTAAGTCGGTCCAACAATGATTGGTTATTTTTAGAATCTCATTCCGTATCCGTCACGTTGGGCTGACGTCTAAACAAATTATCCCAACGACTCCATTGGAATAGACACTATTTAATTAAGCTTGAAAAATAGCGGGGCTGTGCGGAGAACCGCATCAGATACACTCCATTAAAAATAGGACAGAGTTGGGGACCAATTTATACCTTGTCGGGATAATTAAGGAGCCGCAGAACGCAATCAAATCGAAGTAAGGGCCATTTAAGGCACGTTAAACTTCTATAAGTTACTACAACAGAAAACATATTAATGACCCTTGTAACTAAATAATTTGACGTGTGTTTGACTGTGAGATGCATTTAGATTTTACTCCTAATCAACGAGTGAATTCTACCTCTTTTTTCCAGTGAACATGATCTCGCAAATAATCGTAAAGAACAAATTGATGTTGCAGAAAATTGGGAGCCGATTCCATCTACTCAAGCTGCTCAATTTTATTGAGGAAGTATAAAAGGAGGCCTGTTATACTTAAGATGAGAGTAAAATGAGTTGTCATCACATTATGTAGGCAAGCTCAGGTAATTGCAGCTGAGACCGTGATCAAAAATAGATGAGCTGCTTTGTAATGATGTAACGTGTTGTCTGATCGTCGTTGATCTAGTATTTGAGTAGTTGTATGAACACAGATTGCTTGACACTTGTTTCATTAGTGTAAAGAGGCCAGTGGTCCAATTAAAACAATGTTTGATATGCAACTCGGGATGTTGTTTACGATTGTTGCTTTGATTCGTGGTACTTGTTTGAAGAGGAATGTAATATTTAAGTGGATGTTCCAATTTCTATATGATTGGTACAGCAGCCTGCATGTTATTGGAAAATCTTCAATCTATTCTTATTTTCTCTGCTAGTTGCCCTACACCAGGAATTCAAACATCACATACACTCATTTTAATAATTTTCATACACCCGGTTCACTTCCTCATTTATTAATCTACTCATACGTATAAATAATTCGATTAAATCCAAATAATACTTCCTCTGAACCATCAATCAGCATGTGAACATTCACCGATCCATCTTGAAGAGGAATCTGTCTTTCCTAACTGATGTACCTGGGACACAGACACGACCGCCCAGTGACACGCGTCACACACAACTACGCATTTCCGTTACAAAATCACTTTTATTTATTGCTTTTTTTAATTTTTCCGACGGCAACACCGATCATGGTTCGCGGAAGAGACTCGTTTGGAACTTTTTTCTTTGTTTTAATTTAAGTGAGTGGTGAATCTCGTATAAAAGTCAAACAATTCGGCTTCCTTTCAGTATAATGTTTCTCAGTTTCTTGGTTCCATAAAGTTAAGTGTATTGTATTGGAGAGACATTTGTTCCCAAGTTTATTGTGTTATATTTACTATTGATCCAGAAAATGGTAGTTTCATAAGTTTGGATTAAGACTTGGTTTGGTTTATGGATCATTTCCTCTCAATCCAACTTTGAACAATAGGTTTCGTTGTACTGTTTTCTCGTTTAGAACTTTGCTGGCCAAAGTAAATATGGGTTTTCTGGAGAGAATTAGAAGATTTTGTAAACCTGTTTGCGTCACTAAGTTATCTACTTAGTGACTTAATTTAAGAGTTATGGAGGAAAAGGATAATACGCATGTAGATAAGAACATTTATAAATTCATTTTACTTTTAGTAACAACTGGACCGAATCTGGATAAAATTAGGAAACAAGTGAAAGTTGATCTTTTGTTTAAGTACGCTTATCATTCGTGTCTTGATCTTAATGTTGTGTTATAGCCCCCAGTGGTGTTATCTCTGGTGTTTGCTTATTATCACTTCCCATGACTTTTGTTTTCACCGTTTTGGTAGTTTTAAATCATGAATGGAAGAGTTACGGGCATTGTGAGTTGAGCTAATGAATTTTTGAGATGATTCGTTCTCATCATAATTTGTCTTGATAACTTTTGTTGGGCTGTCTGAATGCACCATGGGATTTAGGGAAAACAGGTTTTGTTGAAGCACTACATACAAAATTTAAGTACAATTTCATTCTGTTATTACATTATGATGACGAAGAAGAAGCTATATAAAACACAATAATATCAGATTCCTTTTTAAAACATAAAGATTTTTCTCAAAATCCATTTGTCAAGTCGGCTTAATCACGTTTTTGCTTAAGTCTCGAAACGTTAAAAAAAAACATCTAAAAACACATTCAACGAATTGGGCAAGACTGAACGGCTTTATTTATTTTTATATGCCCAGTAACAAAATTGGGCTTCTTGGTCACTTTTTCTTAATAACTCTTTGGACAGAAAAAGATTTCGTAAACAAAGAACCGTCACTTTTGAGAGCGTGATAATTCTTTGAAGTCTTTGTGAATTAAGATTTGGAAAAGTTTCATTGGATTCAGATTTCGGGTAACATTAGATGACAGTTTAACTTCGTTTAAAAATTAGTCACTAAAATGACGTTGCATTCAATAAATAATTCTGGTGCTAGCCCCAATGTCACTTTACAAACACATAAAGAAAATTCTGCAAGTGCCACGAATCGTCAAAATTCCATTGCACACGTAATTTTTGTCACTAAAAATGAGTCAAACAACAACTGTCACACTCGTAAACTCTCGCACGAACGTAATTTCGGTGACTAATTTTTCGTGACGCACATTACGCCGGGTCATCTGGCGTTACCCTGCCCTATCCCCGTCCATGCATCTTAATTAGGAGTCGTATGTCCGCACGTGCATCGCAAAGGACGTGGGTTCATTCCCTGACGTAACAGGAAGTGGTGCAGTTTCCCATGCTGTGTTAGAATGTAGGCAAGCAGTAGATTTATTAATAGAAAAGATATTCATGGGAAGAATGTTCCGATTGTGACGTATGCGCTTTGATGTTGTAACCATCTTGAATGATTGTGATGTCTTGTTGTTTATAGCGTGGGAGAGATAATATTGAGAAAAACCGGCCAAGTGCGAGTTGGACTCGCGTGAAGAGGGTTCCGTACGATGTTACCTACCACGTTTTTTTTTAAATCTGACCCAAATTGGTACGCACAATATTGAGTGATTTACAATGTTATTTTAATATCATGGACTTCTTATAGGTTTTCCTATAATCTATAAGTAGAAAACTAATTTCTGTATTTTTAAAAAAAAATTAGGTCAGTAGTTTCGGAGATAAGGGGGGGAATGGTCAAATTTCGTCTATTTTCTTGAATAACTTGGAAACTATTTATTTAAAAATTACAAAAAATATATATTTAAGATTGTCTCAACAAGACCTTTCATTTGATATGTCACACGATGCAGTTTTCAAATATTTTTTTTTAATTTTCCCCTTCCCCCCCCAAAAATTACCTCCCATGTACAGATATGGACTTCTTATAGGTTATCCTATAATCTATAAGTAGAAAACTAATTCCTGTATTTTTTTCAAAATTGTAGGTTCAGTAGTTTCGGAGATAAGGGGGGGGGAATGGTCAAGCTTCGTCTATTTTTTTTGAATAACTTGGAAACCATTTATTTTAAAATTACAAAAAAAATACTTTTAAGTTTGTCTCAACAATACCTTTCATTTGATATGTCACACGATGCAGTTTTCAAATATTTTTTTTTAAATTTTCCCTTTCCCCCCCCAAAAATTACCTCCCGTATACAGATATGGACTTCTTATAGGTTATCCTATAATCTATAAGTAGAAAACTAATTCCTGTAATTTTTTCAAAATTTTAGGTTCAGTAGTTTCGGAGATAAGGGGGGGGGGAATGGTCAAGCTTCGTCTATTTTTTTTGAATAACTTGGAAACTATTTATTTTAAAATTACAAAAAAAAATACTTTCATGTTTGTCTCAACAATACCTTTCATTTGATATGTCACACGATGCAGTTTTCATTTTTTTTTTTTTTAATTTTCCCTTTCCCCCCCAAAAAATTACCTCCCATATACAGATATGGACTTCTTATAGGTTATCCTATAATCTATAAGTAGAAAACTAATTTTTGTATTTTTTTCAAAATTTTACGTTCAGTAGTTTCGGAGATAAGGGGGGGGGAATGGTCAAATTTCGTCTATTTTCTTGAATAACTTGGAAACCATTTATTTTAAAATTACAATAAAAATATATTTAAGATTGTCTCAACAAGACCTTTCATTTGATATGTCACACGATGCAGTTTTCAAATATTTTTTTTTAATTTTCCCGTTCCCCCCCAAAAATTACCTCCCATATACAGATATGGACTTCTTATAGACTTTCCTATAATCTATAAGTAGAAAACTAATTACTGTATTTTTTTCAAAATTTTAGGTTCAGTAGTTTCGGAGATAAGGGGGGAGGGGGAATGGTCAAATTTCGTCTATTTTCTTGAATAACTTGGAAACTATTTATTTTAAAATTACAAAAAAAAATATATTTAAGATTGTCTCAACAAGACATTTCATTTGATATGTCACACGATGCAGTTTTCAAAACTTTTTATTTTCATTTTCCCCTTTTCCCCCAAAAATTACCTCCCACATACAGATTTCATCTATTCACGTCACACCTCTGTGCTTGGGTCACAGGAATTGATATGTGTACCAAATTTCAACCCAATCGGTCTAGTAGATTCGGAGATAATTGACTGTAAGCGACAGACAGACGGACACACGAGTGATCCTATAAGGGTTCCGTTTTTGTATTCGGACGTACGGAACCCTAAAAATGATGTTTTGAAAGGCGTAGGGGTTTTAATTTTACTTTGAATTGGTAGATAATCTGCCAAGTTTTTTCCAATTAACTTCGGGTGAGGTTCCAGAGAAACTTCTAGGACTGAAAGACTTGACAAATACAGATTTCTCGTGATTCTGACTCTCCATAATGCTCTCGCCCTGGGCGGAGCGGTAGGGACTGACAGATTTGAACCGTCTAAAATCCACTACGTGTCTTCAGTTACCCCGTAAGTTCTAGAGTCACGATTAAATACCTGTTAAGAAAGTCCTGTGACCCTGCCCGTACTAAACGTAAAACTGCTGTCAAAGATCTATGAATGACAGCTAAGATGAAAATCATAAAGACATTGGATAATGAATATCGTGTGTTTTTCCTTTTGCCATTAAAAGCAGTAGTAGGCACCATTTTAGGCAATTTTGCTTCACCACAACAGATGTTAACATATTTTTTTCGGGAGTAGTAAAACGATCTATCAGACGGAGGTGGGCGCTGCTTGCCCATCGTCCTTAGTCATAGTTCCTGACTCACAATTTACGCCACCCACGAAACTTTAACTCATCTATTTACAGTCCAGACTTGGCTAGAATTTAAATTTAAAATTTAATTTAGTTGCAGTTATCTGTAACTAGGGTTGCCATCTCTAAAATTTGGAAAACAGGAGAAGACGTGTGAAAACCCCGGATTTTAGAGTCCAGAACCCAGACATGAGCCGAACTTTAAATTTTTAAACCCGGTCTACAAATGAAAACCCTCCGGACGCTATCCGGACGACCTCTAAACTAGGACAAAGCCGGGGAAATCCGGACGCGGATAGCAACCCATTAAACTGTGTAACTAACAACTTATTAGCTGAAGCGAGCGGGGAAGCGGGAAGCAGTCACCTCCTTGTGCGAAGCAGTAATATGCTAGTAACAGAAAAAGCGAAACACGACAAGAAGAGACCATCCTCGACCACACGACCCAGCCGCCGAGAGAGACACCAAGAGTGTCAGACATCATCATCTGCCTGCCTTTTCCCAACTATATTGGGGTCGGCTTCCAGTCGAACCAGATGCAATGAATGATGAATATCAGTATTTTACATGGAGCGACTGCCTATCGAACCTCCACAACCCAGTAACTGGGCAATACGATACCCAATGGTAAGACTGGTTGTCACTCTTATGAGCTTCTGACTAACAGTAACGACTGTCAAAGATCTACAAATGACAACCGGGCGTCAATCATCGCGTGGCGATTTCCGGTCACCACAGGCGCGGGTTTGCGCGCAGCAAGTAAAGGACAGCTTGCCGCCCGATACGGGACCAGGTCCGCGTTGGCGGCACGTTGTGTTCCACGTGCGCCTCAAGGAGCTAACAGCAAGCTGACGGGACCTCCATGGGCCAAACGCCTTCTGGGGTCGCGGGACCGTTAAGAGTAAAGATAACCGTGTCCCTGAAACGCGAAGGACCACTGAAGGGACAGGGTGTATTTTTAGTCAGTTGGAGTTTGACACATCTGCTCCATCCAGCGCAGGGAGGCCACTTGATGTTTTTTACAAAACAAAGCCTAGCCTGATTAGATTGGGCTTGCGAGCGGCGAGTAATGGGCGACTCGCTGACAACGGACGGCGCGTTGTGTCCCACGCGCGCCTCAAATAGTGTCAGCATGATGACGGGGCCCCCCTCTAAAGAGCCAGAGCCTGCCGGAGTTGCGGGACTTATCTCATTACCGTGACCCCGAAACATAAAGGGCTATTGAAGGACACCGTGGATTTTAGTCAGTACGAGACTGACAGTTCCTCCCGCCCTGCCCTGGGTGGGAGGACTCATTTGATGATTTTACCACTCTAAAAAAAAGGCCTGATTAGATACACACTGAAGTGTTTTGAAAGAAATTCCTAATGCATTGCTTTGAATGTTTAAAAAATAAGTCTGTTTGAAAATTGCTACCACAAAATTGTTCATTCCTTACATTATTTAAACCGGTGTTGATGAATTGACAAAATTAAAATTATCGCCATAGCAAGTGTGTTTAGAAATTTTCTATTACGCATAATTTCATCGTTTTTTGCACTCTTTAATAACTTATTGAACTTGATATTATCAACTATTTTGTTAAAACATATAATCATCATCAATAGGCCATATTATTATAATTTAAGATATTTACCGCCTTACGACATTAAGATAAACACTTAGTAAACATCTGTACGCTTGTCTAAAAAAGTGTAAAGAACTGCAAAACAACCCTATTATCAACGTGAAATGTCGTTTTGACGTTGAAAATTTTTTTTTTATCTTTCTTGTGGTAAGACGGTTAATTTCCAGAATCAAACTATCACAGATTTTACTGTAACAAATTCCTAAAAATCGTTTTTTTTTCAAATGCAAATGTTTCGCTAATATAAATTATATTTCCGTTGTAATATAAATCTGTTACAAATAACAATGCTTCCTATTGACATATCCGGCTTTTAACGGTGCGCACGGGCATACATACATATCTTGCCAATATGGCTGACCAAACATCTGCACAGTTCTACGTATTTATAACTACCTTTGTTACAAATTTACAATCATTATATTTCCTGTTGTAACTCAATAACTGCTAGGTTAGTTTTGGCAGTTAAATCTTAATACATTTTTTTATCGTTGAGATATCCTTTCTTAATGGGCATTTTTTCAAAACTTTTCTTATTTTCCTGTAAAACCTTATTTCTCTAATCTTCACTAATCTATCTCTGGATCTTAAATATTTTTGGATTAAAACATTACATGAAATAGGGTAAACAGAGAGAGTTAGAAAGCTTTTCTAACTCTCTCTACCTAAGCGGTCGCCTTCTTCTTCGAAGCAGTTATGCTCGCGAAGGAGGAGGCGGGCCGCGTGAGGGAGAGGACAATGTCCTCCTTCCGCCCCACCCGCGGTGGTGCAAGACGATCTCCGGCCACCGTAGGCGCGGGCATGCGGGTGGCGAGTAAAGGGCAACTCGCTGCCCGGCCATGGACCATGCCCGGGTCGACGGCGCGTTGTTTTCCACGCGCGCCTCAAAGAGCGTCAGCATAATGACGGGGCCCCCTCTCTAGAGGGCCAAAGCCTGCCGGGTTCGCGGGACTTATTGAGATAAGTCCCGCGACCGTGACCGTGACCCCGGAACATAAAGGGCTATTGAAGGACACCGTGGATTTTAGTCAGTACAAGTCTGACAGTCCCTCCCGCCCTGCCCGGGGTGGGAGGACTCATTTGATGATTTTACCACGATAAAAAAAAACTCTCTCACCTCATAAGGTTTTATTTAACAAAATTGGTGTATGGAAAACTGTCTTCATAACGCCTTTCAATTAATTATCTTCGATTGAATTTAGTTCTAAATCATAGCAAAAGGATTGAAATTGAAAAGTAGTTACCCAAAAACTGTACCCACGTTAAATGCAAAGTTCTTTAAATCCCTGTACACACAGTTAGCACTAATAGCTTCTAAATCTCTTCCTGGATATGCTCTAGAAATTTAAACCATTAACGAGTCTAACCCAGCTTGCACTGGTGTGCCAAAAACAGGCGTCTATTTTTGGGCTCTAAAACTGTGTGTTCCGTTCCATTCCTAGTTTTTTGTTACCTTTTTAAATCCACTGTATGTAAGTAAATGCAGTTGTGTTCATTGATTTGTGTAAAGGATTTTAAAAAGTTTGATTATGTTATCAATTTCAGTTATAAAAGGCTAACCTATTTATTTCTGTCTAAAAACATAGACTTAAAACCTTTCATAATTCCTTGTTAATTACTAAAGAAAAGGGGCACAGTTCCCGAGCATTGACTGGCCTGTTGGTATAGTGGTTAGTGACCCTGACTGCTATGCCGGAGGTCGTGGGTTCGATTCCCACCCAGGACAAATGTTTGTGTGATGAGCACGATCATTTGTTCTGTGTCTGGGTGTAATTTATCTATAATATGTATGTATTTAGAAATATATAAGTATGTTTATCAGTTGTCTAGTACCCATAACACAAGCTCTGCTTAGCTTGGGACTAGATGGCGTTGTGTGATAGTTGTGGAATATTATTATTATTATTATTATTATTTTTAAATGTCTCCACATCTCGGGATCATGGTGTCCCGGGCTTTTGGAGGGCTTGCCAGGAGCCGGAGCCAGCTTGCAGAGGCCCATTAGACATTACAAATGAAATGGTGCTCCAACCGGCGGTTATCCCTGTATGCACTATGCAAGTGTACACAAGGACAACCCCCGGTTGGAGTTACACTATTGCAGATATTATTATTCTTCGTCAGTGTTACATTTTGAAAGCATGTCATATTTTAAGGGGAGTCGGCTTCCCTCATTAGCGCCCCACTAATGACGCAACGATTTATTTGAATGGCACCAACAACAAATAACTACACAAAATGACAACAAGCGAATTTTGAAAGGCAAATCTATGAATATTTCAGAAGATACTGTCTTGTCTTTCGGAGCTTTCAAAAAAGAAGGCGAAAATTCAGTTGGTTTGAGCAGAGTACTTGTTGAAATTATATCACGTAAGCTGACTAGACTAGGCTGTAAAAGAAAACCAATTGACCAATAAAAGAAAAGCTTACGTAGATAATCTTCAATTCTAAGAGATCAACCCCAGACAAAATGTTAAACTTGGAACCAAAATCTACTCGCACGATAAAATCATGCAAAACACGACAATTTGGCACTTACACATCGCAGTTATTACTCGCATAATATCAGTATAATCTAGCTCAGGTCGACTGGAATGGACTATTAGGGACGTGGCAAGGCCATCCCGGGATACCCCCAAATGATCCCGGTCCAATTCCACGAATACGTGGAATAGCGGGAATTTTTGTTTACGCATTCTTGTCGCGCGACAGGAATAAAAGGTGAGATTATATTCGACGCGATGACTCCAACGAGTAGTGATGTGCCGAACTGCCGATCGAATTATTTATCGATTGCTTCGTTAGCTAGCATTGTTATGTAGATGTCGTTACATCACAATTATGGCAGTGACACGATGAGTGTGTATTATGTGTTATACATGCGGATTACTTGGTGAATATGTAGTTATTAAGTCATTTGTACCCACAATAAAAGGATGATGTAATTACTTTGACTATCGATAAAAAGTAGAATATTTAATTAGTGCGTGCCCTTTTTCATCTATTTGCCTGCTTATATTAAACGGAAAACTTATTAAACTAAACTAGAAGTTTAATTGAACCAATGAATGTGAGCTTCACCATGTTAAATAATGCAATAAAAACCTAAAGCCTCCTGCAGACACACGCGATTAATCGCGCGGGGCGACATGTCGCGGTCCATTCGCAGTATTTTTAGAGTGGAAATTAGCTTGGCTCGTTGTCGCAGCGCGATTAATCGCATGTGTCTGCAGGAGGCTTAATACCATAGTTTTACGTGCTCGAAAGTCTGACAACCAGACTTGCCAAGGGGTTTCATATTACCCAGTTACTGGGTTGACGAGGTCAGATAAGCAGTCGCTCTATGTAAAACACTGACACTCAGTATCATAATTATGTTGTCCCCCAACATAGTCAGGAAAAGGTTCGACAGATGATGACCAAAGTTCAACATGTTTTTTGGCAGTTCCAACAAAAGAAACTCCAAAAACTCTCTCAGTTAAAACATATTCAACTAAAACCTTTCAACAATTTCGCCGAGCATTCGTACAAAAAAATCACGAGCTCCGAAGTTATTTCAGTAGTGAGAAGTGGAACTATGTCCGCATGACCCAGTGCACTAGGTACTTGAGTCCGCTAACGAATGAAAACATTCCATCGCCACAACCACAGCTGTAAATCAGGTGAAATGGAACGTCCCATTTATTCTCTGTTTGCCTTAGTAATTGGATTTATATTCACAAAGTTTTAAAGTTAATTAATTAATAAATTGATTAGATTTGTGCTGTTGTTCTATCATTGTTCTTTGATTCTTGAATTTATGTTAAATTGAATAATGTAATTTAGATTTCTAAATGGAAAAGTTTCTGGACAGACTTATTTTTAAGGCCCTAGAACAAGCATTTAAATCTAACTTTAATTTTGACATTTCCGTTACAGAAATTAACTTTTTCAAAGCCCTTGGAACATTAATTTACAATTACAAAGCACAAAAAAATTACTGACCTCGAAACTGAAATGAAAAAACAAACAAAACCCACCGAACAATAAAAAATCCTTTACAACGATAAACTACAAGGTGTCAGAAGTAATTACAACAAAATAACTACCTATCCAAGTATCCATCGATAATGAGCGCCCATCCCTATAAGTAAGACGGATGGCCGTCACTAATGAATGAATATTACAGCCATAGCTTTTCGCCTTGGGCACGCACACATACGCATGGAAAATTCTCGTATACATCGTGACATTTTTATCGTCTTTCAACGGTGGGCCCTTCAGTGTATCCGAACTGAACATTTTTATGAGCATATTTTGTAAAACAAAAACTTTCTTTACAAAAAGTTAAACATTTGTTGAACGCTGGTCTTAAAAGTGTGACTGTAAAACGACCCTTATATCACCGTCAAATGCCGTTTTGCAAATGTCAGATTTTTTTGACAAGTGTTCAACAGGATTTAAGGGCGCATAACCAGAAAGTTGGCAACGTCGCAAATAGCTGTCTTGTATTTACAATTTTTAATTAATTTGGTGTATGAAAATAAGAAATAGGTATGGCTCTGTAGTGCACTAAAATTGATTAGGGAATGCAATAATTAATATCGTAACACCGAATATATAGTTTTAGATGTAAAAAAAAGTATTTGGAAACTTTCCAAATGCTTTTTTTACACCTAAAACGGTTACAACATCAAATTCAGTGTTTTAATAGCATTTCTATATCAATGTTCTAGTGCACTACAGAGCGATATTTCTTATTTCCATACAGTAACATTGAATTAATTAAAACTTGTTAATATTTGACAAGTATTTGCGACGTTGCCAACTTTCAGAATAAGCACTCTTAACGTTTTGTAGTAAAATGGAAAATGTGGAAAGTAGAATAAACCTACCTAACTGGCTACTGCAAAATACGAGTTTTTTTTACTGTCATACTCGTACAATTTGAGACAATACCTACGAGAACAAGAAAACTGACCGCACGGTTCGTGCAGTGGCTGATCGATTGAACTGCTGCGCTACTTGTCACGGATTCGAATCCCGCACGGAGCAAATATTTGTATGATCTACAAGTATGTAGTTGTTCTGGGTCTGGGCGTTTGTGTATGTGAGTTTAAATTTTTGTAAACGCATCCAAAGTAGGTACAGGAGAAATACCAAGAGTAGGGTAAAAAATTTACCGTTAAAAAAACAAGTTGTTCAGTCTCATACCGCCAGAGGAGTTAATTCAGGATGTAAAGCTGTGTCATCCCGACATTTTTTTTTTACCGTGCAGACGCTTCTGAAACCGTCCCAAGACAGTCTGTTAAAATTTGATATCTCCCACGGGAATAGATGGCAATATTGATAGGGGTGGCGAAAGGATATTACCATATGGTAGATACTTATACGATTTTAGAATTAATAGACAATTTTCGATTTTCATTCGATGTTATGGTGTTCTTATGTTGGAATCTTAAAGAGGTTACCGCGGTCCTAGAACGCATAGGGCAACTGAAGGAACAAGGTCGTTTTTACTCAAGTCTGTTCTTTGCCAAAAAAAAAGTGAAAAGGTCTAATACTATAATAATAAAATGCTTACCTATCTTAAAAAAAATCAAATCACTACAGGAAATTGGACGCGCCACCCAAAACTCATCTTTCATGCACTCAGATAAAAATCTGCCATCCTTACATCCGATCAATATTGTAATGACAAGCCCGCATGTGACATGTACGGGATATGGATCCTAAGGTCAATGGTCTTAAGGATGTTATTGGCACTTACATAACAAACCTAAGTCGTAAACTTCACGAAAACACTGGATTCTTGAGCAGGGACATGTTTTCTTTGTTATTTTTCTAAGACTGCAATGTCAACAAACTTGGTATATAAAGAAAGTTAGATAAAGTTCTAGAATAAATACATTGTAACTAATATTATAAATGCGAAAGTAAGTTTGTTCGGATTTTTCCGGAAAAGACTGCAATGTCAACAAACTTGGTAAGTATATAAAGAAAGCTGGATAGTTCAGGAATATATATATTTTAACTAATATTATAAATGTGAAAGTAAGTTTGTTCGGATTTTTTCGGAAAAAAGAAATCGACTGCTTGCAAGACTCGAACCTGCGTTCCTTCTGTGCCTATGCATGTTTGAGGAAGGGGACATTTTGCGAAAGGGAAATTCTTCTAATAGGACATTATGCAAAGGGATATTTTGCGAAAGAGAAGTTCTGTGATAGGGCCATTTTCATTTTGCTACCTGTGGTCATTTTACGAAAGGGACATTTTGCGACTGAGCAATAAGTACTCTACCACTAAGACTTAACCAACTAAGCTACCACAGTCCTGTCCGGCGAGATCGAATTTTTCATACCATTGTAAAATTTCTTTCAATTAAAAACGTCCAAACCACTGAACCGATCATCCTGAAATTTTGCATATAGACGGATTTTTTTTAGCGTGGTAAAATCATCGAATGAGTCCTCCCACCCAGGGCAGGGCGGGAGGGACTGTCAGACTCGTACTGACTAAAATCCACGGTGTCCTTCAATAGCCCTTTACGTTCCGGGGTCACGGTAATTCGTGAGTCCCGGGACCCCGGCAGGCTTTGGCCCTCTAGAGGGGGGGCCCCCCCCGCGCTCTTTGAGGCGCGTGTGGAACACAACGCGCCGTCGACCCGGGCATGGTCCGTGATCGCACAGCGAGTCGCCCATTACTCGCCGCCCGCATGCCCGCGCCTACGGTGGCCGGAGATCGTCTTGCGACGTCTGTCGCTGTGGGTGTGCGGCTGCGGTAGAGGGAGGACGCTGTCCTCTATAGACGGACATAGGGTATCTTTAGAACTGAAAAAAAAATACTGAAGCCCTAGCATGAGTTTCACATTTTGTGACGCAAAGTTAACTGGAACTTTGACGTTAATTTGATGGACATACAATAAACGCAGTAAATACTTCAAGTACGCTTTAAATAAAATACAGAAATCGTGTAATAAGGCCTCTTTTCGTTCCCGAGAAAAACAACAATAACATTCATTTGAAAACAAATGGCTCTACATGATAGATGGACTACGAATTGATTATTTTATATTAAAGCGAGAAAAGCCGCGAGCAAAAGTTAGTATCTTATATGTTTTTCCAAAGGTGGTTCCCAAAGGTGAATGTACTCTTGTTATTGTACTGTCAGCGCCAGAAATAGATGAACAGTTTAGAATTTCAAGTACACTATTTGCAGAAGATATTTAGTTCGAAGTCTTACCTGGTAGGTTAGACTTAGTAGTATTTGTTATTATAACGGCAACAGATAAGAAACCCGTAATACATACGAAAACCTTCATGTAGGTACAATGAATTGTGCTGGGAGCCTCCTTTTAGGCAAACAATGCCTGTGTTAGGAGACTCCGCTCTTCCATATCTTAAAATTCATACCTAACATTTAAAAACTTAATTAATTACAATTAAAAATTATATTATATTTATAATATAATTTACACGGTCTCCTTCAATAGCCCTTTACGTTCCAGGGTCACGGTAGCTCGTTAGTCCCGCGACCCCGAAGACTTAGTACTTAATAGGCTCCCGTTTAACACTTTGGGTACGGAAACCCAAAAATGGGCAAATAAAATGCTAAATGCCAGCTTTTCTGAATTCAAAACAGTTCTCAGTTCCTTTAAATATTTTCCCCTTCAAAATGACAATGACAATCCCTTAGACGCCTGGTCTACTCGTAATTCAAGTACTTATTAGATGCTAGATTTAACAAGATATAACCTATTTAAAGCCGATAGAGAGCTGTTATATCGAGCGGGTAATGGCGCAGAGTCGCAGACGCATTCTTGGACGCCAAATAGTTTAACACTCGATTAAATACATCGAGACGAGGAGAGTTTCATGTACATCATCAGTTCGTAGTACCGTCACGAGCAATAAGATGTATACACTGAACAAAATTCAAACGCGATTTTCTCGTGAAAAACTAGTTTCTACTTTGAAATAAGACCCATTCCGTAATATGCATGGCTTCCAAAATCGAAGGTTCATGAAAACGCAAAGGTTTTATCAATATGGTAGGAGAATATCGCTTTATCATTCTGCTAAGTGTATACATATTATTGCTCGTGACTGTACAAATAAGTCTACTATACATGGATGTTAGAATATCTTTAGTTTTGCCAAAGGTGTCCTTGCAGAATCGCTATAAAATTATAGATTTTCTCTGGAACTGGTAAAAATAAATTAATGATATCTGGCACTTGCCACTACTAAGTTTTCCATCATTGAAATTTTTTTTTTTTGTTTTGTAAATATCTATTGCTTCAGTGTTTACAAAGATTACCACTGACGTAGTTTTAGTGAAATACTTAACTCACACGTCCCCTTTTATTCCCAAAGACCCGTAGCGTTTTGAAGGATTCTCCGCAAAAACAAAAAAAAGTATTTAAAAGATTGTCACTTTCAAAAAGGGTAAATATTGATATTTGAATGTTGGCTATAAATTGCCTGTGTACCAACACCAAAATTCTTTCAGTAGTTTTTTCGAAAAATACTCGTAATAACAAAAAAACATCCACTCATCCTCATGAACTCCCGAATTAAAAATAGCATACGAAGTTTCTAAACATTATTATAAGTAATTTGTTTTTAACCGACTTCAAAAAAGGACGTTACTAAGTTCGACCGTACATTTTTAGGGTTCCGTAGTCAACAAGGAACCCTTATAGTTTCGCCATGTCCGTCCGTCCGTCCGTCCGTCCGTCCGTCCGTCCGTCCGTCCGTCTGTCCGCAGATTAGCTCAGAGACGCCCAGCACTAGAAAGCTGTAATTTGGTGTAAATATACGGATTTGTTGCGTCAAAAAAGTGGTAAAATAAAATCTCGTAAAATATTTTTTTTTAGGGTACCTCCTGTACACGTAAAGCGGGGATGTTTTTTTTTTTCTCGCGTACCCCTTAGTGTGGGGTATCATTAAATAGGCCTTTAAAAAATATTGGTAGTTTCCATCAACAATTTTTTGATAAAAAGATTCGTTTGTGAAATATTAAGCTTTAAAGTGCTAATTTTTGCCCTACTCGAGTGTCCCCCCCCTCTACCAGCTAAACGGTTATGTTTGGGGGTGTGAAAAAATTTACAATAGTAGTATATATAACGAAGTTTAAAAGAAAATTATCATGACTAAGTGGGCTTTACAAGTTTACGAGTAATAGTTGACCAACTTATAAAACGTACTGGGATAACATTTTCCTAAACAAAATGTATCGGAGAACAACTGCAAATGTTTGTCAACTTCATTTTTACAGCTATAATAGGTAGTGGAGTGGAGTGGAGTGCAGTGGAGTGGAGTGCAGTGCAGTGGAGTGGAGTGGAGTGGAGTGGAGTGGAGTGGAGTGGAGTGGAGTGGAGTGGAGTGGAGCGGAGTGGAGTGGAGAGGAGTGGAGCGGAGCGGAGTGGAGTGGAGCGGAGTGGAGTGGAGTGGAGCGGAGCGGAGTGGAGTGGAAGGGAGTGGAGCGGAGTGGAGTAGATCGGAGTGGAGCGGAGTGGAGCGGAGTGGAGCGGAGTGGAGCGGAGTGGAGTGGGGTAGTGTGGGGTGGAGGGTCGAAAATCGCTTGAACCTTTTTAACAGGTTCATAGCGATTTTCGACGTGCCTTGACACCTCTCAAGTTTTTTTTTTTTAATACGTCATAAATCGTAAACCTTTCAAAGGTGGAACCAACTACAAGAACTTTTATAGATTGTTATTACTTGCTGCTACGGAACCCTTTATGGGCGAGTCCGACTCGCTCTTGGCCGGTTTTTTTTATGTTTGTTTGTGGATAACTTCGTCGTTTATGAACCGATTTCGACGATTCTTTTTTGGTTGGAAATAAGATATTTCAAAGGTGATTAGAAATCAGGGTTTGGTGATGGCAGACCAGAGAAATCGAAGGAACTTTCAATAATTGTAGGGCGACTAGTGTGTTTGTAATTTTTTCATTATTATTTTAAAGCACTACAATTTAATAAAGGTCTGGAATAGATTTGAAGATGGAGCCGAGCGACAGTTGAGGGAACTCCTCAACAATTCACAGCAGCTACCTTGTCTTTGAGCTTGATTTATTTTTAAAGGAATTTATTTATGCAAACCGTTCGCCGCATAAATAAATGAGAAAACATGATATCTATCTGAAACATTCGGAAATGAAAATGTATCTCTATTGGCTTCGTTACAAATGTGAGGTTCGATGAGAACATGTTGCCATTAATGATACTTTTGATTGCTACACGATACGGATACTTTTCAAATGATTTTTTTTTTTGTAAATGTTTACGTCTCTAGAGGTTTAATAACGGGCTGGAATAACTCTGTGAGTTTGAATGTTCACATTTTTACAATCAAGACGGAACGATAGTTAGTCCGAAAGAAAAATTGTAAAAAAATATTAGACCCGTATTTTTTTCATTTTATACGTAAACCAAAATTGACGATGATACAACGCTTCAACAAATCCCAAATCGTCATTCGGTCTGTACAATTTTCCATATTCGTTATGACGTCACAAACCCCCACAATCCTGAATTTCGAAGCGTTTTAAGCCTCCTGCAGACAAACGCGATTAATCGCGCGGGGCGACATGTCGCGGTCCATTCGCAGTATTTTTAGAGTGGAAATTAGCTTGGCTCGTTGTCGCAGCGCGATTAATCGCGTGTGTCTGCAGGAGGCTTTATCCTTGTAAATATTTATTGATTTAAAAAAGGGAGGACTCATAATTGATGATTTTACCAAGATAAAAAAAAAGGAACTGTTAAGGTTTTATTGTGTGAGAAAACTTTAAATAGATTCTAGCAGCTGTTCTTGTAAACACTGGCCGAATCAAAGTTGTGTTCTACTTTCGGTACTTTTCATTAATACACCAATCCATCATCATCACCGACCATTATAATAGTACCTATTTTATTGTGAAGACATAGAAAAATTCTACTGCACTATGTATGTTTATAACACATCTTCAAACGATGTACCAATAATTTGTTGAAATGGAATCAGAGGCGCCCGTCCTAACGAGAATGCCTTTAGGCTAGCTAGTAAATGTTTCTCCTGGGATTGCATTGCCTGAACTAGACTGAAAGGTTTCAGGCTATAACCATTAGAGTTCATATTTGAATGGCAGAGCCAGTCAATAGCAACATCAGGGATTATCTTTTTAATTCGCTGTGTAAGGAACATTATGGTTTGTAGTTACGTGAGTCGATCGATATGTTTATAAAAATACTATAGCCAGAGTCGGAATAACTACTTGTACATCATACAGTAGATGTGGTGGAATTTTGTAATGCGATTATGCCACCTGGATCCCAAAGTACTCTTAATACTGCAGATAGAAAATTTTACTCAAAGGAAACATTCCTTTATTTTTGAATAGAAAGCAAACTGCATTCTTCAGACTCGCCAAAGTAGACTCTTCTTTCATGGGCTACTGTTTAAAATGCTATAATAAGCTACCACAAAACGTTCTTGAACTGAATGAAATGAAATTCAAAGCATGCATTAAACGCACACTGTGTAAGCGGGCATATTACAAATTGAGCGACTATATTGCTGATAATGATGCTTGGCTCCATGCTGGTTCTGCTCCATGAGACAGTGGATGTATAAATAAATTGATAGTAAAAGTATACTTAATACCATTGTTGGAGCTGCTGAAGATTGTTCAACTGTATTAATTTGCATTGTATAGATTCAATTTTCCTAGTATTATATAGTTTCATAGCCAGCATTGTGTGAGTACTATGTACCTTGGAGCTATCATTAACTGAGTACCTACGTCTCTTATTGACTTGAATAACCCTGGCGGTTGAGAGTATGTCATGCTCACTCAAATGTCTCGCTGATGGTGGCGCGTGTGTCGGATCATTTAGCTCCCTTCAAAATGGTTGAGCTGAATGGTGCTGATACATGTGTCATGTTCGTGAACGGGCGCTGTCAGTTGGGACTGGTCATCTCTTAGTTTCCACGGTTTATTTTAATTATCTATTGATTATTTTGTTCCTGAATTGTCTTTGTTTTAATTTTCTACTATGGACACTTTTAACTTGCTACATCGTTCTCACATAATGTACCATCTCAAAATGAATGATGTAACAAAGGTTTTGTAATTATTTTGGCGATCTAAAAAGAGTGTCCATGGAGTTTCTTGCCCGTTCTTCTCCATAGAGATCTACTTCTTGGAATGGGCATCTACGGTACTTTCACAGTTTTTATGTCTTGTGACTGGGACTGTAGCACCATAATTTTGTATTTAATCATATTTCATTTGTCTTTGACAATTCAAAAGTGCCTGTAACTGGCTTATTTGAAATAAATGCTTTGATTTTTTTTGATTTTTGATTCATTCAAAGATTTTCGAAAATTCTCTTCTCCCACACCCGGGAATCGAACAGGCTAAAATCTGTAAAAATTATACCCTGTACTTTTATTGCATCGATCGTTAGGGTCAATTATACGGATGAAATCTCTCCAGGCTCCATTTTCTTGAAATCTTTGAATGCAGTTTGCTTTCTATTCAAAAATAAAGGAATGTTTCCTTTGAGTAAAATTTTCTATCTGCAGTATTAAGAGTACTTTCCCTCCAGGTGGCATTACAAAATTCCACCCTGTATATGGAACAGACCAAATGTATGGTATACATTTGGTCTGTTCGGGCATCGAACCAGCGACACACAGGTCAGCAATCAGTTGTTCAGATACTATACCAACCTTGCTTCTAATTCCCCTCACACCTTGAAACCCAAATAGTCGCTAACATCGGATTTCAGAGGTGTTATCTTCCAAGAACGATCAGGCCGTGGATTAACCCCCTTCCGAGGTTGTCCCGATGAGTTACAACATGGGGCTCTTCAAAAAAGGCGTGACAAAGTTTCTGCAGGGTCGACAACACGCAGGAGATACTTCAGGTGTCCACAGGCTATGGAGACCGCTTTCCATCAGGTAGGTGGGTACGTTTGTTTGTCACCATGGTACAAGAAAAGAAAGGACGACATTCTGGCTAAATAATTACAGCCGCACAGGCCGATGTTCCGGGTTAGGCCGCGCTTGCCGAGGATGGTCTCTGGGTCTCTGTAAAGCCGTTGGTCCCGGCTGTCATTTGTAGATCTTTGACAGTCGTTACTGTTAATCAGAAGCTTTAAAGCCTGACAACCAGTCTTACCGTGGGATATCGTATTAACCAGTTACTGGGTTGTGGAGGTCCGATAGGCAGTCACTCCATGTAAAATACTCATTTCAGCTGTATCTGGTTTGACTGGAAGCCGACCACAATATAGTTGGGAAAAGGCTAGGCAGACGATGACAATTTACAGCATTAACTAAGGTTACTGACTCACTTATAATCTAAATTAATGTTCTTAATAAAATCAGAGAGTTATAACTTCATTACACTAAGTGATAATTTAAGTACTAGAATAGACCTGAACTTGGCACTTGTCCCCAGGCAGCGGGTCAAAAAAGGCCGGTTTAGCAAAATCATAACTATTATCATAATCAGATCATCATGCAAATCGTAAAATGGGCACTTTTACTATTCAAATCACACAATTCATTTGTTTGACAGTTTTGTATTAGGAATCGTAAATGAGCCACAAAATTTTAACTAATAAATAAAATTGCCATACTCTCTCTCTCTCTCTAGAGAGTATGGCTCTCTCAGTCTCTCTAAGTCTAGAAAGAGAGCAAACCACTATCCTGTGAGATGTCTTTGGTAATGTTAAGGAAAGAGATAAATTTTCCTTTAATTGTTCTTCTCTCTTTACAGAGAACTTATGGCAATTTTAAAGAGCTAATGTTCAGTACATGCTTTAAAAATTTCTGTTCAGATAAGAATTGAATACCTACGATTCTGCTTAGGTATGTTTGTTAACATTTCAGTACTATTAGAAGAAATGCTAATGATTTTGCTGAGAATTTACAAAGTGAATCACTTTTAGAAGAATTACTTAAATTGGCCGTATTAAACCCCCAGTTCTCACAATACAAGTTATTTTACTTCTGTTTTCACTCAATTTAGTTTCGCGTGTCTGTCATTGACATTCAAGTATAATGAAGTAGAATCACGACATGTTTGTATGAATTACTAAGATCAAACTAGCGTGACTGGCGAAACGTAAAAAAATGAGTTTTAAATATAATGAGCGCAAATTTTTGTCATGTTCGAGCGAGAATAGCTTCTGATACATTATGAGTGTTTTTTTTTTTAATTTTTGTTACTTTAGTTAGAGAAAAAAAACGGGTAGTCATAAGGATTAAACAAATTGTCATTCAAGTCACTGACATTTTGGAGATAACGATAAAATGCAGAGAATAGAATATTTTGGGGTGGTCTAGCCTCAGAAGCAAAGATGAGACCTAAAATGGACTGAGGTCATTTGGCTCTAAAACTTTTGGCGCGGGACTCCGAGAGGATGAAGGTCGCAAGACAGCCCTTGGTGAGGTCTACCACCACCACCACCACCAGTGGCGTCACTCAGCTGTCACCACAGGTTACAGTGGAGCGATCCCACGAGACACGACGAAATTGGAAAATGTGTATCTATTCGTGTAGTAAATAAAGTCAGATTTTGAGTAGCTAATAAGATGTGACCGCAGCGGCGCGTCTCGTTGTGTATTGACCCTTAGAAAAAAAAACGACTCATTCTATAAATATTACAAGTAGATATTGCTCTCCAAACTAATAAAATGTTCATAAATGTAATATATTGCCAAAGTGACAGAATTTATCCTAGAGCCTAGATAAACTAGCAACTCGGGATATTAATATTTATTGCACATAAATAATATATAAACAGCGTAGGTATATTTAGGAAAAATATAGGCGCTCTAGGGTCTGACAGACCTAACGTTCGCTAGAACCTTAATAATTTCTTCTACTTTATAACTCTTAGGCACGCTACTTGGACCCTAGAGCCTTTTTCTGGGAAATATATATATTTCTTAGGTCGAACAGCAAATACCTAAATAGAAGGCTACTTAAAATGAAGATTTTGGTACCTACAACAATTTTTACTTGGTATAAAGATGAGCTTATTATAAAAACATTTATGTAATTTTGTTATATTTTACAGTGGATATCGGGACAGCAAAGAAAAGGAATAGTATAGAAAAAGAAAATTAGCAAGAGCCCTTTAGCCAGGTCGCATAGACACCTAAACGTGTTCCCCCAAAATAAAACACAAATCGTAAATAAATACATTTGGAGAAAAACGACAGGGATTCGAGGAAGAATTAAATCGTTTGATATGCCGATGAGAGCATTACTAAGATTAAAGAAAAAAAATTGTAAGTCTGAGAAGACTGAACTTGCGCATCGCCCATGGACTAAAAAAAATTAAAAACGAACATTCTTAACATAAAAAAATACATGTGGCACTCGGAGACTGCCGCGGTGAAGCTATTGCATAACATTTTTTTTTATTTAAAAAGAATAAAATCGCCTACCACGTATATTTAACGAGAAAATAATTTATTTAAAATGTTTGTGGTGCACTACTGTAATAAAGAACTTCTTTGTTGTAGGAGAATTTTATAAGTAGGTTTCATTTTGAAAACTCCTTTTGTAGTTGGCCGTTTAGAATCAGTAATAAAAAGTAAATTGTTTTTATGACGTATATTTTTATGATTGCCGAAGTCTCCCCGAACTGAAACGATGTTAGACGATGCGTGGTGTCAGGTTTTTTCCTTAGGTTTTTTGAAATTTTTGATTCGGTCGCCGGGCCACGCCGCGCTCCGAGCCCGCGATAAAAGCTATGCAATAGCTTAAAAACATGACAATGTTCCACCAGCACCGACCTTCTATCTCAGCTATCATCTATCACTGCGTTTTCCAGAACACATAGTTTATGTAACAAAGTATTTAATAGTGTAAGAATGCAGTTATTTACTAGGACACTGTTGCCCCAGTCACTTGCATTGTGTTCGTGGGAATATTATCACCTGGTCCATTGTTTATAATGAGCTATACCTACATAATACGTCTTACAAGAAGGGTTTTTATTGTGTTACTGATATCAATTTTAAGTTGAGTTTTTAACATTTATGAGTCGCTACGTTGAATTGCTTATTTAATTTTACTGGAGCATAAATACGCCATAGGGATATATCCAATTAATCTAAGCAATCAATTAGATTTCCAAAAAAAAAATATTAGACCCGTTATTTTTCATTAGTTACGTGAAACAAAATTGACGAAGAGACGTTTTTGGTCTAAAATCATTTTATTGTGCATCGTATTATTTTTCTCAGAGAGAAAAGAAAAGAAAATACGGATAAATTCAATATCAATTTTCGGGCAGAAGTCCAAAACAGCACAACAGCTAGTCGGAAGATCGTAACTATTCAATGTATTATTTAGGATGTTACACCCTTTTGCTCAAACCTCCTAAATGTGACAAATTATTATGCTATTAGTAGGTACATCTTTTCTTTCAAATGTATTAATATTTAAAATCGTTGCAATCTTTGCCCATCAGAAAGTTCTCGCAGTATACGTAACATTCAGAATCTGTATAATAATTATGACTTCTGCTAAGGTCCTAAATAACTGTAAATGTTGACAGGACCTTTCGACCCAAAGAGGTCTTAAATCAATCATTCCCTTTGACAGAAATCACTTAATTAATTATTGACCGTAGTTTATGTCAAGAGGGTGAATTCAAAGGCAATTCATTGCTAACTTGTTGATTTTCCTAATACATACATACCTATGTACTTCGCTTAAATCCCGAGATATGTATCTGGGTGAATAGTTCCTTTAGAATGATGAATAGTAGTATAATGGTAAATAGTATGTATTAGAATGGAATATTTAACTGATTGAGAGAACACGGGTTAGGTTTAAAGGTTCTCTATAAGATATACCTAGAGGAAATAAAATTAGCAAAAAAAGTATACTAAAATATAATAATAAATAAATAATAATACATAATTTACTATTAAGTAAGGCCCATAAGGTAAACAGACTATCTGATGAAGATCACTGGATCCGCTTCAAAGCGGTACTTTTCGAAATCTACCTATAGCGGAGACCTACGTTCAGCAGCGGACAACGGGTCATATTATGATGATGATGATGACAATGAAGGCAACCAGAAACCAATAGTAGGTAAATAACAAGAAAAACTCCACAGCTAATTTGTATTTTTCCGAAAAAAAACACCACAATGACCACAACGTCACATTCTATGATAGACTGCTTACAAAAACACGAAAACCCTTTCAATGGAAACCTCTCAGTAATCGTCCATGACCTATTGCGTCTTCTAGGGGTGAGCTGGTGAGTGGTGACCGCTGACATAGTATACTTATGACATACAGTATGTCAACTAGAAACCAATGACGTAATTCTGCATTTGAGTCCTTATCCTTTTTTTTTTTTTTTTTCGTGGTAAAATCATCAAATGAGTCCTCCCAGCCCCGGGCAGGGCGGGAGGGACTGTCAGACTTGTACTGACTAAAATCCACGGTGTCCTTCGGTAGCCCTTTTGCGTACCGGAGTCGCGGTATACGTATGTCCCGCGACCCCGGCAAGGCTGTGGCCCTCTAAAGGGGGGCCCCGTCATTGTGCTGACGCTCTTTGAGGCGCGCGTGGAACACAACGCGCCGTCGACCCGGGCATGGTCCATGGTCGGACAGCGAGTTGCCCTTTACTCGCCGCCCGCATGCCCGCGCCTACGGTGGCCGGAGATCGTCCCGCGACATCCGTCGCCGTGGGCGTCTACCACTGCGGCTGAGGGAGGACGCTGTTCTCTCCCTCGCGCGGCCCGCCTCCTCCTTCGCGAGCATGACTGCTTCGCAGAAGGAGGCGACCGCTTCCCACTCCGTCTCGCCCCGCAGCATGGCCTCGACCAATGCCGGGCGCGAGAGGTCTCCGCCTATCGCCGTCGAGAGGACACGGCGGTGCTCTGCCCAAGCGGGGCAGTCCTGCACCGTATGCTCCACCGTGTCCTCCGGGCGGTCCTCGCAGTGGTGACACCCGGGCGTTTCCTCCTTCTTTATCCGACACAGGTACCTCCCGAAGCATCCATGCCCGGTGAGGACCTGCGTCATGCGGTAGGTGAGGACGCCGTGGGACCTATCCAGCCACTCCTCAAAGAGGGGTCTTACAGCCGCGATTGCGGCGTGCCCGGAGTCCTTATCCTTACTATAATATTATAAATCCGAAAGTTTGGATGGACGGATGTTACTGAAAGAAATATGGCTCAGAGATAGGTTAAAGTAAACGTAAATGTGTATTTCACTCCGGCGCTGGTAAACTACAGTAGGCACTGCTACCTACGAGTAACACACGGGCGCAACTAGTTGCCGTTAAAATAATGGTAGGAAATTGTATTTTTTAAATATTTTTGCGCCTGGCGAGATACAAACCAACTAAATTATCTGGCTCATTAATTTTTCCTCTCTTTAAAGATTTAATTTTAAAGGTATGTTACGGTTAAAGTCCGAAGTGCGGTTAAAACTAGGTGTATCCTACTTATCTTCGGTTAGAACTAGGTCTAACCTCGGGACTTGCTGGCACCCCGACTCAGACAATTTAGGTTAGAAGAGGTTTAACCGCATGTGGTCGGTTACACCTAGGTTTAGCCGGTTAAACCTAGGTGTAACCGCACTTCGGGTATTAGCCGTAACAGGTACCTATACATTTTTCGAAATGCCTAAAAAACTTTTTTGGGCACAAAAATTCCTATCTTTAAATACGTCTGGCATTGTTCAAAACCAGTTCCTCTCAGCCAGGTCTGCATTCCTGTGTTTAGGGATAATTGAAGAATTATTGAGCAAGTTTTTAGCGTGCCAAGCAGTTTCGCAAAAATTACCCAAGCTCTCCTAGTATAACGCCCTCCGGTGGAATATCTTAATAGGTTAACTCGGCTCTAGAACTCATTTCTTTTTTTTTTTTGACGTAGCCTCTCGTAGTGCATCAACTCTCTAAGGTTGATATTGCTATACCGAGCTCTCTGGAACTCAAAGAGCAAATCAACAGGGTGGTTTTAGTCAATGTAAATCTGACAGTCGCTTGCTCTCCATCCAAAATTAAATAATTATTTGACGCTTATCCATCCCGAAAAAAAGGCCTTAACAGCCGCCTTCGATTTGACAAAGAGAACCTAGTTAGTTTACTGGTTATGTCTACACTGTGGTTGATAAAGAAACCGTATAGCAAAGCATAGGCGTGGCCGCACGCACCTAGATCTGACCCGGGTATAGTGGGGTCAAGTTGCGGCCATAGTGTTAACTACGCGAATATTTCATGATCGGAGTTTAGGGTTGATTGCGTTAGGGTTGATGGAGAGATGTAACTACAAAGTTTGAAATTAGGAATTATACAGTACAACGTAAAGGGCTATTGAACACCGTAGATTTTTGTGAAAACAAATCGGACAGCCGGACACCCAAGACGCGAGGAGTCGTTTGATTAGAGATGCATTAAGTCCGCCGCTGCACAATATTTTTGGCTTGTGCACAAAGCTTTCGGAATTAAAATAAATTATTGAACGTCAAAACATTGCACGAACATCTGGCTTATCCAATTCTTTTTTTGCAAATTCATCGAAATGAGTCGTCTCGCTCTGGGTGGAGTGACTGTTAGAATCGTCCTGTTACAACCGGGATCCTAGAAGGGTTTTAAAAAAAATTAAATTATTGAATGCTACAAGTACTGTATTAGATTAATTACACGAGATACATGTGCAAGAGCCAAGAGACAAGTGCACGGGATGATGGTCAGGAGACGACTGGCGTGCTGGACCGAGGGGAAAATAGGTGAGGAGTGTCGGGATGCTGCGTCAGCAGCTAGGATGCAGCGTAAACTGCTGAGTGGGTCACAAGGAGTACAAAGGCAGGATGTAAAAGTACAGACTAAAACCCACCCTGTTTATCATCATCAATCATCAATAAGAACGCTGTTTAGACCGTCCCGCGACCGAAATTCTACATTTCGACGCATCTATAGGTTGGATAAAATTGCCTAGAAGTAAGGCACACGATTTATACACAGCCAACAAGCTTCTACTGGAAAGTTATCTAGGGAAACTAATTAGTAAGTATCAACTTATAACTGTACCCCTAGGCCTGCCTGCACTGGCGCCTGCAGGGCAGTATATGTTAATTAAAATGAATATTACAGCAGTTTTTCCCCCTTCAGTAGTTCCGTAACTAGGGTAGCGTGTTCCTGGTCCATATATAAACAAAAAGAACTGTTTATTCCCCCCGGCTTTTCAGAAATTTTCTACTAATTGAACAACTCAGTAATTTTTCATAATAATTGTACGTAAAGGAATCTTTTGAAATGAATTCACGCGTTAAAATTCTGAGAGTTCGCTTTTCTTTATAAATAATGGCATAATTTTCTTTTTATTTATTTTTGCCGGCGCCAAATAGTTTTACTGGGTTCCGTCGGTGTGTATTGTATTACAGTTCCTTTTAGGTGAGCAAGAACATTTTAATAATATGTATTAGCTGTGCTTTGTGGAGCCCTGATACAGCCAGAAGGCGTCGCGGCAGACCTCGTAGAAGATGGCGGGACGAACTTGATAAAACCAGTGGTCCACTTTGGCCCTGAATCGTGAAAATTGGAAGTCATGGGGAGAGGCCTTTGCCCAGCAGTGGGATGATGTAGGCTAGCAGTATCAGTATCAATATCAGTATTAGCTGTGCCCCGTTGTTTTACCCCCATTGCTCGGGTCCTATTTGTCGAAGCGTGATGTTATATAGCCTATAGCCTCGATAAATAGACTATCTAACACAAAAAAAATTCAATTCGAACCAGTAGTTCCTGAGATTAGCGCGTTCAATCGAACAAACTCTTCAAGTTTATAATATTAGTATTGATTCGCGGTTATTTGGTGGCAATCTAGCTATTGACTACTGCTAAAATTTGTACAAGTAGTTGTTCCAGGTGTGGGTGTTTGTGTGTGTGATTTTTAAAGTTTAAAACACACCCACGATACAGGAGACATCCCTGGTGGGTTAAGGGCGCATAACCAGAAAGTTGGCAACGTCGCAAATAGCTGTCAAATATTTAGAAGTTTTAATTAATTTGGTAAATTTACTGTATGAAAATAAGAAATATGGCTCTGTAGTGCACTAAAAAATTGATTAGGGAATGCAATAATTGATATCGTAACACCGAATATATAGTTTTAGATGTAAAAAAAGTATTTGGAAACTTTCCAAATGCTTTTTTTACACCTAATACGGTTACAACATCAAATTCAGTGTTTTAATTGCTTTCCTATATCAATGTTTTAGTGCACTATAGAGTCACTACACTATAGAGTCATATTTCTTATTTCCATACAGTAACATTGCTAAATTAAATAAAACTTGTTAATATATTTTGACAACTATTTGCAACGTTGCCAACTTTCAGAATACGCACTCTTAAGATTTGCACGAAAATTGCCACGATATTATATTTTGAAGTCATATTTACTAGTATAAAGTAATTATCTTTGTAAAGCAAGTAATTTACATCAATTCATCCAAAATCTTATTTCAGTGTTAAGACTGACTTTGTGAAAAACTTAAAGACACTTGCTAACTCAGAAACAACAGTATTTACCGTTATCGAATGACAAAATAAATGTCGTTAGAGAACTGGGAACAAATCTGAAGACACCTTAAATGGTACTTGCGCAATTTATTGACACCCTCTTAACAATATTGTCGGATTTTACAGACCCTTAACTGTAAAATATATAGATCGATGGCTACAGTGAACCTTGTCGAAGAATGTGTGCTCTTTTTTAGGTTGATAAAATTATCAAATGAGTCCTGAGCCCTGGATGAAGCAGTTATTGACTGAGTCCACCAGTCCATCCACCACTTCCGTGCGTTCAAGCGTTTTTGCCGTACCTATTATTGGAATCAAATAGAGCAGCTCACAATTTAGGGAAGTGGAAACATATTTTTCCTACTCCTCCACTATTCTTTTCTGATTAATTTCGTGCAGGATCCAAGACAGGTAAATTCATTCTCCGAGACAAGTCGACCTTCATTGTCTCGGCGCTTTTCTGGTGGTTGCCACTGTTGATTCTGGCTTTCAGGAGTTGCAGTGGTTTGGGAATAGTGTGGTGGGTTTGTCCCAGTATAAAAAATGACTGTGTCCACCAGCTTACGGTGGAGTTTAAAGAACTGTCAGACTCTTTACCATCATCTCCCAAACTTTTTCCCAACTATACAAGACAGCCGTCAAGACAGCTTTACGTGCATTCCGGGGTACAGAGGAAACTCGCTATGACAGGTGGTCAATCATCCACAGACCAACCTCGGAAAACGCGGCTTAACCCGGAAGATCGGCCTGTGCAGCTGTTATTATTTAGCCACGACCTCCTCGTTGCGCAAGGAGCATTTGAAGAAACAGATTGGGTTTTAGTCAGTACGAGTCTGACAGTCCTTCCGCTCCATCCAGAGGGAGGACTGGTGGAGTCATTGAATGATTTGCTTACTTATAAAAGGCATTTTAAAGGGTATTATTTAGCAGGTTTTCATATTTGATAGGCCTATCTAAGAAACTGTGTGCATATAAATTGCAATAGCATTTAGGACCAGAGGCCTTACCACGAACTCTTAACGCGATCCAGTTTAGGTTGTGCAAAAGAGATTGCGCTAGACGACTTGTATATCTCTGTCTCTTTCCCGCAGCCTAAACTGGATCGCCTTAAGAGCTCGTGGTAAGGCCTCAGGACATCTTACTTAATTCTGCAGTTCCTTACCATTCCATGAAATAATTACCACACTGGCCCTTTGTAACCTTTGTTGGGGCAGGCAAGAACGTAATAGCAGGTTTGTTGCTATATACATTTCGAAAGCATCCAGGAATGTTGCGTGTCGTTTCCAATTATATCTTACCTGGAACAAACGAAAAAAAACAATAAAAATAGATCCAGAAAACATAACCTTCTTCTGGCGCAGTCGGGTAAATAAACAGCCTTAATCTAGGCACAAAAGATTTAAAATCCAAAAGCATCGATAAAGAATTACGAAATTAATAAAGAAATTAGATACACCATTAATTTTCTAACTGGCAAAGATGGCCGCGGTTTTTTGAGTGGGAAAACGTCTAATTATAATTCTGGCCAAGAAGGGTAGAATTATGTCATTTGCAGTTAACCGCAGCTGCTGAAACTGAATTCTGGACGTTTTTACGCAGGGCCTAATCAGGTCAGTGTAATTTGGCGCGGTCCATGGGAGTCATATCAGCTGATTGAGTAAGCCTAGGCAGCTATAGTCTAAATATCTCATTAGGACTACAATTTAGTCATTATCGTTCAATTTTTTTTTAGTAAAACTTCAGAGGAATGATTCTGTGTCAAGCAACTAAAGTGCATATATGGAAGTAACAGCATTTGCGCAGTTACAGGTTCATTGGTCAAATCAAATAGCGTTCGCGGCGGTAGATGAAGTCGCCAGATAGTAGCAAGGCAACCCTTTTGATTAATCTCTAAAGTTAAGCAACTCTTGCAGAGGTCGGTCTGTAGATACGATTAAGTCAACTGTCTCAAAGCCAAAGTAGAATTCGTGATGCGTATCATCAAAGTAAGATGTTCAGATGTCAGATGATACATCATATGCGACTACTGTAAGGTTTGTTCTTACTTTAATTATATTTTGTGGATTTTAGTCTATTCATTGCTCTGGTTATAAAAAAATTGAAATAATTATGACTCAATCTACATGCCTTATTTTTTTTTAGCGTGGTAAAATCATCAAATGAGTCCTCCCACCCCGGGCAGGGCGAGAGGGACTGTCAGACTTGTACTGACTAAAATCCACGGTGTCCTTCAATAGCCCTTTACGTTCCGGGGTCACGGTAATGAGATAAGTCCCGCGACCCCGGCAGGCTTTGGCCCTCTAGAGAGGGGGCCCCGTCATTATGCTGACGCTGTTTGAGGCGCGCGTGGAACACAACGCGCCGTCGACCCGGGCATGGTCCATGCTCGGGCAGCGAGTTGCCCTTTACTCGCCGCTCGCATGCCCGCGCCTACGGTGGCCGGAGATCGTCTTGCGACGTCCGTCACCGTGGGCGTCCACCACCGCGGGTGGAATCTACATGCCTTTGCATTACTTTCACTAATCTCTCATCATCGACTGGCAGACTTAGACAAACAACGATGCATTGTAGCACGACTTCACAAGGTAACAACAAAGCGAACCCTTTGCCAAGCCGACGTACCCTTTGCCAAGCCGCCGCCGCTAGTAACGTGTTTAATGTGTCTACTTCAGTGGTTCTCAAAGGGATAGTTCTTATGTCTAGACGCGTTTATAGTTACCTAACACTATCAGTGGCTGGGGATATCTAGATATAGAATTAGTTATTTGGGAATAATTTTCTTTCGAGATAAATATTTTGTCTCGGGAGCTTTATTTTCGTTGGAAATAAAAGGATTCGGTTCGATGGTGTTAAAAGCTATATTGTAAAATGAATTTTACAACGTTTTTGTTTTTTTTTTTAATTATAACAATAACGAATACTGACGAAACCATAATCGTTCATGGTAAACATTTTAAGGATCATCATCATCATCATAATTATCAGTCACCGGACATACACTGTTAAACATAAGGCCTCCCCTATATATTTTCAATGGAGGTCCCATTGTTATAAGCGATTTAAAGAATACTTTATAAATTATTGTGATTGTTAAGTTTCCATTCAATTCCATCCATCCCAAGTCCGTTAAGGAAAATCTAAATAAATTATAAAAAGAAGCATATTCCGAAACCATATTTTAAATTCCACTTCCTACTTATAAACGTTAAAGTTTATTTGGATGGATGGATGTTGCAAAAATTACTAAACGGATTTGGAAAAAAATATAGTACACAGATAGTTTTAAACCTGGATTAACACATAGGATAATTTCTATCCCGATTTTATCTTCCTGTGGGATAATTTTAGGGCTGGCAACAGCTAGTCTTTAATAAAGTAACAATAAAAAAAGCACATTTATCGAGCGGATATTTTATATAATATTATAGCAAGACTTACTAAATGAACCTTTTTGCATTCTACCGCATTGCGTTGCCTTTTTAACCCCTGTCTAAAACTTTGGCAACCCTAGCCCCACCGTCCACAATAAGGTGTGACGTCCAGACAGGAAGGAAGGTGACGTCATAAGCCCATTAGCACTAATGCTACCATACAAGCACGCTCATTGTTTTACGACCAGCGATGGAAGACGCTGCTAAGTGCAGTTGTTGCAGGTGCAAGGCAGTGACTAACCGGTGTTTATTGATATTTATTACTGTGTTTAGGTCAATGTTTTAGGTTTTGTAGCTGAGCTCTATAAAGCTGCATATATATATACGCTGTACGCGCGATGAATTCTTGACAATTGGGTTTTATTTTGGTAAACATTTTCGGCTTTTTTTATTAAAAACTAGCTGACCCGGAAAACTTCGTACCTACCGCCTCAGAAACAATTAAAAAAACCTTTTAAACCTTCCCAGGACAATTCAAAACCAAATTTAGCCAAATCAGTCCAGCCGTTCTCGAGTTTTAGCGACACTAACGAACAGCAATTGATTTTTATAAATATAAGATTATACGAGTATGTAGAGATTAAAATAATAAAACCTAAAAAAGTGCTTTAAAATGGGACATTGAAAATGAGGCGTTGCTGTTGCTAACATTTTACAAAAAACAAATTGACTGCGTTATTTCCAACTAGGTATTTGTTCAAAAAATATGGCATTTTAACAATTGTTAGTTTCAATATTGATCAAACAACTGACTCTTAGTGGCAAAAGTAAGGTCTAGTTAACTAGTTCAGGTTTAGAACAAATATCAAGTTCTACAGGAAAAATGAAATCGAAAACTTTTCCAAGAGCGACCTAAAAACATAATTTCTCAAAGATTTTTGTCTTCAACCCAAAATATTCTAAAAAGTATACATAAGGAAAATCCCTCCGTATAAAACGCAAAAAAATATTTATGGTTATGGCACAATTTAACCAGAGATAATCTGGGTGAACCTGTGCCACCGGCCACTTCCTATAATGCCAAGCCCATCGTAAAGTTTAAAATACTTTATGGTTGGAAAAAGAAAAGAAAATGGACGCTTCTTTTTTTAAAGTCGATATTCTTTTCTTTTTTTTGTAAACTCAATTTTTGGGTTTAAAAATGGAATGTTTTGTCACAGTCAGATTCTTTTAACTATTTGTTTGAAAACGTCCAACTTTCGATTTCAATTTTGCATTTTTTATTCGGATTTGATTATTTGTCATGTCATGTCATCACTGATTTACTATATTATTTATTTTATAGAAGGTCCCGTATCAAACGTCGGAAGTCATGATTTCACATATCTTTCTTTTGTTTCTAGTTTTTAGGGCTTTAATTTTGATCAATCAAATTAATAGTGTAGTAATCCACAGTAACATGACTTGCCTTCAATGCAAGATATAGATTACAAGAAAAAAAAGAAAATTACAACGAGGTACTATTATTTAGGTTTAAAACGAGATGATTATTACAAGACAACTAACGAACACAGTTCAACTCCACTTCACTGGCACACCTGCACACCATGGTCTCCGCTCATTAGTCCTATTTTTCTAAGCACCCGCTCTGTGCCCTAATCTGACACAGTTTTGTAAAGTAGCTTGTATATTGTCTTGGGTTTATTGTGACGTAATAAGGTGCAAAAAAAACATAAGTATTTAAGAAATCTGTCCCAGAAAGGAGAATGAACGAAAATCATGTTAGTAGCAAAGGTCTTTTCATCGGTATATAGTTAATGGCTATTGGGGGTTGGGGCACAGTCCCATACATTGATGCCCATTCTCCTTTTCTGTAGACCCTAAAATAAAGGAGAATGGGCATCATCGTTGTAAAGTTTAGAGCGAATGGACTGTAACGACGAATACATTTACGTGGTAAATTGGCGTTGTAAGTTTGATAAACAGTAATATTTATTGAGTGAAGTTACGAATATTGGCGACATGTAACTAGCCCAGCAGACTGAAGTTTCCCTAATGAATTGAATATAAATAGATACCATAAATAACTGAAACAATTACAGTGCTTTATTTAACCTACCAGATGATAAAAAATCGCATAGCACTAAGGCAAAAGCTTTAGCACTCTAAAAACATCGCAAACGTAAAAGCCGCTTAACACGACACAAACTAATTATGAACGCCCGGACTCGCTCATCTAAATTTATGAGAGAGATGCCTTATTTAAGTCAAATTACGCTTAATGAGTGGGCTGTTGCGAAAAACTTGGTACACTTTATTATCTACGCTTTAAATCTCCTTTCATAGTTGAACGTGGGCGATGGTCAGAAGAAAATGGCACGACCAACAATTTAAATCATTAGATATGCACTCAATAATAACAGTCCCAAGGAGCGCTTCTTGCCGAGATTGGTCCATTAATATGTGCGTTTCCTCTAAAATTATAATTTCAGCCTCTTGCAGTCCATTGCTGGACATAGGCTTCTCCCAGGGAGCGCCACAGCGCACGATCTCCCCGCTTTTTCCATTCAGAAACTGCCAACTCCCTTCTTCAGATCATCGATCCATCTTGCCGGGTGGCATGGCGTCCTAAGATTTAATACGCGCCGTCTTCTTTCGAGAACCTACTCCTCTTTTCGACGGTTCTGCGGCAAACATGGCCAGCCCACTGTTACTTCAGCTTGCTACAATTTTAGACAATATTTAACTTTGGTCTTATGCCGTAAGACCTCATTCCGGATTTTATCCCATATTGAGATCCCAAAGTATAGAACTTTCCATAGCAGTAATCCTTTTTACCAGTTGTCATTTATATCAGATTATGTATGAACAGTGTACAGACTACAGTGACTGAGAAGAGCAAGCATGAACATTCCAGATTATTATTAAGTGTGTATGAACAAAACAACACTAAAATAATCGCATCATCTTTTCACGTTTGTAGCGAGAATCTAAAGATCTCAATCTTTGGGCACGACAGTTTTTGCTTGACTTGATGTAACGTTAAAAAGTTTTGTTGTATCTTTTGCATTTATAATAGCATCATCTGGCGGTAAAAAAATTAGGTTGAGAATTGAGATTGACAACTCTTCATACAATTATATTTTTTGTGGAGTCAGTGACGATGGCGTGCAACAGCGCACTTTTATTATGAGTTTTTTATAAGAAAATGATGTAAGTTGTATCAGTGATTGACGTTTTAAGATGTTTAATTCAATATCTACTTAATTCGAGACATTGTTTATCAATTTTATGTTATGAAACCGAGACGCAACTACAGACAAAATCGGTCAGCTGCTTTCCAAATGTATATGAATTTCTGTTTGTAAACGTACCCACAATACAAGAGATATTCCTAGTGTGGGGCAACGTTTAAAAAAAAAGAAGAAAAAAAAATGATTTTCGTGAGTACGTCCGTCATAAACCAGTCTTCGTTTCCCAATAAAATAGGTAATTTTTCTGATGTCTACAGACCACCAAGTTTAATGTGAGGCATTCCCTATAAAAGCGGTAAATGTTTTTAAGGTTGATTTTCCAACTTTTCTACCAAAGTTACCGGGTTAATTAATCAATTGCTATTCCACTCAGGTTCCGATAGTTCCGATACAAGTATAATTAACATAGCAAATATCCTGATCGGATCATGGCACCGTTGACGTCTATCGACTTACTAATGAGTTGACGTTACTGAATGTGGGAGATGTGATTCTAAATAGATTGCAACATGAAAACCGACTTCTTTTAAGTCGGTTAAAACAAGGTTGGATCAAGGGTCGTATTATGACAATTGAGCAGTGGTGGCCCAGTGCCCAGTGGTATCGGCCCCGACTTGCGAGTTGTTGGTCGTGGGTTCGAATCCAGCCAGGCGCATTACTTTGTGTAATTTATTTCATCACCACTGCTCTCAAAACGGTGAAGGAAAACATCGTGAGGAAACCGGCATGTCCTAGAACCAAAAATTCGAAGACATGTGACATCCACCAACCCGCACTGGGCCCGCGTGGTGGATTGTGGCCCACTCCCTCTCTCAGAGAGGAGGCCAGTATCCCAGCAGTGGGAACATTCATAGGCTGATGATGATGATGAAGCGCTTATACTTTTTTCAAAAATCGATTATTCGAAATCGACTTGAATCGAAAGCTCTGTGGCTCTTACTGACTAGTTTATTTTTTTAATAATAGGTACCTATATTTTTTTAAAGAAACGTTGCTTTACACTGGTAATTTCTTCTGAGTCGTGGGTGTGTTTACAATCATATAAACTCACATACATAAACACCCAGACCTGGTACAACTACTTTGTAGGTCATACACATATTTTTTCCGAACGCGATTCGAACCCGCGACACGCTGTAACACTATTACTGGCATTTTTGAAGTAACAAAAAACAAATAAAAACTAAAAAAGCCTCAGCCATGTCGCGGTCCATTCGCAGTATTTTTAGAGTGGAAATTAGCTTGGCTCGTTGTCGCAGCGCGATTAATCGCGTGTGTCTGCAGGAGGCTTAAGCTACAGTCCCAGTCACAACGCGAAGTGTAGATCTCAATGGAGAAGAACATAAAGGGAGTGATCACTCTGAGTTTTCACTCTGAGTTAACCACATAATTTTCTTTCATAGGACATACTCGTACCTAACCACTTTGAATACATTTCAGGTGTCTAACAGAATTTCTGTTTCAACCAATACGGGCTATTTGATCTAGCTCCGATGGCCCACCCGTCTCCCAGCCCCATGAGCCAGTTCTGTTCAAATGTTCATATGTCCACAACATTCCCAAAGTGCCACAAATCGATTGCTTCCGACGTTTGCGATGCAACTGTTGCGTCCGTTACCAGTTGGGAACTTCCGTAGGCAATTTTAGGTTGTAGAGTTTTGTAGTTTTTTTTGAACTATTAAGTTCTTTGTTTTGGCATTTAGAGACAATAAAACAACCTTTGTCGCTAGTGGGGACAATAGGGAATTTTTCTTCCCGTTTGACCCCAGTGAGGACACTCGTGTTTTTTTTCCTTTTTGTCACCAGTGGTGACAAAGCCAGTGGGGGCAAATGGGAATAGACGATTACTATTCGCTGTGTGCGTCCTGACAGCCTCTCCCAATGACCACATTATTTAGGGATATCATGTTTTCATTTCTTGCTGTGAATGTAATGTTGAAGATAGCTGATTTTATAAAAAGGTAGACTACTGGGTAGCTCGAAAGGGCAAGAACTTCTTTTCTTTAAGGGTCATGAGATCATCAGTTTTGTCGTACGGTAACAAATTATAGTTCATTATCATTTTTAAACAACTACAAAAAAAGAACCTCCTCGGTTCTGAATTCGTCGGAATCTTTTTTTTTTATTAACGTTCCCCGATTTCTTGATGACGTCTTTACTGATTTGGAAAATTCTTCTTTTGTTTACTTTACAGATGGTCTCATTTACCAGTGCCCTTAGCACGAGTTTTCAGTATTTGAGACGTAAAGTAAACTGGGACTTTGACAACTTCAAATTGACAATTTTCAACGAAAAAATTAGTTCCTTCTTCGCACACCAGAGGCGCTGTTCCATTTTTTCATACAAGAAACGCTGTAAATACTGAAAAGACGCTGTAAAGTAAAAGAGTGAAAACTCGTGCTAAGGGTACAGGTCAGGATCTGATGACGAGTTCTTTGAGAAATCGAGGGAACTCTTCAAGGCCCATGTCCAACAGTGGACTGCGATAGGCTGAGTTGATTGATGGACTACTCGATATTACAGTCAAAGTCAAAGTATTTATTTCAAATAGGCCATCAAAGAGGCACTTTTAAACGTCGAATTTTAAAATTAAGGAAACGGTATGGGATGGGATTGATTCTACACCCATTCGCAAGGGTAGGTTGTATGAAGAAGAATGGGCAAGAAACTCCATACTTTTTAAACATGTTTTATAAAATCATTTGACATAAATAATGTGAAAGCAATGTACCTTGAAAATATAGACTAAATATTAAAAAAGCAAAAAGGACAATGGTGTTGGACATTTCAACAAAATATTGCAATTACAACTATACAGAATAATAATACTTGTCGATATTAGCATGAACTTCTTTTCCTCAAAGATCATTGGGAAAGTTTTATAGCTTTGTCAGGTATTGGAACCAAATACAGTTAAATATTTAAAAAAAAATGTCCTCTCGGTTTCCAAAACACTACAAAATAATCCCAAAATAGTCATACCAACTGCATAATGTATTAATTAAACTAGTTCATAGTCCCAGCTTTGATTAATATCCAGAATAATGCCCCATGTAGACGGTATCGTTGCGAACCAATCTGCATTCAATTATAAATCATAGTTGATAACGATATCAACTAGTTTGCAGACAGTTTTACTGGCAAAATAAATAGGTTTTGGTAACTAACGTGTCATTTTATATCAGTGCTAGCTATGTCCGTGTTTTCGCGCATAATATTATGAGGTTTTGTGCTTAATTGGAGTCTTCCGGTTTCGGTCTAAAAAAGTTTCGGATGAGATTTTAGTTTCAGTAGTAGACGTGCGGTTGAGATGGATGTGTGGAGTGACAAGAATGGATAAACTAAGGAATGAGTTTATAAGGGGAAGTTTGAAAGTGGCGCCTGTTACAGAAAAATGAAAGGGAATCGTCTGTCTTGGTATGGACATGTGATGAGGAGAGATGAGACTCACGTGACTAAAGAGTGATGAGTATGAATGTTGATGGATGGAGAGGAAAAGGAAGGCCAAAGAAAAGATGGATGGATTGTCTAAGGAATGATATGAATGAAAAAGGAGTAAATGATACTGTGAATGAATGAGAATGGAAGAAAAAAACATGTTGCGCCGACCCCAAGTAAAATGGGATAAGGGCAGGAAGATGATGAGTAGATGTGCGGTTTCGGCTTAACAAGCAACTACTACTGAAGCTATGTTTGTTGTATGAAGTTCCCAAGTTATTCTTAATGGCATCGGTTATGATGGGTCTTATTTTTGGCCGAAACTATAGTCGACAGTGAAACTCTGGTTCGGTTCAGACCTCATTTTAAGTTGGATAATATCATCATTCATTACCATACTAGCAGAACAAAGTGCTACTTGTGCTTTTGATCTTATCAGTACAAGATTTCAAAGGCAAATAAATTGTAACACTGCTGAGTTTAGTAAAAAAACTCACGTTTGCTATTAAAACTGGAGACTGTTGACAGGCGAAAAATATATTTTTTAGCAGTTTGAACCAGAATACTGCACAGATAACTTTTGAAATCATATAAAGTTAGTTTGTATGATTGCACCTAAACAGCTAAATGAATGAATTTTCAATGAATTTTTCATCAAAATTGGTAGAAATCCTGGAACCATTTTTTTAGCGTGATAAAATCATCAAATGAGTCCTCCCGCTCTGCCCAGGGCGGGAGGACTCATTTGATGATTTTACTGTCAGAATTGTACTGACTAAAATACACGTTTCCTTCATTAGCCCTTTACGTTCCAGGGTCACGGTAATGGTGTGAGTCCCGCGACCCCGGCAGGCTTTGGCCCTCTAGAAGGGGGCCCCGTCATCTTGTTGACGCTCTTTGAGGCTCGCGTGGAACACAACTCGCCGTCGACCCGGGCATGGTCCATGGTCGGGCGGCGAGTTGCCCGTTACTCGCCTCCCGCATTCCCATCCTGGAACCATGGAGACGGTTATAAAGGAGGGATTGGAGAGGATCGAGACTTTGGAGATATTTTGAGAGCAGTGTTTATGACATCATTATAGAAATTTCCTGTCTGGATTCAAACTTCGGAGTCATGGGCAAAACTACTGAACTACCAATGCTTCTACTTGTCACATCTAAACCTTTTTGGACTGGATTTTACGATCCACATTACACAGCAGCCGTTGACAATACGAGACTGCATCTCATCATTAAGCTCTCGAGTGTCATCAACATCATAATCATTAAGTATCGGCTTAATGTGTACGAAGACATGTGACGCTTCCTGCCCACTGGGCACTGGTACCACAGCGAGCGAGTAGCGAGAGCGAGAAACGTTCTGTTAGTTTTTTATTTTCGCCAGTGATGTGGTGAATGAGTGATCATCATTATCTGATAACTTTCTTCCTATTTATATTATCGTCTTCCAGTCTAGAACAGCGTAGCTGAATACTAGTATTTTACATGCAGCGACAGCGTATCTGTTTCTACAACCTTCTTACTACACGGTACCTTGCTAAGATCTTCTGGCTTCAGAATACTTGTATTGACTGGTTAAAGGTCTAAAAACGATGTATGGAACCGGGACCAATAGCTTACCGTGTTTTTCGAGGCTTAAAACGTCTCTTTATTAGTTAGAGAGCCACCATCTACAGATCAACCTCGACAATCGATGCTTATCCTTGATTATAATGTACGATTGTTATTATTTAACCACGAGCGCTGATAAATATTTGCATGTCTTTTACTGACACGGACCCGAACAATCTTCTGTAAGTTTCATGAGCGATATTAGGTACTAAAGGTAGTCGCTTCTCCGCTGGCGGTGGAACAACGGCCTTACTATGAAACATCACACTGATATAATTGTCGTAAATGACACATTTATACGTCGTCAGAACGTTAAAGTTGCATAGGATATGAGGGATAATAAAATTTAGAAGTGCGAGCTACACAAGACGTCATTAGGTTTTAGTATTGTTCTAACTTTATCTTGCAAGTTCATGAACTTTGTCGGATTCCTGTATTGTTTAGTATGACATTCCAGCAGAAATATAATATAACACTTTCCTATATGGTATGTATAGTATGACATAATCCAGTAGAAATATACCATACCTATGTTTAAATAGGTTGGGGAGCAACTCGTCCACTTTGAAACTGGGCCAAAGGATCAGTTGCACCGTATCTTTTTTGGTAGGGATCAACTAGTCCACTTCGAAACTTTGCATGGGGACCAGTTCCACCTTTACTTATTTATGGCCACCGTATAATACATACGAGTATGTTGGTCTATCAGTAAGGATGAGGCTACATTAGACAGCGATTCGCGATGCGACTGGGAGAGCGAAACAGGTTACACGTGGGGTATCGCTGAAGTAGGTACGGTAATATACGGGAGCATTCACTTATTTGTTTTAATCGCTCATGTGTCGCAGATCGCGTCGCGGCCTAGTGTAGCTTCAGCCTAATAAGTCCTACGTGACCGCATAGTTGTACTCTACAAGAACGTAAATTCATCTATTTTAAAATTACACGTAGTTTTGCCCTCATTCCAATGTTTAACCTTTGAAATACACGTGGGAATCCGTTGTTTGTTTTTACGAGTATTTTTATCTACCTGATCTATTTGTACGTTAAATCAAGTACTTAATTACTATCCTTATTTTTCCACTATTTCTCCATTCAAGTCTTCAGATAATATAGATAGAGGCTATCAAAGACCTCGTAGAAGATGGTAAGCAAAGCTAGACAAAACCAATGACCATTCGTTCATATTGGTCCTAGATTGGAGGAGCTAGAAGCCATGAAAACATGCCATTTTCCAGTGGGATCATGTAAACTAATTGACATTCCAAGTCTCAGTGACAATGAAGCCAATTAAAATGAACCTGAAATTGCTAAATAAGAAATATTACACTCAATATTCAGTCGTTACACTAAAGGTACTCGTATTTTCTTTTAACCTAAAACTTTAGGAACGTCTTGAAGTGCACAAAACCGGCCTCCTTAGCAGTCAAAACACAAGAATGTATGAATAATACAACGCTGCATTGTGCCGACATTGTATTGAACCCACATCTGGCATTGTACAATGTAAAAGTTATTAAAATATTTATATTGTCGTCGTATGCCCCATTGAAGTGGGTTAGGAGGACGCATAAAATGTTACACAGTTTGAATTGCAAGGCGTAGGCGCGTCTTGGGGAACACAATATGGGACTTTTTTGCTGTGAAAAAGATACCGCAGAGTTTTTCAGACAAAAATCAGTCTTGTTACGTATTGATTGGAAGCTAAATTGGGTTGATCCAGGGTTTAGTTAAAAGTATGGCGTATTTGATAGTGTATGTCAACACAATAATATGGGACTTCTTTGCTGTGAAAAAGACACCGCAGAATTTTTCAGACAAAAATCAGTCTTGTATTGATTGGAAGCTAAATTGAGTTGATCCAGGGTTTAGTTGAAAGTATGGCGTTACATGTCAGCAGAAACGTATTTTAAAGACAACACACACACCTTATGCTAGTGATTTGTGATCCTGATCACAAACATAAGCTGATTTATATATTTTATTATTTTATGGAAAAACAATTGAACTGGTAGCTGATAAGTTGTTTTATCTAATATATAAAATTCTCGTGTCACAGTTTTCGTTGCCATACTCCTCCGAAACGGCTTGACCGATTTTGATTTTTTCATCCCCCTAAATGTTAGGGGTAGACGGGTAGTCCACCCCTAAATTTATTTTTTATTTTTTTGACAAAGTTTTTAATTTATGGCAAAACAACGTTTGCCGGGTCAGCTAGTATTCTATATCTTTATTTTAAAATCTACCGAACAAAAAGATTCCTGTATTTCAAAGTGATCGCAATTTTTTTTATGTGTGTAAAACACGATGAAAAAAACAGATGCACAGTCAAAAATTCAAAATGGTATGAATATTATTTGTATTTTATTTCTCTCTTATATTGTGTGCACTTATGGCGTGTGCCAATAAACGTTTTTACTTTCTTTCTTTCTATTTTCAAGGAAGAAGTTCAGTTCACTTTCGTTTTTTTCCACCACAATAACAAAGATTTCGTTCAAAGAATTTTCCTATCCTGTTGTTTTCTGTATCTCATAAAATTGCTTATTCAATTGATAGGAAAACCTTTCCCATGAAATAACCTGTAATATCCGGAGGGTCCATGCGAGAGCAAAATGAGATCGTCTACTTACGCCATAACGCAAAGATTTAAATGATTAGATTCCCCGAAACACGACAGAATAGCCGCGTTTTGGTTTAGAATGAAAAATTACTTTTCTACTGAGGCAGTATCATGGACTTTTCAAGTTTTTGTGACGCAAAATAAACTGGAACTTTGACTTCAATTTGAAGGAAGAAAATTAGTTCGTCGTTAGTACATTATAGGCGCTTATACATTTTCCCATACAATAAACGCAGTAAATACTTTGTAAATAAAACACAGAAATCTTGTGATAAGGGCTCTGTTCGGTTTGTAAGGTATATTTTTAATACAAACCTTCCTCAAAAATTAGAATAAGAAATCTAAAAAAAAACGACGGACAGTTTCAGTCTGTTTCAGAGATTTGAGTGTTCAAACAAACTCTTCAGCTTTATTACTGTACCATAATAATCCTACTAATAGGTATTATAAATGCGAAAGATTTTTTTGATGGATGGATGTTTGTTACTCTTTCACGCAAAAACTGCTGAACGGATTTGGATGAAGTTTGGTACACAGACAGTTTATAACCTGGATTGACAGTTATGATAGTTTATACCCCAATTTAATGGTTCCTTTGGGAAAATTTATTGTTTATTGCGAATTGGTCCTTTCAATGAATTTTTTTGTCTTTATTGGAAAGATCATTATAATATTTATTTCCTAACAAACTGTTTTTATTTTTTCTAATTAAGAAGTATTATTAAATTCAAAATCATTAATTGAACTCCGAGCCGAAAACACATCGACAGTGCCCGACGGCGCGGTGTGACGTCATTATGACAATTTCTATACATCCACAGCACGTGTTCCAACTTTGAAATTGTTATTGTGACACAGTGCTAAGGAAATTCTTTGTCATCGTGGCGTCACAACCGAGGCGAGCAATTGGGGCACGTTTGTGTTCACGTCGATTTTGTTAAATTTTTTTCTCTTTTAAATTGGTCATAATTAATTATCAAAAAAGAATTCAGATTTTTTCTCTTCTATAAATGTTCTTATTTGTGGTGGACTTATAATTAAATTAAAAAAAAAAAACTAAATCCAAATACCTAATTATAACGGGCGAAGCCGCTGGCTATAGCTAGTAAAGTATAATAATAATAAAACTAACTGATGGGGTTGCAAAGATTATTTTATCACTTTTATTCTCCAACATAAATCTCTAGTTTTTCATACCGTTTAAATCTCTTTAAGTTATACGGACAACATTTTGCAAAGAGGAATTCATTATGGCTGCCATATTTCAAGCGAAATTGCGTATAAAGTAATAATTTTATACATTGCAGTAACTTATTTTGTAAACACTTTTTAACTGAAAGTTTTTAAAGCCATTTTAGATTCTATGTGAGAACATATTTTTTATGCTACTGTAATATTCTTGCAATCAATCGAACTTTGCAAGTTAATACAACACTTTTTCAGGAATCAGGAGATATTCCTGACGAATGTTTTAAGATTCTACTTTTCCCCCCTTTAAGGGGGTATTTGTGGAATATAGGGGTATATTATTAAAGATAAACACAACAGATAAATAAGAAACTGCCAAACTAGTTATAGTATCGACAATTACTAACTAAAATTGTTTAAGAAAAAAAACAAAATAAAACAACCATAAATGTAATGTAACACGTATCGGACTCACAAATTGTTCCTCAAATAAAAATTATTGGCGAAATGTGAAGCGAAACCACACATTTAGGGGTCCGTAACTCATATCCAATATGATTTTAATGCCTACGTTTTATTTTCCTCCTTCCCGTAAGACATATTGCAGCTTTTCCGTAGTCAGGTTTTCTGCATTCAGAATATTGCGTCCCCGTTTCGCGGTATATTGTAGGTAAAATAAAATGTGGAGAGATTTTCAAGTTAGGTTGTATAAATTCTGATGCTCTGCTTTATAGCGAATCTTCATATTTGTAATTTTGAAGGTAGAAAACTTAAAAAAAAGAAAATACACTACACCACGTAATTAAGGGTAAGACGGCAGAGGGCACGGTTGCCGCCATGGAAGGGCGATCGACTACTGGGCTGTGTGTCACGAATTCGATTCCCGCACGGAAACAATATTTGTAGGCTACAGATCGTTGTTTCTGGTCTCGCTGCTTCTGTATGTCAATTTAATGTTTACAAGCGCACCTACGTTTCTAGAATAATTCCTAGTGTGGGACAAGGTATATTCTAAAAAAATGTAATAGATCAACGACATCCGGTTAATTTACAACTTTATAATAATACACCATCGATGTTGTACTTGTCACGGAAACCAAACGATGACAAAACTATTATTTATTCCATCTTCCTGACAACCAGTGATTTAAAAATAACGACTATTTGATCACATGCTGTTTCGTTTCCATCAAAATTATTTTTAAAACACATACGATGTTCACATTTGTCTCTGGGCTTCACCAGCAGTAACGAGACGCCAATTTTTTGGTTGTCATGCATCGTACGTAAACGTCAAAGCTCAGAGCAAGTGACAGTTCATAAACGGACGCCAATCGGAACACACACGCGACTCCGCGACCAGATTTTTGAATCTAACCGACTCCGCGTGTGATCATCAGCTCATCTCATCTATATCTAAAGAACCCCATCGCATCGTCAGCTCATGTACATTCGAAAGGTGGAAGTTCAACGGGTGTCAGTTTGCAGTCTGAGGTACGTACTCTGCATATATCCTTACTGTTGGCTGCCTAGATCAAAGTGAACATCTTATTTGTTATCGCGTAACTCGTCAGACCTCTCATCCAGGTCTTCCCTGTGTAGCAGAAAGCCATCACAGTATTTCGGCGTGGTGCGATTGCTACATTTTTTGGTGCCGAAACCAGGGACCTTCCATTTTGAATCGTAAATCGCCATCTTTACTTGTGGTATTTCTGGTTAAAAGCGTAGCTTAGAATATCTCAATCGATCTATTGTTTTATCTAAAAGCTATAGGCATACATCGCAGTCTAAGCTATTCCACAATTTCCATAGAATTACCTACTATCGAATCTATCAATTTACATAACGTTCATGAGCTATCACCATCGAACTAGGATTTTACAAAATCGTAGTGTAAGTAATCAACGTCAAGTATCCAGATTCATCGTAAATAATTGTGAGATCGGGTTATATTGTGCAATCACATTTTTATCGGTGCACAATTTATTTCGCTCACAATTAATCAATTCGTAACTCGATATTTGGTTATTTGCACCCATCATACATCGTAATCACAACATAATCTTGTTTTATTAATCGTGTTTTACAATACGCAAATCGTAAAATATTCCATAGAATATTTTTTTTTTTCTCACTTTCTCAAATCGTGAGGGTAGGTCGAAATCTCGCTCAACGGTCAAACGGCTCAACGTAGGCACTGTGAATATTTCCGTTACCAAGTGAATGAACAGATTGGCTGGTACGAGTACCGCACAGTATCGAGAACATTTTTATATACGTATCATAAAAACTTGTTTACTTCAATTTAACTACTCGGTAGGTAAATTGAAGTAAAGTTATATCTGTTAATCGTTATCTATCTTCTATTGTACTCACTTACGGAGCAGTTTCAATCACAATATCGGAACAAAATATAGTTTGCAGTGGATTTAGACTGTACCGGAACTACACGTAACATAATTATCTATCCGGTAGCTACTTGTTTACGTTGAACAAAATTGTTTTGTTATTGTTTAAAGACCGACCATACTCATCCATCTGCTACTATCTGGGTACTTAAGTAACTACACGCGTAATCGGAACTTATACATCTACGAGTACATATTTTGCTATTTTTTTTTTACGTATAAACCTTCATAGTGCCTACAATGTCACTTATAAAGAAAAATAGATCAGGTGCTTTGAAGAAGTCTAAGTCAAAATCAATCGACATCCATTATACTACTGAGGATTTACCATCCTTGCGTAGAAAACGAACCATTGCATATAAGCGTTTGACAAAAGCTTTAGAGGTTGGAATGTTAGCAGTTAGTGACCATTCTCAGCGGGACTTGTTTTTATCATATCATCAGGAAGTAAAGAATATTGCGGCTAATTTTGAGGATGCGCATTTCACAATTCAGGAGATTCTTGACGATCCTGAAAATGAAGATAACGAAATTCAGGAGCGTTTCGACGAAATGTATTACAAGGTGTTGTCAATAAATCGCACCTTTTATAAAGGTGATTCAAATAATTCTCACGGTATTGGCAGTGCTTCTTCGAACATCCGGTTACCCAAAATAACACTTCCGACTTTTAGCGGTGACGTCAAGAAGTGGCCGGAATATTTCGATACTTTCAACGCTTTGATACACAAATCAACTTCTTTGACTGACACGGAGAAGTTTCACTATCTGTTATCATCTCTGAGCGGCGACGCGTTGACAGTGATCAAACCGTTCCCGATGACTCACGAACACTATCACGACGCGTACCAAGCACTCACCTCGCGCTTCACTAATAAACGCGACCTAGCTTTTACGTGTTGGCGAGACATCTTAAATGTCAATTTTAAATTCAACGACGGTCACGAGTTCAGAAAATCCCTTGATTTGTTTGAAGAGAATTTAAGTATTTTAAAAACAGTTAATCTGCCGGTTGGTCAATGGGATTTTATTCTAGTATATCATATTTTATCAAAACTTGACTCGAAGGTAAGACGTGAATTTGAAGAAAAGCATTCGGATGTCGAACTGCCTACCTACGTACAATTAAAGGCTTTCCTACATTCTAAGTGCGAGGCGTCATTACGTGACACACATTTCGTTAACACAATCAAGTCAAACGAACTTACACAGAGGAGTTCGGCTTCACATTCGCAACAAAAAACGGTCCACCCCGGCACACACACTGGTAGCTGCTACTGGTCAAAAGCAAACCGAAAGTTCTTCCGTTCCGTATACCAGTAAATGTTCTTTCTGTAGTGATGCTCATTCCATTGCGGCATGTTCAGAATTCATCAAAAAATCATACGATGAACGAATGCAGATTGCTGCTGAGAAGAACTGGTGCTTTAACTGCTTGAAGCCATCCCATCAGTTGAAGGATTGTAGATCGATATTTTCATGTCGCACATGCAAACGGAAACATCACACCTTACTCCATCGCGATAATCCTACTACATCGCCCCCAACCGCATCGTCGTTGGTGTCAAGGTCACCCATGCATACAACTGTTTTGCTGGCAACTGCAATAGTGCACATCAAAGATGCTCTCGGTACAATGCAATCGTTCCGTGCCTTATTTGACACCGGAAGTCAAAGTAACTTTATTACTGAATCGGCCATCTCACGTTTAAACTTACATCCGACCCCAATTAACACAATCGTATGTGGACTCGGCGAGGCACCAGCATCTATTCTCGGTGACGTGAAGTGTGCAGTAGGTACTAAAGACACCATACTCTTTGAGTTGGACATGCATGTCATTTCAAAAATATGTGGCGATCAACCTATCGCAAAATTAAACACTTCTGGATGGTCACATATTCAATCCTTGCCACTCGCAGACCCCGGATTCGATATTCCGGGACAAATCGATCTATTGCTTGCCGCCGACGTCTTCACCGATTCACTTCTCAACCAACAAATCAAAGGAAATGTTAACCAACCCACCGCTTTCAATTCCGTTTTTGGGTGGCTCCTGTTGGGCAAAACTCGTTTAGCTTCTAGCACCCTAGTACAGACATCATTAAACATAGATAACGAGTTGAATTCTCTGGTTCAACATTTTTGGGAACTGGATACTATACCGAAAGCGTCAGTCTTGACTCCAGATGAAACGCTCTGTGAACAGAAGTTTGTATCTAGTCATTCTCGTGATTCCTCTGGCCGATATGTTGTACGTTTGCCCTTTAAAGATGATTCGGAACCCATATTCGCAGGCTCTCGTGAGGTTGCATTGCGACGATTCCACGCTATCGAACGCCGGTTGTCTCGTGACCCCGATTTAAAAAGCCAATACGTGGACTTCATGTCAGACTACATAGAAACCGGACACATGACATTGGTACCAGTAAAGGAACTCAGCATGGGAAAATACTATATACCACACCACTGTGTTCTTCGTCCCGATTCCGCCACTACTCGTCTCCGTGTTGTGTTCGACGCCTCTGCCAAAGACGCTAACTCACGTTCCTTAAACGATTCTCAACTTACCGGTCCTAAGTTACAACCAAATATTATAGATATTCTTTTGCGGTTTAGGGAACATAACGTTGTCTTCATGGCTGACGCCCGACAGATGTACCGTCAAATTTTGATCTGGCAGGACCATCGTGACTATCAGCGTATCTTTTGGAGAGCCTCTGCTCACGATAACCTCCAAGAGTACCGTCTGAACACCGTTACGTATGGTGTTTCTTCATCCCCTTTTCTTGCATGCCGTACCTTGAAACAGCTTGCTGAAGACGAAGGAGACTCGTATCCCGTTGCAAAGCGGATCATCCTGTCGGATGTTTATATAGATGACGTAGCTACCGGATGTGACTCGCTGGAAACCGCTGAACTAGCAAAAATTCAACTTATCGCTCTATTCAAGCTCGGTGGTTTTCATCTTAGAAAATGGGTTAGTAACAAGATGCAGCTTTTGTTGGATCTTCCCAGCCAGGATTGTCTAACTGGCTCCGTATCTCTCGATAATTCCGAATCCTCAACTTTAAAAGTTTTAGGTCTGCAATGGAATCCGTCACTGGATGCATTCTTTTTCGCCATTAAACCATCCGAGCGTCCATGTACCAAACGTTCCATTCTCAGCGAACTGGCTAGAGTCTTCGACCCATTAGGCTTCTTATCTCCCATCACAATTCAAATCAAATCATATATCCAAAAGCTTTGGATTCTCGGTATTGGATGGGACCAAACGCCGCCTGATGAGATCATTCATACATGGACTAAATATATCGATCAATTACCACAGTTGTCCCAACTTCGAATCCCTCGTAAAATAACATGCCCTGAAGCAAAATCGTACGAGCTTCACGGCTTTTGTGACAGCTCCGAGACAGCGTATGGTGCTGTTATTTATTTACGCGTCACTGATAAGGACGGTGCAACCCATGTCTTCTTGGTCTGTTCAAAAGCTCGTGTCGCACCGCTGAAACGCACATCGTTGCCTAGATTAGAACTCTGCGCGGCAGTCCTCCTCTCCAATCTATACACACTCGTTCGCGACACTTATCTAGCTCGTATCAAATTCGATGCTGTCTACTTATGGTCAGACTCAACGGTTGTCCTCTCCTGGTTACGCTCACATTCATCTCGTTGGACCACATTCGTTGCCAACCGGGTGAGTCAAATTCAAGACCTTACACCTCCTGAATGTTGGCATCACATCTCCTCGGGTGATAATCCTGCTGATGTCTGTTCACGTGGACAATTTCCTAGTGAACTTCTTCACAATTCGCTATGGTGGGCGGGGCCATCTTGGCTTTCACAAAATCATGAGTCATGGCCTTCGAGTTCAGGCAGCATACTTCACGAGGACGATGTTACTATAAAGGCTGAAGAACGCAAAGTGGTTATCTTAGTAACCGATGAGACCGCGACGAATGACCCTCCAATTATCGAAACTTTACTGAATCGTTTTTCATCGTTATCGAAACTTGTTAATGTTCTCGCTTACATATATCGCTTTATTAATAATTCTCGTATGTCAAATCAATCAAATCGTAAGGAGTTCTTAAACAATGTGGAACGTCATCACGCTCTTATGCAAATCGTCAAACACGTACAGGGTCGATCATTCTCGGAGGAAATTTCCAACTTAAAATCAAAAAAGGTGTTATCGAAACCTTTTCAAAAACTGAACCCGTTCCTAGACGATCAGGGAGTGCTCAGGGTGGGCGGCAGGATTTCTCGATCCGGATTAGAGTACGAACACAGGCATCCTGCTTTCTTACCATGTGACCATCGTTTAACGCTTTTAATCATTGACTTTACTCATCGCACCCACTTACATCCAGGCATAAACACCACACACTTTTTGCTACTTCAACAATTTTGGATCATCGCTGCAAAGCGTACCATTCGCCGCTGCCTTTCCAAATGCGTTCAGTGTTTCCGAACAAACCCACAGCCGCTTCAACCCTTCATGAGCGATCTCCCATCTTACCGAGTCAATCAAGTTAAACCGTTCTCGGTGGTAGGTGTCGATCTAGGTGGACCATTCCGCATCAAACTTGGTTCCCATCGTGGCGCTAAGATGGACAAGGCATATCTATGCTTGTTCATCTGTCTTGCAACCAAAGCAGTCCACTTGGAGGTCGTGTCGACGCTTTCAACCGATGGGTTTATAGCTGCGCTACGGCGCTTTGTAGGTCGTCGCGGCCGCTGTAACACTATTCATGCGGACTGTGGTACCAACTTCGTAGGCGCAAAAAATCAACTTTCGTCTTTAATGCAGCAAGCTTCTAACGAGCAGAAAATCGAATTTAAATTCAATCCACCCAGCGCTCCACATTTCGGTGGTGTCTGGGAAATACAAATCAAAGCAGCAAAATCACATCTATATCGAGTTGTAGGAGATCAAGTCCTAACGTTCGAGGAGTTGACGACTCTGTTCGTTCAAATTGAATCCATTTTAAACTCGAGACCTCTTTATCCGATCAGCTCTGACCCCAACGACCTTTCATGTTTGACACCTGGTCATTTTCTAACCTTAGAGCCTCTAACAGCTGTCCCTGATGAGGATCTATCGCATCTTAATCCAAATCGGCTTCATCGGTGGCAGATGATACAAGCGTTTCAACAGAACTTCTGGTCCCGGTGGAAGACTGAATACTTAAACTCGCTAACGCAACGCGCAAAATGGACTAAACATTCGAAACCGTTGTCGATAGGTTCGATGGTGTTAGTCAAGGACGACAATCGTAGCCCATTGCATTGGAATCTCGCGAGAGTCGTAGAACTCCAGGTTGGAATTGATGGGGTAGCTCGGAGTGCCTTAGTAAAAAATGCAAACAATCAAATCATCAATCGACCTCTAGTGAAACTATGTCCTTTGCCAACAGAAGACTAGTTTCAATCGCACCAAATTATAGTTTATTAGTAATAAGTATTAATAATAATTAAGCAAACCGTAGTGTAAGATAATATTAATCTAATAGTTGCTTCTAGCCATCTAAATCGTAACTTTAATCATTATCGTTTCTAATTACATCTTCTATATTTTAACCAGAAAATACCATAGGTATTTTGGTGGGCGGGATGTTTCGTTTCCATCAAAATTATTTTTAAAACACATACGATGTTCACATTTGTCTCTGGGCTTCACCAGCAGTAACGAGACGCCAATTTTTTGGTTGTCATGCATCGTACGTAAACGTCAAAGCTCAGAGCAAGTGACAGTTCATAAACGGACGCCAATCGGAACACACACGCGACTCCGCGACCAGATTTTTGAATCTAACCGACTCCGCGTGTGATCATCAGCTCATCTCATCTATATCTAAAGAACCCCATCGCATCGTCAGCTCATGTACATTCGAAAGGTGGAAGTTCAACGGGTGTCAGTTTGCAGTCTGAGGTACGTACTCTGCATATATCCTTACTGTTGGCTGCCTAGATCAAAGTGAACATCTTATTTGTTATCGCGTAACTCGTCAGACCTCTCATCCAGGTCTTCCCTGTGTAGCAGAAAGCCATCACAGTATTTCGGCGTGGTGCGATTGCTACACATGCATTTGTCGTGACCGTTTGCGTAACTCTCCTTGAAGTATTCCATAGGGTAATTCACTTGCACGTTATATGATTTCAAATTAGGTACGGAACCTCCAAACCAGTTTTCTTTACTAGTCTATGAAACGTACCTTATTGGTATAAAAAGGGCACATGCATGTTTGTGGAATATATGCCTTATTATGGTGAGTATAAAATTCTACGCCGTATTCTGTTTGGCGGGGGAAATTTTATTTTGTTATTATTATTCCTTGCTTCACTTTATTTGTTCGTTTTCTTCCTTTAGTTTATTTTCTTGATTTGTGTTGTTTTTGGTTGGTTTATTTGAGGCGGTGTGCTCTGAATATTAACCACAGTTTGAGAGCAGTTTTGATAAAATGTACCAACCCGTCTACTCTTCCTTTTTCAAAGTATTTGTCTGGATTTTTGATCAACACTGATTTTGACGTTTCTTAAGAAAACTTTTGGGTATACATAGGACTCATTTTAATGAATCGGAAATCAACTTAGGTATTTAGAATATTGAATGTGTGTGTTAAATTTAATGTAATAAGATTTTGTGGGGTTGGATCTCTGAGTCTCTGCTAGTTGAACTTCATTTCAGCCTTTTGCAGTCCACTGCCACGATCTCTTATTATTTTATCCAGTCAACTTAGACTTAGTTCATAATTGATGATAAATGATATTTTTTCAGTAAATTGGTTTTGGCAAACACTTTTACACGTCTATTTTACACTAGATGAGGCCGGTGTTTCGTACCTGACTACTCTGAGAAGAAACATCCGAAAAAAACTCAGAGGTCTCTTTTAAAGTCCAGACAATTTTGTATTGATCAAATTATATGAGAACCATGCAGGTGTCTGAGGTGATCTTTAGAAGAAAGAACCACACAGATTTGATTGGATCTGTCCAGTCAGTGCAAGCATGTGTCAGTTATCGTGTAGCTCAACTCATAACACAAGGAGCTCAACGTAGTAGAACTTAGTTTTACTTAAACTTGAGATTAGATTTTTAAGCTTTATGCCTAGAGATAACCTGTATTACTATTTTTCATTCCTATATCTTTAGACTTCTAAATAATCATAACAAAAATCATCTGAGACACAAACGCAATTGGTAGAAATACCAACCCTAATCGGATCATATTCTTTACCGACATTATACCGCTGCTTTCAACATTTTGTCTTAAAACCTCCAACGACTTAGCACAAAAAATACCTCGGGACAAGAATTCTTAATACTTAAACATCTTTTCTTGACATAAATTACTTAAGATCTAATTTGGGTTTTACTTTATTGGTCGTTTAGAAAAAAGGTATCCTACGTTTTGTAAAATGATAGGGCTTAGCTCTGTAGCTTTTGTAAATTGACTGAAGATTTCTTTGAGACGTGAACTTTCACTCCTGTTATCTCCAAATGGTAGTACCTACCGAGGTGCATTTACATTATAAGTGTACCTGATAGTATAGAACATCTAATGCCAATCATTACATGTCCTATCTTCTACAGCAGAATTAGGAAAAGTGGACTCAAAAATGTTGAGAAGTTTCTTTAACATTTTATGGCCTAAGTCGACGGCGGGTGCTGGTGCGTCCACCCACGCCTCAAGGAGCTGTCAGAAAATTGACGAGGCCCTATTAGGCCAAGTGTCTTCTAGAGTCGCGGGACTGTCTTATAAAGTTACCGCTACCCTGGCAAGTACAGGGCAATAGAAAAAAAAAAGTTGGAGTCAAGTCTGACAGTTCCATATAACTACTACACACGGCGGGCACATTTTGTGGTGATTAACTAACACAAAATAAAATAAAAAACTTTTTAAAAAAAATGTAACCGCCTTCAAAAACAACCACAAAAAAGGGTAAAATAACCTACAAAATAACTTTTCTTTCAGAAGTCGGTGCCTTTGTTTTTTTCTTCATTTCATTGTTTTTTTGCCACCGACTTCTGAAAGAAAAGTTATTTTGTAGGTTATTTTACCCTTTTTTGTGGTTGTTTTTGAAGGCGGTTACATTTTTTTTAAAAAGTTTTTTATTTTACTCTTTTTAGTTTAAATATTCAACTCAAATTCTTGTCAAATAAATCATTCTCTCTCAAGTGCACAATAAGCTAATAAAATTCCCTATCTCAAAAACTACTGAATCGATTTTGATGAAACTTGCAGTATTCGGTAAGTTAAACAATACTTAGTACAACAAAAAAACAATTACTTAAATCGGACTTGTAGTTCCAGAGATATGCGAACACAAACTAAATCAGTCGATGCCTTCTCCAAGCCGTTGAGGAGTTGTACCTTCCATCATCAGCTCATCCACCTGAGATGATGATTATCAGATGCAAATACTTGAACAGCTTTAGAAAATACATGAAAATGGTACTATGTGCCTATAAAATTTGAAGGTTGCCCTCGATTTCCCTGGGATTCCATCATCAGATCCTGACCTGATGATCATGGGACCAATTGGAAAGTATACCCTTTCAAACAAAACAAAAATTTTCCAAATCGGTCCAGGCGTCTTCGAGAAATCGGGGAACATACATAAAAAAAAAAAAAAAAAAAAAAAAAAAAAAAAGATTCCGACGAATTGAGAACCTCCTCCTTTTTTTGAAGTCGGTTAATTAAAAGAAAAGGTATATTAAAGCATAGTTTTCTACTCAAGCTATTTACGTTACCTAGGAATAAAGGAAAAGTTTTGATGTGAAAACTTCAAATGCATCAGGTTTACTCCGGGTAAAAGTTTAAATAGTTCAGTTCATCATTACTTAGAGTAAACATTACTGTTCCGCTCTGGTTGTTCTTTAAGTATATAAAAGCATTTAAGTATTTTTGAATTAAAGAGCTTAGCTTAGAGAGTTTAGCTCAGATATTGAGTAATCTCAATGCCAGAAGTTTTGAAAAATTACCTATCAGGCCAATCTTTCAAAGAGGTATGAAGCTATTAAGACTAAGGATGTTCCTAAAAAATTCCCCAAGCTATGCTAAAAAGTGTTTTACGTGTGACATTTTAAAGTCACAAATATATAAATCTTACAACAGACTATTACAAGTGTCAAAGATTGTTGGGGATGGATGTTATGGAATCAATCCATTTATACATCCAACAGAGAGCAGTGGTGGCCCAGTGGTATCGGCCTCGACTTACGAGTTGTAGGTCGTGGGTTCGAACCCCGTCAGGCGCATTACTTTGTGTAATTTATTTCAAAACCACTGCTCTCAAAACGGTGAAGGAAAACATCGTGAGGAAACCGGCATGTCCTAGAACCAAAAATTCGAAGACATGTGACATCTACCAATCCGCACTGGGCCCGCGTGGTAGATTACGGCCCACTCCCTCTCACAGAGAGGAGGCCTGTGTCCCAGCAGTGGGAACATTTATAGGCTGATGATGATGATACATCCAACCTGTGTGGTGTTTGTTACATCGGGCAATCACTACCAAATGGATTTTTGGCACTCATATTTATAATATCCATTACCAATTATAGGATTCTTTACATCGCCGGACCCCGAGAGATAATTATTAGCGACCAGAACACAGGCAAACCCGCAGTAATAAGCTCGCTATACAAATAATAATCAACCTAAATATAAACCTCATTCTAAAATAAGGTAATCATGGAAAAACCTTCCGGCCCATCATATTATCTTCGATCACATTATGTTCGGAAATCAACGGTCGATTCGGCCCCCTGGGGGCCTACTCTCTTAATCCGTCAACGAAAATACGGGCCCGGACCAAAACTTTTGAGTGAACTCTACTCCCTATTAGTTACTAAATCAAAAGCTCTGACAACATATCGGGAGTCGGGACACTTCTCCAATCATATTGTCACCAATTTTTAGTTCGTGTCATAACTAATCTTATGTCCGTAAGTGATGAAGAATAAGAAACGCCCGAAACGTGGGCCGAAACTACGGGTTTCGTACTTTGATAGTACTCTTAGTACCCCTGAACTGATAATCTTTTGCCGATCAGAAGTGAGATTGCAAAATAATGCCTTTTCTTCTCGTATGGCTAACGCAGATAGACATTAAATCATTTTTACATCCTTGCTAAGCTCGATCCTTGGCCTATATGCCGATGTCTTCAGAATATAATGATAAATTACCCCGCTTTTGTTATTATCCAGAATATGGCTGCCGACTTTATGGATTTTTGACATTATTCTGTAATCTTTTGTGGATTATCGGCAAAAGCCGGTAAGAAAACAAAAACTAACAAGTGTGCATCATAAATTATTTAGCAAAAATAAAACTTCCGATAAAAATATCGGAAGTTTTATTTTTGCTAAATAATTTATGATGCACACTTGTTAGTTTTTGTTTTCTTACCAGAGATGATTAAGTAGATGAATGACAATTGTTTTTCGTGTTTTTACGATATATTTCAACTAATCGAAGAAAATAAACATAAGGATTTAAATGAGCAAGAAAACAGCAAATAAAAAAAAACAAATACTAAAAACAAAAATGTCAAAAGAAGAAAACGCTTAAATATTCACTGCACAGCTCAAGTACTATTTCAATATCCGTTCGAATAGTATCATTGAACAGTGATGGACGACAAACAATTTACTAGAAACACCTTCTTTACCTTTCACACTTATTTGAACCCTTTCCTGGGGTCTAATACGGCCTAAAAGCGATTAATTTTGTGAATTCCTAGTCAAAACATTTGCAATCATGCAATGTATTCGCAAACTGGTGTAACCACTTTGCGCGGTGGATTCGACAGGTGCAATTTTTTTAAAAGGCCTGTGTAACTCAAGAATAATGTAGGTTTCTGCTGGTGAATTTTCAAATTTCAAAATTCTGTCACCAATTTCAGAGATTACAAAATAACTCACAAACCCACAAACTTAAAAACTTTACCTGAATAATAAATTAGTAGGTATAGATACCTACTGCTTTCCTTTGCTTTTCTGAACCTTTTTCTAGTATCATAAATTTTCAGGCTGTTATAAACGCACAGAGTAATTGTGACGTAAACTTAAACGAAAATTGGAAATACCCGTAGAAATCATAATTTTTGAAACGCGCGATAAGGAATCCTTATCGCGCGTTGCGAAAGGGGGCTAGACGGAAAAAATAAGACGAAAAGTTGTAACGACACTTTTTGCTATAGTAAGCTATTGTAAGCCGTGCGGCGTGCGCATGTTTCTCTGTCTGTCTCTCTCTCTCTCTATAGAAAGCAAGCCAGATATTTTCGTTTCATCTTTCTATTTCGCATTGAACAGTGTGGTGTCGCGACGATTTATTTTTGTTGAGTGTATACTTCGTTCCATCCGGGTGTCCCTGGACACCTCTCAAGATTTTTTGTCTTAAGATTGCATTTAAATCTACGCGATGGATGAATACTATCCATATTAGTAAAAAAATGCAATTATACACTCTAAAATACTAAAGGATAAGGTAAATTTTCTATTAAAAACTCATGAAAACGGGTGGAACCACGTAGAAACCCAGTGAGTCTATAATAGCGCTCTCAGTATTCGTCCCCGACATCGTTTGACTAAAAAGTCATTATTAGCTCTCTGAAACAGACGGCATTCACGAGACTCGACTCGATATTGCATTATCTAGATAGAATGATCGTTTGTGAATGGTAATGAACGAACTGAGTCGTTCAGCCTTTTTTTTGGTGGTAGGTAAAATCATCAAATGAATCCTCCTGCCCTGCTAGTGAAAGAGACTGTCTGTCTAGTAATGACTATAATCTAACGTGTTCCTTCAAATGCCCTTTATGTTCCAGGATGACGGTGACCTGTTTAGACAGTCCCTCGAACCCGACAGAGTCGTTTGGTCTAGCGGTTTAAAGTCTGTGGACTTGATGATGATGAGTCCGTATACCTTACCATCGCGTCCGTGACGACACGGTAACGCTCCGTCTAAGCGGAGCAGACTTCCACCGTATGTTCCACCCTGTCTTCCAGGCACACACAGTGCTGAGACCTGGGCGCTTCCTCTAACCCAGTGATTCCCAAAGTGGTCCAGGTGGACCCCCAGGGGTCCACGGGAGACTTGCTGGGGGTCTACGTAGGCGTGAACAAAAAATGGGGGTCCATAAGATGTTAATGGGGGTCCACGTAAATTTATCTGCTTTTGATAGTAAAGAGCAAAAATGTAAGCATAGTTTTTATAAGGGCCTACCTACATTGTTTTAAGTACCTAACTAAGCAGATAATATTTTAATAAGGCAAGCGACTGTTACTTGTCCAAACTTGCGTATTCGATATTACCTTCGATCATTAAAATCAACTAGATAGACGGTCAAATATTTAATAGCTTTTCCCTCCTCATACCTTGTCGAAAGGAGTTTTAGTGCCGTTACAAACCTCTTAACAAAAAAAGGAGCAAATTAAAAATCACACAGGATTTGCGGTTATTGCTCACTAAAATAAAGCCAAACATTGATCGTTCGCTGACACTCTATCAAATACTTACATCCTTCCTATTAGGTAATTAAAATTATGACCTGAACCTATATTACCTTATTAATTTTTTCTTGTAATTCTATTCTTTTAATTATTGTTATTGTTATAAAATGTACCATTTTTCGTTTTTATTTTACCTATCGGAATATAGGGACAGAACTCAGAAGCGACACAATTTTTATTTTTTGGCGACTTTATGAATGTGGTAGAAATGTAGCAGCAGGGGGTCCACCGAAACCAGTAAAATTTTGAAAGTGGTCCACGAGAAAAATAAGTTTGGGAACTACTGCTCTAACCCAATCCGACAAGGTACCTCCCGAAAAAACCGTGTTCGGTGAGGATTTGCGTCAGGCGAACGGTGAGGATGCCGTGCCGCCTTTCTAGTGCCTGCTCTAAGCCTCTAAGAGGGGTCTTGCTGCCGGCTGCGTTTGATGCATGCTCGGAGCACGATGTCCTGGGTTCGATTCGAATCATAAATATATTAAAGAAGGAGATATGGCGTGGAATTCAAAATGTATAGAAATCCGATGAAGCCACAATTGCCCCTCCATAACGCTAATATTGCGCACACAATTCTGTCAAAACAATACTACGAACAATTGCACACACGCGCCATCGATAACTCAGTCATTTAAATATAAACCTGATTCTTTACACTACAGCGTACTTTTTCCGTATAATTTACTCACACAAACAATCATGATTGTGTGTTGATGCGACACGGGGGGCGGATACGACTCTCCCGCTCAAATACAACGGACGCACCATGCGACATTACGGCTTGGTGAGGTATCGTAATGTCAGTTTTACATTGCTTGTCAAGTCACTCAGTGATAGACTGAGGTGGTTGTAAAAGAGCAATGTATTTAATGCAGGAACAATACAGTCGTAGTAATATAGGAAAACAAGAATAAAGTAGTACAAGTCAATAGCTGAGCGAAACGCTCAACACCAAGTGGTCGCCGACACGCCCCCTTGCCACTTCTCCTGTTTTTAATATTTCTGTGGTGATGTGACATAGAAATAAACGAGTATTTCAGGCACACAATGATCATCTGAGAATGGTAATGAGCAAACTTGTTCTTACTTTCTCAGTACTATCTGTCTGTTTATAGGCAATTAGGCCCTTTTCGGTAGAAAGTAATAATAGGGAATGTGGAAGAAAGTTGGTTAGATGTGTATGGCTGGTTTACAACGGGTAATGGCTAAGCTAATCGTTTTTCTTACAAATGGTACATTTTTATTGGCTATTGAGACCTTCAATGTTTTTCTTCAAATGGTAATGAAACGAGGAGTAGGGGGTAGGGAGAGAAAGGCTAAGGATGTTTGTCAGGTAAAGTGCGTAAAAGACGATGCTGGAATGATTCTGTCGGAAGATGAGAAAATTAAGAATAGGTGGAAGGGTTACTTTGAAAGACTGATGAATGAGGAGAATGACTGGAGTGGTGTGCTTGAAAGTAAACCAGTAAATAAGGGATTAGTAAGACGAATAAGTGTGGATGAAGTGAGGAATGCGGTAAGTGGAATGAAGAATGGTAAGGCATTAGGACCGGACGGAATACCTGTTGATGTGTGGAAAATATTGCGGATGGATGGTTGGACGTGGTTAGCTTTATTCTTCAATAAGCTGATGCTGGAAGAAGCCATACCTGACGAATGGTGTAATAGTTCGCTAGTGCCCATTTTTAAAAACAAAGGTGATGTGCTGGAATGCAATAATTATAGAGGAATAAAGCTAATATCACACAGTATGAAAGTTTGGGAGAAAGTTATTGAAAGGCGACTGAGAGAGGAGAGCGAAATTTCACAGAACCAATTCGGTTTTATGCCTGGTCGGGGTACGACGGATGCCATCTTCGCTATCCGCCAACTGTGCGAGAAATACAGAGGTGCGCATAAAAACTTGCACATGGTGTTCGTCGACCTGGAAAAGGCATACGACCGGGTGCCCCGTGAGGTTCTGTGGTGGGCCCTTAAGGAGAAAAGTGTACCTGGAAAGTATGTACAGTTGATCCGTGCAATGTATAGTCGATGCAGTACCCAAGTCCGGTCTACAGCGGGCACTACCGGCAGCTTCAATGTAGCGGTTGGCTTGCACCAAGGGTCGGCTCTCAGCCCGTACCTCTTCCTGATGATAATGGATGCTCTGACGTCGGACATCCAGGAAGACGCCCCCTGGTGCATGCTGTTTGCCGATGACATTGTGCTGATTGCCGAGAGCGGCCTAGAGGTCCAGAACAGATTGGAGGTGTGGTGGCAAAGACTGGAGAACGTTGGCCTGAAATTGAGCAGAACCAAAACAGAGTATTTGTTTTGCGATTTTGGCGGTCTCTCCAGTCCTGTGCCCATTACTCTTGCAGGAACGCCTATACCAGTCTGTTCCGACTTTCGGTACCTCGGGTCGCTTGGGAGACGGCGATGTAGATCGGGACATAACACACCGGATCAACTCGGGATGGATGAAATGGCGACAGGTCACCGGAACAACTTGCGACCCACGGATGCCCCTCAAGTTAAAGGGGAAAATATACAAATCCGTGATTAGACCTGTCGTATTGTATGGATCGGAATGCTGGGCTGTGAAAAAGATGGATGAGAAACGATTGCATGTAGCGGAGATGAGGATGTTGAGATGGATGTGTGGAGTGACAAGAATGGATAAAGTAAGGAATGAGTTTATAAGGGGAAGTTTGAAAGTGGCGCCTGTTACAGAAAAAATGAAAGGGAATCGTCTATCTTGGTATGGACATGTGATGAGGAGGGATGACACCCATGTGGCTAAGAAAGTGATGAGTATGAATGTTGATGGATGGAGAGGACGAGGAAGGCCAAAGAAAAGATGTCTAAGGAATGATATGAAAGAAAAAGGAGTAAATGATACTGTGATGTCTGATAGGGGAGAATGGCAGAAGAAAACGAGTTGCGCCGACCCCAAATAGAATGGGATAAGGGCAGGAAGAAGAAGAAGAAGGTAATGAAACGAGGATGAGGGTCGGTTTCAAGCTTAGTAAACAAGCGGATCTTGGTACTGGAACGTAAAGAAAATCTCGACACCAATGTTTATAAAGTCAATTCATCTTCATAAAAGTAATAGTTACAACAAAAATCGAATCACGTATCATCCATAATTTACTTCTTACCAAACCAAACCCGCTATTAAAAACCAAACCCGCTATTAAAAACTGATTACCACAATCTCTCGCGAATTCTAATTGATCGAATTGATTTGCATACAATGCTTGCGATGTTCTACAAACAAATGGGGTACTGAGTCACCAACGCGACATGTAATCATCCTTTATTTGTTACGTGCGAAAGTCTCATTGTTCCTATTTCTACGTACCTACCTATGTGGAACGGGTGTCGTAATAGGAGTGAGTAACAAGCAAAATATCATATCTGTTCCAAAAAAAATCGCAGTTGTAAATACCTGTTACAAAATAACAGTCTGTTATTTTCATACTATGCGGGAACAATTCACAGCTTTTACGAAGAAAACACACAAGTACTTCCAACTGGAAACTACTTTTTCTTATAAAAGTGTTGAACTAACGCGAGAAAAGAAAAAGAGAGCTTGTGACGACAGTCACCAACAGGGCGTCTCAGTGCAACAGTAACAGCTTTTATTCTAACAATAGGTAAATGTCATAAAATATTTAGACAAAAACTTATTTACTTACGGAACAGGAGCTGTTCCTTCAGTTCATTTGTCACAGTTACAGACTGCTGATCTAAAATACCTGTTTTATTTAACAGCTACGATAAAAACGCCTCACTCACTCATGATGTCGTAATCGAATTACTGTGTAGCCGAGGAAATTGTGAAAGATTGACTCTTACGAGACTTGATGGTGCGCATTTCACTTTCTTTCATCCGTGTATGGTGTGTCTTGAAGAAATTGAGAAAAAACATGTAAGTCTGAGTGCGTTTTCTTTTTGGATAAGGCCCTGTCAAAAGTCATTGGCTTAAGTGACTCCTAAAGCGGTATTAATGAGAATTATTCGTGCTTTTCCTGCGTTTCGGTTCAGTCACTTTGATGTATGGCAGCCTAAAAAGGAAACATTATTCCTTATAACAGATATAGGTACAAAGACAAGGATTTTTTGACATCTAGCTTAATTAAATCAAACGTCGATATTTTCTTTATGTCAATAAATTAAACTCGTCAGTCAAGTGGTCGTAACGTACGTACGTTGGTCCCGGTTGTCAATTGTCGATCTTTGACAGTCGTTACTATTAGTCAGGAGCTCTTAAGTCTGACAACCAGTCTTACCATGGGGTATCGTATTGCTCCATGAAGAATACTGATAGTCAGCTGCATCTGGTTCGACTGAAAGCCGACCCTAATATAAGTTAGGGAAAAAGCTAGGCAGATGAGTCGAGTGCTTGCAAACGCTACTGCGGACCTTTAATTTCCAGACCATTTCAAAAATAAAAGAACAATACAATTACAACACAAAATTTCTATTTTTCCAACCAACAAAACAAAATATTATTTATCAACCCTAAACGTCGAACCCTCTTCTATATTTCTTTCCAAATATAGTTCGCCGTGGCACCATTCAACCCGTCCGATTTTTTACGAGCGCGTATCGGAAGCCTGGCTATCGGTTAAAGGGTTATATTACAAAAGTGCAGAAGTATCTACATGACCCCGGGAAAACTGATAAAGCCGGGGTCTCTTTGAAACTTCAGAACGCGTAAGTTGTGACGTCAAAATGGATGGATACGTGAATACACAAAGAAGAATGACACCTCTACGTCTAGCTGTTATCCAATTCAATAATGTGTGTACTATACTAAAATGTTTGTTTTTTTCGCAGGGAAAAATTTCAAAATACCGCAGCATTTTGTAATATAGCAAGCGAGAAAAAAATATTAATCAAAACTATTGGCCTACTAAGCGAAAAAGGCATATTTAAATAAGAGACGTTGAAGTCTTTCTCCTTTGCCGAGGAGTTTCTGTCGCCACTTCTTCGCAGCCAAAACCTTAGAAAGAGTGAAGTGTCAAAAGACAGAAGTATTGACTCAAATCAAATCAAAGCGTTTATTTCAATTAGGCCATTACAGGCACTTTTGAATTGTCAAAAGACAAAATAAAACAAACTAGTACAAAAATAGTTATGGTGCTACAGTCCCAGTTACTACACAAAACTAGTACAAAAATAGTTATGGTGCTACAGTCCCAGTTACAAGACATAAAAACTGTGAAAGTACCGTAGGTGCTCATTCCAAAGCGTAGATCTCTATGGAGAAGAATGAGCAAGAAACTCCATGGACACTCTTTTTCAATCGCCAAAATTATTACAGAACTTTTACTGTCTGACTGACTGACTGTCTATCTGACTGTCTCTTGTTGTCTATTCTGCGTGTGGATACAGTAGCATCCTTTCTTGTAATACATATACTACGGAGTTACATGGACACTGGACAGTTCTATTCAACATTCCCGTTCCCTGCAAGGAACATTTCCTCTGACTTTGTTGCTTAGCCTTGCAGGAGTACAAAACCGTCTACACAACCGCACGAAGACAGATAAGCCGGGCCGGAAGCCGGCCCTCCCCGGGCCGTGTCGGCAGCGGGACACGATACAAGGATTGTTCATACTGCACGTGCTATAAATATCTTGGTTAGGACATTTTGTTGGAAGATGGTAGTTCTGTATGATTTAGCTGTTAGTTTTTTTGTGGTAAACAGCAATAAAAGAACGGGTAAACATTTCAGTATGATCTTCAGTGGATACTGATGTTACTGAAAAGTTTATTGAACTAAGCAATTTCTGGTAAGAATTCATTTTTGCCATTGTTCTTTTTCGAGACTGGATAAAATGTACTGAACAAAAGATTTTTTTTTTGCTCGTTGTACTGAAGGTTTTTATTTCAGACAAATAGGTACATACAAATTTATTAAACCACATAAAAATACTAAATAAAACTAAACTATTAAAGAGCATCGAAAAATTATCTAATGATATAATTATAACAAAATATTCTGTTTTTCTTTTTAATATAAAAAAACATATTTTTGAAACAGACTTGTTCTTCAGAAATAAAGATTAAAGAAACACATTTCATTCTTTTCAAAACAGACAAAGAATGTTCACCAAATATCTAACGAACTCAATAAGAATTCATCATTATTCTTCAAGAATCCTGCCTCCAAAAATGACCATACAATAGGTACATAGAACCAAAACATGAAACGATAACCCATTTCTCCAAGGAACCCCACACGTAAACCAAGGCAACAACATAAAAGTATAAAAATGTAACTGTTACTTTATAAAGCGGTACCGGAAGATCCTGCCAATAAATAGTTATGGACGTTGTTCCGTAACTGACAGGACCCGTGTCACACGTGTTTTAGATACAATGGCTTTTGTAAGAGGTAAGTTTATAGGAAAGGATATTGTTGCTGTCTATGGAGTGTAATGGAAAGAAGAATTGCATGAGTGAGTTTAGTGGTAATATGTGTTCTGGTTCTAGATTCCCCGATATAGCTCATAAATAAGCAAGTTGAAGTGGCAATGGGCAGGCCACATCGCTCGTAGAACTGACAACCGATGGGGAAGAAAAGTTCTCGAGTGGCGACCACGGACTGGAAGACGCAGCGTAGGCAGGCCTCCCACTAGGTGGACCGACGACATCGTGAGGGTCGCGGGCAACCGATGGATGCAAGTGGCGAATTGTCGTTCGGCGTGGCAGTCTAAGGGGGAGGCCTATGTTCAGCAGTGGACGTCTTCCGGCTGATGATGATGATGATAATGATGTGTTCTGGCTTCACGGGACTGTCTTATAGGTTATAGGGTAACCGTGACCCCGGAACATCACGACGACACTATTGAAGGATCACCGTAGATTTTAGTCAGTACAAGTCTGACAGTCCCGCCCGGGTGGGAGGACTCATTTAACAATATCAAGTTGTTCCTTCCTGTTTAGACAGTTCGGACGTTCTAAAGTACCACAACTCTTTTTTTGGGGTCTGCTGGGGTGCAAAAATCGTCAAACGAATCCTTCCATCCAGAGTGGAGTGAAAGGGACTGTCAGTCTTATCTGACATAAATATCAAGCTGTCCCTTCAGTTGCTCCTTGCGTTTGAGAGCTGCGATACCCTTCAAAGAAGGCCCGGTCCATTCTTTCTACCCTCGGGGTAAAAAACGGGAGGCCTTATCATGAGTTTTCAGTTATTATGACGTAAAGTAAACTGGAACTTTGACATTTTCAAGTGTATCAATGAAAAATTAATAGATTTAAAAAATCTAAAAACCCACGTTTTTAAATGTCCTAAAAAGAAGAAAATAACCCTACGGGGCTGAGAGAGGGGCCACTCAAAACGTGGGGGCGTATATTATATAAGGGATTATTTATGGGATATATTTACATGACGTGAGATCGTAGGTGTAACTTGCAAAGATACGCCCCCACGTTTTGAGTGGCCCCTCTCTCAGCCCCGTAGGGTTATTTTCTTCTTTTTAGGACATTTAAAAACGTGGGTTTTTAGATTTTTTAAATCTATTAATTATTTTATTATTTTTATCATTGTTCATCGGGTTTGAAGCTACCCAGAAAATTTCAGCCTGCTAGCTTATCGGGAAGTGCCTCAAAGCCTGTCCGCCATCTTGGACGTCCGCCATATTTGATTAATAGCCTAGCGTAGCATAAGCCACATGACTATTTTTTTCGTATTCCTGACAGCAAACCCTTTCATTTGATACCCATATCACGGGGGTGGATTTCAAACAGCCAGTCCACTATCTTGGACGTCCGCCATATTGGATTTAAGTCACGTGACTATTTTTTTCGTACTCCTGATAGCAAACCCTTTCATTTGATATCCATATCACAGGGGTGCATTTCAAATAGCCTGTCTGCCATCTTGGACGTCCACCATCTTGGACGTCCGCCATATTGGATTTAAATCACGTGACTATTTTTTTCGTACACCTGATAGCAAACCCTTTCATTTGATATCCATATCACGGGGGTGGATTTCAAACAGCCAGTCCACCATCTTGGACGTCCGCCATATTGGATTTAAGTCCCGTGACTATTTTTTTCGTATTCCTGACAGCAAACCCTTTCATTTGATACCCATATCATGGGAGTGGGTTTCAAACAGCCAGTCCGCCATCTTGGGGAGGCCGCCATATTGGATTTGTTATGACGTTTCTTAGCTAGTCATGTATTGTCATCAGAACTCAAAGCGTGTACAAAATTTCAGCCTGCTAGCTTATCGGGAAGTGCCTCAAAATTGAGTTGCAAAAGTCCAACCGGAACGACAAACAAACAAACAAATAAACAAACAAACAAACAAGAAAAGTGAGTGTATAAAAACGTGGGAAAAAAAATAGTTCCTTCTTCGCACACCAGACGCGCTGTTCCATTTTTCCATAGGTACAAGAAACGCTGTAAATACTGGAAAGACGCTGTAAAGTAAAATAATGAAAACTCGTGATAAGGACTCCGGTAACGATAGTAGTAGGTACGCAAAATCCTGATTCTAACTTTAAGGAAATAAGTTGACGTTCTCATTTATTTTTATGTCATCTTTTATCTTGAGACGAGCACAGGAACACTCACGATACAGCCTAAACAGTTTCAAGATACGAACGCAGGCATTCGAATCGGGAAACTCGTTTAGTAAATCTTAGTTTAAAGTGCGTACAGGGTAACCAACTATTCAGATTTGTCCGGATATATCAGATTTCATGCTGAGTCATTTCTTTAGCAAAAGGTTTTTTTGAGAAGAAAAAAAAAGTTGAAGAGCTAACAAAATAAAGAGTTTAAAAGACACTTGTTTTCGGAATCGTCTGGGCCTTTGTCAGGACATTTTCTTTGAAATGGTAACCCTAAAACCGTACTGAGTCTTGTATCTCAGTACGGTTTTAGGGTTAGTTGGGGAACAGTGTATAAGACGGGGACACGAGGTATGATGGGAAATCACACACATAAGGCAAACTTAACACAAAACTAACGTAGCACAAGCGCCAACAGGACGCCATTTCCGTCTGGCCGCTTGCAAATGACGTCCTGATAGCGCTTGCTCTACGTTAGTGTTGTGTTAAGTATGCCTAAAGAGTGTATGTCCCCAATCCCATTATACCTCGCGATTATTAACGTCCCCGTCTTATACACTGCTCCCCTACCTATAGGTACTAGCTGTGGAAAAGATAACAGAAAACGTCTTTATTTAGGCGTCGCGCGTCGCAACTTCTTATTCTTAGTGACTGTTTAGGATCTAATTTTCTAACGCTATCTGGCTTATTGCCAGAACAAGTTGTAGTTACAAGCACGTTTAGTTTCAAGTTATCAGAATACAAAGAGATAATATTACGAATTGTATCTGTTTTCACGATGGCATTTTTTGCTCAATCATATCCAGAGCCACCCGCGGTGGTGGACGCCCATGGCGACGGACGTCGCAAGACGATCTCCGGCCACCGTAGGCGCGGGCATGCGGGCGGCGAGTAAAGGGCAACTCGCTGCCCGACCATGGATCATGCCCGGGTCGACGGCGCGTTGTGTTCCACGCGCGCCTCAAAGAGCGTCAGCATAATGACGGGGCCCCCTCTCTAGAGGGCCAAAGCCTGCCGGGGTCGCAGGACTTATCTCATTACCGTGACCCCGAAACATAAAGGGCTATTGAAGGACACTGTGGATTTTAGTCAGTACAAGTCTGACAGTCTCTCCCGCCCTGCCCGGGGTGGGAGGACTCATTTGATGATTTTACCACGCTAAAAAAAAACATATCCAGTTAAGTAAGTAGGTATATCTCAGTATAAAAAAGTCAGAGAAAAGATTTATTCATCCCCTGTAAACTTTTCCTACCAATGCACAAACCCTAAACGGAAATCCAATCAAAAAGAATCGTCGATTTCTTCAGAACAAAACCATGTATGGGCGTAGTAGGGATTCTATTTGAAAGATAGGCTCATTCGGGTCAAATAAATAGGCAATTGGTACAAAATGTACCGAATACCTTACTTTGGGTCGTAAGACTTTATAAACCGGTTAGCGTAACTCTGGAACGTAAAGGGCAATTGGTGGAACACGAATAATACTAATATAGACGAAATGAATGCCAATCAATTCTATGAACATTTCTTTTCAATAGTTCACAGTGAATTTAATAAACATTTTGAAAAGAAAATTAAGAATATATGCCCAAAATTTATATTTAGTGACTGGGCAACTAGAGGTATTAGGAAAAGTAGGGAAAGACTTTTTGAACTTTATGGTCTTAAGCCTTACATTAATACTGTAACTTTTAGCAAGCATGTCGCTACCTATTCCAAAATTTTCAGAAATACTTGCAAGGCTGCTAAAGCCATGCACATTAGTAACAAGATAAAAACAGCTGAAAATAAAATAAAGACAGTTTGGAAAGTCATAAATAGCGAGACTGGCAGAAAAACAATGCGTACCAATAACTATACGTTGGATACAGATTGTGGTTCTATAAGCTCTAATCTGGAAGTAGCTCAAGAATTTGTAAATTTCTTTACAGATATACCGTTTAAGACTACGGAGGCTTTAAATTCCTCACCCGATAAATCAATTGCTTTTTTAAAGGCGAACGTATCTGGCTGCCCGGCTGATTTTAAATTTAAACACATAAGCCCGTTGACAGTTATCAAAGCATTCCGGCAAATCAAAATTAAACAGACAGAAGATTAAGTTTGTACATCCATAGTGGAGACGGTAGCACCTTACCTAGCTTTAATTTTTAATATGTGTGTAGATCAAGGAGTTTTTCCTGATTTGATGAAGTTCAGTAAAGTTGTGCCTCTTTTTAAATCTGGGGACTCTAAAGATACTAACAATTATAGACCACTATCCGTGTTGCCAGTCTTTAGCAAGGTATTTGAAAAAGTAATGCTAAATCAGATGCTTAATCACTTTAACACCAACAGAATCTTACACGATCAGCAGTATGGTTTCACCAAGGGACGTTGTACAACTGACGCCGGTGTCACCTTATTAAAGCACATATTTACTGCTTGGGAAGAGGCCCAAGACGCGATAGGAATATTTTGTGACCTCTCCAAAGCATTTGATTGCGTAAACCATGATACATTACTTTTGAAACTAGAGCATTACGGACTAGGTAAACTTGCACTTAGTTTAGTAAAGTCATATTTGTGCAATAGGCAACAGCAAGTTCAAATAAACGACGTAAATTCACAGAGTTCAATTGTCAAAATCGGGGTTCCGCAAGGCTCAATATTGGGTCCTTTCCTCTTTTTGGTATATATTAATGACCTACCCTATCTATTGGATAACCAACCTAACAAAATGGTGTTATTTGCGGATGATACTTCCTTAATTTTTAAGATTAATAGACGGGCTCAAAATCTAGATGACCTAAATAAAACCTTATGTCAGGTCCACAACTGGTTTACTGCAAATAACTTGGTATTGAATGAAAAAAAGACTAAATGTATACGATTCGCTCTTCCAAATGTGAAAAGTACTAATAATGTCATAGTATTGAATAATGAGACACTAGAATTCGTCGATAAAACAGTTTTCTTGGGGATTACGCTTGACTCAAGGTTACAATGGGGTCCTCATTTAACATCTCTAGCAGGGCGCTTAAGCTCAGCAGCATATGCCGTCAGAAAGATTCGTCAGTATACTGACGTAGATACTGCGAGACTTGTGTATTTTAGTTACTTTCACAGTATAATGTCATATGGAATTTTATTGTGGGGACGGGCTGCAGACATTGAGTCTATTTTTATTCTGCAAAAGAGAGCCATCCGAGCTATATACAAACTCCGGAGACGCGACTCTCTAAGAGAACTGTTTAAGGATATTAACATCATGACGGTAGCTTGTCAATATATCTATGAAAACATAATGTACGTTAGAAAGAATCTGCATCTTTTTGGTAAAAGAGGTGACAGACACAATTATAATACTAGAAGTAGGGACCAATTAGTTCAGCCGGGCTTCAGACTCGCTAAAGTAGACTCATCTTTTATGGGGTACTGTTTAAAATGCTATAATAAAATTCCACAAAGTATTCTTGAACTAAACGAGACAAAATTTAAATCATGCATTAAACGCACACTATGTAAGCGGGCATATTACAAATTGGGCGATTATATCGCTGATAATAATGCTTGGCTCCATGCTGGTCCTGCCCCATAGGACAGTGATGTATGCATTGATAGCTTATTTAATAGGTACTATTTTCGGGCCACATAGCACGCAGAACTGATGGCCGATGGGGCCGTAAGGTTCTCGAATGGAGACCACGCACCGGCAAGCGCAGCGTAGGACGTCCACCCACTAGGTGGGCAGACGATCTTATGAAGGCCACAGGATCACGCTGGATGCAGGCCGCTTACAACCGGTCCTATTGGAAGTCTAAAGGGGAGGCCTATGTTCAGCAGTGGACGTCTTACGGCTGATATGATGATGATGATGATGATGATTTTCGGAGCTGCAGAAGATTGTAAAACTTTAATTGCATTGTATAAATTCATATTTCTTTGAATTATATAGCTGCATATATTGTGTGAGTTCTATGTGCACAAAGCTATTCACCAGATACCTACGTTTAATTATTATTATTTTTTGACATGAATTTGCTCTGGCAGTTGGGAGTATGTCATGCTCACTCAAATGTCTCGCTGATGGTGGCGCGTGTGTCGGATCATTTAGTTCCCTTCAAAATGGTTGAGCTGAATGGTGCTGATATCATGCGTCATGTTCGTGAACGGGCGCTGTCAGTTGAGATTGGTCATCTCTTGGCTGCCATGGTTTATTTTAATTATCAATAATTTTGTTTCTGAATTGTCTTTTTTATATTTCCTATGGACACTTTTTAGTTGCTACATCGTTCTCACATAATGTACCATCTCAAGTTGAATGATGTAACAAAGGTTCTGTAATCATTTTGGCGATTGAAAAAGAGTGTCCATGGAGTTTCTTGCCCTTTCTTCTCCATGAGATCTACGCTTTGGAATGGGCACCTACAGTACTTTCACAGTTTTTATGTCTTGTGACTGGGACTGTAGCACCGTAACTATTTTTAAACTATTTTTATTTTACTTTTGACAATTCAAAAGTGCCTGTAACTGGCTTATTTGAAATAAATTATTTGATTTGATTTGATTTGACACGCACTGTGGATTTTATTCAGTATGAGACCGGTAGTCCCTCTCCATCCAGGTCAGGAGGACTCATTTGACGATTTTATCAACTTAAAAAAAAAAAACCCTTTTTGTACCGACACCGACCACTACTACTAAAGGGGGTTACCTTAGGGGGTTACTTTTCTCTGATGCTGAGTAAAAGAATTGGGACAACTAATGAAAAATTCGAAACAAAATTAGTTATGGTTTTTTTAAGTACATTTTTAAAGATTACTTTCTTAAATTAATAAATGTAATAGCAGCTGTTGCTATATTGTAGCAATAGAATTAAGTATTGCAATAAGTTATTTGTCTCAAATACAGAAAAGCTGAAAGAAAACTTTAATCTTCAAAAATGTCTCATATTTCGTCGAAATTGCGTTTTCGGGCCAGCAAATATAATATCTTATAGTGCAAGCAACGTTTCAAATAAAAAGCATCTCCTGAAAACGACCTAAATAGAGTTTTAAAAGTCCAAACTTTGCCAAGTACTGAAAACAAAAATGCTTTGCCAAAAACTAGGGGAAATGGACATTGTGGTTGATAGGAATATAGTTTATTTTTCGTTAAAACTAGTGCATTTTTCTAAAAGAGACTGATGTGCAGTGTTCTAATTTATAGTATCCCGACGAGAGAGACTGTCAAATTCGTACTGACAAAATCCACGGTGATCCTTTAATAGCCCTTTACGTTCCATGGTCACGGTTTTCTGATGAGACCCACGACCCCAGCAGGATCTGGCCCTCTAAGGGCCGTAGCTAGGGTTGAATTTAAGGTAACTATGGTTAAAGATACATTTTTTAGTATGGGTTAATCATCAAATGAGTCAACAATTAGTAACGTAAGCTATAACTCAAGGTAGAGGGCGTTGGTATTCTAAATTAGGGCATTGCCCCACGATGCCCCCCCTAGCTACGGCCCTGGACCCAGTACGATACTGTAATAATTATGTATTTCCAGTATTTCTTAGTAGATTTTTCCTTAAATCTATTTAATTTCTTTGGAGTGCAATTACAATTATTAATTAACCTACAAGTATGTCTGGTGGCAAGTAGTTCAGAAATTAAAAACCGGCCAAGTGCGAGTTGGACTCGCCCATGAAGGGTTCCGTAGCAGCAAGCATAGATTAGAGATATAATTATACTGAGATTAGTAAGTAATATACACAAACAATAAAAATAACTTTGTTTTTCATAGTATTTGTATGAATGGCAAAGTTATATTTGCGGTTTTTGAAAATGTACTATATCTCAAAAACTGCTAACTGTATCTCATCCAAACCAATTTTCGTTGGTAGTTTTGGTTGAGGTCTACATTATATATTTTTTTTAGTTTTATCATTTTCTTATTTTAGAAGTTACGGGGGGGGGGACACACTTTTTACCACTTTGGAAGTGTCTCTCGTGCAAACTGTTCAGTTTAGAAAAAAATTATGTTAGTAACCTCAATATCATTTTTAAAGACCTATTCATAGATACCCCACACGTATGGGTTTGGTGAAAAAATTTTTTTTGAGTTTCAATTCTAAGTATGGGGGGCACCCCCAGAATTTGTTTTGTTTTGATTTTTGTGTGAAAATCCTAATGCGGTTCACATAATACATCTTTCTACCAAGTTTCAACAGGATAGCTCTTATACTTTCGACAAAAAGTGGCTGTGACATACACGGACAGACAGACAGACAGACATGACGAATCTATAAGGGTTCCGTTTTTGCCATTTGGCTACGGAACCCTAAAAAGTAGCAACAAAATTTTTTTTTTGATCTTAGTTAGTACATAGTACATAACCTTCAACTACCAGTAATATAATTATGTAACTAACTTGAACAATAGCACAGACATTCACACGATTACAATCAGCTGGTAACAACATTCATTGCTAACTTTTTCTTAGAATTCAACTTAACTTGCATATCTTAAGAGTTATTTACGTCAGCGTAACTGAATAAACATGTAATTAGCTACTTTAATCTGGATTTTGGAAGAGATTGTAATTTAATGTTTGAAATTGAATTATCTCGCATCAAGCAAGTGAAACTTTCATCTTTTTAGTTGAATGTGTCGAGCTAAATTTTTTTTTATTCTCAAATAGAGGATTTTTAGCTTATGCCATAAAATCGTGCTTGTTCTCTTCGAGTAATTACGCCAGTGTTTTTTTTTCTATTTAATAGAGGGCAATGGAAGGAGTAGAGACAGAGCAGTGGGCTAAATTAGAAAAAAACCTGAGAGGTGTCAAGGGACACCCGGATGGAACGAAGTTACTGTATACACTCAACAAAAATAATCGTCGCGACACCACACTGTTCAATGCGAAATAGAAAGACGAAACGAAAATAACTGGCTTGCTTTCTATAACAGAGAGAGAGAGACAGACAGAGAAACATGCGCACGCCGCACGGCTTACAATAGCTTACTATAGCAAAAGGTGTCGTTACAACTTTTCGACACAAATCGCTGTGCTGCTACTGAGAATCCCTTTGCTTTCTCTATACATAGCTAGGACTGGGGATTAAAAAATGCCAGATAATTTCGAAAAAAGACTTTCAGACTCCAATAATATATCTTACACAAAATGTGTAAATTACCCATTGTACAAGCAGTCATAAGTAAATGAACTACATAGGAAAATCCGTGTCCCCAAAACTCTTATTTCTTTTTAACTGCAATATAAACAGTTCAGATTAAAGTTATCAGACTAAAGTAGATCCTCTACAGTCTTCTTAAACTTACTGAAACGTCGGAAGTGAACCAAAGATAGTTTGCAGGCAGCTACAATGTACTGATATGTAGTCGCATGTCACTGGAACATTTACCACTATCAGCCGGATAAACAAACCTCGGAATGAGTGCAGCGAACGTACCTGGAAAGATAACAAACTCATTAGCAAACGTATCTACGAGAATGAGGTTAACTTTACTTAAGGAATTGTAGAAAAGAACATACCAACAATACATATACACAAACATTTTTAACACTTGGGAACTCATGCTTTAATTTGTAACACAAATACTCGCTATGTCCGTTGGACCCAGGTGTAATGTTACAATATTTTTACAAAACTGCTCAATGAAAGTATTTTTTACTATCTTTCTTGTCACCAGAGAGACTACCTGCTTTCTGAATAGTCTGATTAATACCATCGGATCTCAGGGGAACCCTAAAATCACTATCCAATCGCATGGCCAAATTAGAGTATAATTTTCCCACTGCTGGGTTATATTATTATGCAACTTCTGCATTGCAGAGATTAACAAAAATAATATAAATATTGGCATATTAAGCTACCTATAAAAGTCGCGTCGTGTTCCACGCGCGCCTCTAACAGCTGTCAGCAATCTGACGAGGCCCCCCTTAGAGGGCCAAAGCCTGCCGGGGTCGCGGGACTATCTCATCAGGTAACCGTGACACCGGTACGTAAAGGGCTATTGAAGGACACTGTGGATTTTAGTCAGTACGAGTCCGATATTCCTCCCTCCCGTCCCGCCTTGGATGAGCGGACACATTATTTGATGATTTTACCACGTAAAAAAGCTAGGTAGGTACCTTAAAAATGACTGTACAAAGAAACCTGAACAATCGGTAAATTTAAAGAACTAACAATATTAATTAAAACAAGGCAATTTATTCTTTTTAGTATAAATTAAAGGTATTAAATCCAATCCCGTCCTAACACACTCAAGCCCAAACAATACATCAGCTAAGTCAACAGGGACAGTGAATCAATTAACCACACATAACAGGATTACCTCTAGAAGTAGGTGAGCCTACGATTTATATCTAGGACTAAACGGACGAATAAAACATAGGGACTTATTACAACGAACACGAGTAATTAAGTCCGGTCCCAGGGTCCAGAGTAGATGAGCAAAGTGATGTAATACGTACTACCTGACCTGCGCTCAGCTCGAAAGTGAAATAGACTGAAGTAACTGTGTGTTTGAAAAAAAATACCATACTAATGCCTATAGTTGGTGCCAGTTAAGATGTCAATAGCGGACATTGAACTTTACCTAAAAAGTCCTCGTATAATGACATAAGATCAGAATTAGCATTTTTCTGTGATATGATAGTGTTTACCTTGTGAGTCTTAAAGATAAAAATAATATAAAATCTTAGGTATAGGTGAAATATTTTTACCATTTTGATGTCTTATTAATACTTAGATACTTATATCCTTACAATATACTTACTAATTTATTCGGTATTTTATAAACATGCTAATTCTGATCTTATGTCATTATACGAGGACTTATAAGGTAGGGGTCAATGTCCGCTATTGACATCTTAACTGGTACCAACTATAGCCTTTACCCAACTATGTTGACATCGGCTTCCAGTCAAGATGAATATCAGTATTTTAGTTGGAGCGACTGCCTATCTGACCTCCATAATCCAGTAACTGGGAGATACGAACCCCTTGCTAAGACTGGTTGTCAGATTTTCGAGGTTCTGACTAATAGTAATGAATGACAGCCGGGACCAACAGCTTTCCGAAACTCGGAGGAAACTCGCTACTTTTGATGGTCACCCATCCACAAACCAATCTCGGCAAGCGTGGCTAACCTTGAAGATTGACCTGTGTGGCTCTTATTATTTGGTGGATGAGATAAAAAATATCAATTAAGAGAGAGAGAAAGAAATGGAAATAGAGATTTCTACAGGTTCCACAAATATGTTTTGCAGTTGAGAGCACACAGTAAGTACTTCTTATACATACACACACTCATATGAAGTCTTTAGAACAATGGAGTTTAAGATTGAACGAATTGGAACAATAGTTATTCAGAACTACACAAGTATGTACGTGAAATGTTGTAAACAAGGAACCACTGAGATGGTGTTTAGTCTAAATGAGACTAAACAAAGAATTTACTGAATTGGCGTTACTTATTTTTTTGAAATGATTGGAGCAATCTGAATAAGTATGGCAAACAAGACAAGTAGCTTGGATTCAGCAGTTTACGAAATAAGGTTATCAAACAAAAAACCGGCCAAATGCGAGTTGGACTCGCCCATGAAGGGTTCCGTAGTAGCAAGCATAGATTAGGGATATAATTATATTGAGATTAGTAAGTAATAAACACAAACAATAAAAATAACTTTGTTTTTCTCATAGTGTTTGTATGAATGGCAAAGTTATATTTGCGGTTTTTGAAAATGTACTATATCTCAAAAACTGCTAACTGTATCTCATCCAAACCAATTTTCGTTGGAAGTTTTTGTTGAGGTCTACATTATATATTTTTTTTTAGTTTTATCACTCTCTCATTTTAGAAGTTACCGGGGACACACACACACACACACACATTTTACCACTTTGGAAGTGTCTCTCGTGCAAACTGTTCAGTTTAGAAAAAAATTATATTAGTAACCTCAATATAATTTTTAAGTATGGGGGGCACCCCCAAAATTTGTATTGTTTTTATTTTTGTGTAAAAATCCTAATGCGGTTCACATAATACATCTACCTACCAAGTTTCAACAGGATAGCTCTTATACTTTCGACAAAAAGTGGCTTTGACATAGGACGGACAGACAGACACACAGACAGACATGACGAATCTATAAGGGTTCCGTTTTTGCCATTTGGCTACGGAACCCTTAAAAGATGATGACTTAAAAGAAATAGCTAATCCCGAAGAAATATGCAGGAGTGCGTATTCTTACGTTGCTTCAAAGTATCTCTCTTTGCACGGAAAACACGCGTAATTACTTGATCACCACGCGCCCCGCTGCGATGCGGGGCAGTGTGCCAATCGCCTAACTTAGAAAATCTTGAACACGATTTACTAACAAACCTTTTGAAATATTCCAAAGATCTGACTCATTTAACGATAAATCAAGGACCCAAAATTTCAAATAATAACAATTCTGCTCAATAACTCAGTCCTGGCAGTAACAACTGAAGTAGCGAACGTCAGGGTACCTCGACCAAAGCCACAGGCCGAGAACTATCTAAATTAACATTAATTGATATAGTGTCCGGCCTTTATTTATGGAGAACAATAAATTGGCGTCAATGGACATCGCAGTGATTTTCTCCAGGACTAAAACTTGACCTCTTGTTGGTCACTTAATTCTTGTTTATTGTTTCAGTATTTTTATTGCTGGTAATTTTGCTGTTAGGGCTTGGTTGGAAGTAGGAATTATAGTTGTGGAATAGACAGCTGAGTTGCCAAAGGCTTTAGCAGTATTAGCCCTTTTTTGTAATGGCGTTCTGCCTAAGAGATTTTTCGAGTGAGTCATCTTTGTACAATTCATTCCATTTCTATTGCTAATCTGTTTCAAGATAAGCACCTTGTGATATGAGATTTTTATCAAATTGCATATACCTAAGATTTAATAGGTGCAGGTTAGTACCTATATCCAAAATATTTTCCCAGCCGAGTCGCCTACTAAGCCCAGGATACGATAGAAATACTATTGCATTTTTAAATCGGACGGGCGTCTTCGCCGCCTAGAAGTCTATTCGAGACTGGCTGGAGAGAAAGCTACACAAACAGCAGAGTGTAACGCTATGGGTTAGATCTTTGCCCAGCAGTGGGACAAAACAGGTTAAAAAATTATGTATGTGGCAAAAATAAAACGGCCTGCTTGATGGAAAGCGGTCACCGACCTTACCCTTTGGGCGTCTGTAACGCCAGACGTATCGCCTGTGCGCCTGCCTTGCTGCATTACCGGAACTACCATAAGCTGTGCCTAATCTCAGTATTTTAAGAATCAGTTGTTTCTCACAATAAATTAGTATATATTCATTGCCTACGATAGTCTTAACTCCTATTATGTAATCTAAAATCACTTGTAATCACAATCACATTTACTTTGGCATGTATTCTTGGTTATCTCACAGCATAAAATTGTTTCTGATCTTTCCTTGTATTCTTTTTCTTGTTATTTTTGCATGTAGTGTTTACCGCTTAATATTGTACATCTAGTATTGATGTAATAATTGTTGGTAAACCAATAAAATAAATAAATAAATCTCCTAGTGCATTTTGTTACTGGGCCCTGGTTTACCCAATTGTTGTCCTGATCTGGCCATTATGAGCCCCCCAGAGTTCAGGGTCTGCGTCCTGTGCCTGACCACCGTTGGCACACCCATATTTTTGACACTGTCTTTCTGACTCTAAGAAAAGAATTGGCTACTTGACGCCGACCACAGGCATTTTGTACCACACTTTACAGTATTTGAGTATCTTATCTTACACTGTAAAGAACTAAATAGGCTCGGCTCTCCACAAAATGTGTTGCCCACAGTAAACCGTACTATTTTCAAGGAATAAACTAACACATCTAAAGTACCTGACCTAGTATTTTCTTGCACGTTCTTTATTTAAATGATGATCACCTCCATTTAGTCCGTTGGGTTCTCAGACTGTTACCGTTCAGTTTTCCGATGGAATTGCGAGAAAATAAACAGCTGGCAATTCTTTTTTCTAGTCTAGTAGCTGTGAAACCTTAGCACTGCTGTAGGTAATATAGATCTTTTTATTACATAAGCTACGTCTGCGACATGTCTACACGTTTATATAGGTACTACTGGGGATCTAAAATGGGAACTTTAGCAGCGTCGCTAATAGGTATCAATGTTGCTGAAATTTTTTTGTATTAATTTTATTACCTACTCTATTGTTTGAGCAATAGAAAAAAATCCATTTTACGAATTTTATCACAAAAAAATTAATGGCATTGTGATTGGTAAAGAATATGAATAATAAATAATTTAAGCAACGATGCTAAAGTGGCTACTTTCGTCCCGCGCGCTGCGAATTCTCAACTCTATTTGATAAAATTCATACCACAAACTTCGCACATACCGTATACGTGAAACCAACCAAAATTGTTAAACAAGATAGTGTAACAGTATCCATTGTTAAACAACGCTGTTTAAGTAATTGTTTAACTAAAGTACGACAATACGAGGCAACAACCGTGTATCATATTGCCCAGTTTTGTTTACGTTTGTTAGAAACGTTCCACCTTAACATTATATACAACGAAGTGCATTCCTTTGTCGAACATATTGCTTCGTGGAATTTGTTGAAATTCGAGCAAGATAATTATATTTTTCGACATTTTTTAAGATATTCCACTTTAGGCACCGGCAAAAAATGTTGATAGGAGCTGTAGGTATGTGGAATAGAATCAATAGAATAGTCAAGGTACTAGGTGCCATTAGCTCAGGTGCCATTTCAGCCGGTGCCCAATGTGGAATGTCCTACGACACTTTTAAAATTCACAAAACGTGATGTCATTCTTGACTGACTGACCGACCCTCGAATTTTGATGCGTTTGTTTTTCACTGAAAAAATACAGGTGACTGATTAGATTATCAATTTATTGATGTTGGAAACTAAAACGTTACCCCAGACTAGGAATTTCATTCTGTATCGTCGGTGTGTTAAAAAACATTTAAACTCACATACACAAACACCCAGACCCGAAACAACTACTTGTAGATCATACAAATATTTGTTCCGTGCGGGGATTGAACCCGCGACACATTGCGCAGCAGTCGATAGCTCCAGCCACTGCTTCATCCGTGCCGTCTATCGTCAATATCTTGTGTAACAGACAAAGAAACTCTCTAATATTGTCTAGACCCTACATTTAACATTATACATTAAAATTACCACCTTAGAGTTCTTTTTAATAACAACCGGATCTTCTTCCCATACCAGACAGTAGACACCTTATCTCAAATTCTCTGTCAATGTAAATAAAGACGATTATAGCATGAACAATAGTCTGTCTGCGTCTGCGACATTCTTTAGCGATGATTAGTAGGCACACTTTCTGATAATTCCCGGAATACATTAGCCGATCGACATTTTATGCTATTAACCGTTAATACTTTTGACTTTGTTTGTTTGCTTTTGCAATATTTAGTTTGTGATTGATGATTTATGATGATAAAATAAGAGTCATTGGTTTGGTAGTCCAGTGGTAACAGCTCTGAATTATATGAGTTGTAGTCATCATCATCAAATCAGCTGTAGGATGTCCACTGCTGAACATAGGCCGTCACTATATCCAGTACGACCGCTTAGCGCGATCCTGTGGTCGTCATCAGATCGTCCATCTACATTGTGGGTGGACGTCTATCTCTTTTGCTGACTGTACATTTTAATCCCAAAGCTTTTGACTAGGTCATTACCCAGTTGAGGAAGAAAAATGACGTGTCTAAATAATTTTATCTCACTAAACAAATTCAATTAAAAGAGTCATTTACCTCCGTGCCAAATACCTATTCATTAGAGCCTGTTATTAAACAATGAATGAGGAAAAATTTTTATCTCTAAATGATACTTTGACCGGAGTTGACTCCTGTAAGTAAATAATAAATTATTTCCTTAATGAATTAAGGAAATTGTTTTGTAACTGTGTTTTTAATTTTATATAAGAAACTGCGTTTTTCATACTTAGTCATGGCTAACCATGACTATGAAAAACTCGCCACACACCATGTCCCGGAATCTAAATTCCAGGACATGTGTGTGGCGAGTCATGGATAGCTTGATAGCTAAAACTCGATTACTCTGGAGTCTGGACTGATTTGGCTAATTCTGGTTTTGAATTATTTTTGAATGCCCAAGGAAAGTTTAAAAGGTTAATAAATATGATAAAAATGTTAGGAATATTGTAAAAGCAACAATTTCGTTATCCCTTATACTTGCTACCTGTCAAATATTTGATGTTTCTCCCGTCGCATTTATCTTGTCATTATCATTTGATTCCGAGGCGATACGAAGGTTGCCGGGTCAGCTAGTTCTAAATAAATAAAAGCTACCGCAATGGAGCATTTTACATTGAAGAAGTGACAATAACACAACACGATCCATACCCAGTTCTTTCTTTACTGGTCTCACCTACTAAATCAATAAAAATGTCATAAATAAACATGTCAGCATCACAAAGGAACCAGTTATCTGGTGAATGAATATGATTGTCAATCGCTCAGATCACACAAGAATCACACCTACTCGTCCGTTCAATACAAACGCAGCAGTTCTGAAGTCTTAGCATGACATTCCCCGTTTTTGTGATATAAAATAAACGCGAACTATCTCGTTCGTACACTAGTGGCGCTTTTTCTTGTCCATACAATAAACGCCGTTAACATTCTTCAAGTATGCTGTAGGTAAAATACGGAAATCTTGTGCTAAAGCCTCTGATTACCACACAATTAATTTACTTACGCCACTTTCAGACTTCCATTCTCATAAATGCTCAGTTATACAGTTTGACAGCACATAATAATTACTGTCATGAATCTTCACGTCGTTCAATAGGTGCATGTGTTTATTAAAATCAACAGAAAGTTTCTCGAAAACTCGAGTGTCAAAGTTTTAATAAGATTTGAAAGTACAGATGGACCGGTCAATTTAAGCAAAGCTCAGAAAGTTACGCCTTTCATTATTCTAAGCATCCTCGTACACAAGGCGACGCAAGTTTTCGATACCTTACGACTTTGGTATCCAGGCGACTATTGCAAAAATCCATAGAGGTCCGTACACAGGCACACGTCAATGGATGCTAAAGTCGTAAGGTATCGCTATCGGAGTCTGCGTCGCCTTGTATTCGAAGGGGTTAAATCTAAATACCGGAAAAAAACTCCTGCATGGCAATTCTTTACAGTTTCGGATAACACTTATTCCAAACTCGTGGGTATCGCTCGTTTCATATAACATTCTTACGAAAACAAGGTAAATAACACCTACGTGATAATTAGAAATATTTTTATTATGTGGACACGTCACGGAAGGCACGTCCGGCGAAGAGATTGTTCGTTCGTGCACTCCTAATTAGATTTCACCATCTTGTCCGGACTTTAATGATATTGCGGACAAATGTGATATTATCTTCTCTACGTGAGATATTAGATTGCTGTAATTAAGCCTCATTTACACGTTGCAAGTAATTGCATGGGAGTTGCATGCAAGTTTCACACATTACGGTATTTGTTTGATCAACTGAATTCATTGTTAGTATATAGCCCGCAATGTCAACTCGCGTTCAATTTCTTGTATCGTGTAAATTGGCCTTAGTAATCGGGCATTTTGTATTTGTAGTACCCATATCTTGTATCATAAACATATTTATTTGTAGTATGTATCGTAAAATCTTCCCTCTTTATAATATTAATGAAGACTAGTAGACCAACTTCACACGGGTAGCAGTTTTAAAACAAATACTGCATGTGTTTCGCGCTTTACCTATATGACTGAGGGCTGATTTTTCAATAGTCTGATAACTTTTATCTGAGGAATAAAAATGGCGGTTTGACAACTTATCTATAGAAAATATGTCAAACCGCTACTTACTTTTATTCCTCAGATAAAAGTTATCTGACTATTGAAAAATCTGCCCTGAAAGAATTTAAAAAGGTTTTGTAGTTTTTGAGTGTATCCAGTAAAAACAATTTTTTTTCGATTCGTAGACTCACACTGTTTTAAAAGACTTTTCTTAATCAAAAATCTAAGAGGGTCTATACGTTCAGTGAATAAATGGAAAATCTTAGAAGTGCCTTAATTTCACTGCAAGGAACCGACTTAAATTACTGGTTTATGAATATAACAGACAGTCACTCATCAAAAAGCCATCGCTTCCTCATTACAATATAATTTACATCAGAACAAAACACTCAGAACCCGCATCAGTTGCATGGCAAGTGGAATACATAACCATTTGGAAACCACCCAAACAACGCATTGTGGTCGCGTACAAGTGTATATGCCATTTAATGATAAACGCACAATGGAGGAGGAAAATATCGTACAATAATGTTTATATTGAGTAATATTTTAGCGTTTAGTGTGAAAGCATGACGTGTATTTCATTAATATAAATAAAAGATAAAGACCTTGATTATGGGTTATACAGCTGAAGAGCTAGATAGCTAGCTTATTTACCGAGTGACTGTCCTTTTCATTTATGTATTTAGAGTATCTGAATAATAAAGCATGCGTAGACGCAGATTCTTGATTAATATAAATAAAAGATAAAGACCTTGATTATGGGTTATACAGCTGAAGAGCTAGCTAGCTAGCTTATTTACCGAGTGACTGACCTTTTCAGTTATGTATTTAGAGTATCTGAATAATAAAGCATGCGTAGACGCAGATTCTAGTTCATCTCCTACGCTATGCAAATTGTATATGAGGAGACATACATATAACAGCAGTAGTAGCGGTGCTTAACAAAAGCTTGCCTACTTCTAATTATGAGTCTAATATATTTTTTCATTTATAGACGGCAAGATGACTCAAAGTTTGTTTTTAACCAACTTCAAAAAAAGGATGATGTTCTCAATTTATTCACGGTCGGTTTTTTTATGTATGTAATGTACAGTGTACACCGATTACTCCGGGGTTTCTGGTCCGTTTCTGGTGATTCATTTTTTGTTCGATGCAGTATACCTGTCATCTGGCCCTAAAAATCCATTAAATTTGGTTCAGTACTCAGTAGTTCTTATTTTATGAGCATATTTTGCTTATTGTGTAGTGTACATGGACGATGTTATCACCGACCGGTGCTACGGATTACTAAATTGTAGTGCACATGTAAGAAAATTATGTGTTTGACAAGAATTTTGGTTGAATATATGAATTAAAAAAAAACTTTAAAAAATATCGACATCAAAAACCACCTTATATAAGTGTAAAATAACTTTTCTTTCGGAAGTCTATGAATTAAAAAAACAAAGCCATATACCGGTTAGTTACCAGAGCGTCACTTTCAGACGTAACACCCAATTACTAGTTAATAATTTTAAAAACAAACATCATCAGAACCGAAACAAGACGAATAAATAAAATAAAAAAACCGTGATGTTAATGACATGGTGATGACAAAACTAAACAGCGGTTGTATGAGACCCACACGTGGGAGCGGGTATACCACATGCTAAGATTATAAGCAAACTTGACTGACGTACTTACGTCATTGTAAAGCTTTGTATACACTCTTATAGAATTGTATGGAGTTGTATGACTATTAATTTTAAAAAAGATTATGAGTAAGGTGGTGTATACTTTTAAGGGAACACGGAACAGTGTAGGTAAGTATAAGACGGGGACGCGGTGTACGGGAAATCACACACTTAAGGCAAACTTAACACAATACTAACGTAGCGCAAGAGGAACGCCAAAAGGACGCCATTTGTTAATGGCCTCTTGCAAATGACGTCCTGTTGGCGCTTGCGCTACGTTGTTTGCCTAAACTATGTATGTCCCCACTTTACCTCGCGTCGTCCCCGTCTTATGCACTGTTCCCCAATTTAAATAGATTCATAGTTTATTTTTGTAGGTTTTTTTATATAACAAACGCGCCCATATTTATTGATAACACTTAATTCAGTGAATAAAGTGTCATAAGACAACAAAAAAATGTAGCTAGTTTAATATTGTATGTCTATTTCATGAGGTTTTAACAGTCTCATTTGTTTAATGAGTATTTAAAAAAAATTGGGTTTGAAAAAATGGAAATTCAGGAATCGATAGCTAGTTGAAACAAAATGAATTTCCAGCACTTTGAATATTTGAAAACATTGTCCAATTGAAAAGCAATTAAGTTATATTTTTTTATTAATTAATAAAACAGACCCATCACTTAGTTAAATGTATATTGTTCTAGTCATATTTATTTTGTTCTATAAATCAATAGTACACTTCACCATTCGATGATGACATTATTTTCTAACCAAAGAATTTACGCTAAAAAATTATTCGTCATGAAAAATGACAGCATAATAAATTATCAAGAAACAGACACATCAATGACCTACTTCGTAAACATACTAGTCACTATTTACCCGTATTAAGTTCAGAGGATCTAAAACAGACTCTTAGCAATATTCTTAATGATTCATTTTGTTGCTTATAGAGGTCGTTTTAGACCCGTTAGTGATTTATGCCTAGACTTCTAAATAAGGCCGGACAAGTAAACCATTTGCAGCTGAATGTTACGTCATCAATAGAAGGTCAATACGAAAGGGTTTACTTGTTTTATTATGAATTGGCGCCATTGCTTTGTTTAGGTTTCTGTAAACAATCATCTAATGGTTTGAGCTTACAATAATAGACTACACTATTTCTGTGCTCACATCTTACTGTTATTGTAAATGCGAAAGTTTGAACGGATAGACGTTTGTTCCTTAATTTATGCGGAAAGGCTGAACGAATCTGGATGAATTTTGGCAAAGAGGTTAGATTATAGAAAGAAATAACGGTTGTTGGTACCCCGTGCTAATTAGCAAAAACTAGTTGCACATTAAAATAAAAACTTAATACCTATTAAGTAATGATAAAAGCAAGCAGAGAATCAAAGGATAGCTTAATGTTCTATAGTTTCTCAAGAACCCGCAAAAAATATGTTTATGTTAATTAATGTTTTATTTCAAAGTTTAAGTTTAATGAAAAAGAAATAGTGTCTTTGTTATTCATTTCTCACTACATCAAATAAAAAAACACAAAGTAAAAAAAAATACATTTAATTTTTTTAACCCTTTCGTCACCAATAACAATTAATATATTGTAACACCAGCTGCGTCTAAGTTTGCTATTCAATATGGCAAATTAGTGTACATTGTGGTCCATACTGTAAGCTAATAAAAATAATCCCATGCATCATTGTGCCCTCCCCTTTACACACTACCAACATAATAATAACAAAACACTGGCCAGTTGTTTGATTCAAAGAGGCCCAAATATGGAACACCCTCAAGGGCAGTCGGACACAAAAGTGTTACGAAAAAAAAACTGATGAATTGACTGTTCGTTAAGTTTTTTGTCAGCTGTCATGGTTAGACGCGCACTGTGTAATTAATTTTGAATGATTTGCTTTGAAATTATTAATGGTAAATGTGCTGTTTTTTTTACTGTGTGGCTTTAATATAAAACACAAATATTTTGTTTTTTTTTTGTACAATCTTAAGAATATAATATCCCATTAAAAACATAAATGTGAAATTAGAGCCATGTCAATATTATGATATAGGTATGCCTTGGTTGTTAACTTCAGCGACAAAAGAAGTGAAATCTAAATGGGTGCCAAGTTCAATGGTCAGTCCTGAAAATTTATAACAACATAAAATATCATTTCTTCTTATAACTTAGGATAATATTGTAGCCTAAGGTCTAACTTGGCTAGTTCTCATATACGAATTACAATGTTCGATGGTTAATTTCTACCAGCAAGCCAAATTTTCAGAATAATAAAATAAGAAACGAAAAGTAACACTATGCGGGCATGCGGGCGGTGAGTTATGGATGACTTGCCGACCGACCATGGCCCATGCCCGGGTCGACGGCGCGTTGTTCCACGCGCGCCTCAAAGAGCTGTCAGCAATCTGACGGGGCCCTCTAAGAGGGTCAAAGCCTGCCGGGGTCGCGGAACTATCTCACCTGGTAACCGTGACCCTGGTACGTAAAGGGCTATTGAAGGATTACCGTGGATTTTAGTCAGTACAAGTCTAACAGTCCCTCCCTGGGCGGAAGGACTCATTTGAAGATTTTTACCACGCAAAAAAAAAATGATGTAATAGTATTTCGCAACTCGCAAGGGATATTATCTTCAATAACATTATCAAAGTCAGATAAGCGCTTCACGAAAACTACTACATAGTATACCCAACAGCATCCGGTAGGACTAGAAATCAAATCTAGCACAGTTCGAAAGAATTTAGTCAGATGATGAATCTTTATAAAAGAATGTCGAAATGCTAACGGTATGCCTACAAAAAATCCTCCGTGAGAAAATAATAATTCATTACCTCAGCCTGATTTCTTCATATAATAAGGATAGAACTTCACTAGGTAAGTTCGTTTAATCCTTATATTATAATTGTATGCTTAAATTCTATAATTATTCGCGACTTTTGCCCACTTTCAAAGAACCGTTACTAACAGACGGCTAATACATTAAACTAAGATTTAATCGTCCGTCGTTAACCGGCGGCTTCTGACGTCATTAAGTTATTATTAGTATTGTTTAGAGTTAAATTAGTTTTAGAAATGAGAATAAGGAAGTCTAGCGAGATCTTAGATCATTATTTTAGTTTAAATGAGGAAAAGTCAATTTCTGATTTTGGCTTAGATTCAATCATTGTTCTTTTCATCATAAGGTTTTGTGAAGTCAACAAAGAACAAACTATAATTTATAGGTTGTGATCATGGTGATATTTATGTCATAATAGCTTTTGCCTCAAGTTTCTATAACAGTCTCCAGTTTCTCATCTCTAAACAAAAAATCATCGAAATTTTGAGGATTATCCGTGAAAGCGTAATCAACAAAGAATTTATAAAAAACTGAATAAGAAAGACGAAAAATTTAATAACTTTGATTTGTCAAAACAACGGTTATTAAAAACCGTGGACCGTACTTAATAAGTTTCTACCAAATACAATTTAGTAAACATTAAGTTAATCTATCTATATACTTATAATAAATCTGTAGAGAGGTCAATTCTGTACATTAAATATATTTCCAAAATAACTATCAGGGGTTGTTTAGGGATCGATACTGATGCCAAAAATGCAATCAGTAAAATTATTGTCTGTCTGTCTGTCTGTCTGTCTGTCTGTCTGTCTGTATAACCGCTATAGAAACAAAAACTACTCGACGGATTTTAACGAAACTTGGTACAATTATTTTTCATACTCCTGAGCAGGTTATAGTATACTTTTCATCACGCTACAATCAATAGGAGCAGAGCAGTGAAGGGATTCCGATTGGATTTTTACAACTCAATTTTGAGGCACTTTCCGATAAGCTAGCAGACTGAAATTTTGCACATGCTCTGAGTTCTGATGAAAATACATGACTAGCTAAGAAACGTCATTACAAATCCAATATGGCGGCCTACCCAAGATGGCGGACTGGCTGTTTGAAATCCACCCCCATGATATGAGTATCAAATGAAAGGGTTTGCTGTCAGGAATACGAAATAAAAATAGTCACGTGATTTAAATCCAATATGGCGGACGTCCAAGATGGAAGACAGGCTATTTGAAATGCACCCCTATGATATGGATATCAAATGAAAGGGTTTGCTGTCGGGAATACGAACAAAATAGTCACGTGACTTAAATCCAATATGGCGGACGTTCAAGATGGCAGACTGGCTGTTTAAAATCCACCCCCATGATATGGGTATCAAATGAAAGGGTTTGCTGTCAGGAATACGAAAATTTAGTCAGGTGACTTAAATCCAATATGGCGGACGTCCAAGATGGCAGACAGGCTATTTGAAATGCACCCCTATGATATGGATATCAAATGAAAGGGTTTGCTGTCGGGAATACGAAAAAAATAGTCACGTGACCTAAATCCAATATGGCGGACGTTCAAGATGGCAGACTGGCTGTTTAAAATCCACCCCCATGATATGAGTATCAAATGAAAGGGTTTGCTGTCAGGAATACGAAAAAAATAGTCATGTGACTTAAATCCTATATGGCTGACGTCCAAGATGGCGGACAGGCTATTTGAAATGCACCCCCAAGATATGGGTATCAAATGAAAGGGTTTGCTGTCAGGAATATGAAAAAAATAGTCACGTGTCTTAAATCCAACATGGCGGACATCCAAGATGGCGGATCGGCTATTTGAAATGCATCCCCATGATATGGGTATTAAACGAAACGGTTTGCTGAATGGGATACGAAAAAAAATATCACGTGACCTAAATCCAACATGGCAGCCGTCCCAAGTTGGCGGATAAGAAGTAAATTAAGTTTGAATATGAAGAAGACTAAAAAAAAGTATAATATTTAGTGGGTGCTCAAAGCGTGTTTTTCCCACGTTTTGTCGTTCCGGTTGGATTTTTGCAACTCAATTTTGAGGCACTTTCCGATAAGCTAGCAGGCTGAAATTTTCAGGGTACCTTCAAACCCGATGAACAAAGATAAAAATAATAAAATAATTAATAAATTTAAAAAATCTAAAAGCCCACGTTTTTAAATGTCCTAAAAATAAGAAAATAACCCTACAGGGCTGAGAGATGGGCCAATCAAAACGTGGGGGCGTATCTTTGCAAGTTACGCCCACGAGCTATACACGTCATGTAAATATCTCATAAATAATTCCTTAAATAATTTACGCCCCCACGTTTTGAGTGGCCCCTCTCTCAGCCCCGTAGGGTTATTTTCTTATTTTTAGGACATTTAAAAACGTGGGTTTTTTAATCTTCCGTCGCGTGTGCAACCCTAATGGTTAAGCTACACAGAAATCATTTATGACGGAAATTTTCTCCTTAAAATTATATAAAAAATACCCCACGACAGCATATTATGTCTATCTTTTATGGTTGACTCACAATAACACGTGTAACTCCCGATAGCTTAGCAGTTCGAAGCTTTCTGATTACATTTGAATACTCTTACGTTTATAACACTCTCAGTCACCCCTAATTGAAAAAGTTAACATTAATTAACTGCTCCATAAAAAAAAATCATATAAATCAGTACAGAAACACCAAAGTTATACATGAAATACGCCAATAAGCCATTGCGCGTGAATACTGAATCATGCTATAAGGATTTTTTTTGAGAATCGGTCGCCGCGCTCGACGCGTCTCGCGGCCGAAGGTATAAAATAGTCAATTTATAGAGAAAGGCTATAGGCTATATATCATCACGCTAAGGCCAATAGGAGCGGAGCGCCAATGAAGAATGCTTCGAAATCCGGGTTAAATTTAACGTTAGCCCAAAGTAACTATTCCACGCGGACGAAGTCGCGGGCAAAAGCTAGTGTAGAAATAAATAACCTTAGAACTAGATTCAACGGCACACAACAATTCAGAAGTTCGAAATTAAGAAACTTAAACAGCCCTAAATCTACTTTGAATAATATTAGACTTTAAATTAAGCTAATTTGGATTGCAGGACTATAAATAAATAATAAAAAATAAATCAACAACTCTTGCATGTTTTTCACTCATGAAAATGATTACCTCTAGTCTAGACCAGAAAAAGCCAATATCATCCATATTCCTCGATATGTCAAAAGCATTTGACTTCGTAGACCATAAACTCCTTCTCTTCAAATTGAATCGTTATGGTATTAGAGGAAATGCGCTACAGTGGGTAGAAACTTACTTAAATAATCGACAACAATGCGTAGAGATATCCAGACATACATTATCAGAAAAGAAAATACATAGATCCGCCTATCGACAAAATTCCTGTGGCGTTCCCCAAGGCAGTATATTAGGACCCTTTTTGTTTTTATTATATATCAATGACTTGCCCAACGTAACCCCACATTCATGCATTCTATACGCCGACGATACAACCCTTAGTATTGAACTCACTGATAATAATATAGCCAAATACGAAAAAGAAATTAATGAAACATTAAATAAAATAATAGAATGGCTGAAAGACAACAATTTACATGTAAATATTAATAAAACCAAGCTCATACAATTCCAAGCATACAATAGCAAACGTCAACAATTAAAAATAAGATATGCAAATAGCGCAATAGAAGAGGTTGACAATGCTACTTTTTTTGGGTATAACATTAGATAAATATTGTAATTGGAAAACACATATTGACAAATTATGCACTAAACTACAAAGATTTGTGTTTGCTCTATACAGAATTACTCGCGTAGCTGGCATCAATGCGGCGCTTTGTGCATATCATGGTTACGTTGCATCTATTCTCCGCTACGGTATCATAATATGGGGAAATTCTGTTGACATAATTAAAGCATTCCGGGCCCAAAAAAAATGTATTCGGTCAATAACTAAAACCCAACAATTACAAAGCTGTGTCCCACTTTTTAAAAAATTGAAAATTTTGCCACTACCTTCTTTATATATATTTGAACTCTGTATCTTTGTACATAAAAACAAATCTTTATTCCAAGAACACGATGATGTAGTTAGAAAAAGTCGAAACATCCACAACTTATGTGTATCTCAACAAAGAATTAAACTTTTTTCTAATAATGTTTACTGTATGGCAATTCGTATTTACAATAAATTACCTAATGCTTTTAAAAATCTAAATCTCATAACATTCAAACAAAAATTATTTAATTTCCTATTGTATAAATGTTACTATTCAACAAATGACTTTCTGAATGAAAAGTTTGATTCAAAATTTAAATTAGATTTCGACTTGCCTCTGAGTTCTTAGTAATTTAACTGAATCTCAGTCCCATGTTCTTGTACTAAAACAACTGTTTAAATATATAATCATTCTTGACATTATAAATAATAATTCTTGCTATTGTATTTCATAGTAAACGTGTTCCTTGTCATTGTACTTATAATGTAATCTATTTTTCAAATTAGGTATTATGTAAAAATACCGTTTATCTTAATTCTCTAAAATATTTGTACGCTGGAAACAGCAGAATATTCTGAACATAATATTGTATGTAACACCTGTATAACAATATTCTGACAAATAAACTTATTATTATTATTATTATTATTATTATTATAAAAAAAAACCGGCCAAGTGCGAGTTGGACTCGCCCATGAAGGGTTCCGTAGCAGCAAGCATAGATTAGAGATATAATTATATTGAGATTAGTAAGTAATATACACAAACAATAAAAATAACTTTGTTTTTCATAGTATTTGTATGAATGGCAAAGTTATATTTGCGGTTTTTGAAAATGTACTATATCTCAAAAACTGCTAATTGTATCTCATCCAAACCAATTTTCGTTGGTAGTTTTGGTTGAGGTCTACATTATATATTTTTTTTAGTTTTATCATTCTCTTATTTTAGAAGTTACGGGGGGGGTACTTACTTTTTACCACTTTGGAAGTGTCTCTCGCGCAAACTGTTCAGTTTAGAAATAAATGATGTTAGTAACCTCAATATCATGTTTAAAGACCTATTCATAGATACCCCACACATATGGGTTTGGTGAAAAAAAATTTTTTGAGTTTCAATTCTAAGTATGGGGGGCACCCCCAAAATTTGTTTTTTTTTTTATTTTTGTGTGAAAATCCTAATGCGGTTCACATAATACATCTTTCTACCAAGTTTCAACAGGATAGCTCTTATACTTTCGACAAAAAGTGGCTGTGACATACACGGACAGACAGACAGACAGACAGACATGACGAATCTATAAGGGTTCCGTTTTTGCCATTTGGCTACGGAACCCTAAAAACGCGGTCGGATTTTAATCAGTACGAACAAGACTGACAGTCCCTTCCACTGTACCCAAGGCGGGGCTCATAGATGATTTCAACACCTAAAATAAAAAATAAACAAATTTTCTTTAAACCTCTTTATTTGTCCCAACCTTGGCAAGATATCAGGTAAAGTGGCTAACTGGAGTAGCTAGCTAATCCGAATCAAGTGGAGTGACATCTTGACACTCGTAATTGGACATGATAAGCCTCGAAGGGCATCAAACGATGACATGAAATAGGTCTCATTGAATTTCTGACACGTTTTTATTGAATCTTGAGACATGTCACAAAACGGGATTTTTCTTTTTTTTTTGTTGCTGACTTCAAATTTTGACGTTTATGACTTTGACATCAAATCAACCATGTGTAGAATATTGATGTAATAGGTATTCGTTTATTTCAGATTTCTTTACCAATATTTTGAGGTATTCCACTAAGCACACCCAAAAGAAGCGCACCCAGACGAAGCCCACCTAAAGTATTCCACTTAGCCCACCCGTAGGTGGGCTTCTAAATAAAAATTTAAATTAATTAATTTCCTATTCCACGAAGCACACCTACGAATATCGCATCGCATAGTGCGGGGACTAAGAAATAAAAATGTCGATAGGAGAAAATAATTACTATTAACCGACTTCAAAAAAAGGAGGAGGTTCTCAATTCATCGGAATCTTTTTTTTTTTATGTATGTTCGCCGATTTCTCGAAGACGCCTGGAACGATTTGGAAAATTTTTCTTTTGTTTGAAAGGGTATACTTTCCAAGTGGTCCCATGATCATCAGGTTAGGATCTGATGATGGGATCTCAGGGAAATCGAGGGCAACCTTCAAATTTTATAGGCACATAGTACCATTTTCATACATTTTCTAAAGCTGTTCAAGTATTTGCATCTGATAATCACCATCTCAGGTGGATGAGCTGATGATGGAAGGTACAACTCCTCAACGGCTTGGAGTAGGCATCGACTGATTTAGTTTGTGTTCGCATATCTCCGGAACTACAAGTCCGATTTAAGTAATTCTTTTTTTGTTGTACTAAGTATTGTTTAACTTACGGAATACTGCAAGTTTCATCAAAATCGGTTCAGTAGTTTTTGAGACAAGGAATTTTATTAGCTTATTGTGCACTTGAGCGATGTTATTACCGGTGCTACGGATTACAAAATTTTAGTGCACATACATGTAAGAGAATGATTTATTTGACAAGAATTTGAGTTGAATATTTAAACTAAAAAGAGTAAAATAAAAACTTTTTCAAAAAAATGTAACCGCCTTCAAAAACAACCACAAAAAAGGGTAAAATAACCTACAAAATAACTTTTCTTTCAGAAGTCGGTGGCAAAAAAGTCAATGAAATGAATTAAAACAAAGGCACCGACTTCTGAAAGAAAAGTTATTTTGTAGGTTATTTTACCCTTTTTTTGTGGTTGTTTTTGAAGGCGGTTACATTTTTTTGAAAAAGTTTTTTAAAAGACGTAGCATCTTTCAGTTTCATTATAATGATGTGACACAATATTTGTCGTTTTTGTAATCTTACCATTGGAAATCACAGATTATTTCATAATTATATTTCCAACAAAAAAAAAAAACAAAAAATAAAAACTATTTTTACCGACTTCAAAAAAAAGGAGGTTATCAATTCGACCCGTATGTATGTAATATTATCAGAACTGCCCAGTTTTCATATATGTTCGACTACATCAGCGTCTGAATGAAAAAAATGTGCTAAATTTCAAAAGTGTATGTATGTATGTTTTTATGTTTGTGTTCGCATAAGTCCGATTTAAGTAATTCTTTTTTTGTTGTACTAGATATTGTCCAACTCAGGGTACACTGCAAGTTTCATCAAAATCGGTTCAGTAGTTTTTGAGATAGGGAGTTTTTTGCATACTTGGTTTTTTTTTTTTTTTTTTTAATGTGTAATGGGTTTGCTCTTGACCTTAGTCTAGGTAGATTGTAGATTTTCAAAGTCGATTGTATATTTAGTCGCGATTATCTCGCGTCTGGCTGAATTTTATGTTAAAGTAGAGTATTTTTATTACTCACTAAACATGTAGCTATAAGAAAACTTCAACATAGATCTCCATGGAAAACTATATTTACAAAGTTTTTGATATTTTTCCAAGTTTTTGTTGCGTAAGTATGAAACAATCTGTGATTTTATTAAGAAAAAAAGGAACATAATAGAAAAATAGTTTTTTTTTGTTTTTTTTTGGAAATGTAATTATGAAATAATCTGTTAAACGACAAATATTGTGTCACATTATTATAATGAAACTGAAAGATGCTACGTCTTATAATAATAATTATTTTCTCCTATCGACATTTTTATTTCTTAGTCCCCGCACTATGCGATGCGATATTCGTAGGTGTGCTTCGTGGAATAGAAAATTAATTAATTTAAATTTTTATTTAGAAGCCCACCTACGGGTGGGCTAAGTGGAATACTTTAGGTGGGCTTCGCCTGGGTGTGCTTCTTTTGGGTGTGCTTAGTGGAATACCTCAATATTTTTTAGACATAAGTACAGCAATATAAAACGTCATTTCAATAAAAAACAAACAAACAAACAAGAAAAGTGAGTGTATAAAAACGTGGGAAAAATAACGAGCGTTTGTAATTACCGTACTTAGGACCTGCATTTAGACATATAATTTAAAATTATTTAGTTTCTATTTTTATAGTTCGTGACCTATCTCTTTAATTCTTGAGAAATCATAATCACATTAAAACGTGACTTCGTTAGAATGTAGAATAAATGCTTTTAGAACTTTGATAAGCATTTTGTACGCAACTGTATTTTTTTTTGTGATAAATTAATTTTAGTAAGTAAATTATTCAAAAATAAAACAGACAATAATATTAGTTTTGACAAAAACTCAGAAAACCAGTTTAAACTCAGACTGTCATTGACAAAGGCCAAAATTCAATAACTGGGTTAAGGCCGAACGAACTACAAACTACAATTTAACAGTTATAAAACGTAGGTGTATCTCTGTTAGTCTATTATTATACAAATTAATTATCATAATTTATGTATCCAATGAATATCTAATTTAGACTTTAGTGCATATAGATGAGGATTAATTTTAATTGACTTTGGGTTTGTTTACGGTGTGTTTTGATTGTGACGAAAATCTTTCTGCTTGGCTCTTATGTCTGGTCTATGCAACTGCCGTGCAGCGTGACGGTGGTTCGATTCCCGCACGGTACAAATATTTGTATGACCTACAAGTTGTTGTTCCGGGTCTGGGTGTTTGTGTATGTGAGTTTGTAAAAGCATTTACGATATAGAAAAAATGCCTAGTGTGAGGCAACGTTCTTAAAAAAAATAAACAAAAAGTTGAAAAATAATACAGCTTTGGACCAAATAGCTAACACTGTTTTTAATAAAATGCATCAGTGCGAAGCCTGAGGGGGTCTCTACTCAGAATATAAAATCATACGGAAATAAATAAATTCCTATACCAATAATGTCTTCTTCAGTTGGGCGATAAAATATGCATCTTTATAATTTATAGCCTATAGCACTCACGAATAATGTAGCTTTCTACCAGTGAAACAATTTTTTAAATCGGTTCATTAATTCCGGAGATTACCCCTACGTACAAACTTACAAACAAATACCTCTTTATAATATTATATTATAAGTAAATAAGTATAGAAAAACCATACATCATCATTCATAAATCATACAAACGCATTCATACAAATATTGTAACAATACAACTGCATAAAGTGCTCTATTATGTGGTAACAGGTAACATATTCTTCATTCAGACCTCGTAACACATAGGAACATCCATTGTTATGTCATTTACATAATTTTTGATATAAGACAACACGGTTTTATACTGGTTATAGGGTTCCGTAAAACTTAACACGATAAACCTTAGAATACACGATCGATCGAACGAATCATTCTTACTAATATTATTAAAATATTTCAAGTAACAACTAAAAATCTACAAATATTAGGTACAAATTAAATATTTACACCAGAAACTAAAAATGAATAGGAATGTTACTAACACTAGAAAGAGGTAAAGATTGTAAGTTTGTTTGTAGGAAATAATCTCTGAAACTACTGAACCAACATTGGTTATTTTTTCATTGGGAAGCACATTATTATATTATTGAGTGTTTAAATTTCACCTGTGCGACGCCAGGGCGGGTTGCTAGCGTCAAAAACATGTAAACTTGTGCAGCTATAAACCTACGGAACTTCTTTCATCTTCCGACTCGCACTTAGCCGATTTTTAAACGACTATCTACTGCTAGGATCTTGTGATGATATTCAGTGTTCATTGTGTATTAAATAATCGATATTCCTCACAGGTGTTACTTCTTGATTCTTGCATTTAAAATATAATCGTATTGGATTGAAACAATAAAAGGAAAAACATTACCAAACAGTGGTGTGGTGACCAGTTCCTGTTTAAATTCTCACGAATGGCATGTACTTTATTTCATTATATATATTTTACGGAAGACTAGCTGTAGCTCGCGCCTTCGCCCGTTTATTCCGCCACCCCTTTACAGCCTATGCCAATGAAGACCAATGCAGTTTTCTGCTGGAGGAAGTTTTTTTTTAAATCGGTCTAGTAAATATGGATATCAGAATCAATTGCAGCGCTCATGGTGGCAAAGCATCTATACAAAAAACGTGATTTTTAGGTATTTTCCTAGATCATATTTTTTTGTGTTATGTTACCTTTATGTTCGCGGGGCAGACATGGCCAGAAATTGCCCAAAATAGAGAGGTTTGGAAGAAGAAAGGGGAGGCCTTTGCCCAGCAGTGGGACACAGACGAGGCTAATAAAAAAAAAAAAAAATATAGATGATGCTACGGAATCCGTCGCGCGAGTCCGTCTCGAACTTTGCCGGTTTTTTAGCTCGAGCAACTAAAAGTTCACCCAGTTCCTACGTTTGCTTTTTGCGTTCGAGGGCCACGGTATCCGTTTAGATAGCCCCACATCCCTACATTCTACCCATAGAGAATATGCGTGATGATATGTGATTATTATCTTCCAATAACGTCAAATGTATATAAAAATATTTGATTAAGAATACAATAAACAGAGTTGTGCTATAATAAATAAGGTTTGCGATATAAATCCATATCATATGAAAAGCAATAACGTTGGAGATCACGTACTGCTCTAGTTTCTGTTATGTGAGTCTTGTATATAATATATTAAGTTAGCGCATAGCTTTGGCTACGTTTGATTCCTTATTTGTTTTTCTTTATTGATTGTGTACGTGGTTTACATAAGGGCGAAAATTGGTTGTTTATCGTTTTATCATGAGAAAAATAATCTTAAGAAGGATTGGATTAAAGGGGGCGGGGTTAGATAAAGAAAATAGGATTATATTGCTTTGATGGTTGTTTTTAACATATTACATTGTTTCACATGACCAGAAATGTGGAGGTAGCAAATTTAAAAATATAATAAAAATCAAATGTCGCATGTTATGAAGCTATTTTTTTTATTGCAACAAACCCAAACCACTGCAACTCCTGAGAGCCAGAATCAACAGTGGCAACCACCAAAAAAGCGCCGAGACAATGAAGCTCGACGTGTCCCGGAGAATGAATTTACCTGTCTTGAATTTTGCAACGAAATTAAACAGAAAAGAATAGTGGAGGAGTAGGAAAAATATGTTTCCAGCCAACCTATGAAGCTAGTCAGAATTACAGTTTATCGACGAACAGCCGTCTACTAAGGAGACGTCTGTGTTCGTACCTCCCTACACCCATGACTGCAGCCCTGGAACGCAAAAGGGTAAGTAATTAGTCAGTGAAGTCTGACACTCCACTCAGGGCGGAAAAAGCAGAGAAACAGTGGGACACAGTACATAGTAATGCTAAAGGCTATTTAAGAAAAAAAACAGATATACGAGGGAAAAGCCCCGGGAAAAACTAGTTAACTATAAATATTATTTGGAATAGTAAAAACAGTTGACCAAACCCGCACATATCTAAAAGTTGGAAGTTTTGACATAATCCGATATAGTGATGTCAATATTTAGTAAATGTGCGTCGGAAAACTTTTTGTTACAATACTATTTGGAGTTTCGAAACTTTTGGGACCGATTGCCTTTTTGGCATAAAACTTGGGATAGTCTGACCCCGAAAAAAATATAAGAAGTTGCAACATAGTTTAGAAATTATGTCATTCTACGTGATGTCATCCTTACACGCGTTACTGATTTATTTCGGCGTTACGTGTAGCAGGTTCAATTTCCGAACGGAGCAAATGTTTGTATCATCTATAGTAGTTGTTCTGTGTTTGTGAAAGTGCATTTTAATGTTTATGAACGACACAGGAGAAATCCCAATGAGGAACGTTTTTTTTATTTTGTTTTTTTTTTTTTATTACCGAGCTTTTATCGCGGGCTCAGAGCGCGGCGACTGAATCAAAATAAATCCAAAAACCTAACGAAAATACCTGACACCATGCATCGTCCAACATCGTTTCAGTTCGGGAGACTTCGGCAATCATAAAAACAATTTACTTTTTCTTACTGATTCTAAACGGCCAGCATCTACAAAAGGAGTTTTCACAATGAAACCTACTTATAAAATTCTCCTACAACAAAGAAGTTCTTTATTACAGTAGTGCACCACAAACATTTTAAATAAATTATATTCTCGTTAAATATACGCGGTAGGCGATTTTATTCTTTTAAAAAAGTAATAATTAGAAGCTAAAAAAAAGATGATTTATAGCCCGTTATGTACATACGTGACTGTAATAATAAAATTAATAAGAACCAATACAGGATCTTTGGAAATACAGATCTTTTTTGCTGAGCGACTAAATTCATTAATATAATAATTAAAGCGACCTTACAAAAAAAGCTGCATGATGGATGTTCGTCATACGTTTTTTTATCAAAGCTTCCACTACTATCTCAGGGCTATCATTAAAACGGGCACCCGGTAATTGGAAAAGTTAGGCTATTAAACAGTTCAGGGGAAATTTTAGTCGATCTGAACTAGAACCTAGTTTTAACTTTTTTATGATGTGGGGAAAAAAGAAAATGGTAGGTAAATGATATTTATTTTACAAGTTGGTTGTTAAAACACTTTTACATGTCAAACAATATTTTTAAAGCTAGATTAGCGGCGTACCGAAACACAGGCTACTACTTTGAGAAGAAACAGCCGAAACAAACTCAGAGGTCCCCGAATACCCGCGGGAAAAGCCGGGGACGGAAAGTGTTACTTAAATACAAGTACCTACTTTTCAAAGCATAATAACCCAGAAGCTACACTAGCGAACAAAAGTAAGTATGCAATCACTTACTTGGAATTGATGGCTTTAGAGAGATTTGAATCAATTTGGTATCAATTTAAAGTTAACAGTTAAACCTTTAAATGAATATTATTAATTATTATTCTTAACTAGTTATTAAGCACTCAATATCGCGCAGAATCGGAGTTAGTAATTCCATACTTTTGCCCTAGTGTATATGATCCAAGCTAAACGTTCGTTCGGAAACAAAAGGTTTTTTCCAAAACAAAGAGTTCATACTGATCATAGAGTGTTCCGGTCAGCAATCCATAGACAATTTGGACCCAAATCACGTATAGTTCTGACTGGAGCGGGACGGTTGGCCCGCTTGGGTCTGGGATTATGAGAACGTACTTGTAGATGAACGGCTTGTATTGTAGAAGTAGGAAATAAGTATATCAAAACAGAAAAAATAGACCAGGCAACTTTCCAATCGAGAATTAAATTGATAATTATGTAAAAAAATAACTTAATTTTTTAAATTGACACATGGTAACTAACAGTTACAGCATAAACGAATTTTGATTTAATTTATCCAAATATGGATTATTCTTCTTATTTTGTGGAAAAATTGAAATTAAAAACAAATCGTTATGTCTTTTTAAACTTTTGTAAAAGAACTTATTTCAAAAAAAAAAGTTACAAAAATAAATAAAGGACAAAATGGTATGTAATGAACGAATGACAAAAGACTTGTGTGTAAATATTTTGTCTTCCAGTTCAGCATTTCAGCCATTCCCATGTAAAGCAAATGAAACAACGCAAAACTAAATTAAATTCTCTTCGCTTTGTGGTAGTTAGCTCTGAAATGAAACGTTCCGAAATAAACATTCCACATTAGAACAATTTACTAGCAAATATTCGAATTAACAGACACAGTGACAAATAGAGTCTCTATGAAAGTTTGTGCTGATTTTATTTTTATGAGTAAACTACTGAACAGATTTTAATATTTTTTACAGACAGATGTGCTTAATTTTAATTGTATATTCCCAAAGACAGTGGGATGAGCCGCTCTGCAGTGTAGTTCAGAATAACCTACTAAACACATCTGCTACTAATGCTGAGCGTGCGCGCCTGCTGGCTGTGGGTAGGTGGGAGTCGGGTCTCTGGCTTCACGCACTCCCGTCGTCGAGCATCGGCACCTTACTCGACGACACCACCTTCCGGCTCGCTGTTTCCCTCCGGTTAGGTTCCCGACTCTGTTCTCCTCATCGCTGTCACTGTGGGGAAGCTGTCAACAGCCGACACCATGGCCTGTCCTGCAGCCGTAGTGAGGGCCGTTTTGCGCGGCACGCGAACATAAACGACATTATACGACGAGCTCTTGTTACCGTCGGCGTTCCAGCTGTTTTAGAACCCAACGGCTTGGCACGCGACGATGGCAAAAGACCGGACGGTATGTCTTTGTTTCCTTGTAAGATGGGTAGGCCTCTAGTGTGGGACGCAACCTGTGTCGATACTCTTGCGCCATCCCATCTTCCAAGTTCATCGTGCTCTGCAGGCGCTGCTGCTGCGGTTGCTGAAAACCTCAAGCGGCGTAAATATAGTAACCTAAGTAGAAACTATATTTTTGAGCCGTTTGGGGTTGAAACTATAGGGCCATGGGATCCGAGTGCTCACAGCCTCTTCAGAGACATTTCAAAAAGACTTGTTGACGCTTCCCGTGACCCAAGAGCTGGCTTTTACCTTGGTCAAAGGCTTAGCTTGGCTATTCAGAGAGGTAACGCTGCCAGTCTCTTGGGCACATTACCAGCTGACAGCGTTGAGGATGAATTTTTTGATGCTCTATAATAGTTTAGTTTAGTTTTATTTTAATTTAGTATTTTTATTTTTATAGTTATTATGTTATAGTTTAATTAATTATTCAATAATTGTATAATGCTATCTCTTTTCTATCGCAAAAAGACAAATTAGTTATTTCTATTAAACACAATTCGATTTTTTAGAACTATTTTCATTTTAAACGTCGACATCGCCAGGTTTAGGACGATCGAAAACGTTCTATAATCGCTACATTCTGTCATTTTGTCTATTCTTACATCGACAAAACCTTTTGAATGAGGTTTTATCCACGAGTAACTAGTAAATTATATTAAATGTCACATTTTAGCTAGACAATGTGAATATTATTGTTAAATAATGTAATTTTGTGAACAGCCTCGGTTGAACGTGACAAACCCATGGGACCAGATTTTAATGGACATACAATTATCAATAATTGGAACATTTTATTGTGACAATAATTTGATGTCCGAAGGGAATTTCGAATCGGAATGAATATCGAAGAATTATGAATAAGTAGGAATTGTAGGAAATCATTTATACCTATTAGTTTAGTCCGGTTTTGTGAAATTCAAATAGCGTTGAATAATTTAATTCAATAGGTTTTAAAAGTAAGTAAATATTGCTATATTTAAGATTTTTGTAGAAATGGTTTTATTGGTTTTCAGTAAAACCAGAGACTAAGATCTCAATTTTTCCTTCGTCGTCGTTTGTCTAACTGCGAATCATACCATCTATGGCATGATCTATTGCTAACGACAATGTATAAATATGTTATTGACAATTCTATCATTCTCTTTGCAATTGTTTTTTTTTTTCGTGGTAAAATCATCAAATGAGTCCTCCCAGCCCCGGGCAAGGCGGGAAGGACTGTCAGACTTGTACTGACTAAAATCCACGGTGTCTTTCGGTAGCCCTTTTGCATACCGGAGTCGCGGTATACGTATGTCCCGCGACACTTTGCAATTGTTTACATCTACTAAGACCCAACACAAGCAATCTGTGTAATTCTGCGAGTTTTCTCAAAAATCTGTTAATCTCTCAGAATCAAAATACCATCAAAACAATTACAGCTGCACTTTATTTATCCCTTGGGTCGTCTTCCCAAACAATGCAAGTTTGTGACTACATTGTTTTGCGGTCTGTGACCCACTTTGCGTGCCCGACAAGCGGCCACAGCCCGCAGCCGTAATCAGGGCCGAAACAAGGGGGGGCATCGTAGGGTAATACAATACCTTAAAATACCAATTCCCTAACATAAAATTATAAAATAAAAATACAACTAGAGTAGCAGTAACATAATTATGAATAACTAGCAAACCCGGCGAACTCCGTTTCGCCACCAGATGGCTTCGTTTTATGTAACATTTCGTTTGGTGATTAAAAGAAGATTTTTTTTTTCTGAATTTTCTTTGCTATAAACCTCACGGAACCCGAGACCTTTCCAACGAATGCAAAACCGTGGAAATCGGTTCGTGCGTTCTGGAGTTATAGCGTCAGGAAGGAAAACCCGACTTATTTTTATATAGCAGATTTTGTTGATCCATTTGTCACAATCACACCGAGAGTTAATGACTCTTAAGGCTTGAATAACTACGAGTACGTTGCTATTTCTCACTTACATTCCCGAACGACTATTTCTTAGCATCGAAAATCATCAAATAGGATTACGGCACAGTTGGCGCACTAGCAGATCAACTGCTGCGCAGTCGAGAGTTCGATCCACACACAAAACAAACATTCAGTTCTGGATCCAGGTGTTTGTGTATGTGAGTTTCTATGTTTGTAAAAGCACCTATGACACAGCCGTATACGACCGACATCAAAGCAACAGCACGTCAAACGTCAATTTGTACACACGTCATATTGTGTTGTTGTCATAATTATAACGAAAAAAAATCAACTAATAGTTACGACGACATCTGAATGAACTATTTATCATAATCATTCACTCCCGGTCTCTTTCTTTCTCTCTCTCAATTTCAACTTACTAACACCCTAACTTTAACTGTCGCCCTTAAAATCAACCCTAGCTACGGCCCTGACCGTAATCTAAGAACGTGTAGCGAAGCGGGCTAATTGAAACAATAAGCATAGACCATAGTAATTAAGTTTGTGTAGTTTTGTGGTGCTGCAAATGTGTTATGTTGCTGTTTAGCGTTTTGGTTTGTCACGGGATTGTCTTAAAAGGGTGGCGCAGCTTTGGAACAGGGTGTTTTGGAAGGGTATGTGAAGAAGCAGGCTAGTTTTTAGTCAGAAATAGTCTGACATTACCTTCAACTGAAACTCCTGCCAGGGCGAGAGGACTCATTTGACAGGGCTCTGTCCCAAAATTACCACTTCTCAAAATAGGTTAGCAAAATGTCCCTGTGTAAAATGTTCCATTTGCTAAAAATAAGATTTTGGTCTAGGTTAATATGGTTTTGTATATTCGGTTTTGCGACAGTGGGTTTGTACACGCTGGGAAGATGTTTAAGCCAATTTGTTTAATGAATAGGAATAATAACGAGGGCACCATGCATATTAATTGCGGTAAATATGGAAGATCTTCTTCAAGACGTAAATAATACCCATAGTTAGGTAAATTCTATGTTCATGTTGATAGAGATGTAGTATACGTATATTATTGATATAAACCCTAATCAGACTAAGACCTTCTTGGGGGAACGTTCAGTGTGTCCTTCACCGGTAAGAAAATTAAGTATTTTTGCATTCAAACTCCTTAAAACTAAACAAAATGAACTTTAAACAAGAACAATAAACAAAATGAAGAAACAAGTAAAAAAACCATTAATTGCCAAAAGTGCCTCAGCTCTCTGACGGGGCTTCCCTTATAGAGCCAAAGCCTGCCGGGGTCGCGGGACTGTCTCATCAGGTAACCGTGACCCCGGAAGTAAAGGGCTATTGAAGGACACCGTGGATTTCAACCAGTACAAGTCTGACAGCCCCTTTCGTCCCGCCCTGGGTGCGGACTCATTTGATTATTGCACCACGGTAAAAAAAAAAGGCCTTAGCTCAACATAAATGGGAATGAGAAAATTACGAAGGATAAAGATTCCTTCTACCCACATTAAATTACTATCTACATATACTATAGTACAGGGGTTATATATACTACTATGTCACCTGTGCCCGGTCATCAATAGTACCCGAGTGACACTGCCGGTCGTCGGACATCGTAACAATTCCAAGGTAGCGCGTGACTTTATTTCCTAAGTTAGCTTGTGTTTACTGAAGGTAAGTTCTGTGTTTATTTAGATTATGTATAACAGTAACATCGTGTGTGAATCTAGCTGATAAGGGTCAATTCACACCAAGACGCAACGCGCTACGTTGCGCGCACATTTCAATAGAGCGACTCAAAATCTAACTTTATTTTTAACTGACAGAGGTCACTGACTCTTTTAAAGTCCAGACATTATATTAATCAACTTATACGAGGACCATTACATACAGGTTAGTAGTGAGCGTCTGACATTTTCTTTAGAAGAAAGAACCACACAGATTTGAGTCAAGCTGTCGAGTCAGTGCTAGCAGAATCAGTTATCGTGTAGCTCGACTCATAAGTCAAGGTACTGAAAGGACTTTTTAGGCTTGAAGTACCTTCTATCCAAAATATTCCTGAAAACAAAACGTTTGTGCATTAATGTACAATTTGTGCCTATCAACATAATTTCTTATTGTACAGCCACTTTCCCCGCCTTTAATGCAGCTGACATTTCCCAAATGTCCGCTGGTACGTGATAAGATTTTCAAACGTCACATTAACCCGTATTTTCCTTAGTATTTTTATTTCAAAGTGCAATTCAGGCTGATTGTAATGTGAACTTGTATTTTTGTGTTTTATGTGCAATGTTGTTAGATGTAATGTATACTTCACTGGTTTTGTTTACTCACAAACTTTCTCATTTATAATATTAGTAATGTTCATATAAAATGTATGATACAGCTCATCTACTCATGCATTGCTCTTATTACTAACTACCCCACTCAACTGATTAGATACTCAGACATAAATCAAGTTACGATTAACATTGAACAGATTAATTAGTATTCCGAAATGTATCATTAGTAATTACTGCTATAGGTACATTGTCATCTACCAACCTGTTCTGTGCACTTACAATGATACAGTATTTATTTCTGTGACATCAACAGTGTCGAAATGAAGGGTGTGCGACTTTCGAAAATCTATTATTGACAGCTCCCGTCACTTATAGATCTTCGAACGTCGTTACTGTTAGGGCTTTGCGTACTTACCGAGGCACAGAAGAACTTCGCTATGATAGATGGTCACCCATCCACAGACCAACTTCTGCAAACTCGGCTTATCCTCGCAAATCGACATCTGCTACTGTCATATAATGTAAAACAGATTATTTTATAGAAGGGAGAATGGGGTCTCCCTTAAGCCGGATTTACATTAAGAAACTAGTTGCATGACATTAGTTTCATGACTCTAATTTGACCAGTAATTTCACGTGTAAACGTTCAGTTTTACAATGCATGCATTACTTTCGTGACACTGGAGTAGTTACGTGCTATACGCATATTTTTTGTAAAACTAATGTTACCTACAACTAGTTTCGTAATGTAATTCCAGCGTTAGAGAATACTGCGTGAAAGTAGCATAAACACAAAATAACTGTAATCCTTAAAACGTGAAAGTAGCATAAACACAAAATAACTGAAAAGTAAAAAAATAAAACAGATCAAGAGTTGGATCCGTTTCCCTGTAAGTGATTTTAAATATTCATCAAATAATCACTATTCAGAGCTCGTAAGCTTATATGGGACAAGCAAATGTTTTAATCTGTACAACAACATTCCCACTTGAATAGGAAATCCTGGGATTGGATAAAAAAAAGACGTTCGTGAAAATCAACAGGAAATGCTGTTAAGAGCGCTTATTCTGAAAGTTGGCAACGTCGCAAATAGTTGTCAAATATTAACAAGTATTAATTAATTTAGCAATGTTACTGTATGGAAATAAGAAATATGGCTCTGTAGTGCACTAAAACATTGATAAAGGTGTAACGTTGTGAATAATCAACGTTATCCTTTGACCTATTATCAATCCATTAGTCAACGTTTAACAAACTAGTTACAATGGAATGCAAGGAATGCCTACACATTCCTTTTCGTGTTATAGTCATACGCAATGTTCTTCGTCAACCGACTCAGAAAAAAACTCGTACTTGGGGGTATCGTAAAATTGTTTTATTTCGCGTCGAGACTAAAAGTCATTTATAGGCGGGTAGTTCTGAATTTTTACAGAGTTTTGGTGTTGTAGTCGGAAGACGTTGTTCAACGTTAACCGGTTGATAATTAAAGTGAAGTACCTAATGTGCTCATGAGTATAAATAAGCTCGCACAGGACGTCAACGGGACTCATTTACGATTAAACTTTGTCGGCTGTTACACTGTCTCTCTTTATTAGAATCTTGTGACACCTTGCGTAACAGATTTTATTAAAAAAAATATTTTGTTGTATTAAATATTTTAAACCTTTCGGGACTACACCGAAAGTTATTATAATGATCGTGGCTCTAACCCATTGATCACTTCAGTTATGTAATACATGGTTGTGTTTTCTTTTCACGGTTGTGTTTTTTTCTTTAGAGCGGTAGCAACTCTTTAAATAAGCCCTTGCAGGAGCGGTCGATTACTCCATAAATAAACCATAAATCATAAAAAACACAACTGTGCCTATAGAGCGGTAGCAACTCTTAAAATAAGCCCTTGCAGGAGCGGTCGATTACTCCATAAATAAACCATAAATCATAAAACACAACTGTGTCTTACAAACATAGGTAACTTGTTCTTTAGAGCGGTAGCAACTCTTTAAATAAGCCTTTGCAGGAGCGGTCGATTACTCCATAAATAAGCCATAAATCGAAACCAAAAACATAATTTTACCATCTAAATTTAGATTCAATTAAATTAAAATCTAAAACTGGTAGGTGGATTAGTATTGGTCGGTGGATGGTTAAAGGGAAAAAAAATATTTAATAGTAATATTTTATTGAACTCAATACATACGATTGCATTATTCTCTCGCTTAGTACACTTTCATCCTTGAAGAAAACTATTGTAAGGCATCAGGTTAATGACAACAGGATACCTAAATATTTGATATTGTGCGACAGCTATCTCTCGTATCACTGAATACAATAGCTGCCGCTAGTTATGATTGCGAGAAGTATGAATGATGATTTTGATAGGTAAAACAATAGTTAGCTCTAATTCTTCGTGCGGATTTTGTCATTATAGAAGACAAAATCCTTGACTGCGCGAGGGGGTATTGTAACGTTGTGAATAATCAACGTTATCCTTTGACCTATTATCAATCCATTAGTCAACGTTTAACAAACTAGTTACAATGGAATGCAAGGAATGCCTACACATTCCTTTTCGTGTTATAGTCATACGCAATGTTCTTCGTCAACCGACTCAGAAAAAAACTCGTACTTGGGGGTATCGTAAAATTGTTTTATTTCGCGTCGAGACTAAAAGTCATTTATAGGCGGGTAGTTCTGAATTTTTACAGAGTTTTGGTGTTGTAGTCGGAAGACGTTGTTCAACGTTAACCGGTTGATAATTAAAGTGAAGTACCTAATGTGCTCATGAGTATAAATAAGCTCGCACAGGACGTCAACGGGACTCATTTACGATTAAACTTTGTCGGCTGTTACACTGTCTCTCTTTATTAGAATCTTGTGACACCTTGCGTAACAGATTTTATTAAAAAAAATATTTTGTTGTATTCAATATATTACTTAAAATAAAAAGTGTAGTGTTCGCCCCGGTTTAGGGTAAGTGCCAAAAGCAATCCAAAAAATTATTATAACCGCTAGCTCATGTTTTGTTTTTTTTTTATATTGAGTAGGTACCTTCGGACTCAATTATTGTGTGTTCATATTTTTTCTTTGTCCGTTGGTTTTATTTTTTTTTAAGCCTCGAGTATTTGATACGCTCGTAGGTCTTACTATGATTTTGTGTGTTAATGCTTCACGCTAACTAGAACTATTGTTCCTGCCTTGTAAACTCCGATCTGATGACGACCAATAATCACAAACACCCTTAGTGCCGTACGTCCTAGCTTTCGCCTATGCTGTGAGGTCATCATCAGAGAGGATTAGCAGAGGACTTTTATTTACCGCTGGACGTTGATTCCAGGGAACAAGATTGGGAGTTAAATAACTCCATCTTCAACGTTCGTGAGTCCAGCTCTGACTCACCCTACCGAACGTCTGAGGCCTGCACACGCAGCTGACCTGCCGCACACACCTAGCAGCGCACAGCCGACCTGCCGGCGCATCCACCACCTCGTCCCTGCGGTCACTTTCACCTCAGGGTCAACTCCACGGCGTCGCGTCGCTCTACTTACGCGATAGCCAGGGCAGTACTAGTGCGCCTACTTCACGGAACAATAAATGAACCAAGTGACGGCTGTGAACCACGACCTTAATAAATTATCTTGTTAACGTTGGTGAGTTTTTTTATTTTCAACTCACCTTCATACGTTACAAAGGAATGCAATAAGTAATATCGTAACAACGAATAAATAGTTTTAGATGTAAAAAAAGTATTTGGAAACCTTCCAAATGCCTTTTTTAAACCTGAAACGGTGACAACATCAAATTCAGTGTTTTAATTGCATTCCTATATCAATGTTTTAGTGCACTACAGAGCCTTATTTCTCATCTCAGTAAATTTACCAAATTAATTAAAACTTGTAAATATTTGACAGTTATTTGCGACGTTGCCAACTTTCTGGTTATGCGCCCTTAAGTAGTGTGGCCCGGCTATTACTTGTAATGATCCGAATATTTAGATTAATGGATGTTACTCAATCATGCCAGAACAGTCGACACGACGACTGCGCGTCTGCGCAGCTTGTCGCAGGTTCGATTCTCGCTATGAATATTTATTTGATCTAAAAGTTGTTGTTCTGGGTGTTTGTGTTTGTGAGTTTCTGTGTTTGTAAACGCACCCGCGATACGGGAGAAATTACTACGAAGCCGAAGGTACTATAATATTGCAACGCATGATATTTTTTGCGAATGAATCAGTATTTGAACTGAATGGAGATGGCAACTGGGGAACTAATGGCGCTAGTATAGCTTGTTCCAAGCATCGTCATTGGCTCAAATCTTATAGGCACTTCAAAATAGTACTACCTCATTGGTCGGATTAGGACTTCTAACTATGGTGGCGCCATCTACAATTAGCTTTGACCGGCCTTCCGCATTGGTACTTCACTGTTCTGTTCCTACTTCTTCAAAGGCGAAGAAAAAACTTCGCGAGGAAACTCATGTCCTAGAACCAAAAATAAGCCAAAAATTCGATGACATGTAACGTCTACCAACCCGCGTAGATTATGGCTCACTTCCTTTCAAAGAGATGAGGCCTGTATCCCAACAGTGGGAACTTTATAGGCTGATTGTGTATAGGGAGGGTATTTGACTGAATCTAATAAGACTGTCACTGAGGTTTTCAAAAAAAGTTTGACACGTATTTTTAAGCTATTGCATAGCTTTTATCGCAAGCTCTGAGCGCGGCACGGCAACCGAATCAAAAAAAATCCAAAAACCTAAGGAAAAACCCTGACACCACTCATCGTCTAACATCGTTTCAGTTCGGGAGACTTCGGCAATCATAAAAATATCCGTCATAAAAACAATTTACTTTTTCTTACATTCTAAACGGCCAGCTACAAAAGGAGTTTTCACAATGAAACCTACTTATAAAATTCTCCTACAACAAAGAAGTTCTTTATTACAGTAGTGCACCACAAACATTTTAAATAAATTAAATTCTCGGCAGTCTCCGAGTGCCACATGTATTTTTAGGGTTCCGTAGCCAAATGGCAAAAACGGAACCCTTATAGATTCGTCATGTCTGTCTGTCTGTCTGTCTGTCTGTCTGTCTGTCTGTCTGTCCGTGTATGTCACAGCCACTTTTTGTCGAAAGTATAAGAGCTATCCTATTGAAACTTGGTAGAAAGATGTATTATGTGAACCGCATTAGGATTTTCACACAAAAATCAAAACAAAACAAATTTTGGGGGTGCCCCCCATACTTAGAATTGAAACTCAAAAAAATTTTTTTCACCAAACCCATACGTGTGGGGTATCTATGAATAGGTCTTTAAAAATGATATTGAGGTTACTAATATCATTTTTTTCTAAACTGAACAGTTTGCGCGAGAGACACTTCCAAAGTGGTAAAAAGTGTGTCCCCCCCCCCGTAACTTCTAAAATAAGAGAATGATAAAACTAAAAAAAATATATAATGTAGACCTCAACCAAAACTACCAACGAAAATTGGTTTGGATGAGATACAGTTTTTGAGATATAGTACATTTTCAAAAACCGCAAATATAACTTTGCCATTCATACAAATACTATGAAAAACAATGTTAATTTTATTGTTTGTGTATATTACTTACTAATCTCAATATAATTATATCTCTAATCTATGCTTGCTGCTACGGAACCCTTCATGGGCGAGTCCAACTCGCACTTGGCCGGTTTTTTTTTCTTTTGTTACGTAAAACAAAAGTTACGTCAATTTTAAAATTGGCTAAACGTCACAAGCAAGTGAAACTGTACTTGCTACGTCACGAGCCCCTACTCTCAAATTTTAATGCGCTTTATACTTGACAATATTAATTGTTTCACTGTTACCGTAAAATTAGAATACACAACAAAAACATAAATAAAGATGACGTTTCCCTGTTCAAAAGGAAAAATCCTACACCTACTCTCGTCTTTGCATGACATAGTCTAGTTTACGTCATGTCTCATTGACTGTGTTTGAACAAAGTAAATAATAACTTCTAACGACGAGCCATAAAATTAACTCCACATCATAAGGTTTACAAAGTGGAAATCTTACACACATCAAAAAAGTAAAAAAAAAATCGAAATCTTTTTTGTTAGGGTTGATTATAATTATGATTTCCTTTTAGATTCCTAATTTAAAAATATAGATTTAGAATATAAAACAATGCTCAATTGTTTTCTATAATATTAAACTTTTTTTGATGTGTGTTCATCTCATTCCTCTCCTGCCCATAGCCAGCAAGATCAGCGAAATATGTCTTCTTTCACTCTGGTCTATTTCTCTTGATTTCAGCATTTTTGGTCATTTTGGTTTTTATACTTGCCCCACACAAGGTATTTCTCGTGTATCGTAGGTGAGTTTACAAATATTGAAACTCACATACACGACGAACACACGTAGACCGTTCAAGGAGAAGCGGATTTACACGCGTTTGTTTGATTTGCAGCGGAAAATACTACGTTGGACGCTGCCCGCGGTCACTATAGGCATAAACGGAGAAAATAATTACCATTTAATGGATTAACGATAGATTAAGATAATATTCGAACAAAACTGGAGAAAATGAAGCCGAGTTGGACGCCGCGTTGGACGCTACGGTAGACGCCGCCGCCGCGCCGCCGCCGTCTCCATTAATGGAGAAAACAATTGGCGTCGCGTAGCACGCACCGTCCGACGTGCCGCAAGACGCGACGCACCGCGTGTGCAACGTAGCCTTACAATCTATATCAGTGGTGGCCAACCGGTCGATCGCGACTATTAGTCCAGTCGATCGTGGCAAGGCAAAAAATATAAATAAGTAGACCAGACTGCGCAACGTAATCACCAACTACTGCAGCATCATTTTTCAATCGCTGTTCCGTCATGGTTGGTAGATCGCACAGGATTTCCTTAGTAAACAGTAGATCTTATGTCTTATCAAGTTGGCCACCCCTGATCTATATTCTATACCATGATAATATGCTATAATAAATATTATAATTCATAGAAGCGGCTACCGTAAAAGCGATCAACTCCAACAGCTCCTGTTTACAGTACCTACCAAGGCTAGGGTGTCAAAGTCCACTTAAAAATTAAAATCCTTCACGCTCACAGGGTCACCTACTCGCCCACATTGGACTACCGTCCGTGAATATTGAAACGTTTGTACTGATACTTGTGGATTTAACTCCTTTTGACGCCTCGTGAATTATTTATATGCCACACAGATCGTGTATTTGTGGGATATAGGCCCCGAAAATTTATTTTATTTTTTGTTTGTTTTTGTAATAGTATTTTGTTTTTTATTTTACTTCATAAAGATAAAAGAAATGTAGTAGGAAGCGACTAATTATTAGATTTTTTCTCGCTCAAGAAACGTTCAATAAGATAAACATTACGTGATGTAAACAAAAGAGATGCATCTATGAAAAGTCGGTCGCTGACTGCTCACATTGCCGGCGAGGACTTGCTCTATTATTTTATCGCTGAGGGAGAAGACCTTTAAAGATTTACTCGCTCAGCGAAACTCGCTTGACCGCCAGAACTCAGGCCGAAAGAGTAACCACGGGCAGTGTTTCACAGCCGAACGAGTAGTACGAATAGAGAGAGTAATCACCCGTAGCCCAGCGATAAAAGTGCTATCGGAACTACACATTGATGCTTGTTGCTTGCCAACGCATTTTCGTTTCGGTTACCTACTCGCTCCTCGCTAACCGCTCGCGATGGGACAACTGCCTTACTGAACTTTTGTGATCAAAGGATTAGTTTTAATTTCACTATAATTTAAATTAAAAGGTTATGGTGCCAGTGGGTTTATAAGTTCATATTCAAAAGAGCTACATCGCGTGCCGACATTTTATCACGACACCATTTTTAGTTTTTATACTTGTCAAATTCTGTCTGTTTAAATTTTATGGCGGGCGACTGGTTACGAATTTCGATGACCTCTAACTTTTTTTTATATACCATAGATTAGACACGCAGTAAAAACTATATTATTTACTGTACTCTTTATTTTTGTCATGACATATACATTTAATTTAATGGTGGTCGGTCGGCCAACTATGAGGGCTCTTCACAGAAAATCGGGTGAAATATACGTGCAGATAAAGCAACTTTTCGTACATAGTTACAAATATCGGCACGGTTCTTGAGCGCTCGACGTAAGAGTGGGGATCGCTTTGCGCATCGTACACTTATCGACAAATGAAACGCAAACGCACAAAACAACGAATCCCGAGTGGCGGCTATGACGCGATGCGCTACGGCACGCTACGCGGGCCAATCACTACACTTTCCCCTCCCCCGTTCCTCACTTCATCTACCAAAGGGACCTAATAACTTACTTCTGCGCAGGTGAAGGTCAGCGCTCAAGATCCATGCCGGTATCTGTACGCAGTTAAATGATATCTGTCTATCGTTTTCTATCGGCATATAACATAATAAGAAAAAAAAACACAAAAGCACCTCTAAATCGATTAGATGAAACTTCGTTTTATTTTTCTCCTAGATTTTAGCGTCAAATCCAAACGGTGCCTATTATTCTTCTGTTTTGCGTCTATGTTGTCGCCGCACTTGTCCACAAAGTTAGAACGGGGCCAAATACTTTCATACTGTTACGTCGATCGAATTGCGAGACCTATCTATAAGCTTCTCGAAAGTTCCACAAGGTTCTCGACAATTCTACTGAAGATTGGTCAAGAAGTTTCTAGAAAATTCTACCCTGTTCTAGATGTTTCGAGATGGTTCTGGAATGTTCTAGAAGGTATGGGACTATGTCGAAGTCTATGGATGTTTCCAGAACATTCGACCACCTTCTAGAAACATCTAGTGGGTCCGGTCGGGGTATAAAAAGGGCGCCGATCCGGGAGCTGAGTCAGTCTGGTTTTGACTACGATCGAGGCAACTCGAAGTGAACTGGAAGCGATCTCTAAGTGATTTTTACGTGTGATTAAGTGAGTTTATAAGTGTTTAATTGTTGAGTAGTGTTAAGTGTTGTTTTAATTACTGATTCGTGTGTGAATAAAGTTTATTTGGTTTTAATTGGTGTTAATTAATTTATCCCAATACCCAGCTCGTAACATTTGGTGTCAGAAGTGAGGGATATAATGCCAATTTTACCAAAAGACGACACGGACGGTATTCGTACCAGAAGTCAACGTCAACAAGACATGGACCAGAGGCGGTTTGGAGGTTCCCCGATACAGACGCCGGGTGGTGCTCAGCCTACGATGGAACCAGCCCCTTCAGCACCAGCTTCTTCAGCACCAGCGGTTCCAGACCTGTCTGCGCTTATGGCACTGCTGCAGGAGCAGGCCCGCCGCCAAGAAGAACAGGCCCGCCTGCTGCAAGAGCAGCTAACCCCTTGTACGCCACTGGGAAGTTTTCTTCCCACAACCTGTCAGTAGTGTCAAATTTCGGAAAAGCCAACGGGAAGTTTTCTTCCCAAGTGACGGTTAAGAACTGTCACTTTGACAAGACAGACATTTGACAGGTCTGATATTATTGGATGTTTAGGCTTACCAGTGGCTACAGAAGGATAAGGAGGAGCAGGCCCGCCGCCAGGAGGAGCAGGCCCGCCGCCAAGAAGAACAGGCCCGCCGCCAAGAAGAACAGGCCCGCCTGCTGCAAGAGCAGCTACAGAAGGATAAGGAGGAGCAGGCCCGCCGCCAGGAGGAGCAAGCCCGCCGCCAAGAAGAACAGGCCCGCCTGCTGCAAGAGCAGCTACAGAAAGATAAGGAGGAGCAGGCCCGACGTCAAGAGGAACAGGCCCGCCTGTTGCAAAAGCAGCTCCAGGAAGATAAAGAGGAGCAGGCCCGTCGCCAAGAAGAACAAATGGTCCTCATTAAGGACCTGCACTCAACATTTGGCAAGGAGCTCAAGGTGATTAAAGAGCAAGTCAATCAGCACGAGAATCGCATTTCTGAAGCTGAGGTCCAAATTGCCGGGGTTAAGAAGGCTTTGGGTGAACTTAGGACTGGAAACGGGGTTATTTGTCCAGTGGTTGCTGCACCTTCGACACGAGGCTTTAAGGTGCCGCCATTTGACGGAACATCTTCATGGTCGGCTTACAGGATGCAGTTTGAGGCCGTTATGAAGGCGAATGGGTGGACGAAAGAGCAAGCGATGACCGCGCTTACTTTAGGCCTACGAGACCAGGCCCTGACCGTACTTGAGGCTCTTGGCAAGGATGTCACATATGAGCAGCTGCTGGAAGCGTTGGAGTCCAGGTACGGCGACGCGCACCTGGAGCACGTATTTCGCGCTAAGCTAAAGGATCGTGTTCAACGTAGTGCCGAGACTCTACAACAGTGGGCCCTGGAAATTGAAAAGATGGTCCGAAAGGCATATCAGTCTGCTCCTGCTCTGATCAATGGCAACCTCGTACAGGCATTCGTCGACGGAATACGTGACTTGGAAGTCAGAGCCGCTGTAAGACTTGGGCACCACGAAACATTAAAGGACGCCTTGGCCCATGCTTTGGAAGTAGAGGCAGTGAGGCAAGATCATCGCACACATCGCGTCAGAGAAGTTGTAGAATCAACTGTACGCGACCGGCCACAAGGATACAGTCCCAGGTGCTACACTTGTGGGGAAAAGGGTCATCTTCGGTCCAGCTGTCCCAAGCGAAATACACCTAGAGAAGATCAATCTCAACAGGGAAGAGGGACCGATAAGACTACCCAGCAACAGCAGGGAAACGAGTAAACGCCAGGACTGAGGGGCGGGTGCTGGCTGGTATGGAAAGAGCCCCGAGGATCTCGATCTCACAGGCCCATGACGGAAACAGCCTGATCATCAAAGGCGAAGTCGACGGAAAACCATGCAAATTGACACTCGATACAGGAGCTTCTCACACGGTCGTCAATTCAAACCTAGCAAGTCGGTTCCTTGGGGACTTCTTCAATAACCACGACCGCATACAATTACTGACAGCTACCGGTCAGCACATAACCGTCCGAGGCAAGAAGGAGGTGAAGCTAAAACTAGGTCACAAAGTGTATTGGCATAATGTCATCGTGGCTGACATAGTAGACGATTGCATCTTGGGCTTAGACTTTATGCGGAAATATCGTTGTGAGATCGATGTTGATCGAGGAGTATTGAAATGTGGTACAGAAGAGATCTTAATGGAATGTGCACCGTCAGAAAAAGTGCTTCGCTTGAAATTTGACGTGTCAACACTTTTGAAAAACTGCGATCTTACTGGAGTAGAAATGGATAAGGCTAGGAAAATGTTACTCCAGTATGCTGACATGTTCTCTACAGATGATGCTGACATAGGGAGAACAGGGCTGGTTCAGCACAAAATTAATACTGGCAATGAGCTACCAATCCGACAACGACCAAGAAGGGTGCCGGTTGCACGCGAAAAGGAAGTGAAAGAAATGATTGAGCGCATGGTGAAGAACAGTTTTATAGAGCCTTCATCTAGCCCGTGGTGTTCTCCTGTGGTCCTGGTGAAGAAAAAGGACGGCAACACGCGGTTTTGTGTGGACTATCGACGGTTAAACGACGTCACGAAAAAAGACAGTTACCCACTGCCTAGGATCGATGACACATTGGATACACTGACAGGAATGAGGTGGTTCACAACGTTAGACCTGAAAAGCGGCTACTGGCAAGTGGAAATAGACCCTAAAGACAAGGAGAAAACTGCATTTTCAACAGGAAAGGGGCTATGGCAATTTAAAGTCATGCCATTCGGATTGTGTAATGCTCCTGCGACATTTGAAAGGTTGATGGAGCAAGTACTCGCCGGATTGATCGGAGACGCATGTCTTGTCTATTTGGACGACGTCATCGTCGTGGGTCGAACATTTGAAGATCACCTTCAAAATCTAATAAGAGTGCTGTCGAAAATCCGGACGGCAAATCTTAAGTTAAGTCCGGAAAAGTGTTCATTTTTCAGGAGACAAGTGAACTTTTTAGGACACATAGTTTCGGAGGAAGGTGTTCAGACAGACCCGGAGAAAATCGTCGCCGTCAAGGAATGGCCAGTTCCGAAAGACAAAACTGAGGTCAGAGCGTTTTTAGGTTTATGCTCCTACTATCGACGGTTCGTCAAGAATTTTGCCGACATTGCAAAACCCCTACACAAACTTACTGAGGAGAAGCAACAATTCTGTTGGGACGAGAACTGTGACATTGCATTTCAGGAATTGAAGAAACGTCTGTGCAATTCACCTATTCTTGACTATCCTGACACTGAAAATGATTTCATAGTTGACACAGACGCAAGTAATACTGGAATTGGTGGCGTGTTGTCTCAACGGAAAGGAAATCAAGAAGTTGTTATAGCTTACTACAGTAAATCTCTATCGAAACCGGAAAGAAATTACTGCGTTACTAGAAGGGAATTACTTGCCGTAGTAAAGACTTTGCAGCACTTCAGTAAGTATCTGCTGGGACGAAAATTCCTATTGCGAACGGACCATGCTGCATTAAAGTGGCTATTGCAATTCAAGAATCCAGAGGGACAGGTGGCGAGGTGGATTGAGCTACTACAAGAGTTCGATTTCGTAACTGAACATCGCAGTGGGAGGGCACATGGTAACGCAGATGCACTGTCTAGAAGACCTTGTCCTGAAGACTGTAAACACTGTAACAGGCAAGAGGCCAAGGAAGTTATGTCTGTACGAATGCTAAAAACGGATCTCAGTAACGAATGGAAGGAAACACTACAGCATGCTCAGCGAAATGACGCAGACATCAAACCAATTTTCGATTGGATTAAAGCTGGTGCTCCTAAACCCAAGTGGAGTGATGTAGCTGCAATGAGTTCCATCACTAAGAGTTATTGGGCGCAATGGAACAGCTTGGTTGTCCAAGAAGGAGTCTTGTGCCGTAAATGGGAAAACGCTCGAGGAGACAACTGTCATTTACAAATGGTTGTTCCTAGAGCCAAAGTCCCGGATGTATTACGGCTCTACCACGACGGATGTTCAGGTGGACATATGGGTGTAAAAAGGACTCTACTGAAAATACGTGAGCGATTTTACTGGATCCATTGTCGGGAGGATGTGGAGGACTGGTGTCGGAAGTGTACCAGTTGTGCGGCTGTGAAAGGACCCCAGACACGCAGCAGAGGTGCTTTACAGATATACAACGTTGGAGCCCCGTGGGAACGGATAGCATTGGACGTGGCAGGACCATTTCCAGAAAGTGAAAACGGGAACAAGTACTTCATGGTTGTCATGGATTACTTCACAAAGTGGCCTGAAGTCTTCGCCATTCCTAACCAGGAAGCTACAACAGTCGCAGATAGATTGGTGCAGGAGGTCTTCTGTCGTTTTGGAGTACCCTTGGAAATACACAGCGACCAAGGAAGGAATTTTGAATCACAAGTATTCCAGGAGACTTGTCGACTGATGGGTACTCACAAGACCAGAACCACTTCCTACCATCCACAATCTGATGGAATGGTGGAGCGTTTCAACCAAACGTTGGAGAGATATCTGGCAAAGGTTGTGGAAAGCAGGCAAAGAGATTGGGATAAGCACATACAGCCATTTCTTCTGTCATACCGTAGCGCAGTTCACGAAAGTACAGCTGTGACACCAGCCTTCGCGAATTTCGGAAGGGAATTACGGTTGCCTGCTGATTTAATCACCGGAACCCCTCCTGATGTTCCACGCAGTGTAACCGATTACGCAAATGACTTGCGTAACAAGTTGCATGATGTGTATGAGCATATCAGACAATCCGGCCAACAAATGTCGGAGAAGATGAAGACCCGATACGACCGGAAGACAAACAATAGAGGTTTCAACGAGGGGTCACTTGTGTGGTTGCATAACCCAGTGCGCAGCAAAGGGAAGTCCCCTAAATTACAAGCAAAATGGGATGGACCATACCGAGTCGTGACCAAGATTAACGACGTCACCTACCGGATACAAAAGGGTCCACGTGGCGCGCCCAAGATCGTCCATGTTGACCGTTTGGCGCGATACAACGGGACTAACGATGCTCGGGACGAGCATGTCTAAGGAGGGGGCAGTGTTACGTCGATCGAATTGCGAGACCTATCTATAAGCTTCTCGAAAGTTCCACAAGGTTCTCGACAATTCTACTGAAGATTGGTCAAGAAGTTTCTAGAAAATTCTACCCTGTTCTAGATGTTTCGAGATGGTTCTGGAATGTTCTAGAAGGTATGGGACTACGTCGAAGTCTATGGATGTTTCCAGAACATTCGACCACCTTCTAGAAACATCTAGTGGGTCCGGTCGGGGTATAAAAAGGGCGCCGATCCGGGAGCTGAGTCAGTCTGGTTTTGACTACGATCGAGGCAACTCGAAGTGAACTGGAAGCGATCTCTAAGTGATTTTTACGTGTGATTAAGTGAGTTTATAAGTGTTTAATTGTTGAGTAGTGTTAAGTGTTGTTTTAATTACTGATTCGTGTGTGAATAAAGTTTATTTGGTTTTAATTGGTGTTAATTAATTTATCCCAATACCCAGCTCGTAACAATACAAAATATCTTACAAAACTCTGCAAAGATCATTGAGAGCTTTGATTGGCTTTGATGTTGAATTATGTTCTACAAGAAAAGTGTCTTCTTTAGCCACTAAGTACTCGCATAATTTGGAAAAAAAAAAACAAAAGAAAAGAAATTGCCACAAATGGCGATGCGACACAAAACTTTCGGAGCGACAGACGGGAAAAAGTGACGTGGGGGTTTTTGCACACTTAGTTGCATCGCCTAAGTTCTTGATAGAAACGTAAAAGCCTAGAAAAACTACAACTCACTGTGCCACTGGCCACTTTTCACGCAATCTTGTAGTGCACCTAAAAAATCGCCGGCCATTTTCTTTTTTCTTTTCCCGCCATTCCGCCATAGTCTCACGAGTAACCGTCGTCGTTCCGTTTGAAAGCGAAGCCGTGTTCTCTCGCCCCCATATCGGGACATTTCCTTTGAACAACCTTAAGGAAATTGACGTAACTCCATACTGTTTGTACGCACTTTTAACGGTAAAAATGTCTTGTGTGGGGAAAGAAAAACAAAGAGTTTTTTTTTTACTCGGTTTGTTTTTTTTTCTGCGTACGCAAAGTTGTTTTTGTACGGAACGTATTTATTATTGTAATAAACATATCCTTCCTTTGTCCTTACTCAGGTCTTTTGTGTGCTTTTTATCGGATTCGGTTAGTTGGTAAGGTCACAGAATACTTAATAGTGGCAAGGTGTGAAAAGATAAGACTTGTGCATCTTGACAATCTCATTTGTTATTTTTAACTTATTAAGTTATAACTCTGTTTGTTTGGTCATTTCAATATTTTATTTTGGTTTTATTGGTGCGTGTCTGTGGCAAAATATTTTCTTTTTATTTAAAATAAAAAATAAGTAATTTTAAGCAAGTACAAAAAATATTTTTAGTTAGTACGAAAATGTACTGTATGCGTTTCCCAGTGTACATTCGCGAAGAGAGGTGATATACCCCTTATTTTATTCAAAGGTAGTTGTGAGGTTTGACGGTCGTATTCTCAAAATGGAAAACGATATCTCTTACTTCAGTTTTCATCCTTTCTCAAGATACCATCTTTTCCCTTTAGACGTATTCATGTACGTCTATATTTTGTGTTTAGTTACCGAATGGCGGACATTTAGAAAATGAGGCAACTATTTTAAAATTCTTGAATCAGATAGATTTAGTGACCTAAAGTTCAATGGGCTGATATTAGTACCAGCAAATCTAGATACCTAATTGAAAACCGCGACCCCGGCAGGCGTTGGCCCTCTGTTGGGGCTCCGTCAGATTGCTGATAGCTCTTTAAAGCTGAGAACATATTATCGGACGCGTCCGTCAGCCGCGGCTGAGAGACGCGGCTTATTGATATCTAACCAGTACATTTAATACTACACTGTGCAAACTATCGGTCGTAAGACGCGGACGTGACCTTGAGTCGCCCTTGAGCGTTCGGACGTCCGAACAGAATCTGGCCGGCTGGATGTTTGTGCGTCCGCGGACGGTGTGTGGTGAACTACCGTACACACTGCTAAGCCGCGTCTTTAACCCGCGGCTGACGGACGCGTCCGATAATTTGTTCTCAGCTTAAGGCGCGCGTGTAAGACGACTGAAGCACCCACAGAAATATTAAAAACATATCTATGGAACTACACGTGTCCAGTGAGAACCTGCGTCAGGCGGAAGGTGAGGACGCCGTGTCACCTCTCCAGCCCCTCCTCAAAGAGGGGTCTTACCGCATTTTATTAGTAATTTCTTTCAAGTAAATAAAATCTATTGAATACAAACACAACCTTTTCTCATAAGTATCAGAAAACCCCATTACATTCAAATCAAGGAGAAACTATCATTAGGTACACAAATCACCACAATGATATGGTAAGCAGGTAAGTACAATCAGTGAAAGGGTTAGATATTCGAGCTTAATAACCTTAAATTCTTGTTACGCTTACGTCGGTAGTGTACGTCACGCATCAGTGGCGCGGTTGAACATACATTGTTAAAGTAGCATTTTTGCAAATCCACAACACGTTACACGAGGTAAGTACTTATTTTTATTGGTTGAGAGTGTAATAACAGAAAAAAGCGGTAGAAACTTGGAAAGGAACTTGATACGTTGAATAAGATAATGTTGTATGTCACCAAATAGGTTCAGGTTCATCATATAAGAAGATTCTCACACATGGTTGCCATCCGTATTGACTTATGAAGCGAATTTTATGTCGCATTGGCTTGTCCGTCATCCATTGTTGCTTTTTTGTGTCAATCATCAAACGAGTCCTCTCGCCTTTGTGGAGCGTAAGGGACAGTCAGTATCTTACTTACTAAATGTCTTCTCTGTTCCTTCCAGGTTTCCTAATCCTATCACACTGCTACAAAATCCAACATCGCATCCGCAAATCCGCACGTCCACGCGGATGAACGGTCTTGTGTGAGAAGAACCTTATGGATCGATATCAAACACTTGGCTTCTCAGCACATTGGATTATCAGGCACTGTCATTGTGTGTTTAGAACATCGAGTGTACTTGTGTTTTCGTACCTTCGATCAATAATGGCTGTGAACACAAGTGGTGTATTATAAATTCTCCTGTGTACAAGCGCATGGCTTATCTCCGTTGAGATTGGCGGTCATTGACGGAAGGACATTATACACACAGACATCTGATAATAGTTTTTTATTGTATTTATTTATAAATCATGAGTAATGATGGGTTTATGCCCTGGACATATTGTGAGAATTGAATAAACGATAAATGCCCGTAAACGCCGAATAAGTCTCTTTTGCCTAAGCTCATTTTGCCCGGTTGTTTCTGCTTAGTTTTTTACTAAACAAAGTTATTTGTTTTTATGCCCAATATACCAAGTTTTTGCCCATTTTGTTCATAAATTGTTTTTGCCCTTGACCCATCGTGTGAGACTTTCTGGATTTCTATTGTTTTTTGATTTAAAATGTGCACAATAAAGAATTTCTTTATTAATATTTTTTCTTTACAGTTACTATCGTAATGCAGCTTGTAAATGTGACAATTTTGTTGACAGTACCAAGTATAAGTAGGCAACTCAATCAAATAAGCGATTAGCAATAGAAACTCGACTAAGATGTTTACAAGCGATATCACGAAGTAATCAGTGACAGTGACACTGGCGCGTCGTGTGTAGGGTAACCATTCGTCCCGATTTGTCAGGCTTTTTTGCCTTCTGTCTGGACTTTGACCGACAATGATGAGTTTAAAGAGGTCAACAGCCACACGTGTCGGTCTTCAAGGTTACTAAGTACTTACTTGCTAAGGATAGTAGTATTGCCTCAGATGAATAAGTTAGTATAGATCAGTTGACAGAGACAAAGCTATAAATGTCTTCTAGCGCTATCTCGTTCTCACAGGTGGAAGCTTTAAGACGTCATGGTAGGCCCTCAGTTCGTGGAGTTCTGAGTGTCTCAGAAAGCAAGATACACCCGTTACTCCTAGCTGTCACATACTCGTTTGTAGACATTTGACAACGTCATCAACAGACTGGATGCGGAAGGCAGACGAAAGGGTGATGTGGCGCAGTCTGGAATAGGCCTATATCCAGCCGTGGACTGTCATAAGCTGAGTTGATTGATTGTTACGAGTTGTCAGAATCCCGGAATTCTAACAATGAGTCTCTTATTAAAGGGTATTGACATAAAGTTCAAAAAATTCCTGAAAAAATGAAAGTAGAATGTCCGGATATTTCGATTGAGGAGTTGTGAACCCTAGGCGTTTGCGACTCTGCGCAAGATCTCAGTGAAAGCTGTACCTACTGAAATTGCATGAACCAGTGCCGCGCCATCATGTTTTTTGGTCATGCATGAATGGATGACAAATACCTCTCTTAAATTAAAAATGTGGCAGGTTTAAAAAGGAAATATTTGGTACGGCCCATGTCCTGCAGAGCGATGTATCATGTAATTAAGATTCCAAATTAGGGTTTGTTTGTTTTTTTTCTTTTATTATTATGTCCGTCATTTTTTTTACAAAGTTTCTTAAAATCAGTAGTTTTATATGGGTTTCTTATTGTTAAGACTGTTATTTATACAAATTACTTATCATTTTACCACGCCATGATATTTTTTATGTTGAATGCCACAAGCATTACACTTACGAGTATCTATGCTAATATTAAGCTGAAGAATTTCGTTTGGTTCAACGCGCTAATCTCAGAAACGACTACTTATTTCGAATTCAAAAAATGTTTATGTGTTAGATAATCCATGTATTGAGGAAGGTTATAATCTATAAAACATCACGCTACGACTAAAAATAGGAACCGAGCAGTGGGGTTAAAGCCACGGTGAATAGCTAGTATTTTATATTGATTAAATAAAACAACAAATAAATGACTTCAATTTTTAATTTAACTATTTTACAAAGAACTGTGAGTAACTGAAATAACCGTTACAAATATAAAGTAACACAAGCAATACCGCGAACCAATCATTGACATTGACATCGACGCGTGCGCATAAGTGAAAGTTGAGCTGAAATTACATCGAATCGATGCCGATGTATACGTGATCGATTATGTGGACGAATAACTTGTTTATTCGTGTGTATGATTGTTTTAAAATTAATCTTTAATTGATTCTGTGCGGTCTATAAACGCAAGATTGCGTGGTGCAAATAGAAGTTGCTTTTAATTGTGAATTCAATCATGATTTTACTAATTAATAAAATTACTGAGAGAAAATGCAGCCTGCACTGCGGGTTTAAACGACCACTTAGCAATATTCCTTATGATTCAATTCGTGAAAGAATAATGAATAATTGCAATAGGAATATTGCTAAAAAACCCTCTGCTGGGTCTGGTCTAAAAGTGAAATTATTTGCACCTAAATTATTTTTGTTGATAAAATAAATGTGAGAAAATAATGCAAGATTATTTTTTTGATAATTTTAAAAATGAATTGACACGTTTTTGTTCTAATAAGCCAAATTATTGAAGTGTCCTTAATAAGAGAAATAGGCATAAGATAACTGACATCAATCAAAAAACATTCTGACATAAAAAATTAGCCATTACCTACTTAAACTGGATGAGTACAGCAGGTATAAGTTATCTTTTATTTTACTTTCATTTAAAGTGAAGAATCTTTTTTACATCCAATATAACTGTAACGATAATTTAAAATTCAGACAGAAAAAAAACGGCAATGACAAGTGTATCTAATGACACTGACATATCGAACACTTTCTAAATAGAAATTGACTGATTACGATCTAGAACTTTTCTCACTTAGTTTAGTCTTAAAATTGAATTATAGTTTAAATCATATCAGTCTGCAATTCTTTAAATATCAACAAATTGCTATAACATTAAAAATTTAGTGTCCAATCGAATTTCTTTTTATTATATTTTTTTGACTAACCTATTTTGCGCTCAACTGTACTTCCCACTGGTACTTTAAAACAATAGTTTTTATTTTACTAAATTTGAATTTGGGTCCATCATCATCATCAGCCTATAAATGTTCCCACTGCTGGGATACACAGGCCTCCTCTCTGCGAGAGGGAGTGGGCCATAATCCACCACGCGGGCCCAATGCGGATTGGTAGATGTCACATGTCTTCGAATTTTTGGTTCTAGGACATGCCGGTTTCCTCACGATGTTTTCCTTCACCGTTTTTAGAGCAGTGGTGTTGAAATAAATTTCACAAAGTAATGCGCTTGACGGGGTTCGAACCCACGACCTACTACTCGTAAGTCGAGGCCGATACCACTGGGCCACCACTGCTCTCTCGAATTTGGGTCCAGTTATCCAATGAACAACCAGAAAATAAATTATGTGGTCAAGTGAATCCACGGATCCAGAAGCGAGCAGGTCCAGTTGATCAAAGACTCACCTAACCCTCTCTAGGAGAACCTTGAATTCTTTGACCCAAAGTTGGCCACCTTTTGGCCAAAAAAACCCGTATCCACTTAACGACGTATAATAATATAAGTACTATATTAGTAATAGTAAAATAATATTATTATTTCTTCATCCACATGATGGTATATATCGTAAACGTAAATGGCGAAGTGGGCGATAAAATCACGCTATTACAATAAAAAGCTAGGCAGTGTTGGATTGTTTTTATAGAAACCTGAGCGTAACGAGTTCTTTTATAGGAGGATTAGTATTGCGAAAAAAATGCCTTTGTTTTGGAATAGTGGCAAATAGATGACAATACAATACAAGGTATTATAAAATATTAAAACTTTTTTTTATTCACTTGCATTTATTATTTTCATTAAAGGATTTGAAAACATATTATATTTATACACTAGCTTTTGCCCGCGACTTCGCTCGCGTAATCAGTCGAAAATCTTAGAAGATTTATACAAACTTTCATCCCCTATTTTATCCCCTTAGAGGTAGAATTTATCAAAATCCTTTCTTAAGGGGTGCCTACGTCATAGTAGCTTTATGCATGCAAAGTCTCAGCCCGATCGGTTTAAAATTGCCAAAGTTTCATACAAACTTTCATCCCCTATTTTATCCCCTTTAGGATAGAATTGATCAAAATCCTTTCTTAGCGGATGCCTACGTTATAACATCTACCTGCATGCCAAATTTCAGCCCGATCTGTCCAGTGGTTTAGGCTGTGCGTTGATAGATCACTATATCAGTCACCTTTGAGGATTATATATTTAGATTAGTATTGCGAAACAAAATGCCTTTGTTTTGGAATTGTGGCAAATAGATGACAATACATACAAGGTATTATAAAATATTAAAACATTTATTTATCAACATGCATTTATTATTTTCATTAAAGGATTTTCAAATATTTTTTAATAATTTGTCGGACTAATAAGACTTTTTTAATCAAATTGCCCATTGGGCATTTATAGAATAATTCAAAAATTGTGACCGAAAACTGTACCGGAGACAAAAAAAAATGTATAAAAAATAGTGTGCCTCACCGCTGGGCAAAAACCTTTTTTCAAACCTCTTTGTTACAGTTATTGTAATAAAAACATTTCAAATTGTGATTGTGGTTAAAGATTATACAGGGTTATTTGAAAAACACCAACAACCTCTTAAGAGGTCATTCCACTCATTAAGTATAATGAACAACTTTTACTATGGGACCACACCCGAAATCGTGAAAAAAAATCAAGTGTTCCCTACATTTTGACGAGTTATGCGAACATAAAGTACGGAACAGCTGATTTTTTTTTCGTGATTTCAGGTTTGGTCCCATAGTAAAAGTTGTTCATTAAAATGAGTGGAATGACCTCTTAAGAGGTTGTTGGTGTTTTTCAAATAACCCTGTATAGTGCGAAATGAACCTACAGCAAATATTAAAGACACTAACTATTGTATTTAACTACTTCTCTTAAAATAAAATATAAGTACATAGTTTGTTCTTATCTCTTCAAAAGATATAGTGCCAAATAATTTAGACATCCCAGTCATAATAATTAAGATTTATAAATCAGATTACAAGTCTAGTTTTAGACTAAATTATTTGTCTAGAAAGTCTATCATTGTTTTTCTGTAGACTGTTTTTGATATATTTATTTAATCATTTTAATTTTAATGTTTTTTTACCATTTCAGTTTCAAGCAATTATCTGGGCTGAATATTTTTCATGTGAGAATAGAACAGTATACATAGAATCGAATAGTGGGCACATATTTACGAGTATGTGTTCAAATAGGAAATACTCTCTTATGAAATGTAATAATATAGATGTATAATTAACATAAAAAACTTGAGTACGTAGGTTTCTTCTTTAAATACATTCATTTTTTTATCTTTTATATCTGAAATATTTCTCGTAACATGCAGTACTTTATAAATACAATTTTTCGGCTCTTAAAATTATTAATTCGGTGTGAAATTTCGCAAATCCTGTCTCAACAAGTACCTTATCAAACTAATTGATTGCAAAACTTCATATTATAATAAATTCAATATTATTTCTCCTATCAATTGGCACCAATCCAATAAGTGCATCAATCCTTATTTGGGTCGTATTATTATAGTTCATATGAATGTTTTATCTCTTTGTTCAGACAAAGGAACTTGTTTAAGTTCATACAATTAAACATATTTTAATTTCTCAAAAGAAATACAGTTTCATTTAAAACTTAAGTAATATAAAATAATGAATGCAATAGAACAATAAAATAAATAGGTTTTTTATTTTATTTTAAGAAACATACTTTTATGTTAAAATTCTTTACATGTTTAATCAATTTATTCATCGAAATAGGTATAAGTAATGTGTATGGTTAATTAAAGCATTTTCAGACAAAGAGTAACAAGCATTATGCCTCTCCTCACAAACTTTCACATTTATAATCGTAAAGTCAGATTAGCCATTTATTTTTATCTTGTTTTTTGTTTCATCATTTCTTTTGCTCATCAACCATTCCTTTCAATCAATTATGTCCTTTGTTGAAGTTCGATGAACGTCATACAGACCATCGACTGTGTTATCAGCCTATCAGCTGTCATTAGTGATAACAGCTCGATTGGATGATAGGTTAATAATGGTGTATTTATAGAAATATATTGAGCGATAATGACTGTGTTGGGAAAGAAATAGGGGAAAATATCGTTTGTACACTTCATACTTCAACTGTGCGCAGATCTTTGCAAAAAAGATCGGATACATTGTTATATGAGAGCACACGAACGGCAACTACAGCGGAGCTGGAGCAATCGCCCTGGCCTAAATCGGTCCGATCGCATCAATCAATCAATTCACTTCAACTCAGCCTATCGAAGTTCACAGCTGGACATAAGCCTCTCCCGGGCTGCGCCACATCACCCTGTCTTCCACCTTTCACATCCAGTCTGACCCAGCCACCTTCTCAAGGTTGTCGGTCCATGTAGCTGGGTGCGCCCCACACTACGCTTGCCGGTACCTACGCGGTCTCCACTCCACGACTCGTCTGCTCCACCGACCATCGGTCCTTCGACAAATCAAAATCGAGGACTTCATACTTATGAACTATACTGCAGCACAGGGGTGCAGGCAAAGCAAAGAAAATGAAAGGTAGTCAAAATTATTTTTATACAGAGATTTACTTGAGATGTCATGGCTAGGACTTCAGGAATTTAGGATGTTAACTTACCACGTTAGCCGCGTTTTCATTCAGAACATTTTTTGAACGAACCGCCTTAAGAAACGTCAAAAGTGCCGTCAAATATAATATAATTATACAACTTTATCAATAGATAAGAAAAGAAAAAAAAATGCTCGACATTTTAAACTCCTTTCAATAAATTATTTTCATTAATACCTAAAGCATTAGATAGCCACATACATTGTTTTTCTTGGCAAGCCACGGCTCAGCTTCGATTATAAATTACATAAAATAGATTCGGAGTTCATTCACCTCTCGATACGAGTTATACCTTACCTATGTATAGCGTATGTATGTATGTGTGTTAACAATAACAATTGAATGGGATTACTTCAGCACGACCAAACGACGGAACGGACTTCTTATTGATAGAGGAGAAAATAATGGATGTGACATCTAATTTTTTGTAATATTAAACGAACCAAGTTCTATGTACGCAAAGATTGTTTTTTTTGAAACTTAGCCCAAACTGTCCCACTACTGGGCAAAGACTTATCTTTGCCCAGTAGTGGGAAACTTTGGGCTAGCAAAAAAAAATAGGTATGTAATTATTAAAAATAATAAACTAACTCTACTTATCTGTAATCTGTATGTGTGTTCCTGTTTTACACCTTAAAATTGGTTTATAAATCTTGGTTTTGGCAATTTTGACGCAAATAGATTATGAGATGAGTTAGAAAGTAACATAATATTTCTCAGAATAATACGGCCAAGACGTGGTGGACCAAACCGCAAGTGAATGTGTATATTATAAGTATGTATATTAATCTACAGACAGGTATTCCTTGATTACTTGCAGGAAAAGTCTAATATTGTTGCATTATGTCAAAATTGATGATCTAATAAAGTTATGAAAACAAACGGATTTGAAAGATTATTACCTACATGTTTTTTACAGATTATCAGTCAATATAAAATAATGGAACGTTGCCAAGATTTTAATAATATGCCTATTCTCATATTATTATAATATCAGTAGAAAGAAACATTTATGTATTGAATGTGAAGGAAATGTTTAGAAAATACTATGTAAATGTCTGTAAATTCACAATAAAAGAATAATTCCTTTTGTAAAGTAAAAGTTATTTTTATTTTTAATACTCTCAGTCTCAACCCACTACTTTAAAATACCGTATCCATCTGCCTAACCTTCTTAACTCAACGTAAATAGGTAAGTACGTCATAAGTATCAAGGTATACCATCTGGTCCATGGCATTGAAACCCGTGACGAATGTGATAATGTTTTTATGCGGTCGTCTGTACAATGGAGAGCACGATCTATTACGAAGTTGATATCACGACATGATTTTAATATTTAATTTGAAATAGGTAGTTCATGTTAAAGCTGCTTAGATTTGTGGCACTATACTTAAGGATCACCTTTACCAGGAGACCTAAAATGGCTGTTATGGCCTCAAGCCTTGGTTTTTGTATGTTCGGGGATTGTGTGCGGAGCTGAAAAAGGAACTCGCGATTGTCGAAAAATACATTTAATTTCGTTTGATTTTTTCTTTTACAAGAGGTACTCTTATGTACTACGTAAGTATATGATATTATCTTATTAGAGGTCCGACGGCGCTCGCGCCTGTGCGCGCGTCTTTTATACCCTCGGGCGCGTGGAGTAGGGACGCTGCCGAGGCCCCCCGCACCCCGCGGGGTGTGGGCGTTAACATACTCCCCCCGTTGAAGGAGCATCCTTCAACTCTTCTGCTTCAGGCCCGAACAGAGGGCACAGACGATTTACAGCTCGTCGGATAGTGCCACTCGCCGTCCTCACATCTGCTACTCTGGATACATCGTCCTTGCCCCTTTGTAAGGCTTCGATACGTCCGATTCTCCATTTCAATGGGGGCAAATTATTTTCCTTTATAATGACCATATCTCCAACACGTAGCTCCGTCGCAGGTTTGCGCCATTTTGTCCGATGTTGAAGTTCCGTTATGTACTCATGTTGCCATCTCAACCAGAAAAGCTGTCTCATACGTTCCAATTGCTCATATCTGTGAAGTCGATTGCAGTTAATATTGGTCAGGACTGGAGATGGAAGAGCTATCAGCGGCTTACCGACGAGGAAATGCCCGGGAGTCAGGGGAGAGAAATCATTGGGATCGGAAGACATCGGGAACAAAGGTCGGGAATTAAGTATAGCTTCTACTTGGACAAATAAAGTTGAAAGTTCCTCGTAGGTTAAATGCCTGTCTCCTAATATTCTTTTTAAATGGTATTTTGCAGACTTCACCCCGGCTTCCCACAAGCCGCCAAAGTTTGGGGCGTATGGAGGTATGAAGGCAAACTTCATTCCTTCATCAGAACAAAACTTATTTATTTTATCTTTATTTACTATCAAATATTTATTAAGTTCATTACTAGCTCCTAAGAAATTTGTCGCATTATCACAATATAATAAACTGGGTTTAGAACGTCGTGCTATAAATCTCCTTAATGACAATAAAAATGTATCTGTACTTAAATCACTTACGACTTCTAAATGAATAGCCTTGGTTGTAAAACATATAAATAAACACATATAACATTTCGTTATTTTGCAACCGCGGCCTTTCCTATCAGTGATTAAAAAAGGACCAGCCAGATCAACACCAGATATTTCAAAGGGTGTTCCTGGACTTAAACGTTGCTTGGGTAGATTACCCATAATAGGAACTATAGGCTTAAATCTAAATCGCTTACAGACTATACAATTATTTGCTACGCTTCTAGCCACCTTTCTACCGTTGATAATCCAATATTTTTCTCTAACCGATGATAACAACAGCTGTGGCCCAGCATGCAATAACCGGCGATGTTCACTCTCAAAAATGAGTCTTGTTAATCGATGTTTAGAATCTAAAAGTAAAGGATGTTTTTTATTGTACGGGAACGTTGAGTTTTGAATACGACCTCCTACGCGTATAACTTTAGACTCAATGTCTAGAAAGGGGCTAAGCGATAAAATTTTACACTTACTGCTTAATGCCTTATTATTTAATAAGCACACATACTCGTCGCTAAATGACTCATGCTGAGAGAATTTTACTAAGTACATCATACTATCGTTTAGTTCATCGGCACTTAAATAATTACTGGTAAGTCTACCTTCTTTATTTTTTATTCTACAATTTTTAACAAATCTCAGAACATAAGCCATTGCACGTTGAACCTTATTTAAACTTGAATAACGTTCAAATTCAATTAAATTTTTTATTGATCATACTTTTTAAAAATGTACCTACGATTTTTACTTCAGGTAAGGTTACACTATTTAACTTATTACTGTCTACTTTAGGCCATTGGGACTCATTTAGGGATAAAAATGGAGGCCCATTCCACCATAACCTGTGAACCTTTTTATCCATACGATCTACTCCTCTGGAAATGAGATCCGCTGGGTTTTGATCTGTTGGTACGTACCTCCACTCAGAACCCTTTGTTAACTTATTAATTTTGTTTACTCGATTTAAGATGAATACTTTTAATTGTTTTGGCGTGGCGGCGGCACGTAACCAACCGAGCACAACCATCGAGTCTGTCCAGTATACACAGCGAGCCACAGTGCATCGCAGGGAGTGAGTCACCTTTTCCCCCAACTCCGCGGACAACAGCGCTCCGCATAGCTCGAGCTTGGGGATTGTTAGACCTTTTAGTGGGGCGACCCTAGATTTGGCACAAAGTAACTGTACATGGGTTTCTCCAGCAGGATCTATTGAACGAACAAAAACACATGTCCCATAAGCACACATAGACGCATCAGAAAAAATATGAATTTCAATATGCATTGCATTTTTACACATGACATGCCTTGGAACTTCTACTCGAGTTAGAGAATTCATGGTTTGTACAAAATTAAACCACATTATCTGTACTTCATCGATTACGGGGTCGTCCCATTCTAATTTACTAATCCATAATTTCTGTAAGATTATCTTAGCCTTAATAACAAATATGCTTAAAAGTCCCAAAGGATCAAAAATCTTTGCGATAGAAGATAATATATTTCGTTTTGTGATCCTTTCGGTTTTATCTACATGAACAGAGAAATGAAACTTATCGGACTGAGGAGACCATGTTAACCCTAACGTGCTCGTGGTAGTTTTAAATTCGGTAATTGATTGTTCTTCATGTAATTTATTTTCAACAAATAATTGATTGGCATTAGACCTAAATTTTCGTAATTTAAAACCACCCGAATCCAAAATCTTAGTAATTAATCTACAAATACGATTTAACCCTTCCTCAGTCTCATGGCCTGTAATCAAATCATCCATAAAAAAATCATGTTTCATTATCTCGCGGACTTCCGGATCATTACATTCAATAGCCAATTGAAGAAGACAACGAGTACTTAAATACGGCGCGGAAGCGGTTCCGTAGGTCACCGTGTTTAATTTTAAATACCTTAAGGGTTTATTCTCACTGTCCCTCCACACTATCATTTGTAAATGTCTTTGACTTTCAGATATTAATATCTGCCTATACATTTTTTCGATATCTGACGTCATAACATAATTATGTTGTCTAAATCGAAGCAAAATACTAAATATATCATCTTGAATCACTGGTCCAACCATTTGAATATCATTTAGTGAATAACCGCTTTCAGTTTTTTCCGAAGCGTTAAAAACAACGCGAAGCTTCGTAGTCTCACTTTTTTCTCGAATAACCGGATGATGTGGTAAATAATATCCAAACTCGGGTTTACATATTTCGGACAAATGATTCAAATGTTCATATTCATTTATAAAATCTACATAGGACTCTTTCACCTTAGGTTGCCTTTTTAATCTTTTTTCTAAATTATTAAAACGAGATCGTGCCTTTCCCAACGAATCGCCAAGTACAGAAGGTGAAGTATGAAAAGGCATCCTAACGCAAAATCTACCATTTTCAGTTCGATACGTATTTTTTACAAAGTGTTTTTCACAAAATTCCTCTTCACTACTAAAGGATAAATTATCTACACTAACTATTTCCTCAACCTTCCAAAATTTCTCTAACTGTTCACTTATACTTCTAGTTAAGTTACAGGTTACTTCATTATACGATTTACAAATATTTATGGGGCCCGTAACAAGCCAACCTAATTTACTACTATGCAATGTGGGAAGACCTTTACCCAGTCCTATTTGTTGACCTGTTAACAGTTCCCAAAACAAATCCGCTCCAATTAATATATCTACATCAGCGGGCTCATAAAATCTACTATCTGCTAAATCGACAAATACGTCACCGGGAATCTTTAATTCATTTACATTGATCTTTACATTTGGCAACATATTCGTGATTTTTGGTAAGACTATACAGTTGATTTCTACAGAAAAATCACTACAAGTTGATTTTATTACAAAACTACAATTTTCTACGAATTGTAACTGAGTATTTCCTATACCATATACATTAAGGTCGTCCTTAGCACGATTGCGGGACATTCCTAATTTATTGCAAAAACTTTCCGTTACTATGGACATCTGACTGCCCGAGTCCAATAGTGCACGGGCGACATAATATTCATTATTTGTTTCGTTAAATACGTGAACGAGCGCTGTTGACAAAAGTACGTATTGAGTGGCGATCGTAGATAAGGAAACCGGTTCCGACGCGGGCGCCGCGCGCACATCTACAGCGGTGCTTGCGGCGGTGGTCGGGTGATGCGAAAGTATCGATGCAGGTTCGAATCCGCCTTGACTTACCATTCCAACTGAAGTTTGAAGTGAAGTACCAGTCGAGTTTTCACTGCGGGAACTCGCATTTTTATCTACAGAGTGAGATTTATTTCTATGCAGTAATACGTTATGTTTATATTTGCAAATTTTGCAACCAGATGATTTACAATCGTAGGCTCGATGACCTGGTTTAAAACAATTAATACATAATTTATTCTTGGAAACAACCTCATTTTTTTCTTCTAAACTCATGGAAATAAATCTCGTACATTCAAACAAACGATGACCCTGTTTACAAATTATACAATTAGATCGATCGTTATTACTCGCCTGAGTGGATGCAACCAAACTTGTTACTTTCTCCCTTTTGCTGATAATATTTGATTTATTATGCTTTGTTGTTTCTAATACATCCGCTCGGTCGCGTAAAAACTTAAAAAACTCTTCGAGGGTAGGAACTTCTCCTTTATGTTCCTCCCACCTTCTACTTGTTACGAGATCGAGTTTTGAGACTGCAAAGTGGATTATCACCATGTCCCAATGTTCTACAGGAAGTTCTAACGTCTCTAAACCTCTCACATTTTTCTTTATACTGTCAATCATGTAACGTAATGCTTGGTCGGACTCCCTAGTTATACCTTCCATATTGAACAAGGATTTCATATGATTACTTATTAAGAGACGTTTATTATTGTATCTCTGACATAATAAATCCCACGCCAAGCGATAGTTATCGGAACAAAATGATATTGAATCAATAACCAACGCAGAGCTACCCTCTAATGACGATCGCAAGTAGTGGAACTTATTTATTGTCTCAATAGACTCATTATTATGGATTAATGCCTCAAATGTATCCCTATATTCTAACCAATGATTATAATTCCCATCGAAGGTGGGTAATTTTATTGTGGGTAATTTTATTGAACCTTTATATGTGTTTCCACATTCGAAACTATCGAAATGCCTTGAGTTTTGATTTGCTATACTTTTCCTTCGAATATTCAGTTCTTCTAATTTATCTAAAATACATTGACCTTGGGAGATTAAAGAATAAAATTGACCTTCGAATTCCGAACGTACCTTCGTTTGTTCGTCGGGATCTTCCGCTTCAAGTTCAATTTCGGATTGTAAGTCATCGAAAGTGGAAAAACATGTTTCTAGTTTGGTTAACCTTAATCTTAACTCGGCAACTTGCTGATCTGTTAACTTTTCTAGAGATTTTACCTCGTCTAAGTAACCTTTAAAAATTGTTAATCTACCCTTAATATAACTTCTCTTCTTTATCGGGTCAGAAACTTTCTTAGTGGTCTGAGACATTGTTATAATACGACAAATTTAACGTTGTGATAATTGCAAACAAGTATACACCCAGGTTCTAAATTAAACAAATGGAATTCGAAGAAATGAATTTTACAGTCCAAATAATTAGCACGGGAAACAAGACGTGGGTAGATTATAGGAAAAAAAGGAACGGGCTCACCAATTTGGTCTGCGCTTTATACTCTCTTTGTCCTTCAATTTCCATATAATTGTATATTTGCTTTGTCCTTGCGATTTATTTTAGTTCTTCCTTCGAAATCCTGGTCACGGCACCAAAAATGTTATGGCCTCAAGCCTTGGTTTTTGTATGTTCGGGGATTGTGTGCGGAGCTGAAAAAGGAACTCGCGATTGTCGAAAAATACATTTAATTTCGTTTGATTTTTTCTTTTACAAGAGGTACTCTTATGTACTACGTAAGTATATGATATTATCTTATTAGAGGTCCGACGGCGCTCGCGCCTGTGCGCGCGTCTTTTATACCCTCGGGCGCGTGGAGTAGGGACGCTGCCGAGGCCCCCCGCACCCCGCGGGGTGTGGGCGTTAACAATGGCCGCTTTAGTAATATCAATGTTGCCAAATTGTTCTTTATCAATTATCTATTCTATTGGTTAAGCAATAGAATAAAATATTCCATATTACGAATTTTATCGTAATAAATATAAATAAGTAATGAGTGTATTATTTTATTAAAAAAATACTTCAACTGTGTATGAAAGAATGATTTTCATAATAAACACAGTTTTCAAGAACAACAATACAATTTTTGCTCCTGTTTTTTTAGTGACTAAATCATTTTCATTATTGTTTCAAAGTGCAGTCAACAAAAAAGTTAGATATCAAGTCCAAAATGTTCGTAATTTTACTAAAGTGTATATTTTTTAACTCAACGCAAATGAAAGCGCTAAACAAAATCTTCAAGACATAGGTAATTTTGCTTGTGAGTGTCAATCGTTTAAGTTTTTAAACGATTGACACACACAAGCAAAAAAAGTCAGACATATAATAATTTTAAAAAAATATGTACTTGTACGTTCTTTGTCAAATGCATTTAAAAAGACGCTGTTAGGCTTTTTTGCAGGAAGAAAATTCCGACTGCAAATACACGTCGTCGGACTCTTACGATAGAAGGAGTCCTGTTTGGAGCCCTGCTCACGTCAATTTTGTGTTTCCTCAAAAAAGCTTTACGATTCGCGACGCAGCAGGTGTTAATGCGTAAAAATTATCAAAAAAAGAAGTTTTTACATTACAACCAGACCTAAAAAGGGTATTCTTTGGTAGTATCCGATTTCTCAGCACCAGTACTCTCACTAGGTAAACTACAAGACAAATATATCTTTGTTTGACTATACCTGTACCAGTGAAAAACAGAGTTTAGGAACAAATCCTCGTAAACAACGTACCTACCGTAAAACTTGGCAAATAAAACGTTTACCTTCATTTTATTAGCAACAGCATCGAATACCGTGGTGTTTACTGAAGTTGCCTTACCTGAAACAAAAACAACAACATAATTTTAATAATGGATTTTATATTGATTACAATTATTTTAAGTGGTATTTAAAAAGGTTTGTTTGTATTAGAAATGTTTTAATTTCATCGTCATCATCATATATTCGCCAACTGCTGAAATTGTGCTAAGATCGACAATCTTGCTTTTTTTGAGTTTTTTTTACTGTTGCACTACGAATTCGAGTTTAAAAATCAGATTCGGTTCAGTGATTTAGCCATCAGCTTCTACCCAAAGTTGAAATGTGTAGCGGTTATAAAATATTACATCCCTTCAGTAAGATATAGTAATATCTTACTACTTACCGTACACATTTTATTTTAAGCGCTGTAAAATCATCAAATGAGTCCTCCCACCCAGGGCAGAGCGGGAGGGACTGTCAGACTCGTACTGATACTGACTAAAATCCACGGTGTCCTTCAATAGCCCTTTACGTTCCGGGGTCACGGTAATTCGTTAGTCCCGCGACCCCGGCAGACTTTGGCCCTCTATAGAGGGGCCCCGTCATACTGTACACATAGGAAAGATTTTAAACCGATTTTATTTTACTACGGCATAATTTTACAATTTAAAACAGGCGATGCCGCTGGCAGCAGGTAGTAGTCCTATATTCCATCCACATTCAATTAATAATGATCTGTCACATCTATTATGAATTCAAAGTACAGTGTCACTCAATTTCACATCCCTAACCCGAGGCCACTGACACCCAAATGTACAGCGTCACACACTTGACAATTTCGAACGACTACTGGAATATTCTAAGCTCTAACGAGCCCTTTAATTCCCTGAACTACCCGTGGTTACAGCATAAGGCTGCGCGCATATAGACTTTCCATAGACATACTCGCAGAATTAAAAAAAGTTTAAAAAAACTTTTTTATTTTACCCTTTTTAGTTTAAATATTCAACCGAAATTCTTGTCAAAAACATAATTTTCTTACTTATGCACTAGAATTTTATTATCCTTAGCACAGGTTATAACATCGCCTATGTACACAATAAGCAAGAACACCAAAATAAATGATTTTTTTATGGGACCAAATGGCAGGTATACTGCATCGAACAATAACCCATATGGGTCATTAGTATAAACGAATTAAGTCCAAATACAAGATAGCTGCTGTAAACCGTTGAGGAGTTCCCTGAACTGTTCTTCGTCTTCATCATCAGAACCTTAATGACAGTAAAAACCCATCTGGGTGTAAAGTTCTCATCAATATAAATTAATTAAGTCCAAACACAAGGTAGCTACTATAAACCGTTGAGGAATTCCCTGAACTGTCCTTCGTCTTCGTCATCAGACCCCTAATAACAGTTACAACTCATCTAGGTGTAAAGTTCTTATCAATACAAATTAATCAAGCTCAAACACAAGGTAGCTGCTGTGATTCGTCGAGGAGTTCCCTCGACTGTCTCTCGGTTCCATCATCAGATATACTCCAGACCTTTATTAAATTGTAGTGCTTTGAAATACTTAACGAAAAAAAATAATTTACCAAATCAGTCGACGCCTACTCCTTACTGTTAAGGAGTTGTTGAACCTTCCATCATCAGCTCAGCTACATGAGATGATGATTACTATACGCAAGTACTTAAATTACTTCATAATATTTGCGAAAAACGATGTGTGGGCCTATAAAATTTGAGGGTTGCCCTCGATTTCTCCAGGATCCAATCATCAGATATTGAAATGGTGACAATGGGACCACACGGGAAGCACCAGCTTTCAAATAAAAAAAGAATCATGAAAATCAGTTCACCCAGTCGCAAGTTATGAGGTAACAAACATAAAAAAAAAAAAATACAATCGAATTGATAACCTCCTCCTTTTTGAAGTCGGTTAAAAAAATGGCGCTGCTGGAGAAAGCTCCCCAAGATGTGCCACAAAACCGTGTTCATGTGAACATTCCGAATCGCGTCTGTTGCCTTCGTCGGACGCCAGCGTCCAGAGGTTTTAGTGACTTCAGTTTGGCACCAACAACACCTTCATGATCCTGTTCTCCTAGTACTTTCTGTTCAGATGTTCTCATTTTCTGTAATTTTACACAACTGTTTGTATCTACGTCTATTTTCGGATGAAATGACCACATCAAGACATCAACATTCGACGACTCATCCGAACTTGCCGATGAGTCGATGCCTTCATTTTTTTAAAGGGTGTCGTTTCATGACACCCAAGTCGTTTTGGCACGAGATTTCCGAATTTTACCTAAAGCGTAGGTACTTGAAGGATGTACGGCGTCCAAAGTCTGCTGGGGTATTGAGTATCACTGTGGATTTTAGTCAGTACAAATCTGATAGTCCCTCCCGTCCCGCCTTTGGTGGAAGGACTCATTTGATAATTTTACCACGATAAAAACAGGATGTACGGCGTGGTAAATGAAAAAGCGCCTTTAGTGTACAAACGAGGAACAATTAACGTCAAAATTCCCGTTTACTTTACATCGCAAAAACGTACGGATTCAGTTACTGGGTCGGATTATACAGTATCTCTTGGTAGGTCTTCAGACTTGAGTGGCATTCAAGACCTTCTTCGATTTTTCGTCGGCTTCACGTGCTTGCCAAATCTACTACCAAACTTTTTTATTTCTATAGCTAATTAAAGTGCCTCTTCTACAGTGTGCGCTCCGCCTAATAGGACGTACAGCCAATCACTTAGTAATGGCTACTATAGAATTAATTGAAGCGCGCGCTTTAGCTCACTCGTTCATTTCATTCATTATAGAACCTGTACAGGTATACATACTCTCTTTGTTTTTGTGAATTGACATAAGAGTAGGTGGATTTCACCGATTTTTGACAAATAAAACGCGTTTTCACAACCAAGTCCAGCATAAATAGTCCAGTCAACGAATGATTATAGAGGGAAAGTCTTGGAACACAATTTTTGACTTCATAACTTTGTTTAGACTAGTTAGGAGGTAAACATATCAAAAGTCCCCGCCTCTAGCCCTTGAGCTTTGGGAGGGGGGGGGGGTTTGAAGGTCCCATTTTTTGGTTTTTCGCTTATATCTCGGAACCTGAGCGTCCTAGCGACATAGTACCTCGGAACAAAATAAAAGCTGATTAAATTTGCTACAAGTTATACTAAATAAGTATTTCGATATCTTTTACAGTTTTCGAGATATATACTCCTGAAAGTCAGTCATTTTGAAAAAATGACTGACTTTCAGGAAACTAACTTTACATTTTTACGCTTTTTTACCGGATAACTCTTTAACGATACAACCATAAGTAAATGCTGGCAAAAGGGTTGTGGAACACTCAATTTCCTTTAATAATACTATAATATTTTATCCATTTTCTTTAAAATGTGCTTTAGTCTAAGCTAATGTAATGTGCCAGCATTACATTGATATATACTCGTACATTGATTTAAAAAGACCTTTTTTCAAAGACAAGGTACCTACCTTTTATAAATAATATAATATACAGCATTTACATTAACATTTGAAGGAAAATAATATAGTTTTATTGAAGAAAATGTAATGCTCTAAAAGCTTTTTGCCGGCAATTATTAACTAGTTGCATCTTTGAAGATTTCCGTTCTAAAAATGTAAAGTTAGAATGATTTTTTCAAAATGACAGACTTTCAGGAGTATATATCTCGAAAACTGAAGAAGATATCGAAATGCTTACTTAGTATAACTTGTAGCAAATTTAATCAGCTTTTATTTAGTTCTGAGGTACTATGTCGCTAGGACGCATAGGTTCCGAGATATAAGCGAAAAACCAAAAAATGGGACCTTCAAACCCCCCCCCCCTCCCAAAGCTCAAGGGCTAGAGGCGGGGACTTTTGATATGTTTACCTCCTAACTAAGATAAACAAAGTTACAAAGTCAAAAATTGTGTTCCAAGACTTTCCCTCTATACCCTATTTTGAGCATTCGTTGACTGGGCTAAAACTAGTTTTGAGATTTCGATTTACGCCAAACTGATTTCACGAGCAATATTTAGATTGAGTCTCTTGGCTATAATAGTCGGGTTAGTCTCTTCATCTTGTTTTAAATCAAATATGTATAACAAACGATTTATAATGTTATTACATATTAGAAACACACCAAGATAACAAACATGAAGACATTTTTTACCCGACTGCGCGACGCAAAGGAGGGTAATGTGTTTATCAGTCTATGTATGTATGTATGTATGTATGTATGTATGTATGTATGTATGTATGTATGTTTGTTTCTATGTGGCGTTCTAGAGACCAAATGCGTAGGCCGATTTTGATGATTCTTACGTCAATCGATTCGTCTTTACCTTGCGAGTGTCACTAAAGACATGACAGTAATCAAAATTCACCACAGCAACAACCAGACGCCATATTGTCAAAATGAAAAAAATAAAAAGTCGATGAACTATGTCAAGTGGGGTGTCGTTGAATAGGTATTTTAAAATCAACTTTAGGTTTCTTTCATCATTTTTCATTTTAAATAATAGTTTAGGATATATAACGATTTAAAGTTGTTTAACAAAACAATCATTCTCGCTAATTTTCTTACTTATTGATTTAAGTTTTATTTCAACTATAAACGATGTACAAACAAAAAAAAAACAGTGAACAATGAATCGTAACTAAAAAGTATAAAATAAAAAAATAATTTGAAGAAAAACAAAAAACCCGACCGCGTAAAAACTAATTTAAAAAAATACGTGAAAAAATTAACTTAAATAAAAACTAAAAAGAAAGAAACAAGCCCAACAGAACAGCAGGAAGAAGCAGAACAGAACGACTCACAGTCGGGGCCCATTCAAATTTTACCAATCAAATCTTCCCAAGGGGCCCCGACTGTGAGTCGTTCTGTTCTGCTTCTTCCTGCTGTTCTGTTGGGCTTGTTTCTTTCTTTTTAGTTTTTATTTAAGTTAATTTTTTCACGTATTTTTTTAAATTAGTTTTTACGCGGTCGGGTTTTTTGTTTTTCTTCAAATTATTTTTTTATTTACGTGGTAAAATCGTCCATTGAATCCCCGAATACCCTAATTCGACGACCACATCAGATTCGTACTGACTTAAATCCTCGGTGTTCCTTCAATAGCCCTTTGCATTCCAGGGTTGCAGTTACCTATTAAGATGATGACAATAACAGTTGTAACTTAAGTTTTTTTTGTCTTACACTGGGCAAAAATAAATAAAAAAAAACTCAATGAAGAGCTAAAACTCGGATATTAGTTTTTTTTTCAGATGAGTTTGCTTTTGACTCTAGTCCATGTCAAAGGTGACTGAGATAAAGCCTACGATGGAGCGAGCTAACCCAGAAGAAGCCTGTCACTTTAACTTTGAAGAGATTCGGGTTGTATGCGTTGGATAATACCGACCGGAAACTGAGTTCAACTCTGCTGTGCATTAAGCCTCCTGCAGACACACGCGATTAATCGCGCTGCACAGTGTGCAAAATCTCGGCTGGACCAGACATCATGAGTGAAACTAAGCAAGAGATACCATATAATATTCTAAATTCATTAATAATTTTCCGGCGTAGCAATTCTTTTTAGTTTCAGAGAAATTAAACTCCAAAGTTAGTCCATTTTCGGTATTAAAAAAGTACAAAAAGTACAATTTCTCTGAAAAGAAAACTTTCAATCTAAATTTCTTGGCCCAGTTATATTACGCATTTAAGACGACATTTATCAAGCTTTGTTACATCTCCGAAATACAATGGACGATGGAGTAAATTCAAGATTTCATTAAAAACGTTTCAATTTTTTTTATCGTTCTTGCTGCGTGCTTAGCGATCAAACTTATTAAATATACTTAGCAACTTATGTTGTCTATAACTCAGAAAAAAATCACTTGTTAATACTGTAAAGCCAACGAGATAATCGTTTCTAAAGTTTGTAATGTCAATAGCGCCTGTGATTTTGTTAAGGTAATTTTACTTTAGGTGCTTTGCTCTTACATTTTCTAAAGGCACTAAGGCAACTTTGATTTGCTAATGATAAACAAGACGACGACATCGATGAACTTACTGAAGAAAATGTAATTCCACATGACATGCATGACAACTAGCATTTTTGAAGAGTATACCAGTTTCAAGTGACAACTCTATAAACATATTTCGTTCCTCTTAGTGCCTTTAGAAAATATAAAAGCAAACCACCTTAAGTAAAATTGCCTTAACAAAATCACAGGCGCTATTGGCATTACAAACTTTAGAAACGATTATCTCGTTAGCTTTACAGTATTAACAAGTGATTTTTTTCTGAGTTATAGACAACATAAGTTGCTAAGTATATTTAATAAGTTTGATCGCTAAGCTCGCAGCAAGAACGATAAAAAAAATTGAAACGTTTTTAATGAAATCTTGAATTTACTCCATCGTCCATTGTATTTCGGAGATGTAACAAAGCTTGATAAATGTCGTCTTAAATGCGTAATATAACTGGGCCAAGAAATTTAGATTGAAAGTTTTCTTTTCAGAGAAATTGTAGTTTTTGTACTTTCTTAATACCAAAAATGGATTAACTTTGGAGTTTAATTTCTCTGAAATTAAAAAGAATTGCTACGCCGGAAAATTATGAATGAATTTAGAATATGATAAGGTATCACTCGCTTAGTTTCACTCATGATGTCTGGTCCAGCCGAGATTTTGCACACTGTGCGCTGCGACAACGAGCCAAGCTAATTTCCAAGGCTCAAAAAGACACACGCGATTAATCGCGCTGCGACAAAGAGCCAAGCTAATTTCCACTCTAAATGTACTGCGAATGGACCGCGACAAGTCGCCCCGCGCGATTAATCGTGTGTTTCTGCTCGAGGCTCCACTCTAAAAATACTGCGAATGGACCGCGACATGTCACCCCGGACACCCTCTAAAGAGGGCCCCGTCAGATTCCTGACGTCTCTTTGAGGCGCGCGTGAAACACGACGTGCCGTCGACCCGGGCATGGTCCATGATCGGACGGTGAGTCGCCCATTACTCACGGAAAATTCGTCGGCGTCTCCGAAAATTGATTTGACAAAATTACGGTAAATACGACAAACTGAACAGAATCGTGAAACTGAGATACTTACCCTAATTCAAACCACTAAAACCTGATTTACTCAAGAAACGCGATTCAGCAAGATTTTCGAGATGCCTCAGTCAAACGTAAAGTACCTAGACGATAAATAAAGTTACCAGGTTCTAGAAAATCGTTTCTTTTTACTAAGTAATCAGTAACTTTAGTTTATTTTCCCTAGTTTAATAAATGGGCTAGGCTAACTGGATTAGGCTAGGATTAGGACACCCTGTATACTCACTTTGCAATTAGCTCCTTCGTACACTAGGCGACGCAAGTTTCCGATACCTTACGAATTTGGTATCTAGTGCCCATACCATGAGTTGTCATTACGATACTCGATCATACGCATCGACCGCGTTTGGCGCTCTCATTGGTTAAGAGTTCATACAACCTTGAGGCGGGCCAATGAGAGCGCCAAACGCGGTCGATATCGATGATGGAGTATCGTTATGACAACTCATGGTATGGGTACAGGTGACTATCGCAATACAAATCCATAGAGGTTCGAGCACAGGCGCGCCGCGTCAATGGATACCAAAGTCGTACGGTACTCAACAGTGACAACCCTGAACAAATCCGTCTGCGCACTCATTAAAATGTACACCGACGTCGCCTGAAGGCATACACTTGAAACATGAACTATTATTATACATACTAAAAATAGTGCTAATTGTATATTTCTGAATACTGTACCAACAACTACATAAGTATATAGGGTGGTGTTAGGATAAAACTAGGTAATATGCCTTGATTGATAAAACGCCCCGTCGCGTCGTTCTATTAGAACCTTTTGAGGCCGAATAAAGCAAGATTCCGTCTCAAAAAGATTAGTCAACATCTCTGCAATTACGCCAACAGCGGCCAACCTCGCGTGCGATTGCCAGCAGTAAGTTTCAGTGGTAGAATGATGGAGTTTTTGTCAACTAGGGCATATTACCCTGTTTTACCCTATTATAAAATATTAATTAGCTCTTGCCAGGGTCTTTGCCCGCACATACGCTGCTCCGCCTTATCCCGCGGTGTGCACTTTCCCTATATTTTATTTAGTAAATATCCCATCAACACGTGTAATGTTAATAAAAACATGTTTAACAGTGTAATGTTTTGTAAAGCCACAATGTTTGTATGTTTTTGTATAGAACCATCGCCGAACTGGCCGGCAATGTTGGTAGACAAATTGTAGTAAAAATATTGCCTGTTTATGGCCACTTAAATATTATTTTAGTTTTTTGCCCGTGATACTAACTAGCCGTATTACTACTAGGTACCAGTAGTATAACGGGTTAAAAATAACCCGTGGTACTACCAGCGAGATTTTTTTTTGTATTTTTTCTAAAGATGCTTTTTTAACCGACTTCAAAAAAAGGAGGAGGTTCTCAATTCGTCGGAATCTTTTTTTTTTTTTTTTTTTATGTATGTTCCCCGATTTCTCGAAGACGCCTGGACCGATTTGGAAATTTTTTCTTTTGTTTGAAAGGGTATACTTTCCAATTGGTCCCATGATCATCAGGTCAGGATCTGATGATGGAATCCCAGGGAAATCGAGGGCAACCTTCAAATTTTATAGGCACATAGTACCATTTTCATATATTTTCTAAAGCTGTTCAAGTATTTGCATCTGATAATCATCATCTCAGGTGGATGAGCTGATGATGGAAGGTACAACTCCTCAACGGCTTGGAGTAGGCATCGACTGATTTAGTTTGTGTTCGCATATCTCTGGAACTACAAGTCCGATTTAAGTAATTCTTTTTTTGTTGTACTAAGTATTGTTTAACTTACGAAATACTGCAAGTTTCGTCAAAATCGGTTCAGTAGTTTTTGAGATAGGGAATTTTATTAGCATATTGTGCACTTGAGCGATGTTGTTACCGGTGCTACGGATTACAAAATTTTAGTGCACATACATGTAAGAGAATTATTTATTTGACAAGAATTTGAGTTGAATATTTAAACTAAAAAGAGTAAAATAAAAAACTTTTTCAAAAAAAAATGTAACCGCCTTCAAAAACAACCACAAAAAAGGGTAAAATAACCTACAAAATAACTTTTCTTTCAGAAGTCGGTGGCAAATAAAAAACAATGAAATGAAAAAAAAAATAAAGGCACCGACTTCTGAAAGGAAAGTTATTTTGTAGGTTATTTTACCCTTTTTTGTGGTTGTTTTTGAAGGCGGTTACATTTTTTTTTGAAAAAGTTTTTTAAACCTATGAATAATTATACTAGTATAGTCTTATACGCACCTGTGTTCTAATCTTTATTGCTATTACGCAAATCTATGACCACACATTTTTTTAAACATAAGTACGTAGGTACAAGTAAAGAAATATATTTAATGGCTCTAAATTGTATAGGCGTATATTTAGTATGGGAGCTTTCAATCAAACGCTCGTTTGGTTAAATGATTTAATATGGCAAATTGATATGTAGCGCGAGCCTTGTATTATGTGTTGTGTTATACATACATGAAATATGAGTAGGTATAGCTACATGACATACATAAAATATATATATCTATTATACTGCGACGATACAATAATACTACTGTTGTTACCCATAACTTCTTTTAATATAACTGATATAACACGGACGGAGTGGTTTAATTTTTTTTATTTAGAATTTTGGTTATGTTTTTTTTTATATTAATTTATTTCATCATCATCAGCCTATTAATGTTCCCACTGCTGGGTCACAGGCGTCCTCTCTGTAAGAGGGAGTGGGCTGTAATCTACCACGCGGGCCCAGTGCGGATTGGTAGATGTCACAAATGTCTTCGAATTTTTGGTTCTAAGACATGCCGGTTTCCTCACGATGTTTTCCTTCACCGTTTTGAGAGCAGCGGTGTTGAAATAAATTACACAAAGTAATGCGCCTGACGGGGTTCGAACCCACGACCACTACTCGTAAGTCGAGGCCGATACCACTGGGCCACCACTGCTGTTATTAATTTATTTACTCCTTATAAAAATGTAAGTAAAAATATTCGAACTTTATTAGCATGTTTAAATATTTTAATTATCAACCCTTACCTACTCGTAAAATCTCCTCCAATCAATTCCTAAATATTTTTCTAATAAGAAAATTTGTGAGCCTGGATGTTTGCATGTTTATTATTCTTCCACACCTACACCTCTAAACGGAATTCCACACCTTTAAGCCTCCTGCAGACACACGCGATTAATCGCGCTGCGACAACGAGCCAAGCTAATTTCCACTCTAAAAAAACTTTTTTTTAAAAAAGTACCGACTTCAAAACAAATACAAAAAAGTTTAAAATAACTTTTCTTTCGGAAGTCGGTGGCAATAGTCAATGACACAACAAAACAAAGCCACCGACTTCCGAAAGAAAAGTTATTTTAAACTTTTTTGTATTTGTTTTGAAGTCGGTACTTTTTTTAAAAAAAGTTTTTATTTTACCCTTTTTTTAGTTTATTTATTACATATTCAACCCAAATTCTTGTAAAATACAAAATTTTCTTACATGCACTAATCTTGGAATCCGTCACAACATAAAAAATCCATATCTCTAAAACTACTAAACCGATTTTGATGAAACTTGCAGTGTACCCTAAGTTGAACAATACCTAGTACAACAAAAAAAGAATTACTTAAATCGAACTTATAGTTCCGGAGATATGCGTGCACAAACATAAAAACATACATACATACATACATACATACATACACTTATGAATTTGGCACATTTGTTCAGACGCTGATATAGACTAACATATATGAAAACTGGGCAGTTCTGATAATATTACATACATACGGGTCGAATTGATAACCTCCTTTTTTTTTGAAGTCGGTAAAAATACTGCGAATGGACCGCGACATATCGCCCCGCGCGATTAATCGCGTGTGTCTGCAGGAGGCTTTAAACTTGATTACCACGTGGGATATTTTAGGTCCCGATAAAACGATATCGTAGGGCAACTACCAAAACTCTGTGGGAAAATCCCGGAGCATAAGCTTCTTATGTCACGAGGACGTATTTTTGACCAAGTAATGATCTGTCTATTAGAATCTGTTAAGCGATTAAGGCGTAAAAGGGAACAGAACTGCAGGTAAATCTAAGCCAGTTTTGCATTTATAATAGCTTATTACCTGGATCGATCACAGACTGCCCAAGCCACTTAGCTAATCTATAAATTGCCCACTTCAATCAACTTAGCCTTTAACAAGCCTCTTTTAAGTATAAAATCGCTCACTTAACGTAATGAACTTGTCCACTACTAACGGCAATGAAGGCAAGATTTGATGTCTAAAATAAAAACTAATAAATCATTCAGATGCGATATTGGGGCTTGTGGCTAAATAATTACAGCCGCACAGGCCGATCTTGAGGTTGCCGCGCTTGCTGAGGTTGGTCTGTGGATGGGTGACCATCTGTCATAGCGAGTTTCCTCCGTGCCTCGGAAAGCACGTAAAGCCGTTGGTCCCGGCTGCCATTTGTAGATCTTTGACAGTCGTTACTGTTAGTCAAGCTCATAAGTCTGACAACCACTCTTATTATAGGGTATCGTATTACCCAGTTACTGGGTTGTGGAGGTCCGATAGGTAGTCGCTCCATGCACAGAATAATTAATAGTACTATACGTACAGAAGGACTACTCCAAAAAAAAATCAAACAAATGTAAAATCTATATAAGAGAGAATAAAGTACATTTTAACTGGCAGCCGTACCGCCCACCTACTTTTATAATAGCCTAAACTTCCCGTGCGCAAGCAAAAATGTACTGAATGGTTACGCCCGAGAGTTTATTTTGGTTTATCTGACGCCAACGACATTAAAAGGTTACTATGGGTCAAGCTCAATAGGGTTGCGACTTGCGAGTTTAGGCACAAATAGGTAGGTACCTATGCGTATTTTATGCATTTGCTAAATTACCTACATTATTACCATAAATACCTATGTTCCTCAAGGAATTTTGTTTTTATCATCAGCCTATATCTTTTTGGTTTCGTCATCGATTACTACATACATTATTGATTGTTAGCACAGAATGATAATAGTAGGTACCTACGGCACCTTACGTGAGGAATAATATTTATAATAATATTATCTTTTGTACCTATTATTGTTATATTTTTGAACATTTATCTTACAAAAAAAAAGAATAATATTTAAAAGATTTTTATCGTCTATGGCAAAATAGCCAGTCCTTATTATTTTGCACTCAACCTAGTAACCGACCAATTATTATCGCATACTGTCACAGGCCCCGCGTTGCGTGTCTTTGTAGGTAGGTAAAAAAGTGGCGCAGCGAATTACGACCGCTGACCTTGAATGCGTAGTGTGGCCATTTTCTGAGTTAGAACTTTTAAACAACAACGCAAACATCTTTCTACTTTCTACCGATCTTAATTCTTAGTACTCAGCTTAAGGTGAGTGAGAGTGTCGTCTTTTTATCTTGGTCGTCCAGTAGGCTCACCCCCCCCCCCCCAATTAGTATCTCGCCTCATTTCCAAACTTGTAACCTCATGATTAGGTATCATGATCCGTTAAGCCCATACTTCACAAGTAGGGAGATAATTTTGTTGATCTACTAAATATGTACTATATATTTTTTTTCTTCATAATAATATTGTGTTATTAATTTACCAAAAGCACCTAAAGCAAGAAACTTGTGCGTAACTACACGTAACGTAACAAAAATATTAAGGAGACGGAGCGCGTGCGTAACGGGTGGCGCGTGGCAGCCGTAGTGAATGGGCCACGACATAATGGCCCCGCAACTACTTGCAGTTTTATGCCTACACCGCGGAGTGAGACAGGCCTGCTCCATGTAAAATACTGATATTCAGCTGCATCTACTTCGACTGGAAGCCGACCCCAATATAGTTGGAAAAAGGCTAGACAGATTATGAGACGAGATATTGGTGAAACGCGAGCCGATCATATTAAAAAAAACGTAGGTTCTAAATCAATAGTTATAGTTATAGCCCATATAACCCGTTCGCTGCTACTCGATGTCCATCTCTCAATATCTCACGATCCCACGCCAATCCCGTCAATGTACAGAAAAAGATATCATGGCAAGAATCTCATATGGCCATAAAATTCGAGCAAAAACCCATCGATCCATGGGAAAGTGACCCCATGTCCCTTTCTACTGGCCACTTAAGTAACCGGTCCCAATGACCACTGACAAGAATTCCCATGACGAGACGTTGATGTAAGTAATAATGTCAATATGAGAAAAAGTATGGATATATGAGAGTGTCGCGTCCGGAGGGTTAATTATTTTTTTACGTAATTTTTGTTTCGTAATGGTTGCGTGGTTACCAATTGGTAATTAACAATATGGAAGATTTTGTGATTGAGTCATTATTTTCCTTTTTTGGTAAATAAAATATTGGCAAAGTAGTTTTATTTGTAAGAAGTTTAAAAATTAATTAAGAAATTTTGCACAAAAAATATTCATTCACGGGTTGAAAGAAAACCACATTAGGCCTGCTCATAAATAATATTCTTCGTAGGGTTATGCAAAAGTGTTCCAAATAATAAATCGTTACCTCTAATTTAAGCCCATAGTAATAGCGGACGGGATAAGGGATAAACAGTAAAAATAAATTGAAATTACATAAAAGGTAACTTTAACGAACATAATTTTATTTCGAAACATAATTGTTCAAGTTGTTAGTTATCGTTAAATTCATAACAATCGAAAATCGAAATTCGAAAATCCTGCCCGCCATTCACGCGAACTGGATGCGTTCAATTTAAATGCAATTTTCGTTCCGTCCAATATTGTTCACGATTTCATTTCGAGCTCGTTTTTTTGTTTGTACCTTTTACGAGTATATAACATTTGTTTGCTTACTATTATGTCACGATTTCTCTAACAATTTTCATATCTGGAGTCTTCCGTGTCTTAGAACTTGACAGAGTTATTAAGAAGATTTTCCAAATCTAAGCTCTGCTCTTTTACAGGTTGAACCTGTGTCAGTTTACAATTTAGAATTGTGGAGCCCAGGATACGGCTTACCCTGACCTAACCTGGGTTTCTAATGTTGATTAGGCTTGAAATATTGATCTGTCATGCCTAGATAATATGACAGAATCATATTTTATGACAAACGGAAAATCATTCGCCCGAATAGTCCTTTTCCCATGAGCAAGCAGTTTTTCTTTTATGGGGAACAAAAGAAAAACTGCAGAACGCCACTCGCTTTGATCGTTACATACCTAAGAACTTATTTCGCCTCATACACTTTCATACATCTGCTCTACAATAAAACTTGTATCTACAATTTTAACTCTATTCCTCGGAGTAAGTAAGAGATTACCTACTAGCAACAAAAAAGGCAAAGCCACAGATCAAATCTTCAATACATTTACACCATCACACTTTCATGGAACAGGTCCCAAGGGTAATAACCGAATAAATTGAGGAGCTCCCGACCTCCATCGAGTTGAGAAAGAAATATCTTACTTTTCGATATGATGGGATTTTTTTTCGAATCAATTCGACGATGAAGTTGTGGGACTCGCACGGATTTGCGTAGATATTGTTACGTACTATGCGGTCCAACTAAGAAGGAGAGCATCATAAGACGTCATACCTAGGGATACCAACTTTTTTTCTATCAAATATAGTATTTTTACCGACTTCAAAAAAAAGGAGGTTATCAATTCGACCCGTATGTATGTAATATTATCAGAACTGCCCAGTTTTCATATATGTTAGTCTATATCAGCGTCTGAACAAATGTGCCAAATTTCATAAGTGTATGTATGTATGTATGTATGTTTTTATGTTTGTGCACGCATATCTCCGGAACTATAAGTTCGATTTAAGTAATTCTTTTTTTGTTGTACTAGGTATTGTTCAACTTAGGGTACACTGCAAGTTTCATCAAAATCGGTTCAGTAGTTTTAGAGATATGGATTTTTTTATGTTGTGACGGATTACAAGATTAGTGCATATGTAAGAAAATTTTGTATTTTACAAGAATTTGGGTTGAATATGTAATAAATAAACTAAAAAGGGTAAAATAAAAACTTTTTTTTTAAAAAAGTACCGACTTCAAAACAAATACAAAAAAGTTTAAAATAACTTTTCTTTCGGAAGTCGGTGGCTTTGTTTTGTTGTGTCATTGACTATTGCCACCGACTTCCGAAAGAAAAGTTATTTTAAACTTTTTTGTATTTGTTTTGAAGTCGGTACTTTTTTTTTTGAAGTTATGAACTTAAAATATAAAAACGTGGGAAAATATAGTAGATGGCAGAAAAATGAAAAAGACAATAGTATGTGGTTTAAATATGTACGTTATTTTTATATAAATATTTTTTGCTACTCTGCGCCTTAATAATTACATTTTTATTTTTTTAAAAGCATTCATATGATTGGTTTGCCTGATTCATATATTTCGCGGTAGACCCCCAGAGCGGGCTTTAGTTAAGGCTGCGTTCCGCTTTACGCAAAATATAATAGTTTCGCCTACTAAGTATGTATGTACCTATATATTTTTTAGAAATATAGTATTTGATCCCTTAAAATAGTAGGATACTATATTATAATATAGTAGGGTTAGTAACCCTAGTCATACCTGTCAAATCGTAAAAGGTAACCGTACTTTTGTCGTAACCGTGTCCAGTTGACAAATGAAAACCAAGACACTCTCCTCTTAGGACCGCGTAGTATATACGATTTTTTTTTTGAAATTTTAACAATATTTGCATGGCGAATGTAAAAATTAAAAAAGTAAGTGGCAAATAAAGATTATTCTTATTTTATAGTTCTAACTTAGACTCGCTTTTGCTAGCGTGTAGGCTATGATTGGAAATTAACAGACGAGAACGTTTTATTCACTGTTTCTTTATTTTAATCAAGAACGTATGAGTATCAGATTAAATTCAATTCTTATTCTTCATTAAATATTATACGTGTAACTAGTATTTTCGTTTTAAAATCGGTGTATTAAGTATTTACTTACGTCGCGTCGCCCGCTCGTGCTAGAGCCTAAAATGGAGGTAGTAGGTAATCTTATGCCATTTCCAACTTTCCGTGACATGAATATAATTATATCCCCCTCAAAAAAATACACCGATTTGCAATATGCCATTAATTTATTCGAATGCAAATTTCTTTGCCCTTTTTCGATCGAGTTGATTATTATCGATTCTTTTCGGATTATTTAAGTTACGTTGTGGAAACTCTCGATATATTTTGGATTGAGTCACGAGTCAAGATAATGTTGAAATTCGATTCTTATTTCGGGTATCAGCCATTTATTCCATTTTCCCCACTTCTCAACTGTAAGTGCTCGACTACAGCTTGGCCAGAACGTCTTGAAACGGAACTAATCTTTTTATTTGCTGACAACGTTTTAAAATATTTGATATTTGATGTGAACAAAGACGCAGGTTTGTAAGATTTATTATTGTGCCATAAAACTAACCTAATAAGTGAAAATAAATAAAATAAAATCATTCAAAGTGCTGGTAGTGTGAAGACAGTGGCGACTTCCGGTTTTCTACTGTTTTTTGCCAAGCTGTACGAATACTATAGTGTCTATAGTTGAGCAATGGGGAATCCCCAATGCTCAATCAAACTGAATTGTTGAGAATTTAGGCATTATAACTTTTCCCTACTGCTCAACAAAGGACATTGGGAAAAATCATCCACACCCACCAACAGTTTTGAAACAGGTGTCATTGGAAGCTTAGTTCAAATATTCGACCCAAATTCTTGTCAAATACGTAATCCGTAGTACCGGTAATAAAATCGTTCAAGTAAGCATGCCATGCCATGCCATCGAATCAAAACCTTTCAAGTCTCCGTGAGAATCGCCCTTATTACAGTCAACAGAACAAAAAACGCCTGTTGCATCAAAACCGCGAGACGGTAACAACAAAAACTAACACACTACAAAGAAGTTTCATTGAGAAATGCCCTATATTTCACACACTTTACGTAATCGGCAATACGGACAAAACAACGATACTATCTCGACAGCACAATACATTGCTGGTTTTAATCGCAACTTCATTCACAAAGACACGATAAACACAGTAGTGGATTGTCAAAAAAGAGAACAGTCTCCTGCGAGTTTGTGTCTGGGTAGCATGCCAAGGGTCGGGTTATAAGCAAGCGTAGTGAACACAGATAAACTCCTCTAGATTCCGCTTACAAGACAAGCGCGTCAGCGCGTATACCACTATAATCGCCAGGACTTAAGGCTATTAGCGCTAGTATCTATGTCACTACATCAAATTGCATTAAAAAAATGTAGTACCTCGAATTTTCCACAGGAGTAGTGGCGCGGTCTCTACTTAAGTTCTTCTTGTGCTGGTGTATACAGAACGCCTTCTATCAAAAAAGTTTTTATTCTCAAGTTAGGTTCAAATCTAAAGCAAATTTCCAGAAACTATAAGTGTCACTGCGGCTTTAGTGTCTTGTCGACACGGAGGAGATCAAGAACGAACATCAATTTAAGTAACGGCTTGTGCACTAACGTATGGCGCACTTTTACATTATGTTGCATCTAGAGGAGGTTATCTGGGGTAGCGGAACATCCAGACACAATTCCTGAGATGCAAATGAAGGAGGAAACGAAATTAAACCAAGTGGCTGAGTTATTTATATTGTAAGAGTTAAGATTTATAGATTTTTTTTTCTGGAAAAATTTAGTCTTTTTTAAGAAAATGCGGCGAATATTAGTTAGCACGTAGTAGGGCAGTTAATAATAGCATCAAGGGTGTAAAGGACCTTTTTGAGGTTCAAAACTACAAACCTAAATATCGTAAGTATCTTACACTATCTCTTTCCGTCTACACTTTATGAAACGACATATCAATTGATTTAAAGTTTCCTGACACAAAAAGTACAAAGAAATTAATAATGTATCCCAGTAGCAATCATGATTCAGAACTTTACGTGTAAGTGTCTAAACACACTATGCCGAAGTTACGCGACCGAAGTTCGGCGGCTGATTTCACGTTCCGACGTATTTGGCTGATATGACACACCATAAGTGCCAACTTACGCGGCAGAAATTCGGCGCGGGTGGCGCGGGCGGCTCCCTGCTGCTCCCCGCCCCCGGATCTTCGTCGGTAATCGAACCGAACTTCGGTCGCGTATAATGTGTGGTCACAGAATAAGTGCTGCTGAACTTACGCCCGACCGGAGTTACGCTGTACGCTATGACGGCTATAAACTTCGGCATAGTGTGTTTAGATACTAACCAATCAACGATCGGACTGAGTCCGCTCAGGGTGGAGCCACGGAGCGCCAGGGACTGTCAGACTTATACTGAATAAAAACCAATTGCGCTGTACCTTCTAGGACTGCAGTAAACTCTTAAGACATTCCCACAACAACACAGATTAACACCTTGCCATATCAAAACAATACTCTTATAAATCAAAGTTCGTATTACAATTATTCTGCGGACCAAGGCCGATGTAAAGATCACTCGCATTCGACCGTCCGTGACTTATACTAGTAATATGATCTTTCGGGTATGCGGTATCTTTAGGGTTATATTCCTTTACAGTTTAAGCAAGAATGACGGTAGAATTTGATGATACTTGCAAGAATATTCTTGCTGTCAGCGTTTTAGTGCCACCTACGATGGCAAACATAATTACTTCGAATGTTGCACCGTATAAACATGAAAATTTGGAATTTGTGAATTGAATAGAATTTTTAATTGTGATGTGGATAGCTTTAAGAGTAAAGCCTCCTGCAGACACACGCGATTAATCGCGCGGGGCGACATGTCGCGGTCTATTCGCAGTATTTTTAGAGTGGAAATTAGCTTGGCTCGTTGTCGCAGCGCGATTAATCGCGTGTCTGCAGGAGGCTTAAAGATGGTGGACATTTATAAGTAAGTAGAGCTAGTAATGACAGCTGCCGTGAAGTGGGAAAGGAGTAGAAGAAGATAGAAAGAGAAAAGACACCAAGATGGTAGAAAGAGGTTGAAGAAGAGTAATAAAGGACTATGTGAAGATATGTATTATGGAAGACAAAGACATGCTGCGCCAACTCAGGACAAGGGCCACACAAAGATGATAATGATAGAAGAAATTAATTAAGTTGGTATTAATTATGACATGTTGTCCTTTGAAAAACTAAAATTCAATTTGTTTAAATAAGTTTAATTGCCCCTTATTATACATATTTAAAATGATTCCTGAATATAATTTATATGTATATAGAAGAAACAGGAATTTCTTTCAATTTCTAAGTTTAGTCTATGAAGGTAAAACTTCCATAGACAAATTAGCAAATCAACAACTGAATAGAAGTTCGAATGGCCTTGTAGATCAATCAATTGATCATTGATAATCATGACGAGGAAGTCGGGGAACAGTGGTACGAGTCAGTAAAGTAATATGATATGACAAAGTACGTGAGAGTTCCAGTTCAATGAGCATCAACACGTCTTGATGTCATAGTTCACGAACACACGGTCAATGTCGATATCATTACACAAGGTTTTATGTAAGATGCAACCATTGAATATTTCTAAACGATATCAAAGAAGAAGGTAACTCTTGAAATTGAGAGAAATCTTCGGACTACAAGACGTACGGCAATGCGCCATCATCCTTACATGGTGGACAACGACCATTTATATCTAGACGCCTCATGCACGATCTGACTAACGAAAATTTTCTGCCAAGTCGCTGAGGTACGACGTAAGCGAGGGGGACGGGGTACTGAGTTCTGATTGGCTAACTCAAGATCAGTGCGACGAGGGGACTCACAGGAGTTGTCGACACTAATAGGAACTTCAGACTTTTTTGCCTAATGTGTTGACAGAAATCGGTCGCCTGTGTTTAGGAGTCTAGATATAAATGGTCGTTGATGGTGGACATCCCTCCGATACGTACATTCGTACAAGGCTTTTTGCTAATACTTTTATTGTGCGCACAGCTAAGGAGTGCCGGTTTCTGTATTCCCCGACAGCTATAACCTTGGGGACTTTAAGTCAGGAGTAAATAAGTTAATTCTAGGCAAGTGTTCTTCAACGCTCTCAAAACGGCGAAGGAAAACATCGTGAGGATACCGGCATGTCCTAGAACCAAAAATTCGAAGACATGTGACATCTACCAATCCGCACTGGGCCCGCGTGGTGGATTGCGGCCCACTCCCTCTCACAGAGAGAGGAGGCCTGTGTCCCAGCAGTGGGAACATTTATAGGCTGATGATGATGATGATGATGTTCTTCAACGTCGACTATATCTTTGCTTACCATCAGGTGAGATAGGTTGTTATGTGGTGTTGTTATTTGATTGCTGATGTTTTGATTAAGGACTCATTAAATTTGATGATTTTGCCACCTAAAAAATGTGTTCTCGACCATGGCTGTTGCGTTCTGTTCTATTGTAAATTGTAAAAAAAAACATTAGAATTATGTCTGATATCTGTCTGTGCAATTTTTGTTGAAAACCGTGAAATCTAGTCACGATTCTCACCTTTAACATTCGAACTTTGTACTAGAACCTTGTTATTTGATACCTTGTTATGTTATTTTAGGTGTACATGTGTACATAATTTATCAATCAGTAACCGTCTTACAAAAAAAAAAGTTAAACATCTGTTGAACACTTGTCTAAAAAAATTGTCAACTTCAAAAGCAAAACGTTGATATAAGAAGACACATTTACACTTTTTGTAGACAAGTGTTCAACAGATGTTTAACTTTTGTAGTAAGATAGCAAAAGTCTGAGAGTGCTTCTGCTCCAAGGGGAAAGGACTTATTTAATGATTTTTCCACCTAATGTATATCATGATATATATGTATATATCACACATCTGCTTTCGCACATTGCATGTTCTCATAGTCTATGACATATTCCCAGTAACACGATTCCACGACTGTCACGGAATGCGGTATCTCCGCGTCTGACAGATTTGTTGCGAAACCGACAGTTGACGAGCGGATTTAGAGCAGCGGTGCGCGGTGTACTCTGCCACAAGTCGACCAAATGAATTGTTTAGTTTTGTTTGTGGTTTGTCGCTTGCGAGCGCTGTAGCGGCTTTTATTTTAACACTATGTTTCGGTTTCAAACTTATAGCGGCCATACACCATACTGCCTATCGTACAATCGGCATGACGATCGATTTGATCAAATTGGCAGTTCGTCCATATACACCATACACCATACTGCCTATCGTACAATCGGCATGACGATCGATTTGATCAAACTTCAAATCGGCAGCAGTGATGCCAACTTAGCAACTTTATAGCTAGATCTAGCTATTATTCGGTGACAGACAGCTACAATTTTATAAAACTTGTGGCTTAACTTTTTAGCTACTTTTTTACCGACTTGTTTTATCCCACTAGTGGGAATCAGTTGGTAATACAAGTGAAAGTGAGTTCAATCGATTTTCAACTTTATTGACATTTATGCAAACACCGGATTTTAATGAAGGAGCAATGTTAGCTAACGAGAATGTGAGAAAAAACAAACTAAATTTTGAATGTCAATAAGGTCGAAAATCGCTTGAACCTGTTTTTTTAACTTGCTTAACGATAGCAAGTTAAAAAAAGGTTCAGGCGATTTTCGACCCTCCATTCCATTCCACTCCACTCCACTCCACTCCACTCCATCGCAGTCTGTAAAAAGTGTCGTTACAATTTTTTCCGCCTAGCCCCCTTTCGCAACGCGCCATAAGGAACTTCGTTCCAAAAAAATATACGTTTCGAATTGAGAACCTCCTCCTTTTTTTACGTCGGTTAAAAAGTAGCTACCTAATATTAGCTAGATCTAGCTATAAAGTTGCTAAGTTGGTATCACTGCTGCCGATTTGAAGTTTGATCATTCCGATTTGATCAAATCGATTTGATCAAATTGGCATGATCAAATCGATTTGATCAAATCGGCATGATCAAGCCTATTGTTATGCCAATTTGATGGATTCCACGCCCACACACGGTCAAATCTAACTGATCAAATCGGCAGCGTCATGCCGATTGTACGATAGGCAGTATGGTGTATGGCCGCTATTAGACAGGGCGCAAACTTTGGACACTTGTTCATCTTGTGTCAGATACAAGCTACCGATGAACGAAATAAGGAAAGGAAAAAGGACATATTCAAAAAACCGGCCAAGTGCGAGTTGGACTCGCCCATGAAGGGTTCCGTAGTAGCAAGCATAGATTAGGGTTATAATTATATTGAGATTAGTAAGTAATATACACAAACAATAAAAATAAGTTTGTTTTTCATAGAGTTTGTATGAATGGCAAAGTTATATTTGCGGTTTTTGAAAATGTACTATATCTCAAAAATTGCTAACTGTATCTCATACAAACCAATTTTCGTTGGAAGTTTTTGTTGAGGACATTATACATTTATTTTTATTTTTTTATCATTCTCTTATTTTAGAAGTTACAGGGGGGGGCGGGATAACATTTTACCACTTTGGAAGTGTCTCTCGTGCAAACTGTTCAGTTTAGAAAAAAATGATTTTAGTAACCTCAATATAATTTAATAAAGACCTATCCTTTTAAGACTTTTTTTTTTACCAAACCCATACGTGTGGGGTATCTATCCCCACACGTATGGGTTTGGTAAAAAAAAAGTTTTTATTTTTGTGTGAAAATCCTAAAGCCTTCTGCAGACACACGCGATTAATCGCGCGGGGCGACATGTCGCGGTCCATTCGCAGTATTTTTAGAGTGGAAATTAGCTTGGCTCGTTGTCGCAGCGCGATTAATCGCGTGTGTCTGCAGGAGGCTTAATGCGGTTCACATAATACATCTACCTACCAAGTTTCAACAGGATAGCTCCTATACTTTCGACAAAAAGTGGCTGTGACATACGGACGGACAGACAGACATGACGAATCTATAAGGGTTCCGGTTTTGCCATTTGGCTACGGAACCCTAAAAAGCAAAAAATAGGTCAATTAGATCCCAATTTATAACTTTCAGTCCAGTTTCACAAACTCAATAATCTTCCCTTATAAATGTTCACAAAGTTCTGGCTATTTAATGTTCCGAGAATTTGAAGTGGTCCACAGGAGTAAATGACCCAAGATATTAGGTAACTAGTACCGACTCAAGAAATACAAGATCAAATAAAAGTAGTGAAAGTACCTCAATATATACTAAGTAGATACTTTAGCAAATTAAGAAATTTTAAATCTTCTAATCTAACAGATATTTAATGTATCGCAGCATCAATCATGGGCAAGAAAATGAAGGAATAACATCAAATTCCTACAAATCGCAATTAGAGAATTCTAATACAAGCTGGGAGACCGAGCTCTGCTCGACAGCAGAGCTCGGTCTCCCAGCTTGTATTCAAATTCGAAAAAAAACGAACAAGAAGAAAACCCACCCTTTACACCTATTCTTCATCACCCTTAAAATCTCAAACCCTGGAGACACTACACTTATCCAAAATTCAAAGAATCAGCAGACAAGAACAACACTCACAGAAACAAAGAATTCCCAAAAAAAAAAAACAAAACAAAAACGCAAAAAGGTAAACCCTACGTCACAGCGACATTACCCCTCCAGGCATAATACCCATAAAATTTGCGCAAACGCGGGAAAAGCGGCAACTTTACCCATTCATAAACTCAGGCAGCCATGAATGAGTTAGTAGGGCAGAGAGCGTGGATCGCAGCACACCCATTTATTACAACACCATGTATATTAGAATGGGGGTGTAAATCTGACGGGGTGCAATTGGGAGCGAAAGTTGGTGTATTATTGTCGCTTGTCACTTCGTCGCGTGTCGAGTATTTGTAGGAGTTTTGGGTTATACCGGTAAATAAATTGTTTGTTTTACGATTGCAGACGTAAATAAAGCAACGAATTCATGTTTCTATCAATAAGGTGAAGTTAAAGGGGCATATTATCAGCCTATTGCTGTCGGACGTAAGCCTCCCCTAAAGAGCGCCAACCCTCCCGTTCCTGGGCAGTCGGCATCCATCCGCTGCCACATTCTTCAAATCATCGACCCATCTTGCCGCAGGACGTCCTACACTACGTTTGCTCATTCGCGCTCACAACTCTAGCACATATCTGCATCATCGACCAGCAGTTCGTCTGGATAAACTTAGATTTTTTATTACCTTCCCCTAACTTCAATCCTGGTAGGATTCTAGTGGGTCTTTGGACAACAGAACCTTAAATTATGCCCAAAGCGCCAAATGGAAAACACAGGACATACTTACAGGAAGTCCTGGCGTCTATTCGCAGCCAATTCCCTTTTATGACAGCCCAGCAGACTGAATCTAAATCAGTCCCTGGCACTTCCTCTCATAAACTTGACTGCACCTAACAATGCAAACGGTCGTTAAAATCAGGAATGTCATTAAATCTACAAATAGTGAACTGCAAAATACTTAGTGCTCTTAAGGAGCAATAAGGATTGCAATTCTCTGGTTCAGGAAAGTGATTTTGACTTGACTAGACTAATTCCAGACTTTTACCGTCTTACTACAAAAAGTTTAACATCTGTTGAACAATTGTCTGTTGTGCTGTCAAATGCCGTTTTGCAGTTGACAGTTTTCTTAGACAAGTGTTCAACCGATGTTTAACACCGTAGTTTCGGCCGACGTTTCGGGCGTTTTGTATCATTTACGGAGATAGGATTAGTTAGTGATACAAACTAAAAATAAGTAACAACATGATTGGATAGTTGTCCCGACTTTCGATATGTTGTCAGAACTTATGAATTCAGATTTAATAGGGAGCAGGGTTTCGATCCCGCCTCGTATTTTCATTGACGGATTAAGAAAGTTGACAGCGAGAGTAGTGTATAATTGGGGTTTCTGGATCAAAAGAGATCCATCAACCCCAATTATACACTAGTTCAAATATAACATCAATTCAAATACTGTAATTTCATTTATTCAAATACCATAATTTCATTTATTCAAATACAACTACTTACTACAATTTGATACTACCACTTAATTTTAAGTAAATCATATATTCAAATCATCAATTCAAAAACTATTATACCATCTATTCGAATGCTGTTACATCATTTTCAAATAAACTATCTGTTCAAATATACCAATTAGAAACCAAAATAAAACAGTTTTTATATTCTTCTGTCGTACAATTTGATACTACCACTTAATTTTAAGTAAATCATATATTCAAATCATCTTACTCATTTCATCAACATTCAAATATTATTGCATACTTTTTATTCTAATTGATTATTGTTGTAAGAGAACATTCTTTTAATAATTCATTTGCACTGCTAAGAGTCAAACTCTATGACGGAGATGCGTGTATTAATTATATATTCATTTCCTTTGACAGCATTCAAATAAAAACATTTAGGATAGTGTATAGCATGTTGCATCCAAGGATCGTCATAAATCTCCCAATCTTCTATGATACCCCCGCATGAGAAACATGCCGCTTTATCATTAATACTATTTCCACAATAAAAGAATCCAGCGTCAGCCATTTCCATCACTAATCTTTTCTTCGAATTCATCGTCCCCCAGTAGGAACGAAATGAAAATTCACGCATTTTATGTGAGTTATACATATCATATCGAGGTTTGTATTCAGGAAACATTTTCTATTTATTTATATTCTAATTCACTGACACGGATAATTATAAACTTATAATGAGTTAGCCCCGCTATTGTTAGCAACTTATATGTGATTGAAAAGGATTGGGAGGGGATATAAAATTCTTAGTATTTTGCTTATTCTTAATATTTTATCTTAAATAAAATTAAACAAGTAAATAATTATTTTTAAAATTTATTTTCAAAGCACCACTTATTTAAACACAACACATTCTTTAAGGCACAAACATAGTCATGATAAATACAATTATATACATCTTCAGAATATTTATATTGATCATACAAACTTATCAAACTAGAACAACTAAAAAATACTTTTATCATCAATCCACTTTTTTAAACATGTTACATTTTTTAAAGCACATACATTCGAATGATACACACAGCTAAATATATTATTATTACTAGTCATTCCATAATCATCAAATAATTGTTGTAAACTAGGACAGTTCTTATCTTCTAAATTATATACATTATCATGTTTTACAATGTTTTTTAGCCACAACACTTTTTCATATCCTTTAACATAAATGTTTTTACCTTTCAGATAAGGTTCAATATATTGCGGTAATTTTAAATATGGTATAAAACCCTCTTTCCAGAAAATTTTTCTGTTTCTCTCTATCCAATTTACTTGCGATTTTTCTTTTTTTGTAAGATTGTAAAATGGGAATGGTGGTTTGATTAATAATACTATAATTTGATTTCTGAGAGCTATTGCTATTTCTTTCACGATAAACTCGTTACTTTCGGTCTTAAACCCTTGCACATCGACTATGGCGTTCATAACAATTTCTTTACGATACTGCTTAGTGGTTTATATTCAATCAGACGATCGTTGATGATTAGACAATACGCCGATGTATTATCTGGTATATCTTCAGAACTTTCTATTTCTAGTCTCACATCTACAGCTCCAGTTTTCAAGGCTTCGTTCTGTCTTGAGCAATCAATTACAAATAAAGGAGCCTTTTCTTTAAATTCATACAAATCAAGCATCGGGTCACACCGGGTGTTATAATAAGACTGACGGAATTGGGTAAACATTTCATATAATATACAATATTTGTCTTCAGAAAATTTTACGCTAACCGATTCGTATGGATAATATTGAGAATTTAAAAAAAGAGTAACATTAGTTATTTTACCATGGTCAAATATTGAACAGTCTTTAGTTTTCACATTTTTTCTATTTGTCTGCAAACCAAAGACCACATACCTTGGTTTTTCGAGTTGTGACGCAGTCTTCACAACCCAGGAATGTTTTGTAGTTTTAGGTAATAAAGGGTATTCGTACAAGTCCCAATTTCTAAAAGCTATTTGAATAGGACGATCCTTTTCTAAATATTTAAGCAAAGTTAATCTTGCCCGATCTGAAACTTTTATATGAGGTACACGCCATTGCACTCTCTCTATACTTAGTTGAATGGAGTCATTATTATCATCAAGTTTAACACTGTTGACATTCGAACTGCTTCTATTGAGTATAAGTTCATGTTTACAGTTAATCATAATTTTATTATAATCTTCCGCAAATCCCAAAACTTTATTCAGCGGTATAAGGGCACTAAAAATACCATCATGATCATTAACTCCTTTTAAATTCCAACCCCAAATAGCAGCAGCCTTACTTTCTCCCTCGCTCATAGACAGATATGATTTTAGAGTGGTAGTAATACCTGCATTTTTTATGCGGTCTATCTCAACACCGTTAATTTCATATCGAATGTCTTGAAATAGGAATGATATATGATTATTAGTAAAATTAACTTTCTTTCGTGTTAGTTTTCCTGATGCATCTTTCGAAGCCACAGCGGCTCGACCTTCAATGTAAATGTAGCTGGCTGCAGGTAATACGTACAAATCTTGCTGATGTATGGGTATACGTATTTCATCATTTTCATTAAAGCTGTTGCTATAAGGATTATAAGTATGAATTTCATAACTCACTATAGAGTTATCGAATTGTGGTAAATCATTCACCTGAAGAATACTCATAATTTAAATCCCAAAGCTCGAAGAAATAATTTGTTATCTTTAGTTAGTTTTTTTATTGTTCGTATACGAGTATGTCTTCGTCTTCTGACTGCACGAGAACGAGTAAAACTATTAATTTGGGCAGATGATTTTATATTATAAACTATCATTATTTTTAAATCTAATCGACATTCGTCTCTTCTAACAGATAATGTTAAAGTGTTGTCTTATGAGTACGACACGTAACATTTAAACCATTTTTTATGTTAATTGATGACTTGATAAAACCATGATTTTTCCAAAACTCGTTAAGAAATTTAATGCATAAATGTCCACAATTGAATAAATTGTTATTTTGAAAATTATTGTAATTATAATTGATATTACCAGTACCTACATAGCGAACAAATTCTATTGGAGGTTTCAAGTTACCGTAACTATCAAAGTATTCAATATATTCATTTAAAATTACATAGGCTACCCAATGTGTACCAGAATTTTTAGAATTATCTAAATTTATTATTCCACACTCTTTTAAAAACGGAAACTTCGGTAAGGTATCCCTCATAAACACTCCCCGAAAATATGGAACGTCTTTAGTAAAATATATGATATCTATATTAGTAAGAGCACGATTAGGTAGCCTATCATTTAGTTTTTTTTTTTTAAATTTGTATATATTCCAAGTCCATCCTTGTACCGTTTTAGCCGCAATCCATTTCCAATACATACACCGCCTGAATTCTTATTATGACTTTTCATTTCTTCTAAACGCTTTTTTGCAACTCTATATTCATTTATGGTTTTGACGATTCCAGCAATTCCACTTGCAATACTGCCAGCAGCAGACAAACCAGCAAATATAGGTATTAAAGGTAGAACACCGCCAGACTTAGGAATTGGTATGATACGTGGAACCTTGGTGGACGAATCCTGATTCAACTCTCTAGCAGCAGCGTAGGCCAATTCTATTAGTTTTTTTCTACACTTTGGTTTAATTTTCTTAATGCATTTTTTGGTGTGGGTTACTAAACTTTTAAAGTTTTTTTTGAGTCCAGCTCCAGAACTTACTTTCGTTAGCATTATATTATTAACTAAATTGGCAGCAAGTTTTTCTCCTGTACTTGCATCGGAAGATAAAGCACGCTTTTTTGCCATTTTTAATAAAATTATATCCGCTTTATGACGATCTATCAAACTTTTGGAATTATTATATGCAATATCGTGATGTTTACAATATTCGTCTAATTTGTTTACACCCCTATCACCTCGAGCCAATCTTTCACGTAATCTTGTTCCTGGGCCACAATAATTATATCCCGGTAAATGGAGCTCAAATGGTAAATTATTAATTAAATTATTGACAAGTCCTTCTCCTTTCATGCATACAAACAGAATGGAACCATTATCATAGAGCATGTTGTTATATTAATAAACCACTCATAAAACATTTGTATCACTAATCCAACTATTTTCACTGGAGGATAATCCCAACCATTTCACGAAAACTTTTCTGCCTTTTCGTCTCAAAACTTTTTCAACAAGGTAAATGTCAGGATGTTTAGTTTTTTGTAATTCTTGTTCATAAAATGCCCCTAAAATTGGTTGCTCTTTAACATCTTGTAATAAATATGTTGCAGGATTTGTGTTTTGAACTTTACTGATCTTAAATATCTCTGTAGACCAATTAGGAGTGTAACCTTTCTCAAAACAACCTTTATGTTTACTTATTCGTACAAAATCACCTGCCTTAAACTTACGACGTTTTGTTTTCGTTCCATTTTGATTGAAATATCTCCGTAGCAGTTTAATTTTATTGCTATGATTCACTTGAACGGGGGGTAAACCAATGGTTCTGTGTATGGTATGATTATATCTATTAATGATATTTGGAAGTGTCCCGTCCATCCATTTAAAATTCCCTTTGAAACTAAATTCCTTGAAAAGCTTACTTTTTATCGTCCTTATTAACCGTTCTACAATTGAGGCCTTTTTCGTGGAATAAGTGCAGTAGTGGTTGATAGAATAATTTATTAATATTTTTTTAAAACTTTTATTGTAAAATTCTTTTCCTTGATCTGTTTGCAAGTTTCTAGGGATACGTTTTTCTTTACTCAATAAAGTATTGAAAGCCTCAGATACAGTTTCTTTATTTTTTTGTTTAAGTGGAATAGCCCAAGCATACTTAGAGAATCCATCAATGATGACTAAAATATATTTGTAGTTTTCGTTAAATTGGCTAAAACTTTGCATATCCATTAAATCAGCTTGCCACAGATCGTCGATATCTTTTAATATTACATGTCTTCGTTGGAAATTTATTCTTGCATTTCTATGAATTTCGTCTATAATTTCTCTTTTCACTTTGCTCATTCTTTCGACTATCACTTCTGAATTACAAAATTAGACTAAGTCAGTTTATATGATAAGCCCTTTTTATTCTTGTATTACACCCGCTTCTTTTAGCTCTTCAATAATTGATAAAATTTCGTTGTCGAGATTAGTATTACCTGCAGTTTTAGAAGCGATCAAAAGTTTAAGCCTGTCCACTAATTCATTAGGATCATCCCAATAAACAAGTTCAGTATTTTTTTTATATTTTTTAAGATACGGTAGACCAGCGCCTTTTTTTTGCCTAGATTTAACTTCTGTAGGTTCTTGTAAGCATTCATAAGATTCAGAAAATAACGGTTTGATCACCTGAGAATATTTTAGACCTTTATCACCTTTTATTTGACCTGCAGGGTTAAAGTCTCTTTTATGAGCATTCGTTGCGAGGAGTATTTCTTTGTAAACCAATTTATCTTTTAAAGTGACCAAACATAAATCAGGTTTTTTGCGAAGCAATAGTTCTTTTAGACCAGGTGTTATTTTATACTGTTTATTAGCTACACGAATGTTGTACACTTTACTAGAGTTCTCATATGTGGTAGATAAATTAACTATTGTATTTCCAATCATATGTTTGTTATTTTCACTACGTATACCAAATGGTATATTCATATCTTCGTATATTTCAATGATATCTTCTTTTTTCAACGACGTGTCATTATCTTTTTCTGATTCATTATCTCCTTCATCTTCCGAATAATAATTTTCTATGGAGCTTGACTCATTAGATGATTCATGTTTGTACATATCAGGAGATTTATCATGCAAAAATATTTTTGAACCTAAATCAGTATGTTTAATTCGGTTATCATAGGTATCTTCTTTTTGTATTGTAGAAATTTGCTTGTTAGCTACGATTGCATTAAGAGGGTCTGCGAGAGGCTTAAAAAAATACTTCAAATGAGTGTCGGCATTAAACTCATAATCTTTAATTTGTTTCACTTTTTTCTTTATAGTGTCCGCAGACTTTATCAATTGATCTGTAATGTTGTGGTCCATTATACGACTTATACTGAGAAGTATTTATGCACAAATGATATATATTTTTTTGCACTCATAATTTATATAACCATTAATCACAATAAATAAAGTTGTCAAATGATTGTCTATATCTGCCTTTGTTTAATTCACAATCCTTATTAATAGTCAAAAAATCATAAGGATGTATCCAGATTTTAGAACACAGATCTTTGAATTTGGACCACTGTATATCAGAACTAACATGTTCATTGTATATATGTTTCATGTTAACTTCATCCTGCTTGAAAATCATTAAAAAGTTAACATTGTCACGTAATAACTGCTTTGGTATTTTTGAATAAGTTTGAGATAGATAAAAACAATCTATACCTCTGTGTCTGCCCATTGTAAAATAATTTCGTATGTTAATTTGCTTTTCACAAACCACATCATCAAAAATAATAACAGAATTCGGCAATGCATCGTTAGGATGAATAACTTCGTCATCAGAATTGAATATAAAAAGTTTTACTTCTGGCACTCTTTCTAAGATCTGTTTTAGAAAAATATATTTTGGCTGAAAGCTAGTCTTGGAATACAAGTAAACATTTCTAAATTTTAAACCATTTTCATGGATTAATAAACTAATCATGACGTTCGTTTTCCCACAATTCGAGGGACCACATATTATACATCTTATATTATTCGGCAGAAGAACACTATGCTTTGCGTGTAACTTATTTTCTTCTATATCAATATTTTTAACTTCTAATGAAACTGGTTGCTTGACCCACTTCATGTTTGTATCTGTTGGAAAAATAATATGTTCTAGTATTTATAATGCTTATCAGTTTTCAAGAACACTAAGTAATTAATCAGATCAGAGTTCTTTTAGCTTTGGTTTCGTCGAATAAGTTGACAAATCAATAAAATGATAGTATATACTTATAAAATAGCTATACAGGAAAGGGTTACAAATAAAACAGCAAATATAGAGTTAAGGTAAATATGGATGTATTCAATAACAACATAATATTTTATTCAATTTATATAATGATTGACAATTCTCATATTTAAATTTACCATTTAATAAGTTTACAGTTAATGTATATTGAATTAACATATGTAATCACAATGACCCCAAGGTACAGTATTTATTTGATTTCCCAGAACATGCCTTTTATCGTCTATCCTGTTTAAAACTACTTTATTTACTTCTTGTGAGAACAGCACATGCTTCATTGATTTTATCATATTCATCTTACGCTTTAATGTTAAGTTTTTAAATAAAACATCTTTATAATTTGATGATTTTAAACATCTTGTTACAGGCTTTGTTACGCCTTTAGCCTTGTTTATTTGTGTATTTAATGATTTAATGCAATATAGCTTTGCTCTTAAGCCGGTAAATTCGGTAATTGGGTCACCTCCTAACTCATCCTTAAATAAACCAGGAATTTTTTCGTTCACCTTGGGAATAAAGTAATGATTATTATTTTCAAAATTACTTGTATCAAATTCTGATAAATTATCACGCATGTCTTTATAAAAGTCTTCGGTCTGTATTAAATACAACAAACTATCAGTATCAGTGTAACATAATTTAGCTTTATCACCATATTTATTCTTAATGAAATTATAATGATAATTGTATAAATGGCACTTGGAGAATTCTAGCACCGCAAATCCAATATATATCGGTCTGTCTAAAACAAGTTTCATGGGACTCAGTTGTATGGCTATAAAGTTTTCATTAAAGATAGAAACACTTTTTAAATTAGGTTTTGTGATTAATTTCTGAGCACCTACTGTTTTATTCGTTTTATTCCAATCATCACTCCATTTAGACACTAATTTAACTTCCACTTGCTTACGTTTATTTTCAATAGTTTTGCCAAAAATTGAGTTATTTAAAAGCTTAAAAAAATCCCTTTCGAATGATGTTGAAGCTGCTTGTCGTAAGCTAGTATTCAAGTCTATATACTTCTTCAAAAAATATTCTTGTTTAAAATAAAGGATTCTATGAATTTTTTTTAAAACTAGGCCATTTTTAAGACATGCTTTTAAATGAGCATAGTGAATGATGTAGTTATATTTATCATACAAATTTGCAATTAACTTTGGTGTTTTCCCTCCAATAGGTATGAATTTCTCAGGAGCAAAAGGCAAGTCGCTATGTGAATTATGTAAATGATCTGGATACGCTAAATCTACTTCTAAAATGTAACCGTACTCGCCATTATCAGGAACATCAAACAAATTAAAATTTTCGATATCATTCTTTTTCATGAATTTAAAGTCTGATATTGGTAATTTTTTAGTCATAGCATATCCATAAAGATTATTGCAGTCTAAATATATCAAATATGTTGATGGTTTAGAACTATCGAAATGAGGTAAATAAATGTTATTGGCTTCAGCATATCGGTGAGAGCACTGAGCTAATCCTCCACGTATTCCTTTTTCCAACATTTCATAAATTTCTAAATCATTAATCAATTCTAACTTAGCACCTGTGTAAAGGAGCATAGCGTCCCAACTCAATCCAGGTGAAGTCACATAATACGCAGGATCGAGTTTGTAGTGCAGCAGACAAATATCTCTAAAATTTTCAAATATGTCACATAATAATAGTACATCACACTTTAAATACAAGTCAGTATATTCACCAAGAGAACTAATATCAAAACATTTCCACACAGTTTGGGCATGTTGATATTCAGTATCTGTTATATGTTTCATTTGTAAAGTGTTATAAAAATGATTCTTTGGTGGAAGCTGTGTTTCATTATATGTTTGCCATGAACAAATGTACTCATACGGATATATACCTTTGCTTCGCAGTAAATTTAATTGGCTTTTATCTGGGAAATGTGATGATAAATGAATAAAATCGCTCTCCGTTAAACTTTTACTCAAATTGTCAAGACTTGAACTAAGAAATTGAAATGAATCTATAAATTTAATCTGTATAGGTTTACATCCTGCCCCGGTTTTAATTATTTTAGTTATGCTTATATATTTTTCTTTTGTTTTTGGTATAATTTTTATCTCGCCATCATATTTCGACAATTCTGTAATAAATATATGGGAATCATAACCAGATAAGTTATGAAAGATAACAGGTATAAATGAACACACTCTATAAATTAAATTGCAATGTGAATGCGCCGCGCCTCTGTACTCAGATGTAATATGATCATGATCACAAACTTTATCATCAAATAATAAATGATTACAGATATGGCATGTAGTTGCTTTGTTGTAATTATCAGTTTGCTCTCTCGTCATAGATCTCATGGGTTTCTTAGTCATTAAAATTTTGTGAATTAACTTAGCTTCTTGAAATAATCTCTTAATAAAAACTTTTACACAGTCAGGTCCTCTATATGTTACGAATTTGTTCAAGCTACTGTCATGTGAGCAACATACATAATATGCAAAACAAGACGGTTGATGTAATTTATTTTTTATCGTACTTTTATCATTATGTTTTTCTTTATAATTTAATAGTATACTTTCAAAGTCAGCATAAATCACAAAGTTAATTTTTTGTTTTCGCTCATAATTTTTGAATTGTAATGTATTGTTTTTATCAGGCAGTATGGTTAAAATTTTGGAACAACTATGAGAATGATACTTTGTTTCAGTAGTAAAAAATTGCAAACATGTTTCACATAAATGCATTTGACCTTTATGACATGTAACTTGTCTTCGCACTAAGCGTAAAAGATTTTTTATCAAGCAATAATGACCTTTATTTTGTTTTTCAAAATACAGTAAGTTAATATGTTTATCTTTCTTACAATTCGTCACATAAAGAGGGCCAGTTACAGTACATCGTTCATCTAATCCATAAATATTAATACTGAACTCACAATTATTATTTTCAAACAACTTGATGTCTTTAGGTAAAGGTGGAAATGAAATTCCTTGTATATTAAATATTGAACTAAAGTGTGGATAGGAGTTTGTTCTACAGACATTATTTTTTGCTGGAAATAATGCTGCGACAATACTCCATAAAAAACAGTATTCATCATTATTCTGTATATTCAAACAACTCTTTGTGTTTTTAATTACTTCTGGTAGCTCTAAATAAGTACCGCCCCGCATGGGGGAATATTTATTAATATTCATTTCTAAATGACTTATACAGACAAAAGACCATCCAGATTCACAATGTTCAAATTCAGTAAGTTTTCTTTTAAATATTTCTATTATATTCGACAGTAAATTATTATAGTCAGTACTGCTGTATATAGTTTCATATTTGGTATTAAATGACTTTAGCTGCTGCTCACTTAATTGTGGTAGTAAAAAGTAAGCAAACAATTCGAAATTAACTTTAATACAGGTATGTTCCAATAATGATAACTCAATGATTTTCAAAACATCTTTTCGCTTATCCTCCAAGAACGCCTCTAGTATGAGGTACTCGTCTTCTATTGATGGGTTTAAGCGATAAGTCATGATTCTATTTTTAAATGCTGTAGCTACAATATCAACATTTTCAAACTTTGACTTTATTAAGGAATTCGATTTATGGATATTCGTTCTCTTATGATATCTGTATTTATGTTCGGGGATCTCAATTTGACATTTATCACAATGAATATACTTTGATAAACAATTTGGCTCATAAACATTCGTATCGTATTCATTCTCTGGGATATCAATTTGGCATTTATAATTATTAATATCTGAATTTGCTGACGACCCATCACGGGGGGGTGTAACTGGAAAAAAAAGTCACAACATTTTTATATTATAGTTATTTATTGGGATTAAATGTGATTACAAAATACTATCTTAAAATAAACTCATGCTATATAATGATTATAATATGTGGTATAGCATAGATCTTATAATTTAAAACAAATAGTTTTAGTAGCTAAGACTATTGGTACGAGCTTATAAAAGTAGGAGCACATTTTTTAAACTCCTTCCTGGCGCTTGTTATGTAGGCGTTTAGGCGATGCCAGGACTCCGAATCTTCATCGCATTTGTTTTTAATTGTGATTACCGAGTGCCGCCACCTATTTACTGGTTGGACCCTCTCTATTTCATCACATTTATATACTTTGAGTTCTATATAGAACTCACCTCTTTTTTGCTCGTTCATTTGTCGCGAAAATCCGTTCGCCAGTCTCCTCGTGATGTACGAATATATTGGTGGAGTCTTTTTGTCCACAACAATATCAATTTCATCATCGTCAGAGTCGCTCCCAAACAACTCGCGAGCAGTTGACTTGGTGGCAGGAGTGATTGGGTGAATGGTTGGCTTACTTTTCTTACTCGTAGACGGCTGGGAGCTGCTCGCTGACGAAGGCTTGCGCTTTTTGTTCTCCTTCAGCTTGGTTTTCACCGGTGCATGCTCCTCATCTGCCGATTCGTCCTCTGAAGGGAAAATATGGTCAGCGGTGTTCTTGGACCTGTTGTAAATAAAAACAATCAATTAGTATAGTAACAATATTTATTTGTTTTAAATTATGTAGACGACACTAAGTGCATGAATTTATTACTTGAATGAATGAATGAATGAATATTAAAAAGTATGAATCAATGAACAGTTTTAATTTTTATAGATGAGAGACTCGCTAACTTATCTGAATTATTGAAGAGGTTAATGAATAACTCTAAATACATGAATGATCGAATAGTGAATTAGGGTGGATGACAAATGTACTGCATTTCTTATCCAGTTTAATTCTTCAAGAAACTTTAACAGATAACACAGAGTAAATTTACATTGAAAAGTGAGTAGATACTTACATTTTAGAAGATTGACGTTGATTTGGTAGTAGAAAAACTGTAAGATGTCACTGCTCCTAGCTGAAGTTTTGTTGTGATCCAGCTTCTGCAGGATGCACTCTTAAATAGTGGTAAATCCACGTCACGATATCCCATATAAGGAATAGGGACACGCGTTACTAAAATGCTTTATCAGCCCTAACACCAAATATGTAATAGTTTACGTTGTAGAAAAATATCTTGCTAAGCAATAAACATCGAGATCATGCTAATTTGAACTTTATCTTCATCATAAGATACTTAAATTCGCTAACTGTATTGACTTTTAAGTCACCAGTTCACAGATAGCGATGCAGTGCGATAGCGTTGCGGTGACGTTTTGTATTGTTCAAATCAGTATGAGCGCGGTCATACATGATGTGGACATAGAATAATAATGATACAGTAGATTAACTGAGTGTGATCTTAACCTACGGTCGCTTGGTAGATAAATCCGCGTGCGTAACTGCCGTCCAATCGAACAACTGTCTACCGGTATACACTGAGATTTCGAGGCGCATCGTTTAGGCCGTTTTCTATGAAGTTAAACTACTGTATCGTATCTGTCCAGGCACTCCCCAGCATTTAAACGTCACCACGACGCTATCGCACCGCACCGCTGTCTATTTACCGCTGGCTTTATATTATGGTATGCATTTAATTGTAATCTGAAACGGTATAGCATCGTATTGTCTCGAATATATAAATTACGCTGACATATGTATAATAATATTTTCACAGCAATTTTGAACTTTATATTCATTAAAAAATATTTATTAGAATCCTATAAAAAGGATAAATTATCTTGAAAATTCAAATATTATTTAGTTTCCTACCACCAAGCGCCGGCAATCAACGAGTAATAATAATTATGTCTGTGAGTATTAATTGAATTATTTTTTAATATTTGATTTAATTGCAAAGTTTAACTTGATTTAATGACAGATTGAACCATCAGATTATTGACTTTAATAGTGGAATGCCTACAATATTATAATGTATAATATAACACTCAATTCCATCACTCTTCCATCATACGAATTAAAATATTATGTAGACCTTTTAAGGTAGTTTTTATTTTTTAAACTTAGTTCTTATTATTTTTTAGTTTAAAGCAAAACACGAGAATAGTTACGTTGGTAGAGTGGTTGATAAGTGGTGGTATTCGTCAAAAGCCTTGGGTTCGATTCCCTAGCCAAGTTAGAAGCCAACAATTAGGCACACACGGCTACATATCAAGCTACACATTTCCGTACTGTGAGAGGTCAGCTTATACCGGAAATATACCTATAGCTTGATATTATGTAACCGTGTATAAAATGTGGGAATATTTATCATTTGATAATACTATTGTTTGAATAAAGAGTTCAGAATTATCTAGGTTTATTAGACAGTCATACGTTTTTATTCATTTTAAAATAATGTATTTTGTTTCAGATACCGGATTGGGTTTATTCACCAATTTCACCTCCATTAATGATAGAACCTGATGTGATTGATAAAGTCGTAAATTATTTGGATGAGGAAGAACGACAACGAACCCCATGTGTTCCAAATACAACTAATAATAAGGAGTTGTTAAGTTTTTACAAAACGGTTTCGACCGGTGGCACAAAAGTTATACGGATCGAAATTTACGATGCAAACCAATTTCAAAGTAATTCTATGTGCCATTGCAGTGCTGAAATATGTGTGCAGCATATTGTAAAGAGCATTTACACTGATAACATCTACTTACGTGTCAAAGACATGCTACCATATTTAAACAATACTTTTTATCAATCCTTGTAAAAAGAAAAAAACGGATCACCTACAAAAACACCTGGGTCACCTACCTACTACATCTGTTGATTCCAAATTATTTTGTTTAATTAATTCTAATTATCTTTTTTATTTAAGTTGTAATTATATGAACTAATAAATACTTGCTTATTCATTGCAATAACGTAGTTTCATTTACAACATTCACGTGTTTAGTCATTAAAGCAAACATTGTGCTATAAATATCAAGTAGCAACAATGCTCGTCTCATTTGTCATATCATAACACACTCTGTTAAGAACACATGTAAATGATAAAAAATAAATCAATTAGAACAGAAAGGATGAAATAATATTTAAATGTTGATGAAATGAGTAATAAAATTGGGATTGACTGGTTGTCTAGTTCACAAAATATTGATCGATTAAATAATTGGGGTATCTAAAATAAACATTGATTTGTAAAAGCTGTTTTATTTTGGTTTCTAATTGGTATATTTGAACAGATAGTTTATTTGAAAATGATGTAACAGCATTCGAATAGATGGTATAATAGTTTTTGAATTGATGATTTGAATATATGATTTAGGGTCAAGTGGTAAACAGTGGCCCAGTAGTACACAGTGCACCAGCACTCATATCCCAAAAACGCGACGTTGCCAAACCGTGCTGCAAACGTGAAACAACTTGTCTTTTACCACCTCTCGCACTCCCCAGTCGACATCGCGCTCCCGCCCGTAACGGTCGCACAGTGCATGATTTTGTCCTTGGCGCCAAAAAAAGTAAGTACACGTGTTTTCATTTATTTTCTTTCTAGAATCGTTGTGTATTTAGTTACATTAGATTGCATTATTTTCGTGTGTAAAGCAAGTATTCCTTAATAATTTAGATGTATAAGTATCCCTTGAATTTGGTTTATTTAATAGTTATGTCACCTTATAGGTTAAAAAGTGGTGTTTGTACACAGTGGCTCAAAATCGTAAGGTACACAGTGAACAGTGATTCACTGTGTACCAATCACTTTGTTAATTATGTCCGATACAATTTGTGCTTATACTTTTCAACTGTGATTGTAAAAAACAAATAATCAAGTGATCTTTTTGTTTCAGAATGGGTCGAACTAAAACAGAAAACCGAAAAATTGGCGGTCATGATGCAAACTGTTCTAAGAAGCGTAGAACTATTCAGTAAAATGTTATTAAAAGACTGTTAATTGTTATGTAGAACAATAATAATGTTCCTAATTAGATTTTTAAGTTAAATTAGTACTAGTTCTTTTTTGGACTGATTGTTAACTGTGATTGTTGCTGTCGAATACAAATTAACTGTTAATTGTTATGTAGAATAATAACAATGTTCCTAATTAGATTTTTAAGTTAAAATAGTACCTACTAGTTCTTTTTTAGACTGATGGTTAACTGTGATCGTTGCTGACGAATACAAATTATTTAATTTTACATTAATACAGTTTCATTTAACGCCATTTCTAACAATAAATATTTTAAAATAATGCGATAAAGGGATGTAATTAATGTGATGGTTCACTGTGTACTCATTGGTCCACTGTCGACGCACCCCCCGGTTCACAGTGTACTTATACTGGTACACAGTGAACCATTCGCCATCTTTAAAAAAAAACAATATTACCAATAAACTATAACAATTGGAACTGAAATTGATATGCCAAACACAAGTTTAATAAATTTCCTTTCGTCTAATGTCAATAGCTCTTAATTAAATTCACGTACATTGGTTTTATAAATGCTTAAACTTTTAGTGGTTCACTGTTTACCATGTCACCCTACTTAAAATTAAGTGGTAGTATCAAATTGTAGTAAGTAGTTGTATTTGAATAAATTAAATTATGGTATTTGAATAAATGAAATTACAGTATTTGAATTGATGTTATATTTGAACTAGTGTATAATTGGGGTTGATGGATCTCTTTTGATCCAGAAACCCCAATTATACACTACTAGCGAGTCATGTCAAACTGTCATATTGTACCCAGCAATCAAGGTACAGATGATAAATTAAAGCAATTACTAAGTGGCTTGATACTTAATCTCACCACCAAAAATAAACTTCATTTAATATTACCGTTTAATTTAATTTCAATATTTTCAATGAAACAGCAATACAGAATAATTAAACGTTTACAAACTGCAATTGAATTATGTAAAATTTGCATGTTGTCGTAAAATGTCATTCCGGTTCTTCTTGCGTAATCGGTAAAGTAGGCATATAGGTTTCGAATTAACCCGTTAATGCGAATGAGAAAGTGGTGAGACAAGTCTCTGGTAGCTCCCACTCACTCACACACTCTCTCTCCCTGTCATACTGATGACATATGTCACAGATCGAGTCGCCGACGTCGAAGATTATTAGTGTCAGAGAAACCCTAGTACTATAAAGTACGACACAACTAAGAAGTTACATCGCGGAAAAATCGGTAAACGTGAATTATGGCCAAATATGAACTGAATTGAATGAACTTATTGAAAACAGTCAAAACGAAACAAATACAGTCCTACAAGGATTTGATTTGTATAATTTTGAATAATGTTTACGTTTAGTTAGACGGACGTCGCGTTGTTGATATTCATAAAACAACATAGCGGTATTTTCGGAGCAAGATATCCTTGTGCAGCTACCTCTATTATCTTTAACAATACTAACATTATAAAGCTGCAGAGTTTGTTTGTTTGTTAGGTTGGTTGAACGCGCTAATCTCAGTGAAATAGTGTAGGTATGATGATTGTAGAGGCCTCTGTCCAACAGTGGACTATAATAGGCTGATGATGATGGTGGAAGGAAGGGGAGGAAGTTGCAGAGAAAAGGAACCCCCATTTGGTAGTGAATAGTGATGGCACTATCAAAGGGGTTTAACGGTCAGCTCAGACCGAGAGAGACGTGACGCTGCGCGCACATATCAATAGAGCTATTCAAAATCTAACTCTATTTCCTACACGAAAAGGTACACACCTGTCACAACCCAGCGCGGTGCCGTGCTGCATTTTATTGGCGACTCAAAATCTAACTTTATTTACTACACAATAAGATACACATTTGCAGTATCGTTGCGTCACGTCGCGCCACGTCGCGTCCCGGTGTGAACTGACCGTAATTTTCTCTGCAGCTTACTCCACTAGGTACTCCTAGTATGTAACCTTTAACTTCTGTCGAACTACCAATCCTTGACAAGTTTTCACATCACTACGGCGTACTACACATCAAGTTATACGAACCAGTTTGTCTTGGGCTCGCCATATATGATCTTTACGCACATTGAAAGGTCAGCTTACACTAGTTTTTCTTACCTTGATGTGTAGCCGTGTGTACTGCAATAAGTCACTGACACTCGAGAAGTTGAGATTATTCGTATCAATTTCTTATCATAAGATTAATGTTTATAGATATACTGATAGATTGTTGAAAGAAAAAGAAATATTTGTTTGTTGTTGAATGAATTTTATCGTGTTTCATTTTCTACTAAGGGCCTGTTGGCCTGTCCACATCTCCACGTCACGACGACGTCGCTCGTCAACGTGCAACGTTACATTGCCGCGTCGTGCTATGGATTTCACGGCACAGCAACGTTGAACGTCGCTGTGCCTTGTAAACTTCTGGTACATTCTTCAATATCGTACATACGTCAGTCTCGTTCTCGTTTAATCGTTTTTTTGGCGGCCCGCCCCGCTCAACGCGCCTCCAGACGCACCGCTCGACGCGCTGACCGACGGTTCGCAAGTCCGTGAACGAGGCCATTGATTTTGTTTCCATCAACAAGCCTACCGGAATCGCGGGACTGTTTTATCAGGGAACCGTAGCACCGGAGCATAAAGGGCTATTGAAGGTCACCGTGGATTTTAGTCAGTACAAGTCTGACAGTCCTTCCCGCCCTCCCATGGATGGGAGAACTCATTGAATGATTTTGCAGCGTAAAAAAATAAAAGAATCAACATGCCTATTAGGTAGCTTTCTATTTCTACTAATGCATTCTTTTTGTGAAAGGATACTTAGGCAAACTAGAATTTTAATATTTAATATTAGTTTAAACGATTTCTAATGAAGGCACGTCTCAGTCTATAGCTGTAGTTAAGGAAAGACGTTCGTATCGACTATTTATAAGGTAAACGACTTTCTAATCGGTTTTATTGATATCCTATTAGCCTTAAGCTAAGCCGAGGACTCAGTAAGGATAAAGAAAAAAGATTAGCCATGCGTGATGTAGGCAAAAACACACATACAGGGCCGTATTTAACCCTAAGGCAATTGTCTAGGGGCCCCGCTACGACAAGGGCCCCTGTGCACACACCAAGGGATAAAAGATTTCATAAAAAGAAAATTAATATCCTTAGTCAATCACAATATTACTGCCTCTATTGAGTACGACTTGGACAGGTTGATAAGCCATCGGATGGCGGCAAAATCGGTATTGCGCGCGGTCGCTCAAACCGCCAGCGTGGCCCTAAAAAATGGTAAAGTAGGGGGCCCTGACAAAGCTGGTCCGGCTCTGCATAAAGGTCATGGAAATGTGTAGAGGTTACCGCGGCCCTGGAGGGCAGAACAAATGAAGGAACAGGGTGGTTTTTGTCGTGACGAGTTTAACAGTTGCTTCCCCGCGACAAATACCTACACTCTGTAATCAGTAATCACAATTTAGCCTTTTTTTTTTGCGTGGTAAAATCATCAAATGAGTCCTCCCACCCCGGGCAGGGCGGGAGGGACTGTCAGACATGTACTGACTAAAATCCACGGTGTCCTTCAATAGCCCTTTATGTCCCGGGGTCACGGTAATGAGATAAGTCCCGCGACCCCGGCAGGCTTTGGCCCTCTAGAGGGGGGCCCCGTCATCATGCTGACACTCTTTGGGCCCGCGTGGAACACAACGCGCCGTCGACCCGGGATCACAATTTAGCCTAGAACCACTGTTTGTTAAACCCTATACATTTTTAACCATTTGTTCAAAATTTTAACACGAGTTAGTTTAACTATTCATATGAAACAACTGACCCTTAACAAAAAAATTGTCCAAATGCGTGTCGGACCACTCGCAATGAAGGGTTCCGTATCCCAAACGCAAACTAAGTTTAATATATAGTATATACAATCGGAATAATCTGTTTACCAAATTTCATCAAAATCGACAGATTTTGATGAAATATAATAGACGTATAATGAACAAATTTTGAGGTACGAAACTCGAAATCTTTGTAGTATAAAGTTTCAATGATTCAACTAGTTTACTACAGAATCTCTGCGTAGTTTTATTCATTATTGAAAAAACCTTTTGCGCATGCATAATACTTGTCCGTCCTACATTTTTTCAAAAGACCTTTTCATTTTTCATTATTTTAATGAACTGAATCTGAATATCCTGCTACGAACAAGTTTTGCTACATTTTTCATATCTATCAGCGTTATGAATTATGATTTACATTTAGTAAAAAGAATAATTAAAATGAATGTTCGCGTATAAGGTTTAAAACGCAAGTTTATAGCGAGAAAAAGTATGAAATCACTTATTTGGAATAAAGCCTGAAAGCTGGCGCTTTAGAAAATATGACGATATTTTATTTTTTGTTTGTCTAAGTTCCCTCTAATTAAACAGGTATATAAATTTCATTGCACACCGTGATTTTGAAAAGAACATAGCGGGCGACTGTAAGGGCCACCCTCCATACAAAAATTTTCAAACCCCTTCGTAAGTTTACACTATTTTGAAAAAGTTTTCCAAGAACGTTTTAGTTCTAGGTATGTATCGTGCGTAAAATTGGTTCAGTCATTTCGAAAAATTAGGACTTGGAAGTTTGTATGATATTACGTATATCTCTGAGAAAGGTAAAAATTTCTTCATCAGTTGACCGGTTATTCTGAAGTAATCTGCAAGCAATACGTACTTACTTTCACTTATAATTCTTGTTTTAAAACTTTTTAAAGTGTTAAAGATTAATGGCGCCGAAAAGTTGAAAAGTTGGACATGAAATATAATCTGGTAGGTATGTAGGTTTGTTAAAATGAGGCTGAGCTTTTGCAGTGGTTTTAAATCTTGAGTATTATCATGTTCTGTAAGTTTTGTTTAACACAATACCAAGTGAATTAGAAAACAATTGGGTTTTTCTACTAAAATAAAATCAAAATTAAATACATAGAATAGAAAGATAAAAGGTCGTCAAAACATTCGTCCACATCGCTGTAAACGACTAAAATGTTCAAAACGCCCATAAAGAGGTCCGCAAAAATCGCCAATGCTCTAAAAATATCAAATATGATTTTTTTTCTGTCACAATTTTTGACAGATTTCTGGTAGGGTCTGTACCTATTTGTTTTAAAAATTAACAGCCTTACTACAAAAACTTAAACATCTTTTGAACACTTGTCTAAAAAAGTGTGATTGCAAAACCGACCTTATTTCACCGACATAATCTGACATTTTTTTAGACAAGGTGTTCAACAGACGTTTAAAAGTTTTTGTGGTACGATGGAAAGTATTTGTTTTTTGTACAGAGAGATATAAAGTAATTTCCAAAAGTGGGGTAACTATTTTGGTTTTACCCTATATTTGTCTGATTTAATACAATAAAAAAATGAAAAGGTCAACGCCCTACTAACAGTAAGCAATAAAAACGAAGAAGATCACATTACAGATCATGCACCCTTCTAACCTTTCATTAACGACAACCCTCCGGTAAAGTACTGGCCGAACATTTAACAGATGTGCAAGATATTATTCAGTACGATAAGTTGGCCAACTTGGGGCTAGACCAGGGTGTGTGGAGCGCGCGGGTCCTGAAGCGGGCGCGGTGCATTAGAAGTAGGAAACCGCTGAATGCGACAACCTAGTAGCCACAGTGCACCGATATGCGCTGTCACAGAGTTTAAAAATAATAAGGTACAGAAACTGATGGCGTTTCATTATAGCAATTATACTTTTAATACACTTTCAGCGCCAAAAGTTGATTAATACCACTGCCTCTAGCAGGCCGGGTTTCGAAAAGGCTACAGCACCGTGGACCACATACACACCCTTAGGCAAGTGATTCAAAAGACCGAGGAGTATAACCAGCCTCTGTGTCTAGCGTATGTGGACTACGAGAAGGCCTTCGATACTGTCGAGACCTGGGCTGTTCTGGAGTCTATGCAGAGATGCCTCATCGACTGTCGCTACGTTGAGGTGATGAGATGTCTGTATAAGGCCGCAACAATGACCGTCCAAGTACAGGAACAGAGCACAAAACCAATCCAACTGCGTCGAGGGGTAAGACAGGGAGACGTCATCTCTCCGAAACTGTTTACAAACGCGTTGGAGGACGTTTTCAAGACGCTTGATTGGAAAGGACGGGGTGTAAATATCAACGGTCAGTACATCTCACACCTCCGATTTGCGGATGACATTGTCATCATAGCAAAGTCTCTGCAGGAGCTGGAAGAAATGCTGAATAGCCTGAGCGATTCTTCAAGGCGTGTGGGTCTCGGAATGAATCTGGACAAAACCAAACTCATGTTTAATGGTCATGTCACCCCGAGACCTGTAATCGTGAATGGTGATCCCCTCGAGGGTGTGCAAGAGTACATTTATCTAGGCCAAACTGTACAACTGGGCCGGCACAACTTTGAGAAGGAGGCAGCTAGAAGAATACGCTTGGGCTGGGCGGCATTCGGGAAGCTGCATCATATTTTTGAATCATCGATCCCACAATCCCTTAAAACCAGGGTTTACAACCAGTGTGTCCTACCCGTAATGACTTACGGAGCCGAAACGTGGACACTTACCATCGGCCTGGTCCACAAATTTAAGGTTGCTCAGCGTGCAATGGAGAGAGCAATGCTCGGGGTTTCTCTGGTGGATAGAATTCGTAACGAAGTCATTCGCCAGAGAACCAAACTAACCGACATTGCGCTTAGAATCAGCATGCTGAAGTGGAAGTGGGCCGGCCACGTCTGTAGGCGGACAGACGGCAGATGGAGCAAACATGTGCTAGAGTGGAGACCGCGAATGGGCAAACGCAGTGTAGGACGCCCTGCTGCAAGATGGGTCGATGATTTAAGGAAGGTGGCTGGCAGTGGATGGATGCGGGCTGCCCAGGACCGGGATGGTTGGCGCTCTTTGGGGGAGGCTTACGTTCAGCAGTGGACGGCAATAGGCTGACAATATTACTGCCTCTAGACGCTATCGGTGATAATGCATTTGAGAGAACTGGGATTGTTATTACCGACTTCAAAAAAAAGGAGGTTATCAATTCGACCCGTATGTATATGTAATATTATCAGAACTGCCCAGTTTTCATATATGTTAGTCTATATCAGCGTCTGAACAAATGTGCCAAATTTCATAAGTGTATGTATGTATGTATGTTTTTATGTTTGTGCACGCATATCTCCGGAACTATAAGTTCGATTTAAGTAATTCTTTTTTTGTTGTACTAGGTATTGTTCAACTTAGAGTACACTGCAAGTTTCATCAAAATCGGTTCAGTAGTTTTAGAGATATGGATTTTTTTATGTTGTGACGTATTACAAGATTAGTGCATATGTAAGAAAATTTTGTATTTTACAAGAATTTGGGTTGAATACTTCGATCATTTATAACAACTAGATACACAATCAGCGACAAAAAACGTCCTCACCAAAAGAATGACCAAATCAGAGATCGGTCATCCTTTTGGTTTAGTACTGTTCTAACGCTCGGAAAGTAAACATGCCTCCGTGCTCGTTTAAAAAGTGCAAAAATGACTCTTCCAGGACCGAAAAAAAGGATGTAATTTCATTTTTTCAGTAAGTACTAACATTACCAATATATAATAACTATCACTGTACTATAAATACTGATATTTCGTTAAGAAATCGCCGTAAAACATTTATTTTAAAATTGACGAAATTATCAGCCGGGATTATAAAGCACCTAAATTGAAAAGACTTTTACTAAACGTACAGTTCGTAGTGTCGCATGGCTACTTGATTTAGTCGGGTAACATGTGTTGATTCGAGTCGCGGTCGTAAAATTTAATGTGTTTTTATGACCGTTCTAAATCCGACTTTAACTCATTTGAATAAGGTTTAATTTCTTTTGGTATAATATGTTGGCCAGTTATGTTTCTTTCTGTTTTCTTTCTCTTTCTATTTTACGACCTACTTGAGAACAGTTTTTAGTTCGTTTTTGTACGGGATTGTGTATCTAGTTGTTATTAATGATCGAAGGTTGAATATGTAATAAATAAACTAAAAAGGGTAAAATAAAAACTTTTTAAAAAAAAGTACCGACTTCAAAACAAATACAAAAAAGTTTAAAATAACTTTTCTTTCGGAAGTCGGTGGCTTTGTTTTGTTGTGTCATTGACTATTGCCACCGACTTCCGAAAGAAAAGTTATTTTAAACTTTTTTGTATTTGTTTTGAAGTCGGTACTTTTTTTAAAAAAGTTTTTTGAAGTGAAAACTTCTTTAGCGGCGTTGTACACTTTTTTGTAATGAGTAAAAATGTTAAACTCGCGTCAGGACATGCGACCTGAACGAAAATTCGTAAGACGAACACGTGACCGGCCTGCTGTTTCGTTTAGGCGGCGCAGGGCGCTTGCGCGAATGTTCGTATGTACCTACCTATATTATGGAAATAAATGCACAACGTTAATATTCACGTTTTCACTTCTGCCGGCACTCTTGGAGTGCAACACGTCGTTTTTTTTTATTATAAAACAGTGCTCACTACGAATTTCTCATGTATCGTGGTTGTTTTTTTTTACACAATGTTTCCAGCGCGCTGAAAACTAGACTTTAAAGTCTATCGAGTATGGCTGGCATAAATCAATTATCCACAACCGCTACCGTCACCGCTTCCGCTCATGTCAGAGCGCAACGCCTTAAAGTCCCAACCTAATTTACATAAGGTGAGGAGCCACGAAAATCTCCTGAATAAGTAATCCGCTCCCATACCCCTACCAGTTGCCATAAATTGGATACGTTAATATTTCGCTCATATTATATGAGCAATATGAGTCATATTACTTTCACATTTCCCTCCCGATTTCAATCCGTTAATATTTAATTTCGGATGTGATTTTATTATTACCCCATTTGTATGAACTGAATTGGTTTATTTTATTTTGAAATTCGACTGGCTTTTGAACGGTTGGCTAAATAGAATAGTGATTCCAATTAGAAAATAATGGAATTAACGACATTGAATAGTAGTGTTTTTTAAGTTGGTCACTTGCCGAACAACAAAAGTCCAAACTCAAGATTTGCCAGCGGACGATGGAGCGCAGCATAATAGGTGCGAAGCGAACGGATCGAATCAGAAACACCACCCTGCGCTCCATTACCAAAGTAACTGATGTAGGAGTTAAAACAGTCAAGCTGAAGTGGGAGTGGGCGGGCCATGTTGAGCGTATGCGCCCGGAGCGGTGGGCAAAGATTGTCACTCACTGGACGCCTGAAGGAGGACATCGCCGTCGAGGTCGACCGCGGCGGAGGTTGTGTGACGACCTGATCATGTTCGCGGGGCAGACATGGCCAGAAATTACCCAAAATAGAGAGGTTTGGAAGAAGAAAGGGCAGGCCTTTGCCTAGCAGTGGGACACAGATTAGGCTTATAAAAAAAAATAAAAAAAAACCCAGACTTTTCTTACAGTGTTACCACTAACATGAAAGCGAAAGAATGGATGGATGAATGGATGTTCGTTACTCTTTCACGCAAACTTTACGGATTTGGATACAGCCAACAGATATTATATCATCATCTTCCTGCCCTTATTCCATTTTACTTGGGGTCGGAGCAACACGTTTTCTTCTTCCATTCTCCCCTGTCACACGTCACAGTATCATTTACTCCTCTTTCATTCATATCATTCCTTAGAGACAATCCATCCATCTTTTCTTTAGCCTTCCTCTCCATCCATTAACATAAGCCAACAGATAATATAATAACCTTGAAAAAACAAATATATAGGATATATTTTATCCTTGTATTACAGTACTATGGGATAATTTAAGAGACATGGATGAAGCCGTAGACAAAAGCTAGTTTATTATAATACGAGAAAATAGACAGTAAATAACAGGAAAGGATAACAAAAGCCCGCGAAAGAATTCTGAACAATTTTAACAACAAAGACCCTTGGGATGAAAGTATCTACTTATGTTCTCTTTTCCTTATAAATAAAGTGAAGAAAGAAAACAACGCGTCTTGGAGCAAATCCGTAAATAAAGTAGCTTAATATATGACCGATTAAATATTCCAACTTCAATTACTTCTCGACTTCGAACACACTAAAAGAGCAAATGTGAGCAAAACGGGGAATTCCCGAAACTCTAGGTTTGCCAATATTGTCATAACCAAGTTGTAAATTAGGGGGTTTCGATACTTCCCAGAATTTTATTCTTATTAGCGACAAGATGTAATGATGTAATAATAATAAGGGTGATTTTTTCAAAAAATGTTTTTTCAAATCCTGCTAGCGGTTCGGATTGTTCTTTCCATGTAAAAGGATTATAGATTTATCTAAAATCCAATAGTGCCGTTTCAGTTTTCGTCGAAATCGGCCTCGATTCTCCTTTCAGTATTTTTCGATATTCCGCGTAGCTTCGGATATAGCCATACACGCCCAGTTGAAAGATTCACCCTGTATAAGTTAAAAAAGCGAGAGAACATTTAGCTGTTTCACGTTTGTTGTATGGGGGCTCCTATACAGCAAACGTGACAAACCCTTATATGCTATTGTCAAACAGAGATGCGAAGCGAACGCGAACGCGAAGCGAAGCGTTTTTGTTTGTAACGTATGGAATCGTTTGAATCCTGTCACATAGACTATCGGACCGCTTTCGCTTTTCTATAAATGACAGCATTCGGATCGCATTCGCTTCACCTGTCTGTTTGACAATAGCTTTAAGGAAGGAACCCTACGTGTGCGAGTCCGACTCGCACTTGGCCGGTATTTTAATACTCTCACAGTTATAAAACGCAGACGATGCGGGTCACATGTATTCATTTCATTTAAAACCTGTACCCTAATAGAAATGCGATTACCTACATAAAGAGGGATTAAAACGCGACAACTATTTCGATTATAATAGAGTAACCCGTCCTTATCCAAAGCCTTGAGAGAGAAAGTGACAACGATAGGATCACCATTTTTTTTAAGTAGCCAGATGGTACTTTAGTGATTTATTTGGAATTTGTTAATTCAACTTTTGTGATTATGTTATGGGGCCGACACCCCTAAAAATTGGGATTGTAGGCAAGGGACGAATGATGTAGAAATAAGTGTATTTGTGATAGTTTTTGTAAGAAAGGAAGATTAATTTTATATTGGGACTCGCACAGCAAAGTTGGAGAAATTATAAAAATATTGGTGCATTCAATAACATCACTTCTTAGTTACGCCACGCCAATGAATAAACCAGTGTTGCTTGGAAAAGCTTGCTGCTTGCTGGGAAAGTTAAAAAATGTCTGTGAAACTGAAACGCAAAAGACAAATTGAAGGAATTACGTGGATTTGGTCAGTAGTAAGAGTCTGACATTCTCTTCTAATTTACTAGCCAAGAGAGAAGACACGATTCGGTGCCGTAAGTCATCACACGTGGTCTTTCACTATCGGCCTCATCTCAAAGCTCAAAGTCGCTCAACGCGCTATACGAGCTACAAGAGGGCTATGCTCGGTGTTTCTCTTCGTGATCGAATCCGAAATGAGGCGATCCGTAGACGAACTAAAGTCACCGATATAGCACACCGGATTAGCAAGCTGAAGTGGCAATGGGCAGGCCATCACATTGGTTGAAGGCTTTCGTCTTGAGGCACTGAGGTATGTCGAACGAAAAGATATTGCGTAGTTTCCCGAACGCTGCCCAACCGAGTTGCATTCGGCGGTTGACCTCTTTCTCGAAGTTGGACCTATTGGAATACTTGTCCTAAGTAGATATATGAGTCAACAACTTCGAGTACCGAGTTTTCAACAGAGACTGGGGTGGGCAAACATTGGCATTTCACATAATTTTCGTCTTGTCCATGTTCATTTTCAAGCCCACCGCACCGGTTGTGAAACTCGGTCGAGGCCATCGAGCATCATGCTGAGTTCCTCCATCGACTTTGCCATGACTACGATGTCGTCGGCAAACCGAAGGTGAGTGATGTATTCGCCGTTGATGTTGATGCCAAGTTCTTGGCCATTCCAGGAGCTTGAAGGTGTCTTCCATTGCGGCAATAAACGGTTTCGGGGAGTTAACGTCCCCCTGTCTTACGCCTCTTCTCAATGATATTCTACTTCAAAAAAAAGGCAGGTTGATGAGGTTGACCAGCACGCATAGCATGGAACAAAATGCAGAAATATTTACATTTTTAAGCATAGCGATGTTTAAAATATAGAAAAGAAATGTTTTTATTCTATGTTTTCATCGGATTGTGCCAATATCGTGCAAAAAACTGTCGAATTGTTTAGAAATAACCATGATCAGTAAATAACTAGTCTATTCTTGGTAGAATAGAGATAGAATTGGTCAAGCTACGAGTGCTGAACACTACATAATATCTCTTTGGCAACTCAACTCAGTAATACCTCAACAATACTTTGACACCTTCTTGCATCCTAATACCTACTAGCAATGAAATAGAAACACAATATCAAATTCTAGCTTAGAAAAAGCGAAACAGAGTTCCTTAAATAAATAAAACAAAACTAGCATTTTATTTTTCCACACGAAGGGTTTCATATAAAACATTTTTTTAGCTGACAACCTTAGGGAAAACACCGAAACAAACCGTGTTAGGAAAGAAAAGCAACCTAAGCGTATAAATGGACTTGTGAATTTAGTGTTGCCAAATCTTTGAATATTCTGTGATTGCGTGATTTCTTGTGTAGGTCGCAGAATAATTTGATAAACAGAATTTTCGGAAAAATTCTAGGGATTTCGCGAAAACACGAATAATAGGGTATTTTACTGTATTAGAAAAAAAATCTTTAAATATATAAATGCGATAGTTTAGGCAAGAAGAAGTCGGAAAATGTTAGTTTCAGTACATGAAATGATGAAATTAATTTTAAAATTCATTTCAAAGTTTTCACTTTTTTATTCTGTGCTTTTACTAAGCGAAACGGTAGCCGCCATGTTATTGCGTCATTGTGTCTTGTCAAAATTGTCAAACAACTGTCAATGTGTTTACTAACATTAACATTGATGCTATTTTATTTTATTACCGACTTCAAAAAAAAGGAGGTTATCAATTCGACCCGTATGTATGTAATATTATCAGAACTGCCCAGTTTTCATATATGTTAGTCTATATCAGCGTCTGAACAAATGTGCCAAATTTCATAAGTGTATGTATGTATGTATGTATGTATGTATGTATGTTTTTATGTTTGTGCACGCATATCTCCGGAACTATAAGTTCGATTTAAGTAATTCTTTTTTTGTTGTACTAGGTATTGTTCAACTTAGGGTACACTGCAAGTTTCATCAAAATCGGTTCAGTAGTTTTAGAGATATGGTTTTTTTATGTTGTGACGGATTACAAGATTAGTGCATATGTAAGAAAATTTTGTATTTTACAAGAATTTGGGTTGAATATGTAATAAATAAACTAAAAAGGGTAAAATAAAAACTTTTTTTAAAAAAAGTACCGACTTCAAAACAAATACAAAAAAGTTTAAAATAACTTTTCTTTCGGAAGTCGGTGGCTTTGTTTTGTTGTGTCATTGACTATTGCCACCGACTTCCGAAAGAAAAGTTATTTTAAACTTTTTTGTATTTGTTTTGAAGTCGGTACTTTTTTTAAAAAAAGTTTTTTCTTCATTAAATAATCGTTACTGTTATCATGGAAGACGGTTTCGTTAAAGGAGACAGCACAAACCTACCAAGAATAAATTTCCTAAGTCGGTAATAAATCCCGATTTTTGTTCAGCAGAGTTACGGAATGTTATAACAACGATGTAAGTACTGTCCTCTTCAAATGAATAGAAACAAAACTTATCAAATTGCGTTATAGAGGTGCTTAAAAATGTATTTGTTTGTTTTCAGGTCTGGAATTAAGAGAATCTTATAAGGCGACGACGCAATAGGTTATGTACAGGTGTTTTTCAGGTGAAACGCGAACAAAATGTTTGTGTTGTGAAATGTACAATTTGCCCAGAGCGCAAACTGTGATCTAAACCATATGTACCTACAATAATAGTGGATGAACAAGTAGGATTGGTGACAAGTGTTAAATGCCATGATTGTCCAGCATCGGAAGGTGGTTGTAAACATGGAGTAACATTTTTGATATGGTTGCATCATCGCAGTGAAGAGCCATCCTGCACGTCTGTGGACTGTTATTGGAAAAGGGCCAATCTTGCCAAAGTCGGGATATCAGTAAAAATATTGAGTACAATAGAAATCGCAAAGTGGAAACCTAAAGAATTGGAACCAGACAGCGCGCTGATGAGTGAATTTGTGTCAGATACAAGAAGAGAAAAATAACATCATGCCAGTTCATAAAGCATGAACCTGATTTTATTGATTTGGAATTTATTCTGTCTTTGCATAAACTTATTAAATTAATATGGTGATGAAAATAAATTATTTATTCTGATGTGGCCTTTTTATTTTATTACTTTCTATCTTATTAAAGAAAATTATCCCATGGTTGCTTGCCACATGTGAGGAAAATAAATAAATAAAACAAAATCAAAACAATAGTTACAAAATCAGTATTGTGTTCAGTAATAACCACTAAGTGTTATCTCACATTTGATTGGCTATGTGGATTAACAGTAAAGAAAAGAAACATTCTATTATATATTTATTTATTATTATTATATGTATTTAGACCATCTTTTAAAATCAAACCACATGCAGCTTATATGCATTAATTCAACATTCCAATCAAATTGGAATTTATAACAGAATGTAGTTTTAAAATGCCAAATTCTCTGAGTCTTCGAATAACTCTCCAAGACTGACTTGTTTTGCTTGTTTAACTTCTGCCTTCGATAATTTCATTTAAGTAACATCCACTGCTATTGTTGAATCTGTAATAACAAAATAGTGATAAACAAAAAAGAAAGCTTAATGTTATGAAGTTTAGCAAAAAGAGACAGCCTCGGTGATTGGCTGATTTGTTTACATGATATAATTAATGTAAGATTACCTTAGATGCAAGATGATGATACCTTCGGAATTATCTGTAAGATCTTCTTTCTCTTCTGATTTTGTCATTTTTCGCTCTTTATTTGCAATAAAACGAGATTCATCAGAAGTTGATTCCTGGCAATAGAATCTAGACGGTACACAATACGGTTTCAATCGGATTATTTAACTGATCCCATTATCATAAACTGCACAGTTATCCATATAATTTTCCAACTGAAAAGTATAAATACATATAAACAACTGAATAACCTAAATATTTCAAAAATAAGAATACTCTTCTGTTTAACCAGTCTTAATTATTAACTTTAACTATTACCGTAACACGTTATTATAGATAAGTAATAGGTAAGATATAGGTAAGTTACTACTTACGTCGAAGACAAGTGATCTTCACAAAAATGCAAACGAGTTTTATGAGCCACTAACTTTGGATCCCTTCTCGCAAGTTTCTCTCATATTTATCAGTTCGTAGTTGAATCCACAACTTGCCCGGTGTTTTTACGCTAGTATTCTTGCATTCAGGAACAGCACACCAATGATAAGGATAATAACTCATTTTAAAATCGAAATTAAACTAATATTAGCAAGACAAGACACTACATACATTGACATTGTAATTGACACTATTGACAGCTGAACAGCTGTCACAAAGTACCAAGTACTTTATACACACACACAGCTGTAAAGTTTACCAACAAACTGACGTCATCAAAATGGCGTAAAGCGTTTGCCTCAACTTACGCGCGAAATTTGAAAATCTTAATTTTAAATGTATTTTTATGGCACTAAGGGATTAAAGAAAAATTTTGTAATTTTTTTGGTACTTTTTTATCACCTAAAGATTCGATTGAGACACTTTTTGAAAAAGGGTGTAATACCCTATTAGACAATGTCAATATTATATTTCTCAATGTTACTGGAAAAGAATAATTAGGGTTTTTGCAAAAACGTCCTGCTTAAGCAAGGTTTTGGAGACACCCCGAAGTTCGGTTTGTTTAGGTCCCTTTAAACCCTGCAAACAGAAATAGAAGCCCCGCGAAGCAGGGCTTCGTCGACCCTGCAAAGTTTAAAATTTTAACTGAGTCATAGTTGTCAAACTATCCGCTATTTCGCAATATCCAATTCATAGTTATTGGAAAATTCGGAAATGTTGCCAAATTCGATTAAACAAATTATCCTACGACATAAACAATATTATTTCATTGACATACTTATTGTAACGATAACCAGGCCTACCTAATAGTGTTGTCTCACTCGTGAAAGTATATTCTTCTGTATCGTGGGTGCAAAAACATTTAAACTAACTTATACAAATACCCAGACCAGAAACAACTACTTGTAGATCATAGAAATATTTGTTCCGTACTGCAATCGAACCCGTGCCGTGGTACGCAGCCATATCACCAATTCAAGTAACGTACCTGTAACAAAAAACATAAAATAATTAAGAAAAATCAGTTTATTTTGATATGCGAAGTTTACGTAAATTATTGACACACAATCACAAAAAAATATATACCAACTACTTTATGAGACCCTAAAAACAAATTCATAGAATTTGAACCGGGTCGCAAGACTGTCGGATCAGGAAACAGTGACCCCGAGAGGTCCTCGTAAAGGGCTACTGAAGGACACCGTGGATTTTAGTCAGTACGAGTCTGATACTTTACAAGTAAAGAAAAAAGATACATGTGGCACTCGGGGACTGCCGCGGTAAAGCTATAACATTTTTTTTATTTTAAAATAATAAAATCGCCTACCGCGTATATTTAACGAGAATAATACCTAATTTATTTAAAATGTTTGTGGTGCACTACTGTAATAAAGAACGTATTTGTTGTAGGAGAATTTTATAAGTAGGTTTCATTGTGAAAACTCCTTTTGTAGCTGGCCGTTTAGAATCAGTAAGAAAAAGTAAATTGGTTTTATGACGGATATTTTTATGATTGCCGAAGTCTCCCGAACTGAAACGATGTTAGACGTTGCGTGGTGTCAGGTATTTTCGTTAGGTTTTTGGGAATTTCTTGATTCGGTCGCCGCGCCGCGCCGCTCTCAGAGCCCGCGATAAAAGCTATACAATAGCTTAAAAAATTGTTTCTTTTTTTTTCGCTTGAGCAAGGCAACACTGCAGTTAAAGCGTGTTGCTTAGTCCACTGTTTTATTCAATATCCCCATTTTCCCCTGCATCGCTACAGTAACAAACAATCCAACACAAAAACATTTTTTCAATTCGAACCAGTAGTTTCCGAGATTATCGCGTTCAACCAAAAAAACTCTTCAGTTCCGGTCACCGACCGTAGGCACTTACTTACGAACGGCGAGTAATTGGTAGCTCGCCGTCCGACTAAGGACGAAGGGTGAGTCGACGGTGCGTCGTGTTCCATGCGCTCCCGAAGGAAACGAACAGGGTGTCTGTAGGGCCAAAGGCCTAACATGACGAGGGGTGAAACCCTGGTATAAGCGTGTTCAATCAAATACACAAACAAATTCTTCTGCTATATAACATTATAAATGTTTATCAAGGTATAATAATTAGGGTCATCACATCTATAAAAGACCCATTACACTCTCCGATTACTTTGACACAATAACCTAAAGGACCAACCACATTCCAAATTGAAAAGGAGTCCACGTTATCACAAACGATGACCAGCCAGCATAAGAAAGACCCTAATTTGTCCTTAATTAAACAAAAGCACATCGATACAAGGGTTCTAATGAGACTGGACGCTTTAAATCGACCAATAGGGGCCAAAAAGGTCTATATTAAATTGTGATTGATTGTTGTGTGTGGCCGATTTCGGACACGAGGCCATATTGATTGTACCCTGATAAATACGTTTTAGTTTTATTAGAAAATTAAATATGTAGTTGGTGTTTTAAGTATTGGTAAGTTCCTCACTAATAACAAACAGGAATAATTTCACGTTTTAAAAAATACCGACCGAATTGAGAACTTTTTTGAAGTCGGTTAAAAAATAAACCAATTTCAAAATGGCGCAGAGCTGTCAAAATCTAAATTTCGAACTGTACCCTTAGCACAAGTTTTCAGTACTTATTTGAGACGTAAAGTAAACTGGAACTTTGACAATTTAAAATTGACAATTTTCAAGGAAAAAATTAGTTCCTTCTTCGTACACCAGCGGCGCTGTTCCATTTTGCCATACAAGAAACGCTGTAAATACTGGAAAGACGCTGTAAAGTAAAAGAGTGAAAACTCGTGCTAAGGGTACAGAACAGTGTTCCGAAGTCTTTTAGCAAGATTTCTGTATTTTATTTACAGCGTACTTGAAGTATTTACTGCGTTTATTGTATGGAAAATTGAACAAGCGCCTCTATTGTACGACGAACGAAGAACAATTTTTTGAAGAGATTCCGTAAGGAGAAAAAAATAAAATAGCATTTGACTGGAGCTTTCAAAATCAAAATTTCAATTTCGAACAAAAAAGTGTTCCATTTTCTAAATCAACGGCTCAGACATCTATGATCATTGATCGGGTTTAAACAAAAAAAAAACTGTTTACTTAATATATTATGTAAGAATAGAACATTTTATTTTTGCCACGTTATCAATTTCGTTACCAAAAAAAGAAAAGCCAGGCTGGCACACCTTTGGGAATCTTTATCAATACTTTTTCGCCTGTTCAGAAATCTTTTGCGATAACAGGGACCTCGTTACGCAGCCCACAGACTGTAATCTTCATTCCAGAAAAACAGATGAAGCAGTTAGGACGTCCTCAAAGATACGGCATTCCCTAAGGACAGCACTGTCAGCTATATCTTTCCGAATTGGGAATGTACTTAATTTGACGGCGAATGGGAACACAGGACGTCTGGAGGTTGCCTTTACGACGTTTTACTATGTGAGACGTCGTAAAGGCAACCTCGACGACGACGAGAGTTAAGTATCAAGTGTAAAAATTGTGCGTCATTTTGAAGAAATTTTTTTTTGCATTTGTGCCCAGTGTCGTGGGTTCACAAACATTAAAAATCCCTAACAAAACATTTGTTCCGTGCGAGAATTGAACTCGCGACATACAAACAGCAGCTAATCGTTTAACCACTGCGCTACCTGTGCCATCATAGATGTTTTTTGTTGTCCTCACTAATGTCATAAATGAGAAAGTTACTCTGTCTGTTTTGCAACCCTTAACGGCTGAAAGGATTATGATAAACTTTGGCATTCAGGTAGACCATGACTTGGTTTGGGACGTGAAAAACTTTTGGAACGACAACCATTTTAATTAGGTCGCATTGAACAGTCCACACTGTTCGCGACGATTATTTTTGTTGGGTGTATACAGTAACTTCGTTCCATCCGGGTGTCCCTTGGGCCTTGACACATCTCAAGTTTTGTTGTTAAAGGACATGGCCAAGTTTTGTATGGGCGTTTGCATAGTTATTGAATTCAATGTACACCAATGATTTTTGGTGTTTTATATTCGTGAATATTCGTACATTAAATTGCAGTAAATATAACACATAAAGAACTTGTCATTACAACAGACTAGACCAAACCAGTTTCATTAAACCTTTAGTCAGATTGCTGGCAATAAGTGCATAGAATAGGATTTGCTATAATAGAAAGGCGCTTTATTGAATTATATATTAAAATCTGACAATAATAACCAAGTACCTATAATAGAATTTAATGTTTTTCTTTAAAGTGTATTTTTTATGGGTTGCCTAAAAATATACTTTTAAGAATTATTGGCCGAAAAAGGTTATTGACCAATTAACAAGGAAAATTGTATTAAACAAAAGAGTAGGTATAAATAATTATTTATTTTTTACAGAGAATAAATAAAATGATTTTGTTACATTAAAATATACCTGTCCTAGTTGCCTACCTGCATAACTTTTACGCTAAATGATGAGTTAGTGTTAAACGAGTCACAGTTCAACTTTAGATACTAGTACTAGTAGAACTTTAGTCAGGCCTGTTGGTCTAGTGGTTAGTGACCCTGACTGCTATGCCGGAGGTCGTGGGTTCGATTCCCACCCAGGACAAATGTTTGTGTGATGAGCATGATCATTTGTTCTGTGTCTGGGTGTAATTTATCTATAATATGTATGTATTTAGAAATATATAAGTATGTTTATCAGTTATCTAGTACCCATAACACAAGCTCTGCTTAGCTTGGGACTAGATGGCGTTGTGTGATAGTTGTGGAATATTATTATTATTATTATAGATAAAACTATATTTTTATTTCATACTCTTATCAGCATTAAGTTTAAGGATTTGTAATGATTCAGGTATGTTATAAATAACTGCTTTGAACATAGTAAAACAAAAACAAGCATAAATGAGTACATTATTTCATAATTGTGATTCAAATAGACGTTGAATCTGCAATCACAGAGCGTCTGCACTGATTTTAAAATTAAATTGACATTTGACGTAAACAAAACCACACTAGCAAACCAGTAAACTCGTTACGTTGTAAAGCTTTTTTGGGTGAATTGGATAAAACTACTATTAAAATATATCATTACGATACGAGTATTTTATAAAACGTAACAAATGCCAATGAATACAGTTTCTACCAATGAATACATGATTAATGAAATGTTCCTAATATAACGCATTTGTCGACCATATCACACGTTTTGTAGAAGTACTTCACGTGGTTTGGAACATCCTTTATTATATTTATCTTACTCTAAGATCCATTAGGGCGGAACTTGACAAACGGTATTTAGAATTCATCTTGCATTACTCAATAATTTTTGAACTTAAATACAAATAACTTTTCTTTCGGAAGTCGGTGGCTTAGTTTTTTATTTCATTGATCATGGCAACCGACTTCTTTTTTTTTTTTTTTTTTTTAGGGTGGCAAAATCATCAAATGAGTCCTCCCGCCCTGGGTGGGGCGGAAGGGACTGTCAGACTCTTACTGACTAAAATCCACCCGTGTTCCGTCGGATGCCCTTTACGTTCCGGGGCCACGGTATCCTGGATTAAGAAAAATCCGCGACCCCGGCAGGCACTTGGCCCCATAAGGGGCCCCGTCGGTGACGCGTGAAACACGACGCGCCACCGACCCGGGCTTGGTCCTTGGTCGGACGGCGAGCATACCCATCACTCACCGTCCGCAAGCCCGCTCCGCCGCTGTGCCCTCTGCTGTTCAGAGGGACACGCGTTGGAGCGTCCACCCGACAGGCTATTTGCATACGGGCAAAAAAAAAACCCCTTAGGCACACAGTGCCTAAGGAGAGTTTTTGCCCGCATCCCAGGGCGCACCGGCCCGAAAACCTGGTCTTCCCCCCGGACGTATCCGAGAGGGAACTCCAGTCCACGGGCGCACGTGGAGGTTTCCTGTCTTAGCACCCCATGGCAACCGACTTACTAAAGAAAAGTTATTTTACACTTTTTTTGTTTCGTTTTGAAGTCAGTTCCTTTTTTTAAAAGTTTTTTATTTTACCCTTTTTATTAGTTTAGATATTCAACAAAAATCTTCACACTAATCGGCGTCTTTGATAATCCACAATCCTAGTATGCAACAAAAACGGAACTATGCGGGCCACTTCACGAGATATCCATTATTGTTATATACTTAAACCTTCCTCAGAATATAACAAATACTTTTCTGAAAACCGCATCAAACTCCGTTCAGCCAAACGCGAGATAATCGCGGACAAACATGCAATGGTCGCTGAAAATCTACAATCCAAGTAAGCAAAGACGGATCCACGCGGGCAATGTCACGGGATATCCATCAGTGTTATATACTAAAACTTTCTCCAGAATGTAATGAACACTTTCCTGAAAACCGCATCAAAATCGATTGAGCCAAACGCGAGATAATCGCGGACAAACATAGATACAGATTGAACTGAGAACCTACTTTTTTTTGAAGTTGGTTAAAAACTGACAAGTTCAGAGAGGCTAAAACCTACGCAGTAATTTATTTTTATATTTTTACTTTATAATAGTATTTACTATGTACGTGTACATGGAATTGTGATGGAATGCAATTTTTGGCCATGTCTTTTAATTTAGTATTACATTCCCGTGATATATCGATCTTTAAACCAAAAATTGTGCAAAATTTGGTCCACAATGTTTCGACGATAACATTTTTTTCTTAAATTCATTTTGCAATTAAGGACTAGAGCTGTACCTATTTAAAAAGGTTGTGTTTCTGAACGACAAAACATAGTTTTATTATGTTTCCGCTGAAGCGTAACAAAACAAGAATAACATCATCACTGATTGTAGACCGCAATATTTTCCCACATAAATAATAAATAATAAAAAAGTTAGTTTTTATTAATTATTATTTATGTCTCACTTCAGGTCCTGAGGTCCTGGTTCAATTCCCATTACCTACTTGTAGCATGACACCGTAAAAACGGGTTTGTCAACCGAAAACTAGACAAAAAAAAACAGAACGTAGAAAGATTTCCATACTTTTAAACATTAATTATTAATAACACGGATTTTTTGTTTAGTTATAATGTTATATCGTTTCCAAACTCGAGAGTAGTGGCTCATGCTGTCAGTACCCATACCATGAGTTGTCATTACGATACTCGATCATCGATATCGACCGCGTTTCGCGCTCTCATTGGCCCGCTCCAAGGTTGTATGAACTCTCAACCAATGAGAGCGCCAAACGTGGTCGATGCGTATGATCGAGTATCGTAATGACAACTCATGGTATGGGTACAGGACGCACACTCAAAATTAAACCAAGTGACGTTAATTTTAAAAGCGTCGTTTCTTCTCTTCAGTATTTATCAAACGTACGTAACAAAAGACAAAATCGGTTCAAATATTTTATCATAATCTAACCAAAACGGACTACTTAATTATATATTTTAAACGATGTAAAAAAATATTGTAAAACATTTTTAAAAAGAGTAAGTATGGAGTTTCTTGCCCATTCTTCTTCATACAACCTACCTTTGCGAATGGGTGTAGATTCATTCCCATCTCATCCCATTTCCTTAATTTTAATTATGCGACGTTTAAAAGTGCCTCTTTGATGGCCTAATTGAAATAAATGATTTGACTTTGACTTTTGACTATTTTTGATCATGAGATGTTCACTTTTTTTACGACGTAATCGTACGTGTTTTTGGCTTGAATTCTCATGGCCTATAGGACTAGACATTCTGTAATCTAAGTTATTAATGTTACCAGAACATTCAAAACTAATAATCTAAAAGAAGGAATGAATTAAATTGTTAATGGGGTAACCCCGAAAACGCGTCAGGGCGTGAAAAAGCCTTTCCTTGGGGCATTTTCGACCCTCATTATTCGTTCTGTCCCTCCAGCATAATGCCTGCTATCTTCAATATTGCCTCTTTGAATATTGCATTTTACTTCGCTATCTGTTTTGAATATTTGATTCCGACATCGTTTGGGAGCAGTGCTGGCCCATTGATTACGGCCCCGACTTTAGGTCGTGGATTTGAAACGAAAGAAGCCAGGCGCCAGCCGGCACCGCGGGACTGTTATATTAAGTCACCGTGACACTGGAACGTAAAAGGCTATCCAAGGATCACCGTGGATTTTAGTCATTACAAGTAACCACTGGTAAGCCTAAACATCCAATAATATCAGACCTGTCAAATGTCTGTCTTGTCAAAGTGACAGGTCTTAACTGTCACTGGAAAGAAAACTTCCCGTTGGCTTTTCCGAAATTTGACACTAATGACAGGTTGTGGGAAGAAAACTTCCCAGTGGCTGACAAGGGGGTAAACACAGAACACCTGTGTCCTTCCACTCAAGCGGGGAGGGGAGGGAGTCAGACTTGTACCAGTACTATAAAGGTGGTCGCACATTTATCCGAGCCGAACGCGCCGAAGGAGTCGAAAGAAACGAATTTTAGAATTCTGTATATAAAATCTCATGAAACCTCGCACACTAATCCGCGCCGAATCGTCCGAATCGAACGAAAGGATTTTTAGATTTCTGAGTCTGAGTCCCTCCCCTCCCCGCTTGAGTGGAAGGACACATTTAATGATTTAAAGCATTAACTTGTGTAATTTATTGCACCACCATTGTTCGCAAAACGGTGAAGGAAAACATCGCGTGGAAACGAAAATCTTACGCAAATATTCGAAGACATGTGACGATGTGACGTCTACCAACCCGCACTGGGCCTGCATGGTAATTATTGATCAGTATAGGCATGGGCGTAGCCACGGTGGGGCAGAGTGGGGCGCTCGCCCCACCCTGACTCTGACCTGTAAGGTACCTACCTAACCAAACCTTAAAAACTAAATTATCTAGGTACTTACTATGATACTTAATATCCGTAAAAAGTTTACACTTGACAGTCACCAGTTGACACAAAAAAAAACATTATTTTAGATTGCTGCCCCACCTTGATCCCACGGCGCTGCCCCACCCTGATCCCATGGCTGGCTACGCCCATAGGCTGATTAAACTGTCTCTGTAAGTTACTCCAGAACTTGAATGAGGTTAAAGAAGACAGGTTTTTTTTGGTAGAACACATCTGAGTCATCTGAAAGTAAATAATTTGTGACGATCTTGATTGTAATCATAATTCCAGTATCAAAATTGTAGTTTTTCCAAAACCAAAAACCCTTGAGTATTTACTAAGTTATCCAAAGTAACAAAAAAAACCGGCCAAGTGCGAGTTGGACTCGCCCATGAAGGGTTCCGTAGCAGCAAGCATAGATTAGGGATATAATTATATCGAGATTAGTAAGTAATATACATAAACAATAAAAATAACTTTGTTTTTCATAGTGTTTGTATGAATGGCAAAGTTATATTTGCGGTTTTGGAAAATGTACTATATCTCAAAAACTGCTTACTGTATCTCATCCAAACCAATTTTCGTTGGAAGTTTTTGTTGAGGTCTATATTATATATTTTTTTTAGTTTTATCATTCTCTTATTTTAGAAGTTACAGGGGGACACACATTTTACCACTTTGAAAGTGTCTCTCGTGCAAACTGTTCAGTTTAGAAAAAAAATGATAGTAGTAACCTCAATATAATTTTGAAAGACCTATCATAGATATTCGTATGGGTTTCGTGAAAAAAAAATTTTTGAGTTTCAATTCTAAGTATGGGGGGCACCCCCATAATTTGTTTTGTTTTTATTTTCGTGTGAAAATCCTAATGCGGTTCACATAATACATCTACCTACCAAGTTTCTACAGGATAGCTCTTATACTTTCGACAAAAAGTGGCTGTGACATACGGACGGACCGACAGACAGACAGACAGACATGACGAATCTATAAGGGTTCCGTTTTTGCCATTTGGCTACGGAACCCTAAAAACAGCTTTGTTTAAAGCAATATACATTTTTAAGATCACTTCTAAACTTCTAAACAAAATGTACAACACCGGCCAAAAAAACCGAGCCACCTCTCTGCAAAAAAAACATTATTATCCAGTAAAACTTGGTAACAAGCAGATTTTAACAGGAGTATCCTTTAACGTAACTCGTGGATCCCTCGGGAAGCTTTTAAACAATATTTATCTGATGCTAGCTTTTGATAATGGTCATTAGGCGCCGTTGGCGGTAGAAAATACACTTGCATCGTAATGTAATGAGCCTGACACGGCCCTAAAAGTGCTTAAAGAGAGGAAACGAGAGTAAACGTGGCCCTTACTGAGTGAATTACGGACAAGTGACAAGCAGTTGCTGAGCTAGAACGACAATCAACATTACACTTAAGGGAGTCATCGCATTTTTATCGAGTACTAGGAACGGCTGCGTAATATCTATTAAGACAGAAATCGTGATTTTTGAAATAACCTATGATAGAAATAAACTGTTTGACGTTTTGTAACCTAAATTATTATGCAACCTCTTGATATAATTTAATTTACTGTTTTATTTATTTTATTTTACAGTAGAATAGAAAGCTTTCAAACTATTATCCGATTTAAATAAGTGCTTTTCGACAAGATACCTAAAATTTAAATATAATAAAAGATCTAACAAATGGGAATAGGTAATACGTTATTTTTTTTTCATAAACAACATAATTATATTGTATTCGGAAACTTAATCGCGAACAGATATAATTCAGTTTATTACATAAGGAAATGTTATACAGATAAAATAAACTTGGACGGCACATCCGAACCCACGAAATAGCCACAAATGGCCACAAAGTTTCAGTGCCTCAGTACCTGCCCACACATTGGACTATCCCTAAAGTTTTATATTAAAACATTAAGCAACCAACAGGTATAATTATTCAGAAAAAGGTAAAAAATTTGTTAAAAAACGGCCAATTGCGAGTCGGCGCGCGAAGGGTCCCCGAAATCCCGTCCATTATCTATAAACATAGCAAAAAAAAAACAAGTCTGCTCTATGCAATCCCCTTTAAATATTTGTTTTATTGTCTTTTTTAGTATTTGTGTTTAGAGCGGCAACAGAAACACATTGTCAGTGAAAATTTCGACTACCTTTCCAAGGTACATAAGATACAACCTAGTTTCAGACGGACAGACAGCCAAATCTTTGTAATAAAGTCCGGTTTTACCCTTTGCGAATCGAACCCTAACAAGACAAAATCAATTCATCATCATCATCTGTCGCTAGGGTTGCCAACCGTACTCTAAATAGAGTATTGTACTCTATATCATGTAGTCGTACAGTCGCGTTCATTAACATGTTGGCCCGTCTAGACTTCAAAAATATATGAACATCAAAATCATTCATAATATTGTGGCAACTACAACCATCATTAAATTGTGATCAAGATTTAGATTCATTAATATGTGATTACTTTTTCTCAGTAACATGTATACAGCCAAAGGGACATTATTATATAAACAAGTTTAAGATCATAATTATCTGAACAGTGTAAGATTCATAATATGTAAGCACACATGAATACAATAATATCAAATCAAGTAAATGTAATTCAAATTCAACCTTATTACTACTTTATAAAGATGATTTTACTAGCAATCTTAAAATTGCATGGTCAAGGAGTTTGCAACATTATTGAGGTATCACTGGCTAGTTTTCCTTCGAATGACGTTGTTTTTCTTTCATTAATATGAAAAAAAAAACTGACGCACATGTCATTCATAATAAAATTATACGAAAACCTGTGGCATTGAAATAAACTCCAAAAACCATTCGCGCGGAAAACAATTGAAATGCTGTCATTTCTTTATCAATGTAAACTGGATCTTATTTATTCGAGCAAATAATATACTTTCCTATGAATGTAAAGATAATTATGAAGCTTACTCTGCTCAGATATTATTAAAGCTAATACAGTATAGATTATATTTTTTTAAAAGGTGACCACTTATTATTGCCAGCAAATTATATATTATTGAACCGTTCACATGAGGACACATTTTTGATCTATAGATTCTGTAGAATTTATTGAGCTTACCAACGTTCAAAATATTTTGAATCATTGACATTGCCAACATATTATTGAACTCGACTGTACTCTATAACCTATAAGACTAATAGAGTACGCTAAAATACTCTTTTTACACAATGTTTACTATACTAGTGCCAGTCATGTAATATTATGCAAACCCATTATCTTTAACAAAAAAGTCGACCATTTACTGTTAATATGTTGGTATCCCCAATTTTCCAAGCCACATTCGAACGTTTCAAATAACACAGATTTTACGCAAAAGTCTACTTCAGAAAAATGGCAATTTATTTTAAAAAATGTCCAGACGAAATTATTTGTTTAAAAAAAATATTAGCCATATTATACTCTCTGTTCCCGCCACTTCAGCATTTACTGAGAGAGTCTTTTCGGTCACGAATGGGAAGTGGTGGGAACAGAAACAGAGCTTCACCGAAATTGATTAAATATGAGCTCTTGATTTAGAGTTAGAATGGTCATACAATTCTTTTAAAAACAATGAAAAATTGTTATGTGCGGCGAAAAGTACAAAAAAATACCTTTTTAAAAATATTAAATAATACTAAATACTCTTTTTGTAAAAAAAATAATACTCTTTTTTGGAAGTCCGTACTCTTTATTCACGTACTTTGAAATCAGATATACTCTATTTTTTCTAATAAAAGTTGGCAATCCTATCTGTGTCGCGCCTTTTCCCAAGTATATTTGGTCAGATTCCAGTCGAACCAAATGCCAGCTGAAAGTCAGTATTTTATGTGGAGCGATTGCCTATCTGACCGCCACAACGCAGGAAATACGATACCTCATGGTAAGACAGGTTCTCAGACTTTTGGACTTCAGACTAACAGTAACGACAGTCAATGATTTACTGATGGCAGCCAGGGCCTAAGGCTTTTGCGTGCCTTCCGAGGCACGGAGAAAACTTGCTATCATAAATGGTCGCTCATCCACAGACCAACCCAGGCAAACGCCGATTAACTTTGAAGAATGACCGGTGCGGCTAGTAACTATTGGAAATGGCAAAATCATTGATGCCTCAAGACGCCCACGGCATCGGACGTCGCGAGTCGGTTTCCGTCCACCGTAGTCGCGGGCATGCGGACGGTGAGTAATCGGTGACTCGCCGTCTGATCATGAACCATGCCCGGGTCGAGGGCGCGTCGTGTTGAGCTGCCAGCAATCTAACAGGGTCCCCCTTAGAAGGCCAAAGCCTGCCGGGGTCGCGGGACTGTCTTATCAGGTAACAATGCCCCTGAAACGTAAAGGGATATTGAAGGAACACCTTGGATTTTAGTCAGTACGAGTCTGACAGTCCCTCCCTTACCATCTTAGGTTAAAGCCTCCTGCAGACACACGCGATTAATCGCGCTGCGACAACGAGCCAAGCTAATTTCCACTCTAAAAATACTGCGAATGGACCGCGACATGTCGCCCCGCGCGATTAATCGCGTGTGTCTGCAGGAGGCTTTAGACTCATTTGATGATTTTACCACGACAAAAAAAAAAGAGTCCATATCTTCTTAAACTGTTGTATCCGAAGACAAATCTCGAAATCTAAAGAACCTTGAAAGTTTTCTTTCCTTGATAGATTAACAAAGAAACAACTTTACTTTTTGGATTAGTAGAGTTCGTGCGTAATTATTTGGATAACTTATTCAGTAAGTGCTAAACTTCGGCCTAATCAAGGATATGTAATGAGTTGTTTATTATTTGTAATGTTTATTATACATGTTATTTAGATTGTTGTAATTATTATCGTTAGTTGAAATGGCAGTGGGCAGGCCATATAGCACGCAGAACTGATGGCCGATGGGGCCGTAAGGTTCTCGAATGGAGACCACGCACCGGCAAGCGTAGCGTAGGACGTCCACCCACTAGGTGGACAGACGATCTTATGAAGGCCACAGGATCACGCTGGATGCAGGCCGCTTACAACGGCGGTCCTATTGGGAGTCTAAAGGGGAGGCCTATGTTCAGCAGTGGACACACAGTCAAGACACACGCGATTAATCGCGCTGCAACAATGAGCCAAGCTAATTTCCACTCTAAAAATACTGTGAATGGACCGCGACATGTCGCCCCGCGCGATTAATCGCGTGTGTCTGCAGGAGGCTTTACGGCTGATATGATGATGATGATGATGATGAATTATTATCGTTAAGGCTGTTTTAAAGGTAAAGCTATTAGTGGGAAGAAAAAATGTACCTGCGATTTCAAATTCAGTACACCAGACGCCTCCTTACCACAGGATACTTGATCCTTACGAAGTTTTGAAAAATACTTTTTTTCTTTCGTTGAATTGCGTTCTATTGAAAATGCGTTTTTCTTTGTAAAAATGCATTCGGTAATTGCATTTTTACAAAGATAGAACACATCAAAATTGTATAGTGAGGGCTCGTGACGTTAGATTAGAAGCAAGTGAACTACGCTTTGCTTGTGACGTATTGGCAATTTTAAAAGTGTCGGTCTTCGTCAATTTTGGTCTACGTAACAAAAGAAAAAAAAATACATGTGGCACTCGGAGACTGCCGCGGTGAAGCTATTGCTAAACATTTTATTTTTATTTTAAAAGAATAAAATCGCCTACCGCGTATATTTAACGAGAATATAATTTATTTTATCTACTCTAACGATATGAGTTTTGTATTTTGAATTTAACGATATTTAAATTCAAAATACAAAACTCAAAACGAGTTTATAATGACGTACTTTACACACAGTTACATATCGAAATGAAATTAAAAAATTAAATTACGACACTATTTCTCTAACAAAATAATGTTACAATATTTTTTTTTTCATTGCCATACAGATTACAGATCATAGATACATCCATTTGATTTTTTATCTGTGGCTGCGCGCGCTGTGGCCCATGCGCGGTGATAACGGGAATTTTGGCGCCATAATACTGTGTCAATCTTTATCTTTTATTTGTATAAATTCGTGTTCAATGAAAGTAGATAAAGTAGTGTATGAAACTGTACATAACTAGGTATTATACACTCGTGTGATACTTTTAAAAAACTCGCTTCGCTCGTTTTTTAAACTCACACTCGTGTATAATACCCCTCATTATGTACCAATTTCATAAACTACTATAAAATGTTTGTGGTACACTACTGTAATAAAGAACTTCTTTGTTGTAGAATAATTTTATAAGTAGGTTTCATTGTGAAAACTCCTTTTGTAGCTGGCCGTTTAGAATCAGTAAGAAAATGTAAATTGTTTTTATGACGGATATTTTTATGATTGCCTAAGTCTCCCGAACTGAAACGATGTTAGACGATGCGTGGTGTCAGGTATTTTCCTTAAGTTTTTTCGTTAGGTATTTGGAAATTTTTTGATTCGGTCGACATGCTGCACAGCAGTCCAATCGCTGAGCCACTGCTCTAACCGTGCATTTAACTAAGAAAATAGGTCACGATGCCGATGCAACCCCAGCAATCATGCAGAAGTTATTACTCCATTTCCTTAGTTTTATTTACTCTAGTTAACTTTAGTTTTCTAGTTATTAAAATAAATGGAGGTGGACGTTTATGTTCACTGTAATGAGAACTTTATAGCTCAACTATAAAATGATTAATTAGGGGCTTTCTTATTGCATTTAATTGACAATTATCTATAAATTATACCATGGTTCTGGTTTTCGTAACGGCTTATTAATTAAATATAGCCATGGGCGTGCCCAGAGGGTAGGGGGGCAGGATAAGGCAGTTGCCCCTTCATTTGCCTCCATACTATCTACTGTTGTCACAATACAATACTCAATACGGACAATAATGTGTTCAGCCGGTGCGCAGGAGTCTTAGTTACTTCTAGTTGAGCTCGCTCCTTCTAAAGCCTCATCTTTTCTTATATGTTAGACTAAGACCCATTTAAATTTAAAAAATCAGCCAAGTGCCAATCGGCAAAAAAATCATGGCTTCAGTTTTCGTATTTTAATATTTTTTGTTATAGCGGCAACAGAAACACATCAATAGGAGCGTCCACAAAGAGCGAGCAGCCTCGTGAGGCATTTGCTACGCGCGGCAAATGCCTCGCGAAGCTACTTTCTCTGTTTGGACGCGCAATTGTTTCTCGACCGAGGCACGAAACAATATACGCGAGCAAAACAAAAGCCGACACTGGATGGCTCGGGCGCTCAATCGCCCGCAGCAGCGCGCGCGCTTTCCTCGGCCGAGACACGTCCACACTAAAGCTATTGTCAAACTGACAGACGAACCGAATCTGTGGCGCATGGCGTAGCGTTTTTGTTTGTAATGTTTGGAATTGTTTGAAGCCTGTCACATGGACTATCGGATCGTTTTCGCTTTTTTTTAATGACAGGATTCGGTTCGGTTCGCTATCGCCTGTCTGTTTGACAAAGGCCTAACCGAGCTGCTTCGCGCGGCAAATGCCTCGCGACTCGCGAGGCTGTTCGTTCTGTGTGGCCACACCTATTTGTGAAAATTTCAACTGTCATGAGATACAGTCAGACGGATAGCGGAGTCTTACCTTACTTTAGGGTCTCGTCTTATTCTTTGAATGCGGTACGTTAAAAAGCCTAGTTGTAACAGAAACTTCTCTATGTTACTAAAGTACGTATAGATAACCAGACTTACATACAGACTTACTCGTACAACAAAGGCGTTGAACAGCACTCCGTCTTATCACGTCTTATCAGTCGAGGTTAGCTACAGACTTTCTCGGAACTTTAGACGTTCATTATGTAGGTATCTGACGCTAACTTGAGCTGAATAAACAAAGCTTGACACACTAGACTTTTGTTCGAAGCTTCTTCTTGTGAAGAATAAAAACCGGCCAAGAGCGAGTCGGACTCGCCCATAAAGGGTTCCGTAGCAGCAAGTAATAACATACTATAAAAGTTCTTGTAGTTGGTTCCAACTTTGAAAGGTTTACGATTTATGACGTATTAAAAAAAAAACTTAAGAGGTGTCAAGGCACGTCGAAAATCGCTATGAACCTGTTAAAAAGGTTCAAGCGATTTTCGACCCTCCACCCCACACTACCCCACTCCACTCCGCTCTACTTCGCTCCACTCCGCTCCACTCCGCTCTACTACACTCCGCTCCGCTCCGCTCCACTCCCTTCCACTCCACTCCGCTCCGCTCCACTCCACTCCACTCCGCTCCGCTCCACTCCACTCCGCTCCACTCCGCTCCACTCCACTCCGCTCCACTCCACTCCACTCCGCTCCACTCCACTCCACTCCGCTCCGCTCCGCTCCACTCCACTCCACTCCACTCCACTCCACTCCACTCCACTCCACTCCACTCCACTCCACTCCACTCCACTCCACTCCACTCCACTCCACTCCACTCCACTCCACTCCACTCCACTCCACTCCACTCCACTCCACTCCACTCCACTCCACTCCACTCCACTCCACTCCACTCCACTCCACTCCACTCCACTCCACTCCACTCCACTCCACTCCACTCCACTCCACTCCACTCCACTCCACTGCACTCCACTCCACTGCACTCCACTCCACTCCACTACCTATTATAGCTGTAAAAATGAAGTTGACAAACTTACATTTGCAGTTGTTCTCCGATACATTTTGTTTAGGAAAATGTTATCCCAGTACGTTTTATAAGTTGGTCAACTATTACTCGTAAACTTGTAAAGCCCACTTAGTCATGATAATTTTCTTTTAAACTTCGTTATATATACTACTATTGTAAATTTTTTCACACCCCCAAACATAACCGTTTAGCTGGTAGAGGGGGGGGACACTCGAGTAGGGCAAAAAATAGCACTTTAAAGCTTAATATTTCACAAACGAATCTTTTTATCAAAAAATTGTTGATGGAAACTACCAATATTTTTTAAAGGCCTATTTAATGATACCCCACACTAAGGGGTACGCGAGAAAAAAAAAAACATCCCCGCTTTACGTGTACAGGAGGTACCCTAAAAAAAATATTTTACGAGATTTTATTTTACCACTTTTTTGACGCAACAAATCCGTATATTTACACCAAATTACAGCTTTCTAGTGCTGGGCGTCTCTGAGCTAAGCTGCGGACAGACGGACGGACGGACGGACGGACATGGCGAAACTATAAGGGTTCCTTGTTGACTACGGAACCCTAAAAAGTAGATTTATAAAAAAGTTATGCTGTCGGGTAATTCATAATGTATTTACTTACAGATTTTTTTTTGTGTACAGCCTGTCACCAAATTGCTAAACTATTAATTCCTTAGATTATAGTCACCGCAATGGATTAGACCTTTAAAAAAAATGGTACAGAAATGTCACCGAGCTATGAATCATTGTGGATTGTGGTCTGTTGTTTTTGCATTAAAATGAAAATGCATTTTGGTAGGTATATTTATTAATATTTTGTTTCATGCATATTTGACAATTTGGTATTTTTTTATTCCATACCTTTTTATAGTGGTAAAATCGTCAAATGAGTCCTTCCACCCAGGGTGGGACGGGAGGGACTGTCAGACTTGTACTGACTAAAATCCAAGGTGATCCTTCAATAGCCCTTTACGTACCAGGGTCACGGTTACCTCATGAGACAGTCCCACAGCATTTTATATTAATAAAATACTTTTACCTACTTTTCGAAATGACTGAGCCGAGAACAGTGATGGCCCAGTATTATCGGACCCGAATTACGAGTTGCAGTTCATGGGTTTGAACCGAGACAGGTGCATTACTTTGTGTAAATAATTTCATCACCATTGCTCTCCAAACGATGAAGGAAAACATCAGTCGACATGTCGCCGACTTGTCAGGTGGCATTGGTGAGTAAGCTCCATAAGAAACCAATCAAGCGAAAATAAGTAACAAACATTAGAGCAACGATCACTAAGGGTTAGTACACACCAAGAGGCGACGCGACGCGCGACGCGCGACGCGACGATACTGGAAATGTATATTCGTGTCGTAAATAGTTAGATTTTGAGTTGTTATTAAAATGGACGCGTCGTCAGTGAAATGTGTAATTACCCGACTGCGCGACGCAAAGGAGAGTAATGTGTTTATCAGTCTATGTATGTATGTTTGTTTCTATGTGGCGTTCTAGAGACCAAATGCGTAGGCCGATTTTGATGATTCTTACATCAATCGATTCGTCTTTACCTTGCGAGTGTCACTAAAGACATGACAGTAATCAAAATTCACCACAGCGACAACCAGACGCCATATTGTCAAAATGAAAAAATAAAAAGTCGATGAACTATGTCAAGTGGGGTTTCGTTGAATAGGTATTTTAAAATCATCTTTAGGTTTCATTCATCATTTTTCATTTTAAAAATTTAGTTTAGGATATAGGTATAACGATTTAAAGTTGTTTAACAAAACAATAATTCTCGCTAATTTTCTTACTTATTGATTTAAGTTTTTATTTCAACTATAAACGATATACAAACAAAAACAAAACAGTGAACAATGAATCGTAACTAAACGACTCACAGTCGGGGCCCATTCAAATTTTACCAATCAAATCTTCCCAAGGAGCCGACTGTGAGTCGTTCTGTTCTGCTTCTTCCTGTTGTTCTGTTGGGCTTGTTTCTTTCTTTTTAGTTTTATTTAAGTTTTTTTTCACGTATTTTTAAAATTAGTTTTTACGCGGTCGGTTTTTTTTTATTGTGTAGGTATCTCTCCACATAGTAATTGTGTTAGATTTTGAGTCACTCTATTGAAATGTTCGCGCAGCGCCGCAACTCGGTGTGAATTGACCCTTAGTTTAACAAAAGATGTGCCAATCTATTACGTTACGAAGAAAAAAATCGCCATTTTTGTTAACTTTCTAATTCAGGCATGCTTAAATCGATTCAGTAGACCAAAAGTAATTTGACAAAGTCTGTGTCGAAACGGTGAGATGTATTTTATTTCGAAGAATTTAAAAAATAGCTGGCTATTCATTTTGTCTTGAAATTCTGAATCTTTAAGTACCTAGCTAGTGGTTTGTCCGAAATTAATATAACCTTACTAAAAACGGCAAAAAAATCATATCTGCTATATGGGAGCTCCCTTTTTTTAAGCTATTGCATAGCTTTTATCGTGGGCTCTGAGCGTGGCGCGGCGAGGCGACCGAATCAAGAAAAAATCCAAAAAACCTAAGGAAAAATCCTGACACCACGCATCGTTTAACATCGTTTCAGTTCGGAAGACTTCGGCAATCATAAAAATATCCGTCATAAAAACAATTTACTTTTTATTACTGATTCTAAATGGCCAGCTACAAAAGGAGTTTTCACAATGAAACCTACTTATAAAATTCTCCTACAACAAAGAAATTATATTCTCATTAAATATACTTTATTAGTAGTATAGATTTCATTCTTTTAAAATAAAAAAAAATGTTATGCAATAGCTTCACCGCGGCAGTCTCCGAGTGTATTTTTTTTTGTTGTATTTTTTGTCAGAGCGGCAACAGAAAAATACAACATCTTTGTACATTTCACATTCTATCACGGTTCATGAGATACAGACTTGTGATAGACGGACGGACAAACAGACAGACAGACGGACAGCGAAATCTTATTATAATAGTAGGGTCCCGTTTTATCCTTTGGGTACGGAACCTTAAATATCCAATAACATCGTGACAAATCGATCATAGATAGACTTATTACTGCTTGCATAGAATGTAGTTTCAAGCGATAACAACCGCAGTTGTATTTTTCATCGGCAAATAACAGATATTTTTTTAAGATTAGAAAATACAAATATCAAATGAGTCAGTCCTGTCACCCTGTGTAGACTGGTGGCCTAAAGTAGTTCAGCTGAGGGAAAGCAACAGAACTATACAACAACTATACATATATACTAGCGCCATCTCGTTCCCACTGCTGAACTACTTCACGCTTTAGACGTCATGGTAGGCCACCAGGTCTGTCAGACGTAAGTAACTGACTAAAAACAACCTGTCAACCAAAAGAAGATCTCGAGAAGACAGAATTTATCTGGCGAAAGGTCACTCACTCACTCATCACGAAATCTCAGTTCGAACTGTGGTAAAGAGACAGAGCTATACAAGTCGTCTAGCGCCATCTCGTTCCCACAGACCCACAGTGGTTGGTTTCAAATTTTGAGGGGTTCTTTTTAGGACGTATAGGTGTTCAAATTTTGAGTGGGGGTTCTTTTTACCCGACTGCGCGACGCAAAGGAGGGTAATGTGTTTATCAGTCTATGTATGTATGTATGTTTGTTTCTATGTGGCGTTCTAGAGACCAAACGCGTAGGCCGATTTTGATAATTCTTACGTCAATTGATTCGTCTTAACCTTGCGAGTGTCACTAAAGACATGACAGTAATCAAAATTCACCACAGCGACAACCAGACGCCATATTGTCAAAATGAAAAAAATAAAAGTCGATGAACTATGTCAAGTGGGGTGTCGTTGAATAGGTATTTTAAAATCCTTGGGAAGATTTGATTGGTAAAATTTGAATGGGCCCCGACTGTGAGTCGTTCTGTTCTGCTTCTTCCTGCTGTTCTGTTGGGCTTGTTTCTTTCTTTTTAGTTTTTATATAAGTTAACTTTTTCACGTATTTTTCAAAATTAGTTTTTACGCAGTCGGGTTTTTTGTTTTTCTTTAAATATTTTTTTTATTATAACGTAGGTGTTCAAAAGAAGACGAGTTTTATGAAATTGGACTACTAAGTGGTTGTTTTTGGGGTTAATAGTTTGTATGCAAAATTAAAAGCGTGAGAGGGATATGTGTCAAAACTTCACGTGAATGAAATCGCGGGCAGAAGTTAATGTATTAAAAAGAGTACAGGGGCCTAACCACGAGCTGTTAACGCGATCCAGTTTAGGCTATGGGAAAGAGACAGAGATATACAAGTCGTCGCGCGATCGCGATCCAGTTTACAGCCTAAACTGGATCGCGTTAACAGTTCATGGTAGGCCACCAGGTATTGCCGCGGGACTTCTTTCGTGAGACAGACTTTAGTAGTTCGAACTCATTATCCTATTGTGGCGCATGCAGTATAGGTTCTAGGGGTAAAAAGCTCCAAATTACCTTTTTTCTCTCTCATACAAAGAAACGTCAAAAGTTACAAAGGTAGTTTAGACTAACTTTGAAAATACTTAAGATAATAAAGGTATCTTATAAAGAACCAGAAGCAGCAGTTTTGTCATATCATAAATCCACGTTATTACGCATCTTTTAGCCATTCTAGAAGTTTAAATCTTTTTAGGAGTATAGTATGTTTGCAAATGTATTTTTTTCACTCTTTTAACATCGTCGTAGCGCGACCGAAAAATCTATAGCTATATTGGTGGATATCAAACGCATCCGCAGCAACGTAGCATAGCGCATCTCTGGTGGAAAAGCAGCCTAAAATAGTTTAAAGCTTTACTTATTTAAAATATAGATTTAGAATATAAAACAAAAAAGTTCAATTGTTTTTTTCCATAAAATTTTAAGCGCGGCGTGGCGCGGCGACCGAATCAAGAAATTCTCAAAACCTAACGAAAATACCTGACACCACGTATCTTCTAACGTCGTTTCAGTTCGGGAGACTTCGGCAATCATAAAAATATCCGTCATAAAAACAATTTACTTTTTCCTTTCTTTTTTTTTTATCGTGGTAAAATCATCAAATGAGTCCTCCCACCCCGGGCAGGGCGGGAGGGACTGTCAGACTTGTACTGACTAAAATCCACGGTGTCCTTCAGTATGTCCCGGGGTCACGGTAATGGTATAAGTCCCGCGACCCCGGCAGGCTTTGGCCCTCTAGAGAGGGGGCCCCGTCATTATACTGACGCTCTTTGAGGCGCGCGTGGAACACAACGCGCCGTCGACCCGGGCATGGTCCATGGTCGGGCTGCGAGTTGCCCTTTACTCGCCGCCCGCATGCCCGCGCCTACGCAGCTACGGTGGCCGGAGATCGTCTTGCGACGTCCGTCGCCGTGGGCGTCCACCACCGCGGGTGGGGCGGAGGGAGGACATTGTCCTCTCTCTCACGCGGCCCGCCTCCTCCTTCGCGAGCATTACTGCTTCGCAGAAGGAGGCGACCGCTTCCCACTCCGTCTCACCCCGCAGCATGGCCGCAACCAATGCCGGGCGCGAGAGGTCTCCGCCTATCGCCGCCGTGAGGACACGTCGGTGCTCTGCCCAAGCGGGGCAGTCTTGCACCGTATGCTCTACTGTGTCCTCCGGGCGATCTTCGCAGTGGTGACACCCAGGAGTTTCCTCCTTTCTCCTTAGACACAGGTACCTCCCGAAACTTCCGTGTCCGGTGAGGACCTGCGTCATGCGGTAGGTCAGGACGCCGTGACTCCTAGCCAGCCACTCCTCAAAGAGGGGTCTTACCGCCGCGATTGCGGCGTGCCCGAATTTACTTTTTCTTACTGATTCTAAACGGCCAGCTACAAAAAGAGTTTTCACAATGAAACCTACTTATAAAATTCTCCTACAACAAAGAAGTTCTTTATTACAGTAGTGCACCACAAACATTTTAAATAAATTATATTCTCGTTTATACGCTGTAAGCGATTTTTTTCTTTTAAAATAAAAAAAAAAATGTTATGCAATAGCTTCACCGCGGCAGTCTCCGAGTGCCACATATGTATTTTTTTTATGTGTGTAGGTCTTTCTAGGGCGTCCCCCCCTCATTTAACCAAAATTATCGCAAAACATCACGATGAAAAACATTATCCAGCCAGATCACGTGCCCAGTGACGTATTTACGACTTAATATAATAAATAAACGACCTTATCGACGCAGATTTATAGGGATTGGACAGATTAATCGGTTGGCAACAGATCAGTTTAATTTCAATGGTTATCTTTTAATCATAAATGTGATAGGTAATCTGTTGGAGTCATTGAAAACCGATAGAGAAGGACGTTGTTTAAAAATTAATTATTGCATTTGACGGAAACTTTCTCATCAGGCAACCGTGACCCTGAAACATAAAGGGCTATTGAAGGAACACCGTGGATTTTAGTCAGTACAAGTCTGACAATCCCTCTCGTCTCGGGTTACCATATCTCAGGATTTGTCCTGAGAACTCAGGATTTTTACGGTTTTCTCAGGATTGCGGCCGGATTTAAGTATAAATCTCAGGATTTTTTCACTTTTCACAAAGAATAGTATTTGCAGATTTTTTATTAGACAAACAAATAACAATCTTCTATATACAACAACATTATTATCATATTGATACTAATTTTAAAATCGATTTAGGTCTTGTGGATTGCACATATAAAATCGCACCTTAAAATCTATGAAACCTATGGAAGAGATAGATGGTAGAAACCTATCCGCACGCACTGCGCACACGACAAAGTTGTAAAACTCGAGAAAATCTTTGGATTTTTAATGATTGGAATTCAGACTTTATACCCAGACTTTTAAATTTTCTATCTGGTAACCCTATGTGCAACGCGTGAGCGAAATCCGCAGTGTATGAAAAAATATTATATTGACAGAAAATTTCAAAGTAAAAAATATCAGGATTTTTCAATGGAAATCAGGCCTTTTCTCCGGACTTTTGATTTTTCATCTGGTAACCCTACTCTCGTCCCGTTCCGGGTGGAAAGATTCATTTGATGATTTTATTATGAAAAAAAAAAACCTTGAATACGGAACACTAAAAAGTGCATTAAAAATTACCCGATAAGGTGTTGCTCACAGTAAACATACTCAAGATAATGTATCTTGGAGCAATTTACATGATGCCGTAGTGTTGTGTTGTTGTGTAATGTTGAACATTACACGCCAAGGCACAAAATAATAAAATTGATGTCAACGTGTGCTCTTGTGAGGTAACTTGAGGTAAATTATGTTAACTTGTAGTAAACTTTACTTAGTTTATGGTCTTAATTTGGTTTAATGTTTGGTTAAAGTTGGTAGGAAACTTTTGTTAAGGAAATTGAACTTTGAACGAATTAATTAAACAGTTAATTTTGTTCTAGGTACTGTGCTTGAAGTTTTCTTTTTAAACTTTTCTGTCACAGACTTTCGAAAAGTAAAGTAGGTAATTAAGAAAAGTTATTTGACACATTAAAACTAAAATAATGGTATGGAATGGAAACTCCACTCGCATTTGAACGGTTTTTTTATGAACATTTTTGTAGCCCGTTCGATTGCAAAGAGTGCATCTTTTTAAATTATAAAGGTAAAGCAGACACACGCGATTAATCGCGCGGGGCGACATGTCGCGGTCCATTCGCAGTATTTTTTAGAGTGGAAATTAGCTTGGCTCGTTGTCGCAGCGCGATTAATCGCGTGTGTCTGCAGGAGGCTTAAGGCCTTTAGGCGTAGCTGCAGACTAATTTCTAACTAGCTTTTCCCTGCGATTTCACCCGTATCTCAGCTCCTGTTGGTGGTAGCATGATGTTATATAGCCTATAGACTTCCTTGATAAATGGTAGGGCTTGGCCTCCGGAATTCCGAAATTGGTATAATTCCGGAATTTCGAAGCTTTTCAATATCGTTTCCAATTCCGGAATGGCGAGATCAATACCGGAGTTTCGATATTGAAGAAAATATTTTTTTTTGCAGCTTGATGCGCAACAAATTACCACAATATGAAGTAGAAGGGAAACTATAGTTTTAAATTTATATATTATAAGAGTACAGGTGGCAGTTTTTGACAACGGTGGCATTGCGTATTTCCAATCTATAAAAAGCTTTGTAGTCCTATTTTTTAATCTGCGATTACTATATTTACTAGGGAGCAGTGGTGGCCCAGTGGTATCGGCCCCGACTTTCGAGTTGTAGGTCGTGGGTTCGAATCCGGCCAGGCACATTACTTTGTGTAATTTATTTCATCACCACTGCTCTCAAAACGGTGAAGGAAAACATCGTGAGGAAACCGGCATGTCCAAGAACCAAAAAATTCGAAGACATGTGTCCACCAACCCGCACTGGGCCCGCGTGGTGGATTATGGCCCACTCCCTCTCTCAGAGAGGAGGCCTGTGTCCCAGCAGTGGGAACATTTATAGGCTGATGATGACTATATTTACTATCTATAGATGAATTTTGCGTATGTATCATGTATAGTTGTAACGTGGATGCGTACGTATAAATAAGGATGGTTACAAACTATACTACATCACTTACGTCTGACAAAAATCATTGTTTTTATGCCTTTTAACGGGAAGACGGCGGACGTCACGGGCACCCCGAGGTTTGGTTCGGTTTGGTTCCTTTAAGCCCCACAGACAAATAGGAGCCCAGGGAGTTTAGTGATATAATTATAACTTGATTAAGTTTATTGAAATAATTGTAGGAGTGTAGTACGTCTGAGGCGGAGATTTCGTTGTAAGACGGTCCAATTTTAGTCGAATTTTAATTTCAAGACTAAATTTTAGCCCCGCTCAGCGGGGCTTTGCTCCTATTTCCATCTACGAGGTTTATAGAAACCTAACCAAACCGAACCTTGTGGTGCCTCTTGCGTTGACTGTCTTCGGGTTAATAAGCGTAAAACATTGGGCTTATATGGCTTCTGCCGAAGTATGATGCAAAGTTTAGAATAGACCCACAGACATTCATGGCAAACACCGTAAAATGGTGAGCATGCAACTGCTCGCGTATAGATTAGAATCTAGAGTTTTGCGCGCTTATTCCAAACCATACATGATTAGTTCGTATGCGTACTGGCACTGTTGTAGCCAGGTACTGTCACACGCTGCAACTTTACCTTGATAACGCGGCGTCCAAATATAAACCACCACCGCGTTATCACCGATAAACCTCGCGAGTTGAAACAAAGGAGTCAAAGTTGGGCATCATAGCAAAGTTGTAGCGTTTGACCGGTAGTTGATTAGGTTACTTCGAAGTACACACTAGTATTTGCGCACTACTCTTGTATGTATTGGAAGACAATAGTTAAAAAGTGACTAGAAGTCACTTTTTATCTATACGCGATTAATAACACACCGTTGCATTCTGGCTTTATTTAGAATGGAAAAACTCAGTGGTGGACCATACTTGGAAAATTGTTTTCAATATTCAAAAACAATACCAGCAACGAGTGTAGAAGCAGAATGAGCTTTTCTTCGGTCCGTTATTTTTGCAATCAAATTAGTTTTGATTTAGTAGCGAAACCGCTGAACGATCCACCCGATCTGTCATTTGTAGGGCGCGCGAAACAAAACCATAGCAAAGTTGCCTATTCTAACACGGTGAATTTCTGTATCGAATGTACAAGTTTTGGAGGCAAAACAAATGATTTTATTGAAAAATGACACGAAATCAGTTGAATTTACAGAAACTTAATAGAGGAGGTCATCAGACTACAAAAATAACATGACTTTTATCTCGTTTCAGTAATTTCATATACTCAATAATTATGTTCATCTATTCATAGTTCAGACTAGAGCAAAATCTCGTCTTCTTTTGTCGTAGACGATAATTCGTTATTTGAACACAAATTTGTCACTAGCGTAATTATTGGTGGTTCTGCTTTGCGAAGAGAGAGGCGAATGTGGCGTGTCTGGCTAGGTTTCGCTGCGGAAAGCGCATTGCGGTTTCACCTAGTTAGTTTCGCGGCAGAGGTGTGCTAACCTTTTAGCGTTTCTGATTATTATTATTATTATTATTAGCCTACGTTGTCCCACTGCAGGGCAAAGGCCTCCCTTCCCTCCTTCCATCTGTCGCGATGTAAAGCGATTGTAGGCCAACCCTTTAAAAATGAGTCTAGCTCATCTCGCCATCTCCTTCTGGGCCTGCCGCGTTGACGTTTTCTGCCCGTTGGGCTCCATAGAGTGGTTATTTTGGCCCAGTGCTCCTCCGGCATGCGGCAGATATGGCCAGCCCAGTTCCACTTCAATCTTGCAGCTGTGAGGCCAACATCAGCTATTTGGGTTTTGGAGCGAAGTATGGAATTTCTGATGCGGTCCGAAAGTTTGACACCCAATATACTTCGCTCCATAGCTCGTTGGCAGACTCCAAGTGCGGACTTCTGACACTGTGTGAGTGACCATGTTTGTGCTCCATAGGTGAGGGTAGGGAGAATGCACATGTCCATGAGCTTTCGTTTCAGTGAAAGAGGGAGAGTGCCCTTCATAAAGTGCTTCATCGACCAATAGCTCTTCCAGGCATTCTCGGTGCGTCGAGCAACTTCTTTATCTTGTCGTGCCTGGAAAGAGACTACTTGGCCGAGATATATGTACTCATGGACATATTCAATCGCCTCACCCCCAATTTCTATGTTGCGTTCGGTGCTGTTCGTCAGTGGCGGTTCCTTCATACAAGCCCAAAAGCCCGGCATGCCTTATTAAAAATGCTCGACAGAGAATCATAATCAAACCCGAACTATTTAAAAGTTCGCGCGCTTAATTGTTATCAAAATAACACAAACTATCCACGCCACACGCTTTACATCGCAATTGTTCGCGCGCAGTTTCGTATTTGCAACATCTATATATAGCTATCTCGCTTACACGTACCGGCTTTTACCGGGCTTTCAAATACTATCTCTGTCCCTTTCGCGCCTAAAGCGTTGTGCCGTATAACGAGTTAGAACCTTGTGCGTCTACAAATCGATCAGTATGGAAGATTTAAGCCGTGCATGCGTATGAAGTTGCACGCGTATGCGTGACCTTGCACTGTTACTCTGCGTAAGTAGCTCACTTCAGTTTCATTTGCTTGAGTGGGGAAAGCTTTGTTGTTAAAGTTTTTTGTGTGTTTTGTTAGATTTTCTCAGTGATACAATTGTTTTGGTGACTTACCTGCAACAATGGAGGTAATTGTACCTTGTGAGGATTTAAAATGCGTTCAAGTTTTGATTGGCGAAGATAAGGTAAAATCTTTAAACTTTGCTCAGAAAAAAAAAACAGTTTATTTCTTCCCGACGCCGACGCCTAATCTGTGTATTTCTCAGACTAGTAAATCGCATAAAAGAATATTTCATATGTGTATAAATCATGCAATAGAATTCAAGAGGTTAGTTTATTTATTTCAGCCCTTCAGGCTTTGTGTAATTTTTTTAGTAATAGTACAAAACGAGCTGCTTTTTACGATACTCATTGCAGCAAAAAATTCGTTGGACATACATGTCGCGAGTCGTAAACACGGTTTTTGAACAAAAAAGTAAACTTATTGAGTTGTTTTCTGATCTGTGCGACAACCCACAGAACTGGGACGGGGATACGATTTTAGCTAAGTATTGAAAAACAGTTGTTGGTAGAATTAAAACGATCACCAACATTTTACTCTGATGTAATTACCTAAATCATTTCTTAAGAAAGATAGACGATTCCAATTAGAATATAAATAATTTATTTAAATTCCTTATTACATTCTATCTAGCTATTTTTTAACTTTCGTTTTGTAACTTTCTGTTTTGTTTTTTTTTTGTCTGTAACCTGTTAGTCCTGTTACAAAACAAGCAACTAGGTACTTACCATAACTTTGAATTCACTTTTAATTTATTGTACCTAACCAGTAGTTTATGAGAAAATTGCGATGATACATACGTAGGTACCTACATACTCAGTCGAAAACTGAACTTTCTTTTTTTGAAATCGGTTTAAATTTTATTGGGCTTGCCTTATTTTGAAACCCTAGGCCCGCCACTGCTGTTCGTCATCACCTTCGTTTTGGTCATATTCATGGATAGTCCGACTTGAAGACTGGCGTGGCTCAGTTGTTCGAGCATTGTGCCTAACTCAGCTGCAGAGGAAGAAAAAGGACAATGTCGTCGGCGAAACGTAGATTAGTTAATCTCCTTTCGCCGACGATAACTCCCTTGTCCCGCCAGAGAGGGTTTATCCCTTGGAACACCTCTTCCAGCGTAGCTGTAAAAAGTTTGGGAGACAGCGGGTCACCTTGTTTGACTCCTCTCTGTATAGAAAAGGCTGATCCGGTGGTAGACAGACGTATGGCTGCTGTGCTATTGCGATATATTGTTTGTAACAGTTCTATATAAGTGGGTTCTATTTCATGATTGACGAGTGCAGAAAATATTGCATTATGCGATAGGCTGTCGAAAGCCTTCGAGTAATCTACAAACGCGAGGTATAATGGTAAATTAAACTCTTGATGTTTTTCTATAACCTGGTTTAAAGACTGTAGGTGGTCGGTAGTCGAAAAGCCACGGCGGAATCCAGCTTGCTCAGGTGGTTGATGAAGGTCCAGTGTTTTCGATATGCGGTTTTGAACGGTTTTGATGAATAGTTTGTAAAGGTGTGAGACCAAGCTGATAGGACGGTAATTTCCAATATCAGATTTATCGCCTTTTTTGTGTAAAAGAATTATATTTGAATGACAAAAGTTACAAGGAAATATGCCTGTTTTAAGAATGGTATTGAAAAGGTTGCAGATATGAGGTAATAAGGTTGGCTCTCCAACTCGCAGTGATTCAGTGGTGATACCATCTTCACCAGGACTTCTGTTGTATTTCATGCCGCGAAGAGCTTGATGGACTTCAGAGCCAGTTATTATTGGTATATCGTCTGAACATGTATATGTTTCAGCTACGAGTTGGGGAGTATTTCTTTCGGAGTAAAGAGACTTATAAAATTGTGTGCAAAACTCTATTACTTTGGTCCTATCTCCTTGCCTCACACCATTATTGTCCTTTATGTGGGTGATTGTGGACCTGCCCGTATCCGTACCGCGTATGGCTGATCTCAGAGAATGGTTGCTTGTTAGAGCTGCGTGAACCAGTTGGGTGTTATAGTTCCTGATATCCTTCCGAATAGCTCTCTTTACTTTTCGATCGAGTTCTCTGTAACCTACTGACTGAAAATCCATTATTTGTCGTTCCTCGATAAGGCGAATTGTGTTATCGGTAAGTTTCTGCTGTTTTTTATTCAGGCTCTTGATGGTTTGGCTAGCTGTTTTTATTGCGTGTTTGATGTTATCGTACTGAGTTTGTGCATCTTCTGAGAGTTTTGTTTCTAAAAAGCTAAAGGAATTTTTGATTGATAGATTGAATTTTTCTTTATTTGCTATTAATGTGGTCTTGTCTAAGCGTTTTATTGAATTTTTAATAACTTTGTTACGGTGAATTTTCATTTCAAAACGAATATCAACACGGACTGGTCGGTGATCGGAGCTAAATTTGATTGTATTAAGGACTTCTACGTTTTTTATTATTTGTTTGCTAGAAGATAAACAGAAGTCGATCTCGTTTTTTGTGCGTCCATCGGGAGAAAGCCATGTCCAACGACGGTGGGGTTTTTTATGGAAAAAACTGTTGCTAACACTTAAACTCTGTCCAAAAGCAAATTCTAAAAGGCGCTGACCTCGCTCGTTTCGGCTTCCCGAACCATGTGGGCCCAGGACACTTGGATTGTCAGATGTTATTCTAGGGCCTATTTTTGCATTAAAGTCGCCCATTACTAGTGTCCATGTTCCTTTGTTTTCTTCGCAAGCCTTGTTTAACAAATCATAGAACTCTTCGATTTCATCGTTACTGTGTGAGGTTGTTGGTGCATACACCTGTATTATTGTTAGTGTCTTTGAGTCATTAATACGAAACTTAAGGGTGGCAATTCTATTGGAATAGGCGACAAATTCCATGATGTTGCTTTTCCAGCGACTGGAAACGAGAAAACCGACCCCATAGTTTGTGTTGGTATCTCCATTGTAGTAAAAGTTATTTTTGGTTCTCTCTAAAGTATTTTCGCCTTCGCGTCTTACCTCTGCTAAACCTATTATGTCCCAGTTCACGTGATCTAGGGCATTTTCCATTTCTATGAGGCGTTCCTCAGTTCTTAAAGTTCGTACGTTGAATGTTAATATTTTTAATCTATCGGTGTCCTTTTTGTTAGCTGGAGTCGTTTGGCAGTAGACCCTCGCCCGGAGATTATGATCCCCAGCTCCAGGGTGCGCCTGCGTACTGCCAATAGCCGTGCACTGACTGGAGCTGCCGGGCACTAGGGGATTGGCCTTATTTGTGTCGTTCATTTTGGGAAGGGGTTTAGACTAGTTAACGTTTAACGTTTCTGATACTTACTAAAAAAAAATTCCATAAGATTACATTTATTACAAAAAATTAGAACCTTTGCAATTTTTTACAGTTATGAATCAATAAAAATTTAAACTATCACTAGTGGATACAAAGCTACTTTTCAGTTCCGGAATTCCGGAATTGAAAAACCGAATATCGAAACCCAATACCGGAATTGAAGAAACGTCCGATATCCAAGCCCTAATAAATGGATTATCCAACAAAAAACGATTTTTTCAATTCGAACCAGTAGTTCCTGAGATTAGGGCTTTCAACCAAACAAACTCACATTCATGATCAAAATTTGGCTGAAAATTACGCCATTTGACGCGATAGCGTGACCGAGAATGCACCTTAATTTTTTTTTATGAACAGTAGGATCTTACCATCAATTGGTTTGGCTTCTTTGCTATGGTTTCTTTGAACTGTAGTTAACGTACCTGTAACAAAAAATATTAAATAATTAAGAAAAATCAAGGTTTTTTTTATTTAATATTCGATCTTTAAGTAAATTATTTTATTTCATTGGGCAACACATTTACAATAATGTTAATTAGAATTCCTAAATAACAATTGGATGAAGGTCGAAATTTAAGAATTTTACATGAAATGTACGTTCAAGTAATTTTCCTAAATTTTCTTTAGTGTTCGTAAAACTGCATTAACTTGTTTTACGTTTAATATTTAAGAAGGACAATGACTTATAGATTAACACAATAATACAGGCAATAAAACAAGTTTAAAACACATTTCTGCATTTAACGGTGCTTATTTATCTAAAAAAATCTAAAACAAGTAAACAAAATTCTACACAGATATCGATACATTAAGAAAAATCGTCTTCACCTACTTCCAATAATAATTAACATACATGAATATCAACGTGATTCTTAAAACTGTTGCTTGACCGATGAGGCGATGACTAACCATTCTGGGCAATACCCAACAGTACAAAAACTCCCCTGATGTATTAATTAAAACCGCAGTCTTAACTTAGGTATGTTTTAAAGACAGTAGAAACCATTTTTTCATCTATACTAATAATACAAAGCTAAAGACTTTATAAGGCACCTAGACTGCTCAGCTTTACTACGACCGTATAATCATCACATAAGTTACACTTATGCCAACTAAAGCCTCCTGCAGACACACGCGATTAATCGCGCTGCGACAACGAGCCAAGCTAATTTCCACTCTAAAAATACTGCGAATGGACCGCGACATATCGCCCCGCGCGATGAATCGCGTGTGTCTGCAGGAGGCTTTACGCATATATGGGGTGCTAAGACAGGAAACCTCCACGTGCGCCCGTGGACTGGAGTTCCCTCTCGGATACGTCCGGGGGGAAGACCAGTTTTTCGGGCCGGTGCACCCTGGGATGCGGGCAAAAACTTCCATAGGCACTGCGTGCCTAATAAAGGGTCTCTTTGCCCGTATGCAAATAGCCTGTCGGGTGGATGCTCCAACGCGTGTCCCTCTGAATAGCAGAGGGCACAGCGGCGGAGCGGGCTTGCGGACGGTGAGTAATGGGTAAGCTCGCCGTCCGACCAAGGACCAAGCCCGGGTCGGTAGCGCGTCGTGTTTCACGCGTCACCGACGGGGCACCGACGGGGCCCGACGGGGCCAAATGCCGGCTCGCGGATTTTTCTTAATCCAGGATACCGTGGCCCCGGAACGTAAAGGGCATCCGAAGGAACACGGGTGGATTTTAGTCAGTAAGAGTCTGACAGTCCCTTCCGCCCCATCCAGGGCGGGAAGACTCATTTGATGATTTTGGCACCCAAAAAAAAAAACTTACGTAAGTATATACATATGTGTATACGTGAAAATATGGAACTTAAACAAATGTACAGATGCGTAACGCTAATACTACATCAAACTACTGTCAAATATAAAGCTGAAGAGTTTGTATGGCTAAACGCGGTAATCTCAGGAACTCCTGATTCGAATTAAAAAAAATAATTGTGTTGGTTATTCCATTTATCGAAGAAGGCTATTGGCTATATAATATCACGCTACGACGAAAAAGGAGCCGAACAGCCCGGAGATGAAACCACGAGGAACAGCTAGTAAGTAAGGTTGATTTTCCTTTAAAACAGAGCATTTTCCTTAAACTGTGGACTGATAAAAACCACTGATGTAATTCTGTAAAGTATTGCAAAAAATGATTACCTACTTAGAATTGTAGTGATTTTGCTGTTCATAGAATTAGTAAATAAACGCTATAGCCGGGTCACACTAACCTGATAGTGTGGCCCTAGTGTAAGTCCAAATCGTAGCGGTATTATTATTGCAATACTGTGTCAATAAATTAGGCACCTTCGTCAGTAATCACTCCGTCCATTGGCTAAAATCATAATATGACAACCAGTTCAGCAGTTTTTGAGTTTATCACATTAAAACAGACAAGCAGATATAATATTTTAAAATCATTTAGTGAAATTATGATGCACTGTAATGTAGCGCACAGTCCATCTCGTTTACAAAGAGATCACCAAGACGCAACAGTAGGTAAAACATGACTTTACGAGTATTGGCACCGTGCACGACTTTAGCGCCACCTAGCGTTTGCACTGTTGACGGCTCTGACCGTTCTAATTGAAATCAGATTTCTTTACAAAACACATGGTTTTGGATTCCATGGCGATCCATCAGCTCTGAATAAAATTAAATAAACATAGGCAAAATGTATTCTATAAGAAAAATGTCAAATACAGGATTAAAATGAGGATTATGATTTATTTACTTTTTTCTCTTCCCGGCAGCTAACCATCTCCTGCATTGCTCATCTTTCCAAGAACCGCTTGGGAATCAATAAAATTTAAATTTACTATTTCTGCTAGTATTCTTGCAGTTTACAACACAACAACTGCTGTGACCTATGTTTTTAAAATTACGTACAGATATGTCTGACAAATTGATTCGAAATTGACAGATGACAGAGTTCAATGAACTCTGAGACAGAGCCGTCGTACTCCGACTGCTCCCCATCATCTGCCGTTGAAGAAACTACGATATCTCGTCAGATATTCATTGAAATCAAATGATGTCAAGGGAAATTTTGTTCAAAATTAAATGTTTGTAATGATTAACGTATTTATTTGGGTAAGGATTAATATTACGTTCATAAAAATACCGTCGCAAGTAATGTATTATTTTAAAACCAATTTGATTTCCATAAAAAAGGTTATAGTGAGTTAACCTTAAAAGATAGATATATGCTGTCGCGGACTTTATTTTAGAACGTTTCATGAGGAAAAATTCCGTCATACATAATTTTTGCGTAATGTAAACCGTTTACGCAGCGCACGCAACGGAAGCTCTCAATAAGAATTTCCCGATTTGACAACATGTTTCATTGCTGCTCTGCTCCTATTGGTCATAGCGTGATGTTATATAGCCTATAGCCTTCCTCGATAAATGGACTATCCAACACAAAAAGAATTATTCAAATCGAACTAGAATTTCCTGAGATTAGCGCGTTTTTAATAGTTGGCATAGGTGAATGTGCTCTTAGACAATCCCACATTAGTTTTACTTTTCGCCACCATGGGCGCTGCAATCGAATAGTACTACCCCCACCTAGTACTTCGCACCCAGCGAAGACTGATTTACTACGACCGTATAAGCATAAAGTTACACTTATACCAACTTATATTATGTGCACACATACGGGAAAATATGAAACTAAAACATTTGTTTTAGTTTCATATTTTCCCGTATGTGTGTATGGGTAGTTTGATGTGCTAGGATTAGCGCGTCTGTACATTTATACAGACGCGCTAATCCTAGCACATCAAACTACCCCAATCTGTCAACCTTGAATAGATTTTTAATTTTTAAGCGATTTTGAAAAAACGGAGGAGTTTCTAAATTCGTCGGTTTTTTTTTTCATTTTCCCCGATTTATCGATGACGCCTGGATCGATTTCGAAAAATCTTATTTACTTACTTGAATACACTACACTGCACAATACGGTCACATGGAAATCAAGTCAGGATCTGATGACGGTACCTATCTTGGGGAAATTGGGGGAACTCTTCAATAAATGTCAGCAAATCATCGGCTGTTTTTGCATATTTATCTATGCATTGTTTACGCAATCACACAACATAATATTGCACGACTAAAAATTTTTTTTGAAAAAAATTAAATCTACTTCTAAAAAGCACAAAAAAATTAAAAATACCTTTTTTTCGGAATTCGGTGGCAAAAAAGTCAAGCAAATAAGAAACAGTCAACAACTTCCAAAAGTAATTTTTAACTTTTTTGTCTTTTTTAAGACATTTTCGTTTTCATTTTTTCCAAAAAGTTTTTTTATCTAAACACATAATGATCATGGTAAATATCTCGCTTAAAGTTCTAATGGCAGTATTAGTGACAAATGTCAGCTAAAAACTTGAAGCAATATTTTTATTTCTTGTCAAGCAAGTTGCTTACTAAACATACTAACCTCTGAACAGCAAACTTTAAGTGGTCATTATGTCAACAACGCATGCGGTCCGGGTCCACATTGACATATTTTATAAAAGGTATTACTTGGCCTAACTTGGATCTAAGTTATGTCAAGTTGTTATAAATCACGATTACTGTGACTAGTATTGTGTTCTAATAATCGTTAATTGAGTTCAATACCTACCTATAATTACAAGTTAAGGTATTCTTAAACAAGCAATACCTTTATTTTTTAGGTTTTATAAATTTTCACGTTCTCAAAAAATGTCTCTAAAGATTTTGTTATTGATATGGCAATGTTTATTCGCAATATTTAAGTTGGCTACAATGCAAAGAATGAATGCGGTTTTTTAAATGTGTCAAAGTTGGTATAAGTCTTTTTGTATCACTTCCGCTCTCTCTTCAAAAAGTAACTGTTCAAGTGTTCACGTTGTATTAACGAGTAAAATAAAAGTCTAGTGTTTTCACAAGAAAAGTGCTGCGTTTTAATTATAAAACATCAGGTTATGGGCCCAGGCACCTATAACAGCTTGATGTAAATCGACGTTAGTTACGGCGCACGGTGGGCTGAAAATCGGCTTTCATAGACTTAGGCATTTTATTTTTCAAGTGCCAGTTTTTATACCGGATATCACTTCTATTAGTTATAACAATTTACAAAAATGACACCAGAATTGATTCTGCACAAAAACGAAGGAATTATAATTTTTTTACGAAAATTTTGTATGGAGATAGTATGAAAAATCGAAATATCTCAAAAACGGCAGGGATAACCGTAATATCCTTATAGGGCGTTATAGTACTAATTATTTATAATTTTTTGACATACGTTACATAATGGTTGAAGATGCCGTTTTTTTAAAAAAAATCGTCAAAATATTTTTATTTTTTTTTTACATATGAAACGTTCTTTTTAGTGTTTAAGTTGAAGAATTCAAAGCTTTAACAACTCTTAACATAAAATAGCATCACCCCGACTAGACCTGAAGGACTAGACAGAGGTGTGTAGTAGTATCTTGTTAATCTTGTAAGACTTCCAACAATACCAAATAGTTGAATATCAATGTCAAAGTGCCCATGTTGTCGCTTCTTTTTGAAAGATAGGGGAATTAAATTGTTAATTGATCACACCCTAAAAGTATGATTACAACATAACCGGACACATAAAAAATATCGACACAAAAGGAATTTTAAAACCTTGCATACGATCAAAATACAAAATAACATATTGTGTAGTCATCTAATGAGTCTGATGACAAATAATTAAGTAATTAGAATGAGGGTTGTAGTCTTCTCATGCTAATGAGCCTAATATGTGATTAAATGATTTGAAATATCTCGCAACAATACCAACTAAGAACCGCATTCACCTTTTTATAATTAGTGAGCTAATTTATTGATTAGTTGTACTATGGGTTCTACGAAATGTTTTTGACGATTATAAATTTTCATTATCATATCTTTTATAAATTTAACGAGGGTAGTTAACTAATTTTTAGAAGAACACTCAACTTACAGGACACTCACTTTTTAGAAGAACAAACATTTAGACTTGTCTGTTCTTCTAAAAAGTGAGTGTCCTTCTTTTAATCATGAAGTATTGTTTAGTGCAATTGTGTCCCGCATAGGCGATTGCCTTTCTGCCGAAGATCAAGTAACTCTCAAAGAATTTTGCCGGAGATTCACGCGAGCTGCTTTAAACAGGTGGCAGAAATGTAAACGATTCTTTGATAAGTTTAGAAATGCGTACGGAGAGTGGCTGCAAGCAAATATTGATTGGCCAAGTTGTGTGCAACCTTTAATAAATCAAGAACCAACTGTTGATGAGATACCAAGAGCATGCTCTGTCTCTCCAGAACCTTCGACATCATCGACTGTTGGAACAATGACAAAAAGGTCCCGAAAACCATTAAAAGATCTGGGAAGCAAACAGAAAAAGAGAAGATCTAGTGAGCACATAGGCGACGATTCCTTTGAATAGGCATATGCAGCTGCAGCACGTTTAAAAGAAGAAGGGTATGAAGATATCGCATCTGTAATCGAATATATGGTAAAAAATACGGAAACTGCCGTTAAAATCAATGAGAGCATTAAGAAACCAGTGAAACAGTAATTCTTACACCAGAGAAAGCACTTGGATTGCTTCTATCACTTAAACTTTCAAAATGGCAATATATTACGTTGCGAGAGACTGCCATTCGGGAAGGATCTAAGGATATTTACCCATCCTACTATAAACTGCAACAAACTAAGCTTGCATGCTACCCTCCTAATCAATCAGTATCAGTTACGGATTGATCAGCTAGAATTACACTTCAAGCTTTACTTGACATCACGGTGAAGCGGATTCTTCAAAGTCTTTCTGATAATGTGGAAAATAAGCAGTTAAAACTGATATTGAAGTAGGGATTTGATGGTGCTTCCAACCAAAGCCGATACAAGCAGAAAATGGACGGCGAGCATGATGATTCAAGCATTTTCATGACCTCCTTGGTGCCACTGAAACTGACAGATGGAGATGCTGTGTCTAGTCCTTCAGGTCTACAGGGGTGATGCTATTTTATGTTAAGAGTTGTTAAAGCTCTGAATTCTTCAACTTAAACACTAAAACGAACGTTTCATATGTAAAAAATAAATAAAAATATTTTGACGATTTTTTTTAAAAAAACGGCATCTACAACCATTATGTAACGTATGTCAAAAAATCATAAATAATTAGTACTATAACGCCCTATAAGGATATTACGGTTATCCCTGCCGTTTTTGAGATATTTCGATTTTTCATACTAGCTCCATACAAAATTTTCGTAAAAAAATTATAATTCCTTCGTTTTTGTGCAGAATCAATTCTGGTATCATTTTTGTATATTGTTATAACTAATTTATGTGATATCCGGTATAAAAACTGGCACTTGCAAAATAAAATGCCTAAGTCTATGAAAGCCGATTTTCAGCCCACCGTGCGGCGGCAGCAAAATCGGCGAGAAGGAAAAAGTGAGGTTATAGCTCACTAAAGTTTGCGGCGTGGTGCTCAGGCTCGGGTACTGCGGAACATCGTCGAGAAGTACATACTTGTTCTTAGTTGGGAGAGAACAAGGTCAGAATGGAGGGAATTAACAACAACGTCAATGTGATCAAGTTGGAAGGGGCCAAAAATTGGAATATCTGGAAATTCCAAACAACAGTACAGTTGAGGGGCAATGGCTGGTTAAACATTGTGGAGGGAAAACAGGTGAAGCCTGAAGTCACCAGTGAGATACCTGCATGGGAATCTAAAGATGCCAAAGCGCAAACGTTACTGGTAACACGAATGTCAGAAGAGGCAATGCTACATATTATTACATGTACGAGTTCTGCCGAGATGTGGCGAAAACTTCACAGTGTGTATGAACAGAAAACTGAGACTAGTGTGCACATCATACAGCAGCGATTTTTCCAATATAAATTCGAAAGAGGTATCGACATGTCTGTTTTCTTATCTAAGATACAAGAACTACAAAACCAATTGAAACAGATGGGTGAGGAAATTTCAGATAAATTTGTAATCACGAAAGTATTAATGTCGTTACCAGACGAATATAAACATTTCGTTTCGGCTTGGGAGTCGGCGCCTGACGACAAACAAACATTTGATAATCTAGTGGCCAGACTATTGATTGAAGGAGAGCGAGTAAAAGAGAAGAACGAAGGAGCACAGCAAGCAACATCTTCTGCATTCTTTGCGAAAAATAAAGAACATAAAAAGGGTTTCAGAACTGGTAAAAGTGGACATTATCAAACCGAGAGTAAAAGCAACAATAATACTAATAGTGAAGGGAACGTAAGGAAAAAAATAATAACTGTTTTTATTGTGGAAAGTTTGGACATTTCAAAGCTCAGTGCCGTTTTAGAAAACAAAATAGTGAAAATAAGTCAAATCTATATATATAAAAGCAAAAGGTCACTCACTCATAGGACACGAAATCTCGGAAACTACCAGTGCTAGGAGTTTAAAATTTTGCATAAGGGTTCTTTTTGGGGCGTAGGTACTCGCTAAGAAGGGATTTTGCGATATTACGCCCCTAAGGGGTTGTTTTTGGGGTTGACAGTTTGTATGAAACTTTGTTGCAACAAGTACTAAGAGTTTTAAATTTTGCGTGCGGGTTCTTTTTAGGAAGTAGGGGCTACTTACGAAAGGGGTTTTTCGAAATTCGACCCATAAGGGGTTGTTTTTGGTGTTGATAGTTTGTTTGAAACTTCGTTATAATAAGTGCTAGGAGTCTCAAATTTTGCATGGGGAATACTTTTAGGAGGTAGATGCTCACTTAGACGGGATGTTGCGAAATTCAACCCCTAAGGGGTTGTTTTTAGTGTTGATAGATGGAGGACTCAAATTTTGTATGGGGATTCTTTTAAGGACAAAGATGTTCACTAAGACGGGATGTCGTGAAATTCGACCCCTAAGGGGTTGTTTTTCGGCATGGATAGTTTGTATGAAACTTTGTTACTACAAGTACTAAGAGTTTCAAATGTTACATGAGATATCTTTTTAGGACGTAGGTGATACTAAAGACGGGATGTTGGGAAAATCGACCCCTAAGGGGTTGTTTTTGGTGTTGATAGATAGAGGTCTCAACTTTTGCATGGGGATTCTTTTAAGGACAAAGATGTTCACTAAGACGGGATGTTGTGAAATTCGACCCCTAAGGGGTTGTTTTTGGTGTTGATAGATAGAGGTCTCAAATTTTGTATGGGGATTCTTTTAAGGACAAAGATGCTCACTAAGACGGGATGTTGTGAAATTCGACCCCTGAGGGGTTGTTTTTCGGCATGGATAGTTTGTATGAAACTTTGTTACTACAAGTACTAAGAGTTTTAAATGTTACATGAAATATCTTTTTAGGACGTAGGTGATACTAAAGACGGGATGTTGGGAAATTCGACCCCTAAGGGGTTGTTTTTGGTGTTGATAGATAGAGGTCTCAAATTTTGCATGGGGATTCTTTTAAGGACAAAGATGTTCACTAAATCGGGATGTTGTGAAATACGACCCCTAAGGGGTTGTTTTTGTTGTTGATAGATGGAGGTCTCAAATTTTGCATGGGGATTCTTTTAAGGACAAAGATGTTCAGGATGTTGTGAAATTCGACCCCTAAGGGGTTGTTTTTCTAGATGGACAGTTTGTATGAAACTTTGTTACTATAAGTAGGTACTAGATATGGGCGCCGCGCCGGCGCGGCGCCGCCGTGTGCACTCCGCACGCCGCCGCCGCCGCCGACATTCACCGCGCGGCGTGAGTGGCGTAAAGACGTGTATTTGCTTTCGTGATTGACTCATCCAAAATGACTGACTTAATATTCCAACAATCATTGGTGAATAGTTTCGGGGATATAACATCCCCCTGTCTCACCCCTCTGCGCAGCAGGGTATGTTTAGACTGCTGGTTCTGTACTTGCGACACTCATAGTCGCGGCGTCATGGACACATTTCAGCACTTCGATGTACCGCCAGTCTACTTGACATCGCTGCAGTAATTGCAGAACAGCCCACGTTTCAACGGAGTCAAAGGCCTTTTCATAATCCACAAATGCGAAGTACAGGGGCTGGTTATGCTCTTCGGACTTCTGTATAACCTACCTCATTGTGTGGTGCTAAATCCTCCGCGAAACCCAGACTGCTCCGGAGGCTGAAACTCGTTAAGTTTTCTTGCGAGACGATTTGTGATGTCCCTCGAAAACAGTTTATAGACGTGGCTCAGGAGTGATATGGGACGATTTTTTTTATGAGCAATGGGTTTGCTCTTGACCTCAGTCTAGGTCAGGAGTGACTAAGACAAGGTCGACAATGGAGTGAGCTTACCCAGAAGAAGCCTGTTCACTCTATCTTTGAAGAGATTAGGGTTAATGTATGTGTTCGGAAACACAGACGCAGGCAGAGAGTTCCACTCCTTCGCTGTCCACTTTATAAAAGACGCTTGGAAACGCTAAGTGCGAATTGGTGGTATAGCAATAAGGTAGGAATGGTAATTTACCGTGCGTCTAGATGCGCAATGATAGAAGGGGCCTGTTGGGATGAGAACGTGGAGTTCTTGGGTACACTCTCCGAAGTATAATCTGTAGAAGACCGACAGGCAGGCAACCTTGCGGCGATGAGTCAAGCTATGGAGCTTGGCTCTCACCAATTTTACGTCGCCAATGAGCCTCTTAGCTCTGCATTCCACTGAGTCAAGAGCGGCAAGTTGGTATTTAGCTGAGCCATCCCAAAGGTGGCTATAATACTCCATGCAGGATCGGACTTGTGCTTTGTAAAAAGTTAAAAGCTGTCCAGGCGTGAAGTACCGCTTTTTTTTAGCGTGGTAAAATCATCAAATGAGTCCTCCCACCCAGGGCAGAGCGGGAGGGACTGTCAGACTTGTACTGACTAAAATCTACGGTGTCCTTCAATAGCCCTTTACGTTCCAGGGTCACGGTAATTTGATAAGTCCCGCGACGTGAAGTACCGCTTTACTCTATTTAGGATGTCCAGCTTTTTGGCCGCAAGTCGGGCTTTGAACACAATGGTGGCTCCAAAGTTGAGACTAGAAGTCAACTCCATGCCTAGGAGCTCGAGTCGGTCATTCAGAGGTACAGATGCACCCTGAAAAGTAGGAATTTGGTCCAAACGACTCCATTTTGCGGTAAAAAGACAAGCCTGTGTTTTGGTGTCGTTAAAAGAGACCAAAATATTGTCATCACCCCACTGATAAACAAGGTTAAGGCATAATTTGTCCGCTCAATCATGGCCTCTCACAAGGAACAAACTTCATCCCCGATGGTGTTTGCGCTGGACACGTATCTATTTGAAACTGTACTGTCATCTGCGTACCCAACAATACCAGATTGAAGTAGGTCATTGATGTGCAGCAGGAAAAGTTGCGATACGATAAGTATGATAGTTTTTCAATAGGGATTTGTCGCTCTTCTTGAAAAAGAGGATCACAACAGTCCTGTTCCATGCCTTTGGAGTTCTCCCGGTGTCTAAAACAGAGTTGAATAGCTTTTGGAGCTCCCGAAGTACGGGCTTTCCACCTAATTTCAGAAGCTCCGAAGTGACTCCGTCTTCACCCGGGGCTTTTCCATGTTTAAGCTGCCTGACGGCCAACTCAACCTCATCTAGGCTTATTTCCGGCAGTTCATCGGTGTAGTGGCGGGTCAGAGTGGCTCGGCTATCCTCTGAAGAGGTGGCTTGTGGACCACGACTGTCGAACAACCGGCCATAAAAGTCTTCTATCTCAGCTAGGATCTCCAGCTTTGAGGTTATGGTTTGGCCAATAGGTGATCTAAGCTTCGTCAGATACGAGCGTTTCAGCTGTTGGGCGAACACTTTAGCACCCCGATTTTTTTCTATTGCCTTTTCAATTCGGCTTGAATTGGTAGTTTCGAGGTCACGTCGTACCAACTTCCTTATTTTCTTATTGAGTTCTCGCTTCTCTGACGGTGTAACTTGAATTAATACCTATGTTTAGATTATCTGTGTCTATGTTGAAAAAATTTTTAGGATGTTATTAAAGTGTCCCTTTGGAAAAATCTTTTTTTTTTTGTACCTGACGATTTGATCTGGATAAAGTATTTACTGTACTGTATGTATAGGACTGACATTTTCCTGTCGTCCCGTCTTAAAGAAGATAGGGAGTAGATTTTGAGTTTTAGTTGAAGGTAGTAAAAACCTACGCCGCCGGCGCCACGCCGCCGCCGATTGAAATTGGTCAGCGCGCCGCCGCCGAGAATTTTAAGGCGGCGCCCATGTCTAGTAGGTACTAAGAGTTTCAAATGTTACATGAGGGTTCTTTTTAGGACGTAGGTGGTACTTAAGACGGGATGTTGGGAAATTCGACCCCTGAGGGGTTGTTTTTAGGGTTGATAGTTAGGAGTCTCAAATTTTGCAAGGGGGTACTATTTAAAAAGTAGGTGCTGCCTAAGACGGGATATTGCGAAATTCAATCCCTAAGGGGTTGTTTTCGGTGTTGATAATTTGTATTAAACTTTTGTTATTTATAAGTACTAGGAATCTCAAATGTAGCAAAAGACGGGATGTTGTGAAATTCGACCCCTGAGGGGTTGTTTTTCGGCATGGATAGTATGAAACTTTGTTACTACAAGTAGTAAGAGTTTTAAATGTTACATGAAATATCTTTTTAGGACGTAGGTGATACTAAAGACGGGATGTTGGGAAATTCGACCCCTAAGGGGTTGTTTTTGGTGTTGATAGATAGAGGTCTCAAATTTTGCATGGGGATTCTTTTAAGGACAAAGATGTTCACTAAATCGGGATGTTGTGAAATTCGACCCCTAAGGGGTTGTTTTTGTTGTTGATAGATAGAGGTCTCAAATTTTGCATGGGGATTCTTTTAAGGACAAAGATGTTCAGGATGTTGTGAAATTCGACCCCTAAGGGGTTGTTTTTCTAGATGGACAGTTTGTATGAAACTTTGTTACTATAAGTAGGTACTAAGAGTTTCAAATGTTACATGAGGGTTCTTTCTAGGACGTAGGTGGTATTAAGACGGGATGTTGGGAAATTCGACCCCTGAGGGATTGTTTTTAGGGTTGATAGTTAGGAGTCTCAAATTTTGCAAGGGGGTACTATTTAAAAAGTAGGTGCTACCTAAGACGGGATATTGCGAAATTCAATCCCTAAGGGGTTGTTTTCGGTGTTGATAATTTGTATGAAACTTTTTTTATTTATAAGTACTAGGAATCTCAAATGTTGCAACCTTGCATGGTCGTTATTTTTAGGACGTAGATGTTCACTAAGACGGGATTTTGCGTTATTCGACCACTTAGGGGTTGTCTTGGGGTTGTCAGTTAAAGATCTCAAATTTTGCATGGGGGTTCTTTCTAGAACACAGGTTTTTAGAACTAAGAGAGGGTCTCACCCGGCATTTGTCGAGGCCTTGCTGCTGAGCGGCCGCTTCCTTCTGCGAAGCAGTCATGCTAGCGAAGGAGGAGTCGGGTCGCGCGAGGGAGAGGATAGCGTCCACCTCACGACCCAATCGCCGTGGGTGACGCTTATGGCAACAGACGTCGCGAGGCGATTTCTGGCCACCATAGGCGCGGGCATGCAGATGGCGTGTAATGGTGACTCGCCGTCCGATCATGGATCTTGCCCGTGTCGACGGCGCATCGTATTCCATGCGCGCCTCAAAGAGCTGTCAGTAAAATGACGGGGCCCCCTCTTAGAGGGCCAAAGCTTGCCGAGGACGCGGGACTGTCTCATAAGGTAACCGTAACCCTGGAACGTAAAGGGATATTGAAGGATCACCGTGGATGTTAGTCAGTACATATCTGACAGTCCCTCCGTCCCGCTCTGGGTGGGAGGAGTCATTTGGTGATTTTAGCACGATAAAAAAGGGGTTGTTTTGGGATAGTTAGGAGTGACAAGTTTTGCATAGGTTTGTTCTTTTTAGGACTTTTTGTTTTCGGGGTTGAAAAAATTTTTGTTGGACATTGATTTTGATTTTCCAAATAGTTTTCAAAAAAGGCGGCGGCCGGGAGTAGAAATTCACAGAGGCAAAGTTCGAAATACGCGCGATCGAAGTCGCGGGCGAAGTGCTAGTAGTGAAAATAAAACGAAGAGTAACGCGTTCGTGGTGTCTAATCCGTCGCATCAACTGCAAAAATCCAAGTGGCTAGTGGATTCTGGCGCCAGTGAACACATGTGCCGGGATCGTGCATTGTTTACATCTTTCTCAAATACATCGCCAAAACCTGTAATCATCGGTAATGGAGCAGTGATAAATGCGCTTGGTTACGGACAGATGGCAGTTCAAGTATCGAATGGGAACGAATGGATTGACACAATCATAGACAACGTGTTGTATGTTCCTGAACTAAAAACAAACTTGTTTTCGGTAAATCGCGCCACAGATAAAGGTTATGTCATGGTGACAAATGACAGCTCATGCAAATTCTTTATGTCAAATAAAATTTGTGCGGTTGCGGAAAGAATTGGAAACTCGTTTTATTTGGATTTACGCTATAATAATAATTGTGAAATAGCGAGTACTGCAGAATTAGTATCTGATGACTTAAACGAGTGGCACAGAAGATTGGCGCATCAAAACTTTTCTTACGTAAAAGATATCTTGCGGAAAAACAACATTGAGGTTAAACAAACATCCAACCCGGTGTGTGAGAGTTGCTTGGTTGGGAAAATACACAGATTGCCATTCAGTAGAAGCGAACACAAGAGTACCAGAACATGTGAATTAATTCATGTTGATACCTGCGGTCCCATGGAGGAACCGTCAGTTGGTGGCTCAAGGTACTTTGTAGTGCTGAAAGATGACTATTCGAACATGAGAAGTGTGTATTTTGTGAAAACAAAAGATAAGAACAGTATATAATTGAGGATTTTATAAATAAGGCTGAGAATAGTACTGGCAACAAGGTGAAGGCAGTAAGAAGTGATAACGGCCTGGAGTTTGTGAACAGGTACGTGAAGGAAATGTTTTCAAAACGTGGAATAATACACCAAACCACAGTACCATACACCCCAGAACAGAATGGGAAGGTTGAGAGAGAAAATAGAACACTGGTGGAAGCGGCCAGGACAATGATACATGAGAGAAATTTACCAAAGAAATTATGGGCCGAAGCCATAAATACTGCCCGGGATACTGCGGAAACAGTAAGACTTATTAATGAAGATCTTGAAAGAATCTCTGATTGGTCCAGGAGAAACTCCCTGGTTCTGAATCCAACCAAGTCAAAGTACATTGTGATGGGGTCCAGGGATTTTCTTAGCAAAATGCTCACTAGTAACCTGGATCTCCGGATTGATGGTTGTGCTATAGAGAGGGTTCTGGAAGCTCGTAATCTAGGTGTAGTTTTTGACGGACAGTTACATTTTGAAACTCACATTCTGGAAGCTGTGCGCAACTGCTTCTACCGACTCAAGCTTCTGTATCGTGTCCGTCCCTACATAAGTGTGGATATGCGAGTCATGCTTTGTGAGTCACTTGTATTATCCAAGCTGAACTACGCTGACACTGTGTATGGGGCGTGCATTCTCGGTAGAAGTCAGAAGTTAATCCAGCGGGTACAGAATGCTTGTGCTAGGTTTTGTTTCAATGTGCCGCCCAGAACCCATATCACTCCTTTTTTGAATGAGGGTAATTTGATGAGAATGTCAGCGCGGCGAAAGCTTCACCTGGCTACCCTACTTTTTGGCGTCATTCTCACAAAAAAACCAGATTATTTGTATAAAAAACTGTCTTGGTCGCGCGACTTTAATCAAATAAAAACCAGGGCATCATCGTACCTGATGTTGGCCTCCTCTCACAGAACTGCCGCTTTTCGTGGTTGTTTTAAATTCGCTGCCAGTCGCTGCTGGAATGACCTCCCACCGCCTATTCGTGCTCTAAAATCAGTTGGTACTTTTAAGGTCAATTTTAAACGTTACTTACTCCAACAGCAACAAAATACCAAGTAATAACTCACTGTGTTTTGTAAGCAGTTCACAATGGTGACTGGGGCGTCATATTTAAAGCAGATAACTGGTAGCGTGATGCATGAGGATTATTCGTACAATCTAGCGACTGTTACTTATTCCTCAACTCCTAGACGCATTTGGATTTCTCTTGTATATTTTACGCCCAGCTTGGTATCAATAATTATTAATTTAAGTCCATAGTTTTAACCACTCCATAGTATTAATTTGCACTTAATTTACGAAATTTACACACTATTTTATAACTTTTAGACCACAAATTTTTATTGTTTTTGTTTTAGTTTTTCGGTTGACATAATAATATGTCTTTCAGTCCACAGATTACTTGTATCATAAATGTACATGTCATTAGTTAGATGCGGCGAGCGTCTCTGACTTGTCGGTGTTGTCAGCCTTTACACACTTATAGCATAGACAAGCGTTCATCAATCCATTACAACTTGTAAATTATTTATTTTAAATGTTATATGCTTATTATACTTATAGATGTATTCGCTGGGTGCGAAGTACTAGGTGGGGGTCGTACTATTCGATTGCAGCGCCCATGGTGGCGAAAAGTAAAACTAATGTGGGATTGTCTAAGAGCACATTCACCTATGCCAACTATTAAAAACGCGCTAATCTCAGGAAATTCTGGTTCGATTTGAATAATTCTTTTTGTGTTGGATAGTCCATTTATCGAGGAAGGCTATAGGCTATATAACATCACGCTATGACCAATAGGAGCAGAGCAGCAATGAAACATGTTGTCAAATCGGGAAATTCTTATTGAGAGCTTCCGTTGCGTGTGCTGCGTAAACGGTTTACATTGCGCAAAAATTATGTATGACGGAATTTTTCCTCATGAAACGTTCTAAAATAAAGTCCGCGACAGCATATATCTATCTTTTAAGGTTAACTCACTATAACCTTTTTTATGGAAATCAAATTGGTTTTAAAATAATACATTACTTGCGACGGTATTTTTATGAACATAATATTAATCCTTACCCAAATAAATACGTTAATCATTACAAACATTTAATTTTGAACAAAATTTCCCTTGACATCATTTGATTTCAATGAATATCTGACGAGATATCGTAGTTTCTTCAACGGCAGGTGATGGGGAGCAGTCGGAGTACGACGGCTCTGTCTCAGAGTTCATTGAACTCTGTCATCTGTCAATTTCGAATCAATTTGTCAGACATATCTGTACGTAATTTTTATAATCGCGTTATTCCGCCAGAAAAACATAGGTCACAGCAGTTGTTGTGTTGTAAACTGCAAGAATACTAACAGAAATAGTAAATTTAAATTTTATTGATTCCCAAGCGGTTCTTGGAAAGATGAGCAATGCAGGAGATGGTTAGCTGCCGGGAAGAGAAAAAAGTAAATAAATCATAATCCTCATTTTAATCCTGTATTTGACATTTTTCTTATAGAATACATTTTGCCTATGTTTATTTAATTTTATTCAGAGCTGATGGATCGCCATGGAATCCAAAACCATGTGTTTTGTAAAGAAATCTGATTTCAATTAGAACGGTCAGAGCCGTCAACAGTGCAAACGCTAGGTGGCGCTAAAGTCGTGCACGGTGCCAATATGTATATATTTTTTTTCGTTATTTATTATACTATTTATTTAAGTACGTAACTGACCGTGACATCATTTTGGGCCCTACCAGAAAACCAGCGCTGTGACAAATGTCGCAGCACATGCTGAGGTAGGAGCCTTTTGGCCTCGCACAGGACGAAATTGTTTTCTTTTTTTTATTTTTGTTTTGTGTGGGTTTACCTTTTGTTTTTCTTTTATCAATTTGTTTGTTTTTATTCATGTAATTTTTGTTTGTTCTGTCCTGTGTGTTGCAATAAATCTCTTTTCTTTCTTTCTTTCTTTCTAAATACAGCAGTGTTCGTGTTGAACAGGACTGGGAAGAGCCATGAGGATGGGCGGTCTCCATTTGAGGTATGGACTGGGAAAACATATAATATTAATGAGTTAAGAGCCTTTGGTACAGAAGTATATGCACACATTCCAAAGGAAAAGAGACTGAAGTGGGATCCAAAAGGAGAGAAGGGATTGATGGTTGGATACGGGGAGGATGTGAAAGGTTACCGCATTTACTATTCTGAGAAGAATGTGGTGGAAATAAAAAGGGACATTGTATTCTTACAGCAAGAAGAGAAGGAAAAACATAAAGTGAACAAAGGTGAAGGGCAAACTGTAGTGTCCTTAAACCTTGAAGAGGAGACAGTGCAAGAGGAGAGTCCCGAGACAGATATTGATGAGATAACAACCCTTGACCACAATCAGACAGAGACAACCCACATAAGCAGTATCTTAGAAAATAACTCTGAAGATGACAGTGACTACTTGCCATGTAGTGAAGAAGAACACCAATTGGAAGAAATTGGTTCACCCATAGAAAAGGAAAGGAGTAAGCGTGAGCGTAAACAAACAGCTTTCTACAAGTGTAATAATGTGCAACTGGACCAAAGTGAGTGTGATCCCATCACATATGGTGATGCCATGAGCCGGAGTGATGCTGGTAAGTGGAGTGCAGCTATTGCTAGGGAACTTAAGACTCTGAGTGACAATAACACATGGGAATTTTGTGAATTACCTGTAAATGCAAAGCCTATAAGTAGCAAATGGGTTTTTAAGATAAAAAATGTAAATAATGTCAAAGAGTATAAGGCTAGGCTTGTTGCTAGGGGGTTCGAACAACAAGATATAATCAACTTAAGTGAAATTTATGCCCCAGTTGCAAAGTTAGCAACTTTTAGGTTATTTGTAATAATTGCAACAAAGTATAAATTACCCATATACCAAATGGATGTCACAGGGGCTTTTCTATATGGTGATATTAAAGAAAATGTATATGTAAGTTTATCAGAAGGGGCCTATTTAGGAGATAATAATATTGTAAAATTAAATAAATCTTTGTACGGGTTGAAAAGTTCACCTAAATCTTGGAATATTAAAGTTAATTCTGTATTAACTGGAGAAGGCTTTATAAGGTCTAAATGTGATTCATGCTTGTATAAAAAGTATAGTGGTAAAGATAAAACATTTGTGTTATTATATGTGGACGATTTGCTTATCTTTGGGACTAATGAAAATGAGGTCACTAACCTAAAAATAATATTAAACAAAGAGTTTAAAATGAAAGATTTAGGATTAATTTCTGAATTTTTAGGAATAAATGTGATACAAAACTTAAAAACTGGTATAACTACATTATCACAAAGAAATTATTTGGAAAATGTACTAAAAAGATTCAATATGGAAAATTGCAAACCCATGTTAACACCCTTGGATATAAATTTTAATACTAAAATATTTGATATAAGTACTAATTGTGATAAAGACATTGAAGAAATTTGTAGGCAAATTATTGGTTGCCTTATGTATGCTGTTTCAGGCACTAGGCCTGACCTGTGTTTTGCAGTTTCCTTACTAAGTAGATATCAGAAATGTGGCAATAGTGCATTACTTAGTGCACTTAAGAGAGTATTGCGCTATGTGAAGCATACTTTAGATTATAAAATAGTTTATAAGTGTAATGATAGTGCATTGCAAGGCTATTGTGATGCTGATTGGGGAGGTGATCAGAGGGACAGAAAGTCCACATCTGGCTATTTGTTCACATTTGCAAATTGTTTGATTATGTGGTCTTCAAAGAAACAATCTTCTGTAAGCTTGTCTTCTACTGAAGCTGAATATGTTTCCATGAGTACGGCAGCAAGTGAAGCATGCTGGCTTGTTAATTTGTTACATGATTTGGATGTTCAAAATGATAGCCCAGTTAAGTTGTATTGTGACAATCAGTCAGCTATTTTGAATGCAAGTACAGACTCAGTCAAACGTCTTAAACATGTTGATATTAGATACCACTTTGTTAAGGATGTAATTAAAAATAATAAAATTGATATTCAGTACATGAGTAGTTGTGAACAATTGGCAGACATGCTAACAAAGCCATTAAGTAAGGACTTATTAATTAAGTTTTTAACAGAGTGCAATGTCAAGTTGTAAGATAAGAGGTAGAGATGTTTAATGTGTAAGGTTTTCAGTCATGTTATAATTTAGATTAGTTAATTTGTTTAAAATGCATATACATTGAGAAGGGGTGTTATTGATATGGCAATGTTTATTCGCAATATTTAAGTTGGCTACAATGCAAAGAATGAATGCGGTTTTTTAAATGTGTCAAAGTTGGTATAAGTCTTTTTGTATCACTTCCGCTCTCTCTTCAAAAAGTAACTGTTCAAGTGTTCACGTTGTATTAACGAGTAAAATAAAAGTCTAGTGTTTTCACAAGAAAAGTGCTTCGTTTTAATTATAAAACATCAGATTTAGCGAAGAAAGTTGTAATATAGCCCCGATACGAGACTAATTTTACACTTTTTTGTGTTTGTTCTTGAAGTCGGTTCCTCGTTTTTTTGTCCTAGTTGTACGATTTTTTGGAACTCCACGCTGACGTCGCCGCGGGCATAAACTTCATTATAATTGATACAAAATTCGCTGGATATCATCAAGGTCTCAGTCAGTGGCATTGAAAATAATAACATGGTAGGTACGGCTATTCACAATAGATCGCAAGGTAGATCGAAGCAAAAAATGGACGCATAGTTTTTTGTTTAATACTCATATAAATATTTTAAAGACATGTTCGTGGCTAAGTGATTCTTCTTTTTTGTATTGTTTAATATTTTGCCTTTTTCAGCAATGTGCAACAGTATTTATTGGTAAATATTTTGGCATATATTTGAAGATAGAGCCCTGGCACCCATAACATAACACAAGTTTAATCTTAGCCACATCTTAGCTTCGGTGGCAGAGGTTTAATCTTGGCTTGTAATTTTACAACGATGTAGTTTATCAAGTATAAAATTAAGAAAAAAATTACAGGCACTTCTGATAAGCACAAGAACCTGTCGGGTGAGTTAAAAGGTGCTAAAAGGAACCCTGGTGATCAAAAGAAGCCCTGAACTTTAACCACCAACTTCAAGAACCATATGGTTGATTGCAATTCGGGTTATGATAGGAACAATACGTCGGGTCAGGTTAGGAACAAATACTATTTTTTTCAAGTTCCTAACCTAACCCGCAACCGGGTTAGGATTTCGGGACAGGTTAGGAATAATCCTTGCTGAAGAGAAAGAAAGAAAGAAAAGAGATTTATTGGAACACACAGGACAGAAAGAGCTGGGCTGAGACCTGACAGGTCATGGTTAGTATTCTTAGCATAATATAACTCATCACTAAACATATTTTTAGTCTTACAGGACAAACGTTACCCGAAGGGTTCACGAGCTCTGTCTATTAGATAAGCGCACTGGTGACGTGCTGCATTAAATATACGCGAACACACTATTTTTGTGGAATCGTACCATAGAAGCTGAATCTGACAGGCCCTAATAAAACAAACATTTGACATGTGCGCAGTCTTTCCTGGATAGCGTTGCCAGGCGTCCGGATAAAGCCGGACACAGTCAGGTTTTTTGGTTGCATGTCCGGCTAAATTTTACGGTGTCCGGCCTGTCCGGCTTTTGTTAAGCCTCCTGCAGACACGCGATTAATCGCGCGGGGCGACATGTCGCGGTCCATTCGCAGTATTTTTAAAGTGGAAATTAGCTTGGCTCGTTGTCGCAGCGCGATTAATCGCGTGTGTCTGCAGAAGGCTTAGGCTTTATAAGTTTCATATTTTTTAAATTAATCATAATTTGGATTCCGATACGCCCGCTTCTTCTTATATCGCTAGCGCAAGCTAGTGGACTAGTACCAGCCGAGCTCGCTTGCGTTTCACGGCGAGAGGAATTTTGTTTAGTTGAAACGTACTTTGAGCACTTTTTTTGTTTTAAAAATTTGTTGAGCCATTGGACAAAAAAATAAAATAAAGGTGTCCGGTCTATTCACCTGAATGTCCGGCTAAACAGACTAGTCTGAAGTAGTCTGTCCGGTTTTTCGGGTTTAAGATCTGGCAACCCTATTCCTGGATACCTATATTATTTGCTGCATTTACATGGTTATTGACGAAGGTCAAACCATTTAACTAGTGAATACTTCTTGTTTACTAACTAATTCATCCTACCGACCGACTATCAAGGCTGAACAACCACTACTACAAATAAGTCTACGTAGGTAAAATTACCAGTGCCGGATTAACACAGCAGAAGGAGAAAAATTGCTAAGGGACCCGCGGATGGTCGCGGGTCTCATCTCATTACCGTGACCCTGGAACGTAAAAGGCTAATGAAGGACACCGTGGATTTTAGTCAGTACAAGTCTAACAGTTCGCCCGCCCTGGGTGGGAGGACTCATTTGATGATTTTACCACGCTAATAAAAAAAAAGTCCCGCGGATAAAGGAGCCCCGCGTTTTCGATGCGCGACATTTGACAATACTTTTATTTTGATAAGGAAACCGTGACTACGGAACGTAAAGGGCTATTGAAGGAACACCGTGGATTTTAAATCAGTACGAATCTGACAGTACCTCTCGTCACGATATATTCCCTTTATGTCGAGTCACGTTATGTCGAGTCTGGAAGTCTATTGTTCTCCAAAGTATTGATATTTTAGTGCCTAAACACACTATGCCGCGTAAGTTCGGCACATATGGTGTGTCATATCAGCCGAATACGTCGGAACGTGAAATCAGCCGCCGAACTTCGGTCGCGTAACTTCGGCATAGTGTGTTTAGACACTTAGGCTTTCTTACGAGTACCTTGTCACGCCCTGGGCTGGAAGATTCATTTGATGATTTTTACCACGATAAACGAGGACTTTGTTCTAATTTAGTATCCAAGATTTGACCCGCCTATCGCATGGCAAGTTAAATAAAAGCTTGTGATACATTAATTTGACAAACATGAATGGTATTTCTCAAAGTAGGTCATATTAGTTGACTAGTCTTGTCCATGACTTCGTCCGCTGTTTCCGGTTGTATACATCAAGCTATTCAAAACCAGTATAAGCTGACCGTTAAATTTGCGGACAGATTATGCAAAGAGAGATCACGGTATACTGGATTTGTATAGTTTGATGTGTAGGCGGGTGTATAGGTCAGTGTTTCTAGTTGAATACCGGTTTAAAAAAAAAACTTTAAAAAGATCATACCAGACATAATTTTGAGAGCAGATCCCAGAATCCGTACTAATTTATCTAACTCCTTATAAAATGAAAGTTTTTAAATCTGTAAGTTTGTTTGTATGATATGATGAAATGAAATGATAGTTATTATGCAAGTAGGTTATTATCAGTTTCGGGAGGTTCCTGTGTCTGGTAGGGAGGGAAGAAACGCCTGGGTGTCACCACTACGAAGATCGCCCGGAGGACACGGTGGAGCATACGGTGCAGGACTGCCCCGCTTGGGCAGGGCACCGCCGTGTCCTCACGGTACAATACGAACCAGTGGTTCTCGATATTAGCGCGTTCAGCCAAACGAACCCTTCAGCTTTACAATAATAGAATCGATTATCATAAAAACTTTCAGACGTAGGAAAGACACATGGAGAAAATCAAAGATCTGATGATTCAAAATTCATAAGTTTCTATTCACAAATCATGAGTATATTTGTTTGTTTAAAACGCTATTAAATCTTGAAAGAGCCGCCATTAGACACTCGATTATTACTTCTCATACGCTAAGAATCAATAGCATACTAAATGCGTTTGTTTACATACAGGGTTGCCAGATCGCGGCGTCTGAATTCTCCTCATATCTATTAACCTTTTTTTTTATCGTGAAAAACTAGAGTTGGCGCAGGACGCGAGCTCATGGAATAAGTTGGGGAAGGCCCAGCAGTGGGACAGTTGGGGAAGGCCCAGCAGTGGGACAGCATGTGCCAAAAATAATTCGTTTTCATTTCTTCGCGGAAACTGGAACGTAAAGGGCTATATTGAAGGATACCGTGGATTTTAGTTAGGACTCATATACTTAAGTATGATGATAATACCACGATAAAAAAATATTTACAGCATGCAACTTATGGGAAAACCCAATGAAAAAGCGCCTCTACAAATGTACGTATGAGAAACTATTTAGCCCATCATAAACGTCAAAGTTCCCGTTTAAAAACATAAAGTCAGGGTAAAGGAAGAAACCCAAAAACAAGGGGTAAATTAAAAAAAAAAAAGATTATTTTTTCCTTTACCCATAACATATGATGCTTTCCCCTAAAAGAGGAAATAATCACTAAACATTCATCATCATCATCATCATCAGCCTATAAATGTTCCCACTGCTGGGACACAGGCCTCCTCTCTGTGAGAGGGAGTGGGCCCTAATCTACCACGCGGGCCCAGTGCAGATTGGTAGATGTCACATGTCTTCGAATTTTTGGTTCTAGGACATGCCGGTTTCCTCACGATGTTTTCCTTCACCGTTTTGAGAGCAGTGGTGTTGAAATAAATTACACAAAGTAATGCGCCTGACGGGGTTCGAACCCACGACGTACAACTCGTAAGTCGAGGCCGATACCACTGGGCCACCACTGCTCTACTAAACCACAGAATACTTAATAGTACTACAGAAGGACTACTCCAAAAAAAAAACAAACAAATGTAAAATCTATAAACGAGAGAATAAAGTACATTTTAACTGGCAGCCGCACCGCCCACCTACTTTTATAATAGCCTAAACTTCCCGTGCGCAAGCAAAAATGTACTGTATGATTACGCGCGAGAGTTTATGTTGGTTTATCTGACGCCAACGACATTAAAAGGTTACTATGGGTCAAGCTCAATAGGGTTGCGACTTGCGAGTTTAGGCACAAATAGGTAGGTACCTATGCGTATTTCATGCATTTGTTAAATTACATTATTACCATAAATACCTACCTATATTCCTCAAGGAATTTTGTTTTTATCATCAGCCTATATCTTTTTGGTTTCGTCATCGATTACTACATACATTATTGATTGTTAGCACAGAATGTTAATAGCCTACCTACGGCACCTTACGTGAGGAATAATATTTATAATAATATTCTCTTTTCTACCTATTATTGTTATATTTTTGAAAATTTATCTTAAAAAAAAAAAAATATTTAAAAGATTTTTATCGTGCATTGCAAAATAGCCAGTCCTTATTATTTTGCACTCAACCTAGTAACCGACCAATTACTATCGCATACTGTCACAGGCCCCGCGTTGCGTGTCTTTGTAGGTAGGTAAAAAAGTGGCGCGCGAATTACGACCGCTGACCTTGAATGCGTAGTGTGGCCATTTTCTGAGTTAGAACTTTTAAACAACAACGCAAACATCTTTCTACTTTCTACCGATCTTAATTTTTAGTAATCAGCTTAAGGTGAGTCAGAGTGTCGTCTTTTTATCTTGGTCGTCCAGTAGGCTCACCCCCCCCCCCCACTTAGTATCTCGCCTCATTTCCAAACTTGTAACCTACCTAATCATGATCAGTTAAGCCACAGAGTACTACAGAGGGGTCTCTATGCGGTGTAGGTATAAAACGGCACGCACACACGCGCACACCGTTCACGGTGCCGTATGCCGGGCCGCCCGTCTCGCACGCGTTCCGTATCTTAATATTTTTGTTACGTTTACGTATGGGAAAGAGAAAATAACCAAAATAAAAAGTAGCATTATTAATTAGGTACTGTGTGAAATAACTTTATAATTATATTTTAGTTATAAAATATAAGGAAAAGCAAATACTGCATAGCTTTTGGTTGCTTAAACGACAATAGTGATAAGAGCCTCACGTTTCATAAACTACCGCGTCACGTCGAAAGGTGAAAATATCGACCACGTTCAAACTCAGAAAATAGCAGCTACGCATTCAAGGTCAGCGATCGTAATTGGTTGCGAGACTTTTTTACCATTTACAATGACTCGCAACGCAGAACCTGTGACGTAGGGATGGAGATCTGAGATCGATTAATCGAAGAATCGATTGTTGGAGCCAAAATATCGATTTTTTTTTTTAATCTAGTACTGAATGGATTCAGTGAATCGATACTTCACCCTTGAAACGCGACATTCGATTTTAGTTTTTGCTCTAAACCATAAAAGTATTTACAATTAATTGAATGTACCCATATTATAAGAGTGCTGCCGGTTAAAGGGTTAATTATTCAAAAACTCGCGAGATGGCTGTATGTTTGGATTCCTTCGCCTCTCTTTAATAAAAAAAAGTAACGTTTGTTTGTAATCTTTGACTTTGGAAGGAAAGAATAATACCAAAAAAAAAAAAAAACTTGGACTTTCTTTTTGTATTCTGTGACTGACATTTCTTGTTGCGTCATCATCATTCATTAAAATTCATTTGTTTGTTGTTTTAGAATCTGTGTGTCGTAAAGCAAAATAAATACTGATTTTTATGTAGTGTTTGTTGAAGAATAATAACTAAGTAATTGTAAACCAATACATTTAATAAAGCCTATAAACAACAAAGCCTAACATTTCAAATATTTTTAAATACCTCTTTTTTGTCTTTGTAAGATGAAATGTTTAAAAATATTACAATAATAGGTTCTAATGTAAGGTGCCGTTGGTACTATGTATTAACATTCTGTGCTACCAATCGATAATGTATGTAGAATGTAGTAACGAAACCAAAAAGATATACCTACCTACCTTATTGTGCCTCCTAAACTCGTAAGTCGCAACCCTATTGAGATTCACGGATAGCAACAATGTAATCACATTGTAATGTTGTTAGCGTCAGATAAACAAAAATAAACTCTCGCGCGTAACCATTCAGTACATTTTTGCTTGCGCATGGGAAGTTTAGGCTATTATAAAAGTACATGGGTGATGCCGATGCTAGTAAAAATGTACTTTATTCTCTCGAGTATAGATTTTACATTTGTTTGATTGTTTTAGGGAAGTGACCCAACTGTTCTAAACTGTGGTTAAGCCCATACTTCACAAGCAGGGAGATAATTTTGTTGATCATTACTAAATATGTACAATTTTTTTTTTCTTCATAATAATATTGTGTTATTAATTTACCAAAAGCACCTAAAGCAAGAAACTTACGTGCGTAACTACACGTAGCTTAACAAAAATATTAAGGAGACGGAGCGCGTGCGAAACGGGTGGCGCGTGGCAGCCGTAGTGAATGGGCCACGACATAATGGCCCGCAACTACTTGCAGTTTTATGCCTACACCGCGGAGTGAGACAGGCCTGACTAAACATTGATTTGATTTAAATAAAATAGCGCTATTTTATTTTAATCAAAGCTACATTGTTTACTTATTTCAGTTACATAAGTTTCTGAACTTAGCAGTTTTCGAGGTCAATAACACGCGTGACACAGTATCCACTTCCACACATGTGGACCAGAACGGAGATATTATGTTAATTTGACACACATTATTATTATGTTAACGTTTTACAAATATCTTCATTTTGTTTTGGTATACTTTTGCTAAAGAAAATAGTGTCGATATTTTGTTTTGGCATCAAAAATAGATTTTTTGACGGCATGGTTGGCTTGGCACAGTGCTTGAGCGATAGGGCTACTGCGATGCGTAGCGCGGGTTCCGTTCGCGCACAGCGCAAATAAGTATGATCTACAAGTGGCTGTTCCGGGTCTGGGCGTTGGTGTATGTGAGTTTATATGTTCGTAAACTCTCCCACGACACAGGAGAAATTCGTAGTGTGGGGCAAAGATTAAAAAAAAAGTGCAACTGTTTAAAAAGTGACGTCAAAATATGGCGTCAGCAAATATTCCTTCATAATTGATTTGGATAGTACGTCAAGACAATACACATATACATACATCAGTCTATTCATTGCCTGCTATATACATCGTTGTGTTCCACAACCTCCCCGAGCCACTGAGCCGAAAGTAATTGACTAAAGGTCGCCGGGAACTGATTGGCAATTATTGAAATATCTGTACACCGGTCATAATCGAGATAAAAAGCTTGTAAGGACAAATCTTCAGAGTGGTGGACGACAGTCATAATAATAATATTTAGTTTAGAGATAAGAGTAGAACACCCACTTTCCGTTAGTTATGTTAAAGCCCATGTAACCACAAATCCAGATATTCTTTGCTCTCCTTCTGAGATATCCCAAAAGCGCTGGAGTAACGATTTAAGGCCGATCCGCACACAACAGTGCCGGCCGACACGTGCCGATCAGTAACGTATCTATCAGTGTCTGTGAAATATGGTATTGTCGCATACATTTTGTACGAAGACGCTGTCCGTACTCATCAGTGACAGTGACGTTCAGTGATCAATGAACATCACTGAACGTCACTGTCACTGATTTGACGCTATCCGTACTCATCAGTGACAGTGACGTTCAGTGATCACTGAACATCACTGAACGTCACTGTCACTGATGAGTACGGATAGCGTCGTAACCATATTTCACTGACACTGATCGATACGTTACTGATCGGCACGTGTGGGCACTGTTACAGTTGTGTGCGGATCGGCCTTTAGACGTGTTTATGCGAAATTGGCCGGAGAAAGCCACAAATAGAAATGAATGGAAGGTTAAATCTTTACCTAGCAGCGGGACATTTTTTTAGTAGGCTGGTCTGTTTCACTCCTGTGCAAAAGCCTCCCTACACTCCTTCCACTTCTCGCGAGCCCGTGCGTCCTCCTTCCAATTCGGGAAGAAACCCATCCAGTTCGTCCCGCCATCTCCTTCACAGCCTGCCGTGACCCCGTCTCTTTATCTCAGGGCTCCAGTTTTGAGCTATTTTGGCCCACAGTTCGTCCCGATGCGTCAGACATGTCCTGCCCATTCCCATTTGAGTTGGCAGCCTTCTGACCCACGTTAGCGTGTATTTGTTTTGGAGCGCAGTTTTGTGTTTCGTACGCAATCCGTTAATTCAACACTACTGCGCACCAATGCTCCGGGCAACATAGGTCAAAGAAAACAACGCATAGTCTACACCTGCTACAGTACTTGTAAAGATAAAGTCAAATACTATTTATTAAACGATCGAACAGCATGTGATTTCACACGTTAACTAAGAGTAACAATAGTTTTTCATGTTCATTTCTCTCCGGACGCTCTGAGGTGCTCACGCGCAGCCGCGGGAGAATGCAGTGAAATCGAACGCGATAGTGAAATGATTCGTGTTTACTCTACCGTGGCTAACTGGCTGTAACCAAACCTGTTTGTTGGCGATAATGTTTAACTATTTTTCAAGGTATTTGGGCACTATTCAACTTAAATAATGGTTTGCTGGATAAACTGTTGGGTAGTTTGGTAGTGAAAGAAAGATATTTTTGTTTATTTTGTAGAAAAAAAACATGGTAACTACTTATTCAAAGAATATTTTATATTTTATACGCCTGCGTCCTTCAAATGGAAGAAGATTTGTCTAAGGTTAATGTCGCGTACTACGTTGATCTTTAGGGTTCCGTACCCAAAGGGTAAAATGAGTGAGACCCTATTACTATATTAAGATTTCGCTGTCCGTCTGTCCGGCTATCACCAGGCAGTCTCATGAATCGCGATAGACAGTTGAAATTTTGACAATGATGTAAGTATTTCTGTTGCCGCTATAACATTTAAAACAAAAAAAAAAAAAAAAGTATTTAATCCCTTACAACCAATGACAATAAAGCCTCGCTTACAACAGACATGTTTTTTTTGCCATTTTCGTATATTATTCTTACTAAAATACCGTACGTGACCCATATCAACGTACCTACCAGGCATTCAGGAGTTAGCAAGTAGTTTAATACTACTGCACTACTATTACCCGAACGAAACATAAGCACCAAGCCAAAGATTAAAATTACAGATGGCTCACTCAAAAGTTCGCAAATTGTTATAGAACACGCTACTTCGGTGTTAGCATGCTAAGTGCAACATTGATAATTACTTTATTCCACGAATTCAGCTTTAGAAGTGAAACTTCAATGCAGCTGAAATACCGAAATAGTATCAAGTAGTCATGTCATGTCTATCGCAGAACCGACGAAATCTGGGAAGGTTCTCGAATGGAGACTGCGTGTAGGTAAACGTAGTCTGGGACGCGCCCCGCAGTGGCTGGATGAAAAAAAGCGGGAGATCGTGCGCTGTGGCGCTCCCTGGGAGAGACCTATGTCCAGCAGTGGACTGCAATGGGCTGAAAAGGTGACGATGATGATCAAGGGTAGATAAACACCTGATAAAATAATTGGGTATTTTTATATTTGAAGTGGATTTGGTCTCGACTGTAGTCTAAGGTTAAGGGCCGGTTTCCACGAAAGCGGAGAGGAACGGAGACAACTGCAGGAGATGTGCTGCGAAGAAAAATAAGACATCTCTTCTCCTATCCTCTTGATCCATTTCCACCGAAGCTAAGCCACAGATTACGCTAAGCTGCCGCCCGAGATGCTTATAAGCTCGCGGCACAATAAACTATAGAAAAATGAGACTTCTTTCTCCTATCCGCTTGATCCATTTCTACCGAAGCTAAGGGTCGAGGCGAGGAGATGTGAAAATAACTAAATCTGATTGTTTTTTCATAACACATCTCTCGTCTCCGCTCCTCTCCGCTTTGGTGGAAACCGGGCCAGTCAGAGGTGAGAGAAAAAAATCTATGATGAAGTGTGCTTGTCATAAGCGTTCTTAACTAAAAGAAGCCTGTTTGTTCTTAACTTTGAAAAGATTCGATTTGTTCGGGAACACACAGGAACCTCCCGAAACAAACGCAAAGTGAGGACGCCGCGCCATGCCACGCCCGTGGCGTCTGTCGTCTAGCGAACCAGCCGCTCCTCAAAGAGACTTACCGCCCCGCGATTACGGTGCACCCACTGGGATATATTTTATGTTATTTAAATAAATATGTCTTAATCAGTAAATGATAGCCAACAGTATTACGTGTAACCCAGTTGTAGACTATTAGCATATTGAGTTCTGTTGCAATCTCGAAACCTGGCAAGTCGACACGTTGCACTAGTCTATTAGACTCAAACGATTCTTAGATACGTTTTACGAAAGGTGCAGGGCTGATATGTCTAGATACTAGATTGATTCTGCAACCATTCACCGATCACCGATTCCTCATTGGACGCTTCGCCGACAGATCGATTAATTTTTGGCCGGTTCATCGACAAACTAACCTAGGGAGTTTTCGCCGACAGGCCGATTCATTATTATATTACAAAACTGAAGTGTTTGTTTGTTTGGTTGAACATCTACTCAAATCCATCTATAAAACTAATAAAGCAGAAGAGTAAGTTTGTTTGATTGGCTGAGCGCTCTAATCTCAGGAACTACCTGGTGCGAATTGAAAAATATTTATGTTTTTTTTTTTTTACATTTTTTTAAGATAATAACATTTTTATATGTAAGTAGGTATAGAAACCGAGAATTTTAAAACTGGCGATAAAATTGTACCGAAAAAAAAATATTAACCGTAATTTATGACAAAATTCTGCTTACGCAATAACTAAATTACCTCATATCTATTAATAAAAATGAATTCAAGGATTGTTATAATTATAATTGCATTACTGTTGCTTATCGCTCATTAACCCCATTTAACAAACTAATTTGTTGACAGATAAACTAACATCAACAAAATGTCTAACTAATTGTTTAATCAATTAAATACGTAAACTTGATAAAATGGGACATTTTGACTTGTTTTTGGTCTAAAAACGATTAAACAAGTGATAATAATATTTTTATTCAAAAACACCCTTTTCTCCCCTAACTTTCATTTTAGCCATTAAAATATTAAAAAAAAAAACAGTTTCAAAAATTAGTTTTAAAATAAGGGTAATTCCACTTCGCCTCACTAGGCTATTCATAAAAATTATTTGGTAACATTTTTTTCACCTTAGGCTGGCCGTTTACCCACGTTTTCCGAATGTGAAATTCCGTGAGACTAGCGCAGACTTTAGCGCGGCTGACTTTCGAAAAGAACGTTAGATTTTTTCCATTTGGAATGTAGAACTCTTTTTATGAAATATGGGCACTCAGGTTTCCGAATACGGAAAACGAATTCGGAAATCGAATACGGAAAACGTGTGTATACGGCCAGCCTTATAACACAACAAAATTTATAACAGATACCGTGCTAAATGGAATAGGTACATACAGTTAGTCTCCATCATTATTTGACTCCTCATACACAGCAGAATAATGTTAAAGTGGATCAAGTAATGCTGGCTACCTGGTGCATGTTTATAAATTCAATATTACTAGCTGATGCCCGCGGTTTCACCCCTGCTGCTCGGCTCCTATAGGCTTTAGCGTAATATTATATAGCCTTCGTCAATAAATAAACTATCCAACATAAAAAAAAGTTTTTCAATTCGTACCAGTGGTTCCTGAGATTATCGTGTTCAACCAAACAAACTAACTCTTCTGCTTTATAAGTATAGATTAGTATTAGTATAGGTAAACCATGTGTTTTATAACTTTTATTTTTAAAACAAAGTTTCTGAGAATATTAACAGGAAAGTTGACTGCATTGACTGTTGACAAAGCAAAAACCTTGGCACTAGGCAGGCAGAGTAAATATCCGTAGGTAAATAAAATCACATAACCTCCTCTACATTCGTGGTGATGGTATCGAAACCTTACCGCGGATGGATTTCCGTTGTTCGGTCAACAAGAGATAAGCATCCAAACAGCAACTTTTATACGGTTTTTTGTATGCTTTAATTATGCTGTAAGTTATGTGTATGCTTTTGGGTGTTTTGGGTGAATACTACATACAGACAAAGCGGTTGATACGCAGACACATTGAAATTTATACACAATCATTGGAAAACCGTTCAAAACTTGCTGTCTGTATACTTATCAAAATCAAAAGCAATTTTTTTCCAGCAGGCCAGTTGACAGGAACTCTTGAATTTTCAAAAGACGCTTGTCTTTTGGTGACTGTACCTACGCTATCTACAATTCTACACCTATTAAATAACTTATATGATCGCTATGTAAACGACTATCACACCTGACGCTGCATATTAATTGTGGTCATGAATGTCTGGCACTCAGTACATCCGCATAACGAAGGTACTACAGGTGGCCCAAGCGCATGTATCTACGAGCTGTTCTCGGAAATTAGAGAGGGATAGGAGTCGGACCTTTCATGTCACACCCTTTGGTAATGTGCTTGAGGTTTCAATAGCTACTGTTTGTTTGCTGCGAAATGAGCTGACACGATACATCGACATGTTTTTTTTTTGTGAAAAGGTACACTTTTTTGTGTGTGTTTGTTTTATTCGGTCTATTTTTTTTTCAAAATTTTTGTGTTTATGAAAATGAAAAACTCGTTTTATCGAGCCGTCTAAGGCCGCGTTGTCTGATCATTAGTTAAAGTAACATTTCGTTAAATCCTATTAATTTTTTAACCATTTGTTATAAAATATGTATGGAATGTATTTTATGATGAGGGATCAAGAGAGAATAAATCTGATGACACTAGTTGTCCTTGTCAGACATTCGGGCTACTGGCTACCTGCAAAGACTGTCTGTCAAAGATTTACAAATGATAGTCGGGACCATGTAGTCTACGTACATATTAATCGATTTCCTGTCGCCAAGTTCTGCTATCTAAATGTAAACTGTTTACATTGCGTTTGGTTTTTACTCACGGGTGAACGTGTTAATTTTAGACGCGAGTGTGCGCCTGCGATTCCGTTCGCCTGATTCATTTCTATGATCGAGTTATAGGTAGTCAGTCAAATTTATGATCGCATATTTAATTTAACTTATATTATCTTATTGTTGCTAGCGGTTTCGCCCGCTTCAATTCAAAAATTATCACCGGGGAACATAAAATTGGAAAGAAAACTATCCTATTTGTTGATCTAGGTTGAATTATTGAAATAAAAAAAGTTTGTGAGGATCAGTTCCGGATTAACCATAAGCAAATTCACGTGTGAGGGGACACCATAACGGGACCGAAAATAGTATACCTATGTAGCTTTTGGTGTACGAACCCCCACAAATCTCTGACACCTGTAAATAAATCAAACAAATTCGAGGCAAAATGCTTTAATTTCCTAGCTCGCTACTTTCACTATTGCATCATAGTGCACTATGCAAGTATTCCCTCAGTTCTCAAAGGGATTCTGCTTTACCTACATAACGCAGTTCTTCCCTACATAATACATAACACCTTCCTTATCACCAATTAACAGCTTACCGTGGTCAAAAAGTCTTAATACGGCACTGGTGAAGATGGATGGGTTAGTTACTCAATCACGTCAGAACGGTTGAGCCAATTTATAACATAGCTGGTTCACAATATTCATTAATTGTTTAGCAAATGTATTATTATAACACTGTAGCATTCCCAAGTGCATTGGTACTTAAGCGATCGCGTGATCTGTTTTAGTAATATTCATTCTATGCATAATCCATGTTAATGATGAAGTTGCATCATTTCTTTGGGTTGGTGCAGTGGCCGAGCGATCGACTGCTTTCCTACGTGTCGCGGGTACGATTCCGACACGGAACAAATATTAGTAAAGTAGTTAGTTTTCTAGGTTTGGCTGTCTGTCTTTGTGAGTTTAAATATTTAGGGGCCCCGTCAGATTCAGGTAGACCTGGGACCTGTATGTCCGCACCTATAGTAGCCTAAAAGAAAAAGTATCACCTCTCCAGTCATGCTATGCGTTTGACACACAAAATGGAGTTTTTGGCCTATTCTTCTCCATGACGTTTTTAAGTGGGCAACTACATTATTTTCACAGTTATTCTGCCTTTGCTTGGAATGATTATACCACAGATTATCTAAAATTTTTGACAATTTAAAACCGATTGTAACTAGCCTAAGTTTAAAAAATATGTAATTGGATTGCAGCTACGATAGCCTGAAATCGTAGATATAAGATTTATTCAATTGAATGTTCCACTTTTTACTTTGTAGGTAACACCGAAGTTATTTCTTTTAGTGTCAAGTAATATTTTTTAACAAAACATACACTAATGGTGCTCTTATCAGAGTCTAAGAACTTTATCGATATGTCCTTGGCGACTTCTGTCTTATCGCGCCCACCCAAAACAGAGTTATCGATACGATAAAAATTACAGGTAAACGTTTACATTGGGGCTGCACTATGTCAACATTTTCTTGTAGATATTCGTTATTACTTACTGCACCTATACAGTCATTATGTGTCAATATGATAAGTGTGTGTGTCAGTATGATAAATCATATCATGAAAAGAATTTTGAACAGAAAATGTGGATACGAGTACTCAATGGATGTTTATTCGGTTTTCAAATATTTTTATCTTGGTTTTAGGGAGTCTAATCTCTAAGCACGATACCCGTACTTTCGGCCTTCTTTACGGACGTTTTCTACGCTTCATGACATCGAGCCAGAACTAAGAATGAATGATATTACAATTTGATGGATATCTCCTTAGAATCAGCGCCAACACACATGACCTGCGGATAATTCATTGATGTAATGATATAGACACTACCGCTGCGTCAAAAGAACTTCAGTCGTGGTCGTCATTTTGACGTTAGTTACGTTCGTACTATCCGTAATTCCGTATCCGTACCCCCATGTCTTTGTTCACGGACTGAAACGACGCGATACGGCTGTTGTGCTATTCTGTAATGTTTACAAGCTCACTCCACCCAAGTGAACACAACCGAACTCATTTGATTTAAAAATAAATCAAAGCGAATTCTCAACGAGATACTATGTATTTGAATTTCGAACGTGATAATAAATAAAATAGCACTACAGAGGCCCTTTTGTAACGCAAAATAAACGGGAACTTTGAACGATTAATCGAAATAAAATAATAATTCGAATGGAAAAACCTAGGTCCTCGGTCTTACATTAGTGCCGCTTTTCCATACAATAAACGCCGTACGAGTACGCTATTCTTAAAATACGGAAAACTTGTAAGCACATGTTTTCCGTATTTTACCCACAGTTGACTCAGATTTATTTTTTAAACAAGATTTAAATTAAATATTCCTTATTTTTATGCCTCCTAATATCCAGAATGAAAATAAGTAAACAGTTTATCTAAAAACATTGTAAAAGCTCATCATAATTCGGTTCGGAAGAAAGTTGGACCCCAGCGTAGGTGTTAGTAATAAACGAAAATTACATCAATAAAAGTGAATTGTCTGGTGATTCATCTGATTTACGCCTCAGGAGGCCAAAACATGAATCAATCGTCTTATTTACCGAAAATTTAACATTTTCAAATTCAGAAATAAACATTATACTGTACTGTATAAAGTTGGTTTTATATTGTTATTCTTGTGAGTCTCGAGCAATGGAGGCCCAGCGGCCCAGTGGCATTGGTCCCGACTTACAAGTTGTTAGTCGTGGGTTCGAACCCAGCCAGTTGCATTACTTTGTGTAATGTATTTCATCAGCACTGCTCTCAAAACGGTGAAGGAAAACATCGTGAGGAAACTGGCATGTCCTAGAACCAAAAATTCGAAGACATGTGACATCCACCAAACCGCACTAAGCTCGCGTGGTGGATTATGGCCCACTCCCTCTCACAGAGAGGAGGCCTGTGTCCCAGCTGTGGGAACATTTATAAGCTGATGATGATGAAAACCAGTATTGCCAAGAAAAATAATGCATTGATTATGATCTATGTGACTGTGTTTATTACATTACATAACAAACAGCGTAGCTCTAGTCAGGGTTGCCACTAAATGAGTGCGCAAGGTCATGTTCGCTTCCTTTTTATTTTTAACCGACTTCAAAAAAAAGAGGAGGTTCTCAATTCGGTCGGTTTTTTTTTTATGTCATTTGTCGTTTCGTTATAGACTGTAAATACCTACTAGTTTATTATGCGTAAAACGGAACTCTATTACTAAGAATCCGCTATCCGCCCGTTCGTCTGTCTGTCTGTCCGTCTGTCACAAGCATAGTCACAAGGCTTTCCATTGATGATGTATTTCTGTTGTCAATACATCAACACTTTATTAAAAAAAAACAGAAATTATTATAAATATTGAAGGGGGCTCCCATATAATACAAAAGACACGACTTTTTTGACGTTTTTTTAAAAACTAGTATTGTGATAACCTATGGCCTATGAGGCCTATGTTCAGCAGTGGACGTCTTCCGGCTGATGATGATGATGATTGTGATAACCTGCAGCTTCGCTCGCTAATTTAGAATTTTAGAATTTAAGAATCAATTCCGAATAATATACCTACCTAAGTGGTGCCATCTGTTATCATATTAACGTTATTATTATTTTTCTCGGTAATAACTCTCTTCTTTTTTTCGGGATAAATGGTACACTATGTCCGACAAGTTAGGGTGGCCAACCCTATTATAATATATGTAGTATCCTACTATTTTAAGGGATCAAATACTGCCTACGTATTTGAAAAGCTTGGAAAATTATCTATGGGTGTTTCAAAGGTGACACTGATCTTGAACTGCATTTAACACTAGTCAGACAGGCGTCCTTTGCGTTCCAGTTCAGTTGTTCAAGCAGTCCTGCGATGACATCCAGGACCTTAGTACAGTTGGCAATAGAACACAATAATCATTTACCTAATTAAAAGTTAATGTGCTTATTAAACAGTTGTATCTAGTTAATTTATGTGTAGGTAAATAATTATGATAACCTACTTGTGTGCGCTACTTCGTTTTGTAATCATTATTTTTTTTTATAACATAGGTACCTACACGTGTATTTTTGATTGCATTGAAATTGAATTTATTAAAATTGCAATTGTATTTATTTTTTATTATTTTTTTATTTTTAAGAAAATAAACGATTGCTCGCTGCAGAGAAAGACTTTTGATAGGTACCTATGCATTGGTTTAACAAATCAAAAAATACGCGTCTATTATTTTTCAAAACTAGCTCTACTGGTTTCCAAATTTGAAAATAGTAACAAGAAAAGACCCGATACAGAATCTGCTTCCTGTGATGTCGCTGTCGCGTATGCAAGCTGAATTCAATATTTTACATGGAGCGACTACCTACCTGCCCTCCACAACCCAGTAACTGGGTAATATGATTATACTTCTTGGTTAGACTGGTAGCCAAACTTTCGGGGTTCAGACTAACAGTAACGACTGTTAAAGATCTACAAATGACAGCCGGGACCAACGGCTTTACGCGCTTTCCGAGGCACGGAGGAAAGTCTATGACAGATGGTCACCCATCCATTGACCAACCTCGACAATCGCGGCTTAACCTTGAAGCATGACAACTTGACCAGTCCGTCTGTTATTAATTTATTATTTAACTTTCCGGTTGTAGAAAAATCAATATTATGAACTAACTTACTAAGGTCAGTGGCCTATACATAAAAGTAAATTTAAACATAGGTTAAAACTTTAAACAAGGATCACAATAGAATAATTAAACGTTCGAATTCAACACACTTTTCTCATAACATTAGGTATTTACAAGATACTCGTAATTACCTATTTTCCATACAAGTGTTAATTTAATAGAACAATAATATAATAACACCTCTTAATTCTTAATAACTGTTTTTTTTTATAAGATGACCCACTGACCAAATCTATTACATTTTTTTTGAAACTCAGTACAAATGATCCAATTAATTTAATTACTCACCATCATCATAGAAGTATGCATATTCCGTATTCAACACCTCGCTTGTTCCATATCGACACGGGAATCAAACCCGAGACCATTCGCCGCTTACATCATACGCGCCAAAATAAACTCCCGCCGAAAAAAAACACGTCAATCAACAAACACAAGGTTAAACACCAACTAACCAACACAGAAACTAAAACAATAGTTTAACGCGCCAAAGAAAGGATAAACAAAATTGAACTGTATAAGAATCACTGTGATCACATTTCAGGTTGTCATTCATAAATAAATGAAGTCACTATTCAAAACAAAACACGGTAGAGTTTGTAAATTCGTAATTTTTGAACGAAAAACTGAGTAATAATCGACACGTCCACCTTAGTTCACGACACTGCACTGACTGGAGGCGCGTGCCAACGAAGCCTGCGAGCGGCATACCTGATATCTCTGACGCATTTGCTCACGCCAGAAACCTTTACTTATGAAAGAGACAGCTATACAAACACACGTTGCCCCTACGAAATAGCATTTCGGTGCACTTGCATTTCTGTGTATGACGGAGTTAACTCGGAGTTAACCATCTGTTAACGTAGTTCAGTGGTTATTGCTACATTTAGAACACAGTCACATGTTACTAGTGAACATATAGATTAGAAGTATCATCATAATAATCATACTCGGCCAACTCAGCCTAAATGTTCCCACCGCTGGGACTTGGGAAGTTGGGACTCCATAGGAGAGTGAGCGTGCTGTAATGTCACACATGATTGATTCTAGGACACTCTGGTTTCCTCACATTATCTTCACCAGTAGTTTTGAGAGCAGTGGTCTTAAATAAACAGAAATAATTGGCCTGACTAGGTTCGAACAACACTGGGCTTCCACCAGTGTTGCGTCAGCGGGACGTCCCGATTTTTAAAAAGAAAATTAATTGTCCCTCGCGGGACATGCTTAGTCCCGTTTTCGGGGACAATTTTGTTTTTTTAATTTTTTTTTTTTTTTTTCAATTTTCATCTAGGTATACTCAACTGACGATAGGTTAAATCTGATTTAAAATGGCATACTTTTAATAAAGTAATGTACAGACGACGCCAGCAGCCCCACACTAGGAATTTCTCACATAAACAAACACCCAGACCCGAAACAACTACTTGTAGGTCATACAAATATTTGTTCCGTGCGGGAATCGAACCCGCGACACGCTGCGCGGCAGTCCAATCGCTCAGTCACTGCGCAAACCGATTGATGTGCTGGGGTCTGTACATCAACGTACCTCAATCTGTCAAATTTCTTTAATAGGATTGTCAAGGTTATCACAATAGTGGAAAGTTAATGATCGATTACAGATTGGGGTAGGTCAACGACCATGTGGCTGTATGGTCGTTGGGGTAGGTTGACCTGCTTTTTTTTTTCTTTTTTAGCGTGGTAAAATCATCAAATTAGTCCTCCCACCCCGGTCAGGGCGGGAGGGACTGTCAGACTCGTACTGACTAAAATCCAAGGTGTCCTTCAATAGCCCTTTATGTTCCGGGGTCACGGTAATGAGATAAGTCCCTCGACCCCGGCAGGCCTTGGCCCTTTAGAGGGGCCCCCGTCATCATGCTGACACTCCTTGAGGCGCGCGTGGAACAAAACGCGCCGTCAACCCGGGCATGGTCCATGGTCAGACAGCGAGTCACCCATTACTGGCAGCCCGCATGCCCGCGCCTACGGGTGGCCGGAGATCGTCTGCCGACGTCCGACGCCGTGGGCGTCTACCACGGCGTCGCAGGTTGCGGGCGTTGCGGCGTCCCCCCAGGGAGGACGCCATCTTCTCCCTCACGCGACCTACTTCTTCCTTCACGAGCATGACTGCTTCGCAAAAGGAGGCGACTGCTTCGCAGAAGGAGGCGACTGCTTAACTCCGTCTCGCCCCGCAACATGGCCTCGACCAATGCCGGGCGCGAGAGGTCTCCACCTATCGCTGCCGTGAGGGCACGGCGGTGGTCTGCCCAAGCGGGGCAGTCCTGCACCGTATGCTCCACCGTGTCCTCCGGGTGATCCTCGCAGTGGTGACACACAGGCGTTTCTTCCCTCCCTATCAGGCACAGGAACCTCCCGAAACGTGTCCGTGTCCGGTAAGGACCTGCGTCTTGCGGTAGGTCAGGACGTCGTGACGCCTATCCAGCCACTCCTCAAAGAGGGGTCTTACCGCCGCGATTGCGGCGTGCCTGGGTTGCGGCGTGCCCGGAGTAGTTTTTGAGATAGGGAATTTTTAGATTGTATGTTTGTTCGCGATTATCTCGCGTTTGGCTGAACCAATTTTGATGCGGTTCTCAGAAAAGTGTTTGTTATATTCTGGGGAAGGTTTTAATATACAACAGTAATGGATATCTCGTGACGTTGCCCGCATAGATCCGTTAATGTTGCTCTTGCTCACTTGGATTATAGATTTCTAAAGACCCGATTATACGAAGATTTTTGTTGAATATCTGGACTAAAAAATCTAACCGACTTCTAAAAAAACAACCACGAAAAAGGGTAAAATAACCTACCAAAAAACTTCTTTCGGAAGTCGGTGGCTTTGCTTTTATATTTCATTGACTTTTTTGCCACCGACTTCCGAAAGAAAAGTTTTTTGGTAGGTTATTTTACCCTTTTTCGTGGTTGTTTTTTTAGAAGTCGGTTAGATTTTTTTTAAAAACTTTTTTTATTTTACCCTTTTCAGTTTAAACATTTAACCCAAATTCTTGTCAAATACATAATTTTCTTACATATGCACTAGAATTTTACTATCCGTAGCACCGGTTATAACATCGCTCATGTCCCCAATAAGCAAGAACACCTAAATATATAATTTTTTTTTATGGGACCAAATGGCAGGTATACTGCATCGAACAATAACCCATGTGGGTGCAAAGTTCTCATCAGTATAAATGAATTAAGTCCAAATACAAGATACCTGCTATAAACCGTTGAGGAGTTCCCTGAACTGTTCTTCGTCTTCATCATCAGAACCCTAATGACAGTTATAAACCATCTAGGTGTAAAGTTCTCATCAATATAAATTAATTAAGTCCAAACACAAGGTAGCTACTGTAAACCGTTGAGGAATTCCCTGAACTGTCCTTCGTCTTCGTCATCAGACCCCTAATAACAGTTACAACTCATCTAGGTGTAAAGTTCTTATCAATACAAATTAGGCAAGCTCAAACACAAGGTAGCTGCTGTGAATCGTTGAGGAGTTCCCTCGACTGTCTCTCGGCTCCATCATCAGATATACTCCAGACCTTTATTAAATTAAAATGTAGTGCTTTGAAATACTTAATGATAAAAATAATTTACTAAGTCAGTCGATGCCTACTCCTTACTGTTAAGGAGTTGTACCTTCCATCATCAGCTCAGCTACATGAGATGATGGTTACCATACGCAAGTCCTTAAATTACTTCATAATATTTGCGAAAAACGGTGCGTCGGCCTATAAAATTTGAGGGTTTCCCTCGATTTCTCCAGGATCCAATCATCAGATATTGAAATGGTGACAATGGGACCACACGGGAAGCACCAGCTTTCAAACAAAAAAAGAATCATGAAAATCGGTTCACCCAGTCGCAAGTTATGAGGTAACAAACATAAAAAAAAAAAAAAAAAAAATACAGTCGAATTGATAACCTCCTCCTTTTTTGAAGTCGGTTAAAAAGGGTAAAATATTAAAAAAAAAGAACCGACCACAAAATCAAACAAGTGGCTTTGTTTTTTATTTCATTGACTATGGCCACCGACTTCCGAAAGTAAAGTTATTTTACACTTTTTTGTGTTTGGCTTTGAAGTCGGTTCTTTTTTTTTAAGTTTTTTCACTCAAAAAGTTTCAAAATCACGACTTGACGAAAAATAAATCTGGTAACCCTGGCTACCCAATATGTCTGTAAACAATCAGACACCAGCACAGCACATCAACCTACCTCAATCAGTCTTTTAATAGATTATCAATCTTATTTATGTTCGATTGGTAAAGTCAGATTTGGGTAGGTTGACCTGCTGGCGTCTGTACGTCCTATTAATTCCATCCTTATATATAAGACCTTTGTCTAGTCGCAACAGAAGCACATCATCATAGAGCTTGGAGTCAGTAGACGCACAGTCCACAGATAGACCGACAGATGGACTGACAGTGGAGTCTTGTAATAGGGTCTGTTTTTATCCTTTGGGGCTTTGGTTATGGAAACTGTGGAACTAGTTTGACCAGATCTCTCGTATTTTTTTGGTTGCTCCGTATTTTAGGAATACATTTTCCAGTTTCATTTTTCACCTTTTTTGATCAAAATATTTTAATAACGTTGATTTATGATTGTTGTCGGCCACACTCACTAGGTTTTTTCCGGAAAAGTTGCTGCGTGCGGATGCAAATATTTAAACTCACATAAATGAAGGCGCGTCGTGTTCCACGCGCCCGCTTGGGCAGAGCACCGCCGTGTCAGGGCGGCGATAGGCGACGACCTCTCGCGTCCGGCATTGGTCGCGTCCATGCTGTGGGGCGAGACGCAATGGGAAGCAGTCGCCTCCTTCTGCGAAGCAGTCATGCTCGCGAAGAAGGAGGCGGGACGCGCGAGGGAGAGGACAGCGTCCACCCCTCACCCACGCCGCAGTGGTAGACGACCACGGCGTCGGACTTCGGCAGCCGATCTCCGGCCACCGTAGGCGCGGGCATGCGGACGGCGAGTAATGGGCGACTCGCTGTCCGACCGCGGACCATGCCCGGGTCGACAGCGCGTCGTGTTCCACGCGCGCCTCAAAGAGCTGTCAGCACAGTGACGGGGCCCCCTTAGAGGGCCAAAGCCTGCAGGGGGCGGACTAACGAGCTACCGTAACCCCGGAACGTAAAGGGCTATTGAAGGACACCGTGGATTTTAGTCAGTACAAGTCTGACAGTCCTTCCTGACCTGCCCGGGGTGGGAGGACTCATTTGATGATATAACCACGGCTGTCACCCGTAGATCGTGGACGTTACTGTTAGACAGAAGCTCTAAAGTCTTTTAACCAATCTAAGGGTGCCTTTTCACCAGAGATGTGGTAGCTGTGCTGCGAGGATGTAAAACTGAGCTACGAAACTGTGTGATCGTTTCCACTGATGCTACGCTATGTAACTGTGCGAGTAAGATGTGCTATGAAGATACGTAGCTGCGCTACGAAGATGCGCAGCTCGAGCTATGCGATGTATCGATATATAGGGGAAGACGAAACATAGCACGCATCCATAGCACGCCTCCATAGCACGCAACCATAGCACGCATCCATAGCACGCAGCCATAGCTCGCTTCCTTCCAAAAACACATCTTAGTTGAATCCGTTTCCACCAGTGCTGTGCTATATAAACCAATGAATGAATATGATTGGTGGATATCAAATGCATCCGCAGCAAGGTAGCATAGCACATCTCTGGTGGAAAAGCAGTTTTACCATGGGGTATCGTTTACCCATTTACTGGGTTCATATACTGAGGAGCGCTCCATGTAAACTACAAATATTCAGCTGCATCTTGTTCAACTGGAAGCCGACCCGACCCCACCAAATTTAAGAAAAGGCTAGGTAGAAATGTTCAAACACGTAATTATTTTGAATTTTAGAAACTACTAACGCCATCTATTAATAGTTAGGAAAACTGTATCAACAGTCTTGCGGTAAGCAAGATGTCCTGACAAACGAACTGAAGTACTTGAATAGTGACCTAATAGATGGCGTTTTTATACATTAAAGATGTAATGTGTTGTGCATGGTTCGTTGGTGACACGCAAAAGTTTTTTTTTTATTTACGCGTTTTACCAGTTATCTCACCATGTCCTAATGATAAGCAATGGTGTGGTCAACGATGAAGCTCACTTGCCTTAAGAGCGCGTATTCTGAAAGTTGGCAACGTCGCAAATAGTTGTCAAATATTCATCATCATCATCATCAGCCTATAAATGTTCCCACTGCTGCACACTTTTTTTATATGCAGGCCTTCTCTCTGTGAGAGGGAGTGGGCCATAATCCACCACGCGAACCCAGTGCGGGTTGGTGAATGTCACATGTCTTCGAATATTTAGTTCTAGGACGTTTCCTTTTTTTTTCTTCACGATGTTTTCCTTCACCGTCAAATATTAACAAGTTTTAATTAATTTATCAATGTTTTTTTTTGTATCCGTAAATTATTTTTCCATAAGTACACACTACCTTTAAAAACTAAAAATAAAACTAAAATATTTACAAAAATAACTAAATTTATTTATCAATGTTACTAGGTACTATACTATAGGTATAGTTTTAGACTCAGATGTAAAAAAAGTATTTGAAAACCTTCCAAATGCCTTTTTTACACCTGAAACGGTGATAACATCAAATTCAGTGTTTTAATTGCGTTCCTATATCAATGTTTTAGTGCACTACAGAGCCATATTTCTTATTTTCATACAGTGAATTTACCAAATTAATTAAAACTTGTTAATATTTGACAGTTACTTGCAACGCGACGTTGCAAACTTTCTGGTTATGCTCCCTTAATGCCTAGAAGTAACTTAAATGCACTCTTGACTTAAATGATGAATTCTGGCACAGAGATAGTAGATGGGAAATAATATTATCTTGTCCCTATTATGTTCATAGAATTGCGATAATGACCATGTCAGTTAAGAAAGTTATATCCGCAGTTCCGTACCCATAAAATGTTTAATCTTTATTGACAATCACATAGACTAAAATAAACGGTTCATGTAGGAAATACGTTAGAACAAAATGTATGCTGGTTAGTTTGTAGTTACAAAGTTCTGTGTCCTTAGAAATAAATCAGGTAGGTAAGAGACTGTAATGTATGAGATCACTACCTGTTTCCAGCGGGGAATAATGCATAATTTAATTATTCCCTAATGATTTATATTTTCAATTTTAGTAGGTAATTGAAAATATATTTTTATACCTTTTTTCCTTTTAATTAATTAACTTAGCTTTAAAAAGAGGTTTTAATTCGGTTGGATTTATTTTAATGTTTTCTCCGAGGTTTCGGTTCCGATTTGTGATTCTTTTTTTGTTCGATGCAGTATTCCTGCCATTTGATCCCATAAAAATTTCATTCAGTTTGGTTCAATGGTTTTTCTTTTATGAGCATTTTTAGCTTATTTATGCTGTACATTTTTTTTAGCGTGGTAAAATCATCAAATGAGTCCTCCCACCCAGGGCAGAGCGGGAGGGACTGTCAGACTCGTACTGACTAAAATCCACGGTGTCCTTCAATAGCCCTTTACGTTCCGGGGTCACGGTAATCGTTAGTCCCGCGACCCCCGCAGGCTTTGGCCCTCTATAGACGGGCCCCGTCATAATGCTGACACTCTTTAAGGCACGCGTGGAACACAACGCGCCGTCGACATGGTCGGACAGCGAGTTGCCCATTACTCGCCGCCCGCATGCCCGCGCCTACGGTGGCTGGACGGTGGGCGTCTACCACTGCGGCTGGGGTGGAGGGAGGACGCTGACTTCTCCCTCACTCGGCGCGCCTCCTCCTTCGGGAGCATGACTGCTTCGCAGAAGGAGGCGTCCGCTTCCCACTCCATCTCGCCCCGCAGCATGGCCTCGACCAATGCTGGCCGCGAGAGGTCTCCGCCTATCGCCGTCGTGAGGACACGGCGGTGCTCTGCCCAAACGGGGTGTCCTGCACCGTATGCTCCACCGTGTCCTCCGGGCGATCTATATTATGTATTTGACAAGAATTTGGGTTAACTATTTGAAGTAAAAAGGGTAAAATACAAAACTTTTTCAAAAAAAGGCTTTTATGCTTTTATTTTATTTAGGTACGTAAAAGGCAGTTTCTCAGTACTTGGATATCTCGTTTCAACAGGGAAGTGGGGGCGGAAGTAGTTGTATCGTGACCGGAAGTCCGTCAGCCATTATCGTTGTGATCTAGATCTGGTTTTCTGACTTTGTCCTACGTTTGGTAATGAAATTACTTATATCCGCTAAACGGGTTACATTACGTCACGAGAAACAATATGTTGATACTTACATAAATTAAAAAAAAACTAAGTCATTATACCGGAAATCAGGGCTTTATAGAGAGAAACTTCCTCACTAATTCGATGACGGCACCGTTAGCGCAGTGGTTGAGTGATCGACTGCTTCGCAGCATGTTGCGGGTTCGATCCCCGCGCGAAGCAAATATTTGTATGGCCTGCAGACAGTTGTTCCAGGTTTGAGTTGAGTGTTTGTGTATGTATGTTTCTATGTTTGTAAACGCACCCACGATTCACGAGAAATTCCTCGTGTGGGGCATAGTTTCTTTAAGCTGTAAAGCTGTTGCATAGCTTTTATCGCGGGCGCAGAGCGCGGCGCGCTCTGCGCCCGCAGTTTCATTTCCGAAAACCTTACGAAAAAACTTGACATCACGCTGCCACGCATCGTCTAACATCAACGACCATTTATATCTAGACGCCTCATGCACGATCTGACTAACGAAAATTTTCTGCCAAGTCGCTGAGGTATCTCGCGCCCGGCATTGGTCGCGGCCATGCTGCGGGGCGAGACGGAGTGGGAAGCGGTCGCCTCCTTCTGCGAAGCAGTCATGCTCGCGAAGGAGGAGGCGGGCCGCGTGAGAGAGAGGACAGTGTCCTCCCTCCGCCCCACCCGCAGTGGTGGACGCCCACGGCGACGGACGTCGCCAGACGATCTCCGGCCACCGTAGGCGCGGGCATGCGGGCGGCGAGTAAAGGGCAACTCGCTGCCCGACCATGGACCATGCCCGGGTCGACGGCGCGTTGTGTTCCACGCGCGCCTCAAAGAGCGTCAGCATAATGACGGGGCCCCTCTCTAGAGGGCCAAAGCCTGCCGGGGTCGCGGGACTTATACCATTACCGTGACCCCGGAACATAAAGGGCTATTGAAGGACACCGTGGATTTTAGTCAGTACAAGTCTGACAGTCCCTCCCGCCCTGCCCGGGGTGGGAGGACTCATTTGATGATTTTCCCACGCAAAAAAAAAAAAAAAAACCGGCCAAGTGCGAGTTGGACTCGCCCATGAAGGGTTCCGTAGCAGCAAGCATAGATTAGAGATATAATTATATTGAGATTAGTATGTAATATACACAAACAATAAAAATAACTTTGTTTTTCATAGTATTTGTATGAATGGCAAAGTTATATTTGCGGTTTTTGAAAATGTACTATATCTCAAAAACTGCTAACTGTATCTCATCCAAACCAATTTTCGTTGGTAGTTTTGGTTGAGGTCTACATTATATATTTTTTTTAGTTTTATCATTCTCTTATTTTAGAAGTTACGGGGGGGGGGGACACACTTTTTACCACTTTGGAAGTGTCTCTCGCGCAAACTGTTCAGTTTAGAAAAAAATGATGTTAGTAACCTCAATATCATTTTTAAAGACCTATTCATAGATACCCCACACGTATGGGTTTGGTGAAAAAAATTTTTTTGAGTTTCAATTCTAAGTATGGGGGGCACCCCCAAAATTTGTTTTGTTTTGATTTTTGTGTGAAAATCCTAATGCGGTTCACATAATACATCTTTCTACCAAGTTTCAACAGGATAGCTCTTATACTTTCGACAAAAAGTGGCTGTGACATACACGGACAGACAGACAGACAGACATGACGAATCTATAAGGGTTCCGTTTTTGCCATTTGGCTACGGAACCCTAAAAAGTCGCTGAGGTACGACGTAAGCGAGGGGGACGGGGTACTGCGTTCTGATTGGCTAACTCAAGGTCAGTGCGACGAGGGGACTCACAGGAGTGGTCGAAACTTTTTTGCCTTGAGTGTTGACAGACATTGGTCGCCTGTGATTAGGAGTCTAGATATAAATGGTCGTTGTCTAACATCGTTTCAGTTCGGGAGACTTCGGCAATCATAAAAATATCCCTCATAAAAACAATTTACTTTTTATTACTGATTCTAAACGGCCAGCTACAAAAGGAATTTTCACAACGAAACCTACTTATAAAATTCTCTTACAACAAAGAAGTTCTTTATTACAGTAGTGCATCACAAACATTTTAAATAAATTATATTCTCGTTAAATATACGCGGCAGGCGATTTTATTCTTTTAAAAAAAAATGTTATGCAATAGGTAGCTTCACCGCGGCAGTCTCCGAGTACCACATGTATTTTTTTTTTATAATTTATGTAGGTACTTAGATAAATGACATAATTAAGTAGATATTCTAGTATACATATAATAATGATAATAAAGTGCAATTATTTCATTGTTCCAAAATGTTTTGCAACAAGTCCTTGAATTTTTTAGCCAAGTTGTCCGTTTGTTTCAAAGTAACATTCACTTACTTCCTGTTATTAATTTTAATAATAAGTATCCGTTGTATGTTATTTTAATTGATGACCATTAAATTGACCTAGTTACCATAGTAGGTTTTTTTTTTCTTTTGATGAAAAATCATCGAATGAGTTCCGGGCATGGTTCAGGGCCGGATTAACCCTCTCCTAGGCAATGCCAATTCAAGGCAATTAGGGCAAAATGTCAATGAAATAAAAAAAGAAAGTCACCGACTTTTGAAAGAAAAGTTTTTTTGTAGGTTATTTTGAACTTTTTGTGGGAAGTCGGTTACATTTTTTTTTTTTTAAATTATTTTATCCTTTTTAGTTTCAATATTCAACCTTCTTACATGTACACTAAAATATTGTAATCCGTAGCACCGGTAATAACATCACCCATGTATGTACTCTTACACAATGAGCTAAAAATGAAAACTACTGCACCAAACTAAATGAAAATTTTATGGGACTAAATGGCAGATATATACTGTATCGAACAAAAAAAGAATCATCGAAATCGGACCAGAAACCTCGGAGTAATCGGTGTAGACAATGTTGAAAACTTTTTAAGTTTTTCTTGATTTTTCAAAAAGTGCTAGTCCGATGTTGATAAAATTTTAATGGGACCATTTGGGAATTATACCCTTTCTAACAAAAAAAAATAATTAAAATCGAATTTTACAAATCGGTTGGTAAACGACGGAGTTATGCCCGAACAAATATTAAAAAAAAAACATCCGAATTGAGAACCTCCTCCTTTGGAAGTCGGTTAAAAAGCCAGTGTAATGAACTCGAAAAATCAGATCATTCTTTACCGTGACCCAATGATATCTAAACTAGTGATGTTGCGAATATTCGCATTCGCAAATATTCGCATGTTTGTTGTCTTTTTGATATTCGCATTCGCATTCGCATCCGCATTAATCGATGCGAATGTTTGCGTATATTTCTGAAAAACTATTTTTTAATTTACTCCTATGATTTGAATAATTATGGAAACTATTACCGGAATAGTCTTGAAATAGACAACTAAATTGAAATAGTTTTGTTTTTGTTAGTCCAATTTAATTAAAATATTAAGAACTTAACAGAATCGCAAAATCTATTTATCGCTATAAAATCATCAAATGAGTCTTACTACCCAGTTATATGTATAAATGTATAAAAAAATCTACCACATAATTATGGATATATGACAAAAAAGAGTTTGAAATGTTTATTTATATTAAAAAAATATAATCAAACTCATCTAAGTGAAATAAGTTTTATTACACTAAATATTTTTATGCTTTTTTTTTGCGTGGAAAATCATCAAACGAGTCCTCCTACCCAGGGCAGGGTGGCGCCTACCACTGCGGCTGGAGTGGAGGGAGGACGCTGTCCTCTCACTCTCACGGCCCGCCTCCTCCTTCGCGAGCATGACTACTTCGCAGAAGGAGGCGACCGTTTCCCACTCCGTCTCACGCCCCGCAGTATGGCCTCGACCAATGCCTGGCGCGAGAGATCTCCGGCGGTGCTCTGCCCAAGCGGGGCACCGTGGGGTCCTGCACCGTATGCTCTACCGTGTCCTCCGGGCGATCTTCGCAGTGGTGACACCCAGGCGCGACTTCCCTCCCTATCCGACACAGGTACCTTCTGAAACTCCCGTGTCCGGTGAGGACCTGCGTCATGCGGTAGGTCAGGACGCCGTGACGCCTTTCCAGCCACTCCACAAAGAGGGGTCTTACCGTGTTTTATTAGTAATTTCTTTCAAGTAAATAAAATCCATTGCCCGAACCTCGGTTGCGACAGTTGTTCCCTCCATACTGCCCTGAGATCGCGCTGGACCTCTTCCCGCCGCGCCTCGACTTGTCGGGGCAGCGGGAATTCTCCCCGGCACTGCGCCTCCACGCGCCACGTTGGCCGATTCGCCGGCGATCGTGCGGTATCCTCGGATTATCCGGATGGCCATGACCCTCTGGCATTTGACCAGCTTCGCTGGTCGCGTCCGCATGCTCAGAGCCCGCACGGGGGCTCCGTAGAGGGCCATGGACCGCACGACACCGGCGTACAGCCTCCGGCAGGAGGCGTTTGGCCCGCTGAGATTGGACAGGAGTCGCCTGAGTGCGGCTGCTGCCCGGTTCAGCTTTGGGGCCAAACGCAGGAAGTGCTCCCTGAAGTTCCACCGGCTGTCGAGGACGAGTCCCAGGTACTTCATCGTCCTCCCGACGCCGATGTGAACCCCCTCCGCCGTTGTGTGAGACTCAGACCGTGGCGCGTTCAGACGGCCATGAAAACACAAGGCCTCTGTTTTGTTAAGCGCCATGTCGAGTCCCAACTGCCGGATCCTTCCAACGACTGATATTATAGACTATAAATATTTTTATGCTTAGAAAATTGTAATTGTAACCAAGCTGCTTCGCGCGGAAAAAGCCTCGCGAGGCTGCTCGCTCTGTGTGCACGCACCTAACGACTATTGTCCTTAGTTTGTGCACGCATGGGGACCCTAGACGTAGCGGAGCCCCTAGGCAGTTGCCCACTTTGCCTTAGGGTCATAATGCTTGCCGACTGTACAAGTGTACATGCAAATGCATCTCCAAAACTACTTATTCTCAAATAAAGAATTAAAAAATATTCTTTATTTATGAATAAGTAGTTTTTGTCGTTTTATAAGGAATTTCTATGAAGAATTTATTAAAAATAAATGGTGTTGCAAGTACAGTCGGCAACAAACATAACAAAGTAAATAATGAAAATATTTTTTATTATTTCACTTCATATAATTAAAAATAGAATAAATCTTGATAAATAAAGTAGTAGGTACCTAAATGATGAGAAATATATTATGTTACATAAAAATAAAAAGTGTTCAAATGTGCTCCCTTCTCTATCTCCACAGGAGACACCCTACCCAGTTTCGCATTAGCATAATCATAAAAATAACGGATGTTTTGTCTTTTATCTAAGTTCTCACACGATAATGTATTGCTTGTACTCCCTTTTAGTCCAAACAATATTCTATTACACCGCACTGGTGTGGATTATAATATAAAATACTGCATTTTCTTTTTTTTTATTTGACAACCCCTCCTTGTCTCTGATAGGAATGCCATTATCGCTATCACCATAATGTAGCATGCGCGACTTTTTTTTCAATGGACCTATTTAGATTCCGTTTCGTATACGCGGCAAACCAACCGGCGTTTTGCTTTAGTTTCTCAATAGACACAGACGGAGGTGGTCGCGAGTGCCGCGCGTGCCCTCTACCTCCAGTGAAACTCGTACAACGTATTGCAAACCAAATGTGCATTTAACTGTACGGATCTGTATTTATGAAATAAAATGTGTAGAATGCAGTGTGTGCTAGCGTTAGTAACGCTGACCGTGGGGTTGGCGCACTCCTGGGGTAAGTAAAACGGGATAATCAGCTGATCGGACTCTTTAGCACGTGCTATTTTATTTTTTACATGAGTTATATAACATGTTGAGGTTTATTTCCAATACATGAGTGAAGATATACATAAAGGTTATTTAATGTGTACGGAATATTTATGTCATATATTCTATCCACGAGTGTCGATAAGGGTGTATCTCGCTTGGCATCGGGCGCCATTGCACGGTGGCCCTCAGTCACGTAGGCCACTTTTAGCGTACCGCGATAACCCTGCCACGTAAAGACGCTCTGCGGAGCGTGGCAAATCTTGGGAGCGCTAGGCATTTAGATTTAGCCGTATTACATTGCTGAAATTCCGAAATAAATGATAAGAATTTAGCTGAAAAACTGCTAAACACTGACTGAGCTCTTCCCCTAATAATACACGTTGGATTGTGGTCTATGGAGGTTAGACTAGATTGTCAGATGAAATGAATTACGTAGGTATATTACTAGTAAATTATGAGATGTTATTTTTTTTTTCTATATCATACAAAATATCTGTCTGTATAAATTGTGTTTATGTTAAGCGTACTTAATAAAATATTCGTTCGTACCTAGCTTTAGTATGGGAAACATAAAAATTATATAAGAGCAACAAAGTACAAGTAAGTACAGAAGTAAAACGAGGGCGATTGTAGGGCGTCGCGGGTGGGTGGAAAATAATACAGATGAAGGGCGGGTGGACTTTTGCGAATCTACTGTTAAATCCTGAGGTAAATCCTTCCAAGACACATTCTGTGTAATAATGTAATTAATTTATAATTGGTATCTCTGTTTTGGAACATGTCGTTGAATATTTTTGAATAACCTCACAAAATGTTGGAAAAAAAACCTACTGATAATTGAGACATACAGATATTGATAATGGTATTATGATGGATATATTTACGTTATCAATTTAAATGCACATCTATTTTTAACCGACTTCCAAAAGGAGGAGGTTCTTAATTCGGATGTTTATATTTTTTGTTATGTTTGTTCGTGCATAACTCCGTCGTTTACCAACCGATTTGAAAAAATCTTTTTTTGTTGGAAAGGGTATACTTTCCGAATGGTCCCATTAAAATTTTATCAAAATCGAACTAGCACTTTTTGAAAAATCAACAAAAAACAACGAAAACCTAAAAAGTTTTCAACATTGTCTACACCGATTACTCTGAGGTTTCTGGTCCGATTTCGATGATTCTTTTTTGTTCGATACAATAGGTATATCTGCCATTTGGTCCCATAAAACTTTCATTTAGTTTAGTGCAGCAGTTTTAATTTTTAGCTCATTGTGTAGTACATACATGGACGATGTTATCACCGGTGCTACGGATTACAATATTTTAGTGTACATGTAAGAAGGTTGAATATTGAAACTAAAAAGGATAAAATAAAAAACTTTTCAAAAAAAAAATGTAACCGACTTCCCACAAAAAAGTTCTAAATAACCTACAAAAAAACTTTTCTTTCGAAAGTCGGTGACAAAAAGTCAATGAAATAAAAAAGAAAGTCACCGACTTTCGAAAGAAAAGTTTTTTTGTAGGTTATTTAGAACTTTTTTGTGGGAAGTCGGTTACATTTTTTTTTAAAGTTTTTTATATAGTTTTTTTAACGTTTCCCCACACATTACAGAGGGTTATTCCTATTTTCCCTTTTATCGTTCGTGTGTTTACAAATATTGACACTCATATACACAAACACAAACAGTCAATCTAATGTTCTGTGCGGTGATCGAATCCATGACACGCAGCGCATCAGTCGAACTCTCAGCCACTGCGCGGCTGCGCCTCTAGCTTCTGGGTACCTAGTTTAAAAAAATAACCACGAAGAGAAGACCTCAGTATGCGAATATTCTTGAATGTGAATGCGAATATTCGTTACAACATGGTTACAACACTAGTATCCATTACAAATTATGCATACGGCTACATATTTACGTACGTCATGTGTATTGTATTTTTTTTTTGTATAAGTTTTTTGTAAACCTATACTTATAGGATTACAAATAACTGGCCGCAGTGCATAAATTGCATCTTCAAAGATCTTCATGTACCAAACTCATTCCTTGCGCCCGCCTGCCGAATTAAAATCATCCTCGTGGCTGTTGTGAGAACTAGGGATTTTTATAAAGAAATCCGTTGCCATTTTGCGAATAAGGCATTCTGCATCTAAACCCCGTATTCAGACACGGATTTTTAATTGTCCCCTAATTTTATGATGCAGTGATTCTAGAAGCAAACAATGTGTGTGTCGGTATTTAGCAAACAAGCAACAAAATAAAAATAAACTATCTTGAATGCAACGCGTAATGAATCATTATTATAGTATGTTGTTTATTTTTGTATGGAAACAACAGTTTATTCTGTAGAGAGAAAATTTAATAGACCCATTTTCCGCAAGTCGTAAATAGTTTTCAAAAAACGATAGGTATAATGGACCCAACGGCCATTTATAACTAGACGCCTCATCCTCCACACGCATTACTCCCCTCGTCAGACGTCATGCATTAAGTCGCCGGTTCTATTTATTTCTACGAAAAATCGTAAAAATCGGTTTAGTAACAGTAATCGGTACAAGTACAACAGCTATCGTCCCTGCGTCATGTCCTCTAGCGAAAACGGGACACGATATGGGCTCATGGCGGGTGTAACATGGTTGGGTCATGAAGTGCATCATTATCGCGATAATGCTTAGCATTTTACGACATTGCCTAAGGGTCAGTAAACACCTAGACGCGACGTGACGCGATCAATGATATTATAAGTAAAAAGATGATACTGGTAACGTGTAAACTATAACGTTAGATTTTGCCCCTTTATACACAAGGCGACGCAGGTCTCCGATCTTAGTAGGGTACTTTAGTATCCAGGGACACTAACGTAATACAAATCCATAGAAGTTCGTACACGGGATCGCCTCAATGTATGTCAAAGTCGTAAGGTATTGAAGAATTGCGTCGCCTTGTGTACGATACGAAGGGACTTTGAGTTGCTGTTAAGGCCGCTGTCTCACTGGCGTTTTACCGCCTCTGTCCCACAAACACGACGCTAATGTCGCGTACGTCAACGTCGCAGTTGTGCCATAGTAATATGCGACGCGACGCCGCGCCGCGACATTGACGTCAACGCTCGTAAGCGCCAGTGGTATAGCGGCCCTAAATGTGTGTGGCGCTGCGCTGCATCGCTTCATCGGTGAAAATTAAATTATATTCTTTTCATGTAGTAAATAAAGTTAGATTTTAAGTTGCTCTATTGAAATTTACGCACAGCGTCGCGTCTCGATGTGAAATAACCCTTCTACAACGATCGACCGACCCGACAGTACCTATACATAATATTATGTGCATATAAAAAATGCGTCAATTGTTTTTGCAATTAAAAATAGACTGTAAATCTAAAGATACTACAGAATACGGATCATTTTAAATTCCATAGTAGTATTAAATCTCTTAGCATCAAGTGTTATCAAATCGATAATTAGTTGTTTCCTTAAATTAATGAGGAAAAATCGGTACGAAATGATTAAATGTTATTAAAACAAGTTAAACGTAATTAAATGCTTATTTGTAATTATGGGTCAATGGATTCGATCTATACTTAACCAAACTAACAGATACAAATTGCGTACATAAAATAAATCTGCATATATTTTTTTAAAACGTTAAAATTTCTATAATCTACGATATTGGTCACACAGGAAAAAAATCCTAGTGTCGAGAACAGTATTTTTTCCTATAGCGTAGGTGTTTGCGCTGTTTTCATAAAATTAAAAAAAAAACAACCCTGTAATAGTTTTCAAACGACAAAAAAAGATGTTGCTGTTCCCATTCAATTTGATTGGTTGCATTACCGGATATAAAAAAATAAATAAAACAAAAATATTAAAAACGAAAAAATTGGTAGGTACTTATTAACATTTTTTTGAGAATTTTTCAATGTTTTAGTAAACCTTGATCTGTACCCTGAGCACGAGTTTTCACTCTTTTACTTTACAGCGTTTTTCCAGTATTTACAGCGTTTCTTGTATGAAAAAATTGAACAGCGCCTCTGGTGTGCGAAGTAGGAACTAATTTTTTCCTTGAAAATTGTCAATTTGAAGTTGTCAAAGTTCCAGTTTACTTTACGTCTCAAATACTGAAAACTCGTGCTCAGGGTACAGATCTCTTTTCTTTTTATTGCAAAAATCAGACGTGTGTGTATTTTAATGAAAAGACGCCATACGAAACGCTATGTCTAATTAATTTCACTGTCAGGTTATTATCGTCACGGCTTTAAAATGATTATAATTAATTACCTATGTAATAATTAATTACATAATGGTTTGAACAGAGAAAATAAAATCAAGTTACCTACTTCGTTTTTTCCATTATTATTCTTCTTTGACACCAAAAACTAAAAAGAAACTCATCTAATACTTTTTTATATTTATAAAAAAAAACTTACTAACGTGATTTATTTACCAATTACGCGAATTATGTCAGGTTCAGTAAACGTGACGACGGTTCGCAAAGAAAACCTTGCGATTTTGTTCAAGGCGACTTCGTTAACTGATTCTTGTGAAATAATTTCAATTTTAACTATAGCTTACTCTGTAGACATGTTAAGATCTTGTCTGATAATCCCCCTCTCTCTTCAAGTTGTATGCAAAAGAGTAGCGTAAAGTAGCACTTTGTTACCCTAGGGATGAAAGTAACTTATTTAGCCCCGCAAATAGTTCGTGAGACTAAACAAGTCTATAACCCGAGGTAAAAACTGTACTTTTCATAACAAATACAAAAGGAAAGCAAAAAAAAATATGAATTTACCTACTTAAAATGAAGATCGGATTGCCTTGCCTGAAAAATGGTAAAAAAATGTTGCCCAAATCGCGATGGGAATAATAATATATAATAATATATATCTTTATTACTCCTCACAAAACAAGACATTAAATTTTGTACAAACATTAATTATCAATTGCAGAGGACAAATCACAGTCAAGTGTTTGTGAGGACCTGGCGTCTATTATAGGTATACACCTGTATTACAGATGTATGAATGTGATTTTTGTCATTGTTCCGTTGTTCGTTATCATAGATCAATGTACAATTGTACATAATTAACATTATTGATCAGTTAGTTAGTGCTTCGTGCGATAGAGATAGCGATCTACAAAGACGAAAGCAGCCGACAATTTCTTTCTAAAGAAGAATGGCGAACTTCTATGTAAATTGGGACCCATTGATATTAGAATCATACATTATTGAAACTTAGTACTACTTATAGAACTATACAAAACTAGCAAAAATGCAAATGGATAGTCAGCTGTAAAAGTTGGGAGAAAAAAGTTATACAAGGTAGAAGATTATAACCTAAAAATCTAAAAGCTAAAATTATCTGTGAACTAGGAACTTGGTGACTATAGAAACTTGGCTAACTGGCTAAAACTATAGATAAATGATGTCTTTAAGCCCAGCTTAGATTAATCGCAGCAGGCTTAAGACTTTTCTGTTAGCGTTCCCGCCAAACGCAAAGTACACAATGTATGGTAATGACATTACCTGAATAGTCACAAGTGACAGACGGCATAAGTTGAACCAAAACAGCTACCGACTTTCAATGCGCAGTAACAGATTTTCGGGTCAGCGAAACAGCGGGGGGCTGCGCGTAACCATAGCTATGACAGCCATTTTGGTTCAACTTATCTGTGGCCCACTATACCTAACGGTAATGCATAATAAACACTGTCATTTAGTACTTAGTGTTCGGTAGGAACGCTAAACAGAAAAGTCATTTGTCTAAGCCTGCTAGTAAAACTATAGGAACTCATGTTGTGGGTAAAAACCTAAAAACAATTAAAATAGTTAAATAGATAGGCGTTACTTACACTTTTTTTTTTTTAAGGTGGTAAAATCATCGAATGAGTCCTCCCGCCCTGGGTGGGGCGGAAGGGACTGTCAGACTCTTACTGACTAAAATCCACCCGTGTTCCTTCGGATGCCCTTTACGTTCCGGGGCCACGGTATCCTGTGTTAAGAAAAACCGAACTTAAACGTCCAAAAGCATTAGTAGGTGATGAATTTGTTTAATTATGAAGGTTGGAATGCAATCGGTGACACGCGATGCGTTCGTAAACTGTACGATAACTTATTTTCAATAGATTTAATTTATTTCTAACTTTTAATTGCCATAAGCTAGCAACTCAATATTTTTTATATAATCCTGTATTAAACTCTTTTTTTAAATTTATATAGACTTGCAAGTGAACGACGCTTCCTTTATTTTTAAATCATATGGGTCCATTCTCGCCGAACTTCTTTCAATACTTTTATTGGAAGTTTATTTCTTTATGCATAAGATAAGAATAACAATAAGTTTAAAAAAATGAAGGACATCGCAATATAAATAAGTCCTTAAGAAATAACTAAGCACTTAAGTAGGTACTTACCTACTCAAGATAGTTTAATTATGCACTTAAAATAATCATTTTGAGTGTGTTTTGGTTTGTAGTTAGTATAAAATTATAAATTCAGGAATCCTCTAGGAAGCGATCTTATCGACCCTTATCATAAACTACGAAATCTTAATTAACAAAGTCATGAAAAAATTGAGAACTTCGATTTAACTGTTCAAGTTTTCAAACGTACAAAACAACTACATAGGCAAAGAGATTTAAAAGAACATGTAGTTTAATGTGTTTGTACATAGGTAAGGTAGATTATAATTTATAAGGTGTAGGCTCCGCTCGCCCCTTGGATCTTGCCCCTTACGATTAAAATGATCGACTCGCCCCGTATTTATTTATTTTGGTGTATCCATTCACCCCTTATGAAGAGGCAAATTGAAAATTGACATTAAAATAATTATTTTGGTGTATCGACTCGCCCAACTGTAACAGTACTTTTAACTTATTAACAATTGGGGGCGAGTCAGCGTATCTAAAAGTCAAGGGGGCGAGTCGAGCATTTTAATCGTAAGGGGCAAGATCCAAGGGGCGAGCGGAGCCTACACCGATTTTAAATTTAATAAATACATATTTTTAAGCCAAAAAAACTACCATTTTACCACGCTAAAAAAAAGCGCTCACTTTGAAAAATCGAAATGTTTTAGTTACGATGAATTATTATGAATTCTTCTTCTTTTTGGATTCTTTATTTACAATATAGATTTAGAATAAAAAAAACAATAAAACAGTTCAATTGTTTTTCCATAAAATAAAAAAAAAATTATCAGCTTATGCTAGTGCTCACAAACTTTTTTGATGTGTGTATTTATACATATATTTATTTTTATTAGCAGGAATATCGTTGAACTCGCCACATTTTGATCCATATGAAATGTAGGTCGTTTCTATCTATTAAATGCCTACTACAGACGTACTACTGTGGTAAAATTTGTTTGTATGTAGGGGTGTAATCTTTGGAACTATTGAACCTATTTTAAAAGGATCCCTACGTGCCGCGTGCTTTCGAAAGTTGATGTTTCGATTTTTATTATATCGAACTCGTTGTGTCGATACTTCAGTTGTACGATATTTTATTATATCGATGCTTTATTGGAACGATGTAACGTTTGTGCGAAAAATCTTGTTGCGAAATCTCTACAGCGATTGATCATTTGTTCGGTAGTATATTAGTACGATGGTATCAGGGTAATATGGTATGTATCTTGTAGGTATATGGTTGAGGGCGATCAGGCGATTGGCTAACAAACAGTTATTGGTATTGTCTACGTTATGGTTGGCCCATGCCACAGTTAAAAGTGGTAAATTTTGGTCTGTTTTCTGATTTGAGGAAAATGTACGTGAAGATATTTATAGTATTGATGTAAGTATTTCCTCTACGTCTATAATGTAAAAAAAAAGGTTATTATTAAGTAAATGTAGGCGTTTCGAAGGTGTATTCCCATCCAATACCAAGAGCTATTATATTATTAAAGATATATATAAATATATATATATTGTTATTAAAGAGCAAGCCATTTGGTATTTGTTTATTTTCTCATTTATTTTCTATTCCCAACGAGTACCTACCACATTTTTTTAAATAAAAAATCTATTACTAACGAATACCAAAACGTGACATTTTGTACACTCAGCTACACAAATTACATACTATCGATGCAATAGCGAGCGAAGCGAGCTCGGGACTTGGGCCATTGCACCCCGACTCGGACAGGTTAGGTTTGAAGGCTATATAACATCATGCTATGATGACCAACAGGAGAAGAGCAGCGGTTGAAACTGTGGCGATAGGCGAGTAAAAAAACCCGAATTTTCCGATGATAATATCCGAACGCAGTTGAATGTGGAACTTCGAACAAATCGCGTGGCGGTCACGCACGGCATTTGACATTCGTTACATAAAAAATTGGCACAAGAACAGACTTGACCGATTATTATGCGACATTTCTGTGATAATGATAAAAACTAAGGCTATGCGCTTATTGACTGCTGAAGAACTTTATTGAAAAAAATTGGTTCGTCCCTAGTTATTTTTTATTCCTGTATTACACTTATACAAACGAAACTGACTGAACGGATTCGAACCCGCCCTCGCTGGCCCGAGAGGTGGCTGGCATTTTTAGGCAGGTGTTTGTCAGCTTTTAATATTTTAAAGAGTGCAAAAATAACTAAGCCAGATCATATTATAGTCGGGATTAAAGCTATGCCAGACGAAAGGCATTTTGAATTGATTTTAAAATTTCAGCAATTTCCTTACGTTTTCCGAATATCATTACTTCCTAAAAGTTGATCCTTATTAGCGACACTAAATTGTTATTATGGATAAAGACAGGAGATGAGGAGAATGACGGATAAGGCTAAGCTCGCACTACCAAAAATATTAACCTTTTTGTTTTTTAAATATAACCATTTATTTTCGAGATTGCGGACTCTAATAATACTGGTACCTAAAGGGTTGGCTACGTTTATAATTTTATCCAAAAAACAATACATTTTTGTAGTGCGCACTTAGCCTAACACTAACTACACACAAATATTATGCATCGGCCGTGCCCTAGTTCTAAGTTAATGATTTCTGATCACAATAAAAGTTAAAGGTTGTAGACTGGCAGTTGGGCAATTAAATACGAATTTCTTAAATCAGGACGCCTCGCGAGCCGCGAAGTTTCTCGGCCATTGATGTCACAAGAAACTGTTCTAATTATACCTACTCCTCATTGATGACGGTGGTTACTGGAAAAGTTTGATTATCTGACCACTTTGTGCATTAATCGGTGGAAATATTAAGAGGTTGTGGAACTAATAGCAGTTGTTGGAAAATGTTGACGAGGAATGTGAAGAATTAGTTTAAAAAAGATTTTTTTTAAACTTTGATCTTTTTTTTTAATTTTTAGTAACAAAAGTCCTACTTTTTTGTTGTTGTTAGGTACTAAATAAATATTATAAATGGAAAAGTAGGATTATCATATATTTATATTTAATTTTCATTAGGTAGATGTCAAGTTACTTTCGCGTCGTCTGTACGATCCATTATAAAAAAAGAATGATTGATTCATAAATAAACGTTTTATTACTACGTATTATCACATGTTATCAGTACTTCCATAGTGGAATTACTCACACCTACTATCAAGCAATTTATTTTTTATCAATGATAAAAGATAGATAACAGTTACTTTTTATATTTTATGTTCTTGAGTATTTCATTTTTAGTTAATTCCTTCAAGGCTGTTAACTCGTTCTTTTGAAGAACGATGCGCTTGAAATGTGAAAAAAGTTTAATGAAGTTATATTAATTACTAGCTTCCACCCGCGACTCCGTCCGCGCGGATGTCGGTCTTCGCGTGGATGGTTTATTTCTCCATTTTGAGTAATTCTGACAATGACATCTTATAAATTTCTATTGGACCCAAATACGGCTAAGCCTATAATAATTAAGGAGATCCCTCTATTGAGCTACTGCTGTTGAGCTCGCGTTCTGTAGTAAGTATTTTTTTCATAGTAATTCCGACCTTGTATTTACAAATAACTGATCGGAACAGTAATCAAAAAGGTCGCGCTGAAAAGCACGGTTTAAAATGACACGCATACAATATTAATTCCACGGACGACCGCTCGCCACACTGGACACGTCCGCTCGCATCAAAATTCAGAATTTATATGCATCGCGCGGCGCGGAACGCGGCTCCTTATATAGGAGTCGGGGAGGCGTGGCCCGCGTGTGCCGCAAACGGTTCAAGCGAAATCTGACTTTCGGCGCTACAGGTTACGGCGCTGAATGCACTGCGGGTAATGCAACGTGTGTTCCCGGTTCTACAGAACAACGTCTATGAATAAAACTGAAAAATAAGATTTTTTTTCTACGTATTTTTTAAAAGGATAAAAAGTATCCTATTTTATGCCCAGGATAATAAGGTATAATTATACTTAGTTTCATCGAAATCGAACCGTTAGTTTTCACGTGATGCCTGCACATACAGACAGACAGACAGACAGACAGACAAAAAATTTTTTAATCACATATTTGGGTTTGGTATCGATCCAGCAACACCCCCCACTATTTATTTTTTCAATATTTTCAATGTACAGAATTGACCCTTCTACAGATTTATTATACATATAGTATAGAAGATGAATTTGTAAAAGTACAACATTAGATTTTCCCTTTTTTATTAGAATCATTTTATTTAGTAAAAACATTATAATTATTAAGTTAAACAATCGTTGTATTGAAATAATTTCCGAATATCCATGTTAATTATATTCCTATGATATTATATTTTAAAACGAGCTGTAATTATTTATATTCTAATATAATACATACTATATTTAAAAACTAAAATGAAAAGTAAAATATTTACAAAAATAACTAAACTAAAATATTAATAAAAAAAAAAAACAATTATAGGGCGTCAAAAAACTCATCCACATCGCTGTCAATGGGGAAAGTGCCCAGAACGCTGGCAGCATTGCCACGTTGGATGGCAATGCTGATCCTTTGACCAAGAAATAGGCCAGCCCTCTGGTCACACGATTTCCTATGATTGTATCATAATCATAATATTCATTTTCATACAAAAAAAAAAACTAGTTAAAAACATTAAAATAATAATAATATTACTTTGTAGGTAAAGATGATGTAATTTGAAGAATTTCACTTTTAAACACCCAGATTAGATTAGCCACGTTATTTTTACTGACTCACATTTATCTTCTAGTAAATAAAGTAACTTATAAATTAACAATCACCTAAATATCATTGATTTTTTTTTACTTTTTTATGATACTTGTGATAGTGACCGTACTTTATGAATTCTTGTTAATACATTGATAATGTTATATGTAGGTATATTATGTTTAGTAGATATTTACCTTCTTTTTCACATACATCGATATTAAAACATGTTTTCATGCTATCTAAGTGAGTTTTTAAAAGATAAGTGTGGAACTTTTATGGACAATAAATTGATAACCCATACTTATCATGGGGTAAACTTTAATTATTTAAAAATATAAGAATAGTTAATGAAAATAATATTGATAGTAGTGTGATTTACTGTAAATAAGTTATTATTTAAATACGATTGTTTCTGATCACGTTAGCAGCTTTATTATTGAAAACTAAGGTCAAATAATTTGATTAGATTAAACATCTACGTCTTGGGTACATGTTATTAATTGTCTTTCACAGTAATTATACTATATAAAGCTCGATTATTAATATTATAAATGTGAAAGTGTATCACTTCAAAAAGGTTGAACCGATTTCGATAATATTTGTTACAGAAATAGATGGCTCCAGCGAAATAAGACTCAGGTAGCAGCTAGTTCAATTACTTGAAAAATTACTTAAAATTCTCTAAATTGTGTACATTTTTCCTAATTACTTGAAGATGTGCTTAATTTCATTGGTTAAAATATTAAATTGCGTCTTTTTCTTAAATACTTGACTGTACATGACTAGCTACAGTCATGTACAGTCAAGTATCATCAAGTCCTCACGTTTAGTCCCTGTACTCCACCTAGGTGGAGAAAATAGGTGGACCACGGGTCCACAACTCCACACCCGAGAAAATCTTAAGCAGGCTCTACACTCGCGCCGTTCCCCGATCAGTGTCGGTTTTTGGCCCGCTTCAAAGAGTTTGCACTTGCAGCGCGCGAACGCGAACGCATCCAAAAACACTGTCAAGCTTTGCGAGTGTGGAGGGACAGTTCGCGCGCGGATCACTGCGTTATGGCAGATTTACATTGAGTCAGTAACTGACGTCAGTGCTGGCGCCGAAAACTGACTCATGCTATTTATACGAGGTCAGTATTTCAAGAAATCAATTTACATTAAGGCAGTGCCAGGTCAGCACTGACTCGTCAGTGGACCACAGACTACATATCAGTGGACTGACGCCAGTTACTGACTCAATGTAAATCTGCCATTATTCACGGCGCGACTTCACACGCGAGTGTAGAGCCGGCTTTACAATTGCAATGGGGGCAATCATTGATATATAAAAAATTGACATTATATAATATCAATGGGGACAACAAAAAAAAATATTGAAGACACCAACTTAACCCGCCGACAAAAAGTTGCCGTCATCAGTTGACGGGTCGGCGAGTTTGCCAACGTAGTACAATTGTTTATTTAGCTTTATCATTGTGTCAGTTGATTTACATTATGTATTATGTAGCGTTCTTTACGTAATGTTCTATATTGTAGGTCGCTACGCGGGTCGCTGCGAAATTGTTTTTTTTTTTTGATAAACTTGAATAAAGTGATATAAATGGAGGTGATTATTATTCGTACACTCAAAACCATTACTATGAATTAACAATTTTATACACGAGTAATACTAGCTTCACCAACAACGACAAAAGGCAACTTTTTGAGAAAAATAAATGAAAAGAAAGAACATTAGTTTCGAAAATACTAACTAGGTAGGGTGAGTGGGGGTAAGATGAAAAACGGGGAAAGATAAAAAATATACAATAACGCTGAATATAAAGAAAATCTTTTAATGCTGGCAACATCATTGTAGACACCGTTTTACCTGCCCCGCACGGCCGCACCGCAGTCTGCGTCAGTCGCTAAGTGAGAGCATTCGTGTTATGTAACAAAAGTTTTGTAATAATTTTGGCGATTGAAAAAGAGTGTCCATGGAGTTTCTTGCTCATTCTTCTCCATAGAGATCTACGCTTTGGAATGAGCACCTACGGTACTTTCACAGTTTTTATGTCTTGTGACTGGGACTGTAGCACCATAACTATTTTTGTACTATGTCTTTTGACAATTCAAAAGTGCCTGTAATGGCCTAATTGAAATAAACGCTTTGATTTTGATTTTGTTATTTGACATTTTCCGTAAGGACACCTTTACCCGCGAAAATGTAGGGTTTTTAATCTTACCCCGCTTGATGCATGACTGAAATCGTATTTATGGTCATTACCATAAAGACGATTTTAGTCACTATTTCAATCTTACCCTATGACCATTTTGTCTTACTCCTTCATATTGTTTTTCTTATGACCAATTTTATTTTACCCAAAACATTTTTTTTTGTATTTGTCTTGAATCCCTTTGTGTGACAACAGTTTCAAATCAACACTGTTCATCTTATCAAATTTTCATTCCAACTTACCCCCCACTCACCCTACTTAAGTTTGCCGTATATGATTACTTCCCAGAATTTGATCCTCATAAGCAACACTATCGAATGGTGTAATAATACAGGCTGTGATTTTTTTTCCAAAATCAGTGGGTTCGATTCCTGGCTAGGAATATTGTTTTTTCTAAAATCCAATGATGCAGTTTTAGTTATCGTCTAAATCGGCCTCGAGACTTCTTTCAACGTTTTTTGATATACTCTTATTACCGACTTCAAAAAAAAGGAGGTTATCAATTCGACCCGTATGTATGTAATATTATCAGAACTGCCCAGTTTTCATATATGTTAGTCTATATCAGCGTCTGAACAAATGTGTTTTTTTATGTTTTTATGTTTGTGCACGCATATCTCCGGAACTAAAAGTTCGATTTAAGTAATTCTTTTTTTTGTTGTACTAGGTATTGTTCAACTTAGGGTACACTGCAAGTTTCATCAAAATCGGTTCAGTAGTTTTAGAGATATGGATTTTTTTATGTTGTGACGGATTACAAGATTAGTGCAGTAAGAAAATTTTGTATTTTACAAGAATTTGGGTTGAATATGTAATAAATAAACTAAAAAGGGTAAAATAAAAACTTTTTAAAAAAAAAGTACCGACTTCAAAACAAATACAAAAAAGTTTAAAATAACTTTTCTTTCGGAAGTCGGTGGCTTTGTTTTGTTGTGTCATTGACTATTGCCACCGACTTCCGAAAGAAAAGTTATTTTAAACTTTTTTGTATTTGTTTTGAAGTCGGTACTTTTTTTTTAAAAAGTTTTTTCATACCTAGTTTCGAATAAAGCCATCCACGCCCAGTTGAAAAATTCACCCTGTGTTATGTTCACTAATATCATAAATCGTTTTTATCTTACTAATATTATAAAAAAAACTTTTTTTTTTAAAAGTACCGACTTCAAAACAAATACAAAAAAGTTTAAAATAACTTTTCTTTCGGAAGTCGGTGGCAATAGTCAATGACACAACAAAACAAAGCCACCGACTTCCGAAAGAAAAGTTATTTTAAACTTTTTTGTATTTGTTTTGAAGTCGGTACTTTTTTTAAAAAAAGTTTTTATTTTACCCTTTTTAGTTTATTTATTACATATTCAACCCAAATTCTTGTAAAATTCAAAATTTTCTTACATATGCACTAATCTTGTAATCCGTCACAACATAAAAAAATCCATATCTCTAAAACTACTGAACCGATTTTGATGAATAAAAACATACATACATACATACATACACTTATGAAATTTGGCACATTTGTTCAGACGCTGATATAGACTAACATATATGAAAACTGGGCAGTTCTGATAATATTACATACATACGGGTCGAATTGATAACCTCCTTTTTTTTTTGAAGTCGGTAATAAATGCGAAAGTTTGTGTTGATGGATGGATGGATGTTTATTAAACTTTCACGCAGAAAAAATCTGAAGATTTGGATAAAATTTAGTACACAGATAAGTATAATATAAATAACTTCTTTCTTATATCTACGGTCTATAATCTAGATTATCACAGGATATTTTAAATGCCGATAATTATGGAGTTATAGCGGGGGAAGCCGCATACAGCAGCTAGTTGTATGTAAGTAGAATTCTCAAGTATTACGTCAGAGACGGCAGATAGTAGGTACCTAATGACCCTAATGTTTGTCGGACGATGCTCGATAAGTTTCAAGTAGGATGGGGCGTCACTATGGCGAATGTCAATGTGACGCAAATATCCCCAAGTTCCTTTATAAGGAAAGAAAAACTTTCATGAATGACGTCTTTTGAAAGGCTTGAATTCTTCTTAACGCTGATATAGTCTCGTAAGAACGAATTTATAAATTCTGTTCTGTGATAAATTATATTTATTCAGTAAATTGGTTTTGGCAAACTCTTTTACACGTCTATTTTACACTAGATGAGGCCGGTGTTTCGTACCTGACTACTCTGAGAAGAAACATCCGAAACAAACTCAGAGGTCACAGTCTCTTTTAAAGTCCAGACAATTTTGTATTGATTGATCAAATTATATGAGAACCATGCAGGTGTCTGAGGTGGTCTTTTGAAGAAAGAACCACACATACTCGTATTTGAGTGGAGCTGTCCAGTCAGTGCAAAGAGAGAGAGAGCTTTATTGTCATTGAGTTAGTGCAAGCATTTGTCAGTTATCGTGTAGCTCGACCTAAAACTCAAAGAGCTCAACGACACGACGAACAATAGCAAAGAAAGGACATTTGGGTAAATTTGTGATTATCCATTATCAAGGTTATAAACTATTAGTTGTTCCTCACGGTATCACCCCCGCTGCTTTGTTCCTATTGGTGATAGCGTGATGTTATGTAGTCTATAGCCTTCCTCGATAAATGGACTATTCAACACAAAAGATTGTATTCAATTCGAATGTGTAGTTCCTGAGATTAGCGCGCTCAAAAAACAAACCCATTCATCCAAATTCGTTCAGTAGTTTTTGAATACATAACAGTTATGATTATCTCACAAACATTCGCATTTATAATTATAATCTAGTAAGATAACAAAATTAAACATGACAGCACCATATCTTAGTGCAAACCCCGCTATAAAATTAATTTATGAGTCGGTATTTTTAGCCAATAAAATAAAATTTATTGTCAATAAATTCAACTTTTAATAAATTTCACATTGTATAATGATAAATAGTTTTAGGAAAACAAGTTTTCTGACTGGGGAGGCGAGGGAGAGGAAGGCTAAAGAAATTCAAGTTATAATAGAAAAACAGGTTCACCTGTTACTATCGTTATTAATAGAATAATTAAAAAGTCCGAAGAAAAAGTCTGATGTCCATTGGAAAATCCTGAAATTTCCTCCAATTTTGCAAATTATCTGGCAAAGCTATTTTTGTAGTTACACTAGATTTTAAGTGTTGATTTTAAATTTAAATTGTGCAAACCACATAATCAAAGCTGATTTTTAAATTATTAATTATTTTTCTAATAAAATAAGGCCTCTTTCCAGCCGCAACCCTGAGAAAAGTCTAAAAATCCTGAGATATGGTTACCCTACCTGTTACTAGTCTAAATCATCATAGCTGCCCTTATCCCATCTACTTGGGGTCGGTGCAACACGTTTTTTTCTTCCATTCTCCCCTATCAGACGTCACAGTATCATTTACTCTTTTTGACATTTTATAATCTAAGCATTTACTCCTTTTTATTTCATTTCATTTCTTAGACAATCCATCCATCTTTTCTTTGGCCTTCCTCTTCCTCTCCATCCATCAACATTCATACTCATCACTCTCTTAGTCATATGAGTCTCATCCCTCCTCATTACAATTCAGTTTATTTATAATATTTTGGTGATACCTCGACAAGACGTCTATATAACAGACTGAAACAAATAAATAAATTTTAGAGAGCTTTCATTACATCAAAAACAATAAATTCCTCAGCGTAAGCACAGATTGTGACCCACTATTTGACACGCAGTAATTTAATATCTTTCTTAACGACAATCAAAGCTTGGAAGATGAAACCAGACGTCGGACTACATGAGCTAAGTCACGTACGCCAAGCGCCAACATGGGCCATGATCGATGGGGAATGGGAAACAATGGGTCACCATGATAAGAGATTACAGTGTTCTTCCCTATAAGCTAATTGTTTGTTCAGTTAATTAACTAAGCTATAGGTTATTTGATAAGAAAAATTTTAAAAATAGGCACTGTTATTTTGTTGATAATTACGCCGCAAATGAACCATAGATTATAAAATGTCCAGATTCCGTGTTCAAAACAAAACGTGACGTTTTCGTGAAGCGACCTTTTTTTATAAATGTGTGAGTGTAAATGAGCGCCACGCACTCATTTAAATGTTTTCCTTAGACAATAATTATGTTCACTTATTTTATTTAATAATCGAACGAAGGGGATAATAAATTTTTCTCCCCTTTTTCTGGCATCAATTTGTAATCTGAAGGGAATAGGTATCCCGCGTTCGATTCCTACACGGATTAAATAAAAGGAAGTTTGACGCATGCCATGCCGCTTCTTACCTTGACCGTCAGATGTGTGATTTTACGTGTTAAGGACACGCTGTTTACGAAAACCGGTCAAGTGCGTGTAATACTTTTCTTTAGGAGAATGAAATATCTGAAAAAAAATTGCGCTTTAAAAATAAACAGGTTACTTAAGAGGTGGCCCGCGCAATTCAAATTTTCTCATTGATTTGCACTTTTCGAGTTGTAAATGATTCGCGGGCCGCGGCAATAACAAGTAGGTATTTAGGTAAACCGAAGAAATCTAAATGATCCGAATCCATAATGTGCTAGGTATTCGCAATAACCGTAAAAAGAACTATCGATTCTTTAAACAAACATCATAATTATGTCACAGAGTGAAGTGTTTTATCATAGCTAGCAATAAAAATGACATAAAGTGAAAGGGTTTGTAAGTTTAGTATCAAAATGTAATAACATTTAGGTAACAAGTATAAACCAATAATTTCTTGATTAAATCAATCTTATCTTAATCGTGTCCGGATTGATTGATTGGAATACGTGCCATCGCACTTGTATGCTTCCTTACAGTAGATAAGATTCAATTTCGAACATGCAATTATTATTTTGTGTGGTCCAGAGCCGGGACTAGGGTTGAATTTAAGGCGCTGAGCAAACGTAGAGTAGACACTTTGTGGCCGATACGGATACGGCACACCATCACAGGAAACTGTAGTTCATGAGTATGTGTTAAGTAGAAGCAACTGAACATAAAAAATGTTTGCGTATGCGCAGGGAGTGAAATCACAAATTTATCGGTAGTTTGTATCTGACACAAGAGTGTCCTACGGGCTACGTTTTCGCCCTGCCGTAGTTAAAGGATGAATGGTTTAAGCGCCAAGCTATGGTCGCGCCACGCCGAGCTCGCTGTTTAGCAAAGGTTAACATTTTGAGTTTTTAAATTGAGATTAACGAGAGATCTATAATTATCTGCCTAGCCTTTTCCCAACTATATTGGGGTCGGCTTCCAGTAGAACCAGATGCAGCTGGATATCAGTATTTTACATGGAGCGACTGCCTATCGGACCTCCACAACCCAGTAACTGGGCAATACGATACCCCATGGTAAGACTGGTTGTCAGACTTATGAGCTTCTGACTAACAGTAACGATTGTCAAAGATCTACAAATGACAGCCGGGACCAACGGCTTTACGTGCTTTCCGAGGCACGGAGGAAACTCGCTATGACGATGGTACCCATCCTCAGAACAACCTCGGCAAGCGCGGCTTAACCCGGAAGATCGGCCTGTGATTATTGCCGCTAATCTAGTTGTGCTTTTTCGTCATTTTGTATAGGTCAGTTAGCATACCTTTTGTAATTTTATGGTAGGCATGGCCCTACGTACGCCCCGCCCTAGCTACGGCCCTGGCGTGGTTGAATTAGAAATAAGGTCCACTGGAAAACCAAGCTGGCCGAGATTTATTAGCAAGAAGCCCTCTTCTGATTTGTCAAAGTTTCAAACGCGGACTGCACAATATAACTAGATAAACAAATATGTGTCATAATTATATAAAAAAAGTTCTTTTATAGGGATTCTGTGATCCATTATCTACTGATTTATCGATATCATCTGACCACAGGAAAAAAATAATTTAGATAGTAAACAATTTTGCTTACATAGATGTCGGATATTCCATGTTTGGTTAAAACTAACAATAACATTAACGTTTGTTATGAATTATTGAAATGAATAATATAAATATTACTGTAAATTCAAATACAATACTGAAACGAGAAACATTTGGATAACAAATTCATAAATCATTAAAGCAGAGAATTATCCCTGTCCCATTTTTTTTTTCGTTTTAAAATAATAGGCGCCGTCCAATAAAAACCGTTATTTGGTAGTCCAGTCTTTTTTGTTGGCAATCGAGATTTCAAGACATATTTTACGATGCTCGTGACATTGAATCGACTTTAGTTGACTGTATCTATTATTTCTGTTTTTCATTGTCATTGAGAAGTATTTATACTTATTTAAAAAAAAACTATGCAGTCTTTCTCACATTTAATTTTAAGGTCTGCATTTTCGAATAGGTTGTAAAATTTTATAGCCTTATTTTACAATCTAAGTTTATAGTGCCAATAAAACTAGCTGACTCGTGTCCATATCCTGAGTCCACTTTCCATTAGTTAACTTTTCGGACAAAAGTCAAGACAGGACCCACAAAATGCAGGTTCAGTTCCACAAACAACAGGCAATATATATCTAAGCCCAGTTGGAGCCCGACAAGCCTGCCCTAAGCCCTGCCCTGGGTGGGAGGACTCATTTGATGATTTACCAAAAAAAAAATTGAGAGGTGTCAAAGGACGCCCGGATGGAACGAAGTTACTGTATATACTCAACAAAAATAATCGTCATGACACCACACTGTTCATTGCGAAATAGAAAGACGAAACGAAAATATCTGGCTTGCTGTCTATAAGAGAGACAGACAGAGAAACATGCGCACGCCGCACGGCTTACAATAGCTTACTATAGCAAAAAGTGTCGTTACAACTTTTCGTCTTAATTTTTTCCGGCTAGCCCCCTTTCGCAACGCGCGATAAGGAACTTCGTTCCAAAAAGCCCAGTCGGATTGGAACACCGTCATGATGTACTTAGAATAGGTATCGTAGATTTACCAGCCAGAAGTATTTCCCCAACAAAGTAACAGAAAAAAAAAACTATCAGAATTGTCAATGGTTTCCGCTAATTCGGTAGGGTTTTGTCAGCAGCGTCACTAAAACTGGTATTCAAACGAGATATGAAGTTTTTCAAGATCGTAATCTTTTTTGCCAATGTCCGGTTGTTCAACTCTTCAACTATGGACGGTAGCTATATAGATTGATACGGAATTTATTTATTGAACAGTTCCGCGTCGATTGAATAATTTATCATAATAGGCGTAACTAGGGCTGTTAGATGTTTCAATTGATTGATCAACCCGATGGGTATCTGATTTAATTGATAAATATGGAGTTTGTTTAGTTTTAAACTATTATTAGAACTTAAAACGGGATATTTACCATGTTTTGAGTTTCCGATATTTCGACAATTTTGCAAGCGCCATGATAACGGATTATTCCGTAAGTTCTTATAAATGATAGTGAACCTTGGTGAACTTAAATTCTACTTTTAGGTCTGGACTTTGAAGGCAAAATATTATTGTGTCATGTTTAGAAATCACCATATTTTTTCCTGAAGACCTTTTCAAATTAATTTAGGGTCAGCGCAGCATGTTTTCCTTCCATACTTCTTTATTACTTGTCACCACAACAGTTACGTCCTGTTCCATCCCATCCATCTTGTCTCTCTGTCCTCCTTTCTGTCTGTCTTCCTTTAGCTGCTACCAGCAGCTTAAACGGGATAAGTTATCCCACGGAAAAATAAAATCGGGAATCTCACATATTAATCCAGTTTAACTAGATATGTCAAAAATATGTGTTAACATTTATTTTTCCAAATAAACCAGAAACATAAAATTTTTGGTCAGTTAAGCTACGGTGGTCTGCGAGACGTCACGTCGGTACTTATGTAACTAAAACCTCACGTCGGTACTTGAAGGTTAAATACTATCTACTCTAAGTACTCAGTACATCCAGATCCGTTCAGTAGTTTTTTGCGTCAAAGAGTAATAAATATCCATCCATCCATCCTCACAAAGTTTCTCTATTATAATAAATTATAAAGTACATCCACAGTGATGCACAATGTCCAAAAATCATGAGAACATTTAGTTATGAATGCATTATTTAAATTTTTTGCACATCTAAGCTGCGAAAAGCACGTCGTATGTATCAAATGAGTTTTTCGCAGTTTCGCACCTCAGAAACGTACATTTACATACCTAAATACCAGTTTTTGCTTACTTAGCAACTGTACGTTAAATTTTCAACTATAAATCCTTGGTTGAGAGTTGAATATCCAACCGTGTTTTTTCGTTTCGGCCACATTATAGGTAGTTCAGTGTGGTGACAACCCAGTAACAATACGAACATAGTTTCATCATCATCATCAGCCTATAAATGTCCCCACTGCTGGGATACAGGCCTCCTCTCTGTGAGAGAGAGTTGTCCATAATCCACCACGCGGGCCCATTGCGGATTGGTAGATTGTCACAATGTCTTCGAATTTTTGGTTCTAAGATATGCCGTTTTCCTCACGATGTTTTCCTTCACCGTTTTGAGAGCAGTGGTGATGAAATAATTAGGTAGGTACCTGGCTGGCTCGTAAGTCGGAGTCGATACCACTTGCATTGGGTGGGCCACCAATGTTCTCCATACAAACATTGTTTAGTAAGAACTTAACCGTGGTTTATTTCACCGAACTTAACAGCCCTATATAATATAATTATACCTACTTGGAAATATGTCATAACTTTAAGTACTACATGAAACGGATATAAATAAAACAGGACCAGTGTTCTTGAAATCCAACGCAAAATATAACCTCAAGTAGTATGATACGGGTTCTTAAATGAAGTGAATTAATTAGTTTTGTTTCCTGCAAATGAAAATAATACCAATTAATTTGGTGGTTTTTACTATTTCTTTAAAAGTTTTAATTAATAGGAATTCTTCCTTATTTTTGCAAATATGTAGTTTATTATGTGTGTTTTATTATAATTAATCAATCATAGTTTTTACTATTTCTTGATAACTTTTAATTAATAGGAATTCTTCCTTATTTTTGCACAAAATAGTACCAAGTGTATTAGGTATGTAATTTTTATTATATTAATCAAGAATAATTTCCCGTTAGATTACAGAAAACCATTTATTACCATAGTTAGCGCAGTGACTGAACGATTGGTTATCGCGCTGTGTTGCGGGTTCGATCTCTTTTGAACGGTTATCTATTTTGTATCGAGATGACTGTAGTTGTTCTTCTTCTTCCTGCCCTCATCCCATTCTACTTGGGGTCGGCGCAACACGTTTTCTTCTTCCATTCTCCCATATCAGACGTCACAGTATCATTTACTCCTTTTCTTTCATCTCATTCCTTAGACAATCCATCCATCTTTTCTTTGGCCTTCCTCTTCCTCTCCATCCATCCACATTCATACTCATCACTCTCTTAGTCACATGGGTGTCATCTCTCCTCATCACATGTCCATACCAAGATAGACGATTCCCTTTCATTTTTTCTGTAACAAGTGCCACTTTCAAACTTCCCCTTATAAACTCATTCCTTACTTTATCCATTCTTGTCACTCCACACATCCATCTCACATCCTCATCTCCGCTACATGCAATCGTTTCTCATCCATCTTTTTCACAGCCCAGCATTCCGATGCAGCAGCAGTCGCTCTATGTAAAATACAAAAAAATATAATATATAAACTGAGAAATAATGATAAATAGGTTCAATACGTCAATAATGTGTCTGAAAACTAAAAAAGAAAGTCGTCTCCTATTTACATACTGATATGGAATGTAATAAAATGAAATAAACAGGTGACTTGCAAAATCATCTGAATTTTTATTGTTTTATCCAACATTTTTATCGGTACTCGGTATTTGTTAATTCATTTAACATTATGTAGACTACATTTAATTAAAAATATAAATTGAGAGACACATCACTATTTTAAATAGGCGTGTTGACTTGAGAGCATAAATAGATTGCAAACATTAGTCCTTGCGTATTTTTTCTTTTCTTGAATATAGAAAGATATCGCATCAAAATTCGAGAGTCAGCTCGTGATGTCAGAACCAAGTAAAAAACTGTACTTGCTTGCGACGTTTTGCCAATTTTAAAAGTGTCGTCAATTTAACTAAAGAAAAATGTGTCAATTTTTTTTTGAGAATCTGACGGATTAATTCGATTCTTCCAGTCAAATATCCTATTTTTTTAGGGTCCCCGCACGCCGACCGCCAGCCACCATCAAACTATGTATTAAGTATTCTGTGCCACAACTACAAAACGACGCCACCGGCATAGTTCCTGTAGTTCTGAGCAGCGACGATTTGTGGTGTGTGGCGGGCGTGGTGTGTCAACCGTCTGCGGCGGGTCCATATAAAATTTACTAAAACCACAGGAAATATATGCCCACATCCTTTTTTTTTAACGTGGTAATATCATCAAATGAGTCCTAACCCAGGGCGAGGCGGGAGGGACTGTCAGACTCGTACTGACTAAATTCCCCACCCTTAATGTTCACCTTACCGCTACGCATTAAAGCTTATTTTACTACTATTATAAAAAAAATTAAATTTTGTGAGGATGGAAGGATGTTTGTAACTCTTTCATATGAATTCAGATGTTTGTAATACAAATACAATTTTTCCTTTTATTGGATTTATTTAATAATCCATTTAAAAATACACAATTTCAATTCACCATTAAAAAATAACACTCCAATAATTCCCAGTTATAAACCACTTGAATCATAACATATTGAACATATACATTTATCTCGTAGTTACAAATTTTGAATACAAAAAGGTTTTAATTAAAGTTACCTTAAATTAATATTTATTGGATTTACATTATTTTTGTAGTTATAATTAAATGAACAGGAAAAATTAATTTTTTTCCTATAAGATTAGCCACAAACCCTACCCTGATTAGCAGAAGCAAGTAAAGACTACTTGCTTCTGGCGTATGCGCAATTTTAAAAGTACTTATCGTATCTTCATCAATTTTTGTGGCCGATGCGTTTAAGCCACAAAATATTTTCTAGAAATGACATTGTTTATCTAGACACGTGATACTTTCTTGATAAGTTATATTATGTATTTATTGACCATAATAACTCATTAGTATTATCATAATCTTGTCTCGTTTTATCTGCATTTTATTTTGACATTGCTGCGCACGTAATTGACATTGAATTGAGAAGTTGCTAACTCAGTGTGCGACTGAGGTAACGGCTAAAGTTGTTTACGTTGTGTTCAACTGTATGAATCGAAGAATTTAAATGTTTTATTAAGCTATTGCATAGCTTTTATCGAAGGCTCTGAGCTCGGCGCGCGCGAAAAACGTAACGAAAAATCCTAAGAAAATTTCCTGACCACATCTGACAACACGCATCGTCTAACGTCGTTTCAGTTCGGGAGACTTCGGCAATCATAAAAATATCCGTCATAAACTGAGGTCATAAAAACAATTTACTTTTTCTTACTGATTCTAAACGGCCAACTACAAAAGGAGTTTTCACAATGAAACCTACTTATAAAATTATCCTACAACAAAGAAGTTCTTTATTACAGTAGTGCACCACAAACATTTTAAATAAATTATATTCTCGTTAAATATACGGTACCTAGGCGATTTTATTCTTTGAAAATAAAATAAATGTTATGCAATAGCTACACCGCGACAGTCTCCGAGTGCCACATGTATTTTTATTTTTATTTAGCAGAATAGTCGCTATCGACTTCATTGGACCGCTTGGCAAGAATTGTCAAGAATAGATTATAAAAGTCCATACTGCGCCCACGTTTTTTATAGCGACTCAAAATATAACTTTCTTTACTTTTTACAAAAGACACTTTTACAGTATCGTATTGTCACCTCACGTGCCATTCGTCTCGGTGTTTACTGACCCTATGTATTTAACTGTGTTATTGTAATTCACCTGACTCAGCGCCGCGGCCAGCGCCGAAATTACGGTTTGCATTTAGAGAATTTCCTACTTTATGTTCGACATTTTAATGTTGAAAATCTATTACAAGCTTGTTCTCTACATTCAAAAAGTGAGTTTGTATGCCAATATGTTGCTTTAAAAAACAATCATGTAACTTTCTCCTAATGTCAAATAGCGGAAATAAAATAATGCCTCATAAAATAGTACAAAATCCCAAGCTATGTGCTAAGTCACGTACAAATAATTAATAATGACAATTCTAGTATCAACAACGAAAATAATTACTATCTGTATGTGATAACGGTGATAAGAGATAATTTAATATTTGCAACCAAAGGTCAGGTTTCTCTGTTTACACATAACCGCAACACGTCATCACCACGTCTCTGGTGTATAAAACGCGCCTTACGGTCAGTTTGATCAATATTTAAATAAAATTAACTAAAACATAGTTAACAAATGGTTACAAAATATACGATTTAACAAATAGTTAATTTAACTACTGACTAAAGGACACCTTATACAGTACTGTAACAGAGAGGTATTCCACCTCTTCTGTTGCCTCAACCTCTTTATATTGTTTTTAAATTTGAATTTTCATATTTCGAATTTTCATTCTGTCATTGCGTTACTTTGAATTCTTTTATGGTCAGTACATTTTTTCCAAGCGTTGCAGCTGCACCTGTTCTGCAATATTATCTTATTTAATGTTTCAGTAAATTCAGTTATCTTGTGCTTCCTATAACTCAAATGAAGTTTTAAAGAATATTGTAATTGGAATATTATCTACCCTGAGAAAGGTTTGTAATGTAGATAGAATATACTTTATTATACACCAAAATTGTTACACAACTATTATAAACATTACTAATTCTATGGTTACAATGGCGGTCTTATCGCTAATAGCGATATCTTCCAGACAACCTTTGGATGGACTGTACGAACTTAAATTAAAAAGGTGGAGGTAGCCACTGGCGCACTGTATTTCTAAATAATTTATTTAGGAACATATGTATGTCAAATAAATAACAATATTTAAATAATAAAATATATATCTAGTTCAATAAATAACATATATACCGATATATATCATAAATACATATAATTATATATATATACATATATATATAATGTGTTTATAATGTGTTCCTTAGTATTAAGTGACAGAGGCAGCAGGCCTACAGTGATATAGAGATAAAAAAAAAGGAAAAAGTTTGAAAGGAAAGATATAAATGTCAGAGTGAAAGAAAATGATTTACAACTAATCTTTTAAAGGTAACGAGTGACTGTGCTTGTCTTACCGAGACTGGTAATGCATTCCACAAACGTATTGCTTGGACTGTAAAAGACTGATCAAAATATTTGGTGGAATGAGCAGGCATTAAAAGTCTCAGATTCTCCGATGACCTCAAGTGTCTTAAATGTATGTCATGTAGGAACTTAAAACGTTCTTTGAGATAGAAAGGCGTTGAAGGATTAAAGAGGATATTGTACAATAATGATAAAATATGAGTATTCCGGCGAAGACGGATAGGCAGCCACTTGAGCTTAACGCGAAACTCTGAAACATGATCATACTTGCGCAAACCAAATATGAATCTGATACAAAAATTTTGGAGTCTCTCAAGTTTATCTAGCTGCACTTCAGTGAGATCTGGGTAACTAACATCAGCATAGTCAAGGATCGGGAGCAGAAGGGATTGTACGAGCGCAGTTTTAGTGGCAGTTGGTAAGAAATTACGCAACCTGCGTAAAGACCCCGCAGATGCAAACAATTTGCGACTCACTTCCTGCAATTGAGGAGCCCATGACAATTCTTTGTCAATGTGAATTCCTAGGTCTTTCACTGAATCGCTATAAGGAATTGTAGCTCCATCGAAAACTATCTGGGGTAGCGTTGTCCAGTTAATTCTTGATCGCAGCCTAGAGCTGCCGACAACAATGACTTGAGTCTTTGCAGGGTTAACCTTTAAACCATGAGCCGAACTCCATTCAGAAATACGAGCTAAGTCTTTATTCACCACATTCACCGCCTCAAACAAAACATCTACGGGAGCTTGGGAATAAATTTGCAAATCGTCAGCGTAAAGGTGGTAGGATGAAAGAAGTTCATTAGAGATAGAATTTATGAATATAGCGAAAAGAAGAGGAGATAAAACGCCCCCCTGCGGTACGCCGGCAGAAGTATTGCACCAAGAAGATGAGGCACCATCAATACAAATACGCTGTCGGCGGCCACACAGGTAACTACGAAACCAATCAATTACCGTTGGAGATATGTTAAGAGAGAGAAGTATGCCGAGTAGGACATCAAAATCGACGGTGTTAAAAGCATTACTGAAATCCAATAAAGAAAGGACCGTCAAATTCCCATTGTCCATACCCGATCGGATGTCGTCTGTAATGTTAACAAGTGCTGTGGTAGTACTATGCCCTGAACGAAACCCAGATTGATAGCGATTAAGGAGTCGGTTTTCACACAGGAAAGCACTAAGCTGATTATGGATAAGGCGTTCTAGGGCTTTGGAAAGGAACGGTAAAATGGAGATAGGACGGAATTCAGAAAAGGAAACTGGATTACACTTCTTAGGGAGAGGAGTGATTTGGGCTTCTTTCCAAGACGATGGAAAAACACCAGAAGATACGGAATAATTAAGGAGATGGCAAATGATAGGAAGGATTTCGTTGAGGATAGGGAGTATCATCTTACGGCTTACACAGTCACTACCAACAGCGTTTGATGTAATTGAAAGTATACTCTTCTTAACATCACAAGCAGCAAATTGATTCAAGACAAAAGGAGAATAATCGGGAGTAGGAAGTTCTGAAAGATCATTAAGAGTTTTGGCTTTAACAGGACCATTGAAATTACAAGAAGTGGAAAAATGTTGATTTAGTGATTCAAGATCTATATCTTTAGGAATAGATTCTTGACGCGACTTTCCAACTCCCATTGACCTGAGAAATTTCCAGACTTTAGCTGGATCACCGTTTTCGACTGATTCATGAATATGGCGGCGTTGGGCATCCCTACACACCAAATTGCTGCGATTGCGGATAGCTACGTAATTTTCACGGGCTAAGGAACTAGGTCTGCACTTGTACTTAGACTTTGCTGCCGCTTTCTTTTGCAATATGGCTTTCAAGTCGGGTGTTAGCCACGGTGCTGGCAGATGCTTTATTTTTACTAGGCGAACTGGTGCATGAACATCATAAAGCTCGTTCAGACTAGAATTGAAAATATTTACCTTTTCATCCATCGACTCGGCATCGCGAAGATCAGACCAGTCAATGTTGCCGGCATCCTCACGAAGGTTATCTACGTTCATACCACCAAAACTGCGCTGTAGAATTGTTTTTGGTTTAGACTTGGGAGGGCGAATTTTGTATGACAGGAAAATTAAATCATGGTATGAGAAAGCGTCAGCTGAACATTGCCCATGCTTAGCGACATATTGTGTAGAAGAAACAAAAATAAGGTCAAGGAGCGAAGGAGTACAGTTAGGAAAATGGTAATACTTAAATGGTGGTAGGTACTTATTTAGATTTTAAATGGTTACCTCTACAGGACCTCTGTGACAATTATTCATGTTATTAATTTGTTTTATTTTTTTATAGGGTATAGGGTTCCTTCCACCTTCGGAGTAAAAATAAACAGAATTATAAACTTGCGTCTTTCCAGTATTTACAGCGTTTCTTGTATGGAAAATGGAACAGCGCCTCTGGTGTGCGAAGAAGGAACTAATTTTTTTCCTTGAAATTAAATGTCAAAGTTCCAGTTTACTTTACGAAGTGAAAACTCATGATAAGGCCTCTGTTCTCCACAGTTTCTATTTGTCGTAGTGTGTTGTCATATAGCGTTTAGCCTTCGTCGATAAATGAACTATTCAACACAAAAATATTTTCCAATTCGAACCAGTATTTACTGAGAATTAGCGCGTTCAAACAAACAAAATCTTCAGCTCAATAATGTTAGTATAGATTTAATTTTATCCCCATCATTTATTTAGAGACCTGTGGGTTACAGATTACAATAATTTATGTTATGTATTACAATATTTACAATGCAACGTTGTGTAGCACCCCTGTGACGTCATATTTTCTGAGTATGCGCGTACGCATTGTAGGACAAACGTATACGTTCACAGTATTGTTAGACCTACCTCGACGGTTTCTAATGAAATCTTTAGCAAAACATCTACAACATTGTAACGATAGATGGCAACAAACGATTATATTGAAGAGAAATTATGATGTAAAAGGTAGATAAAGCTAAATTAGATCTTTATTTTACTTTTTTGGACGAAATGAAAAAATAAATATGATACGTTTATAAGGCACGCTACAAACTCATCGAATTTCAATAAATAAAAAAAAATGGTACGGATCGGCCTTCGATAGTTCATTATAGAAGTAAGAAAGTTACATATTATTTAAATACATAATTATTATTATTTTTGATCGAAACCTATTATGTCGATTTTTGCTTTGGGCACACAGAACACTTAATAGTACCTTGTGCTTTGGGTGAATATTTTGAAATTAAAAAATAAAACGGCCTTTTCAAAAAAAGAAAAATTTATGCTTTTGGTTTTAAAAATTTAACCTCGCTCATGTCATAAATATATTGTGCGACAGCGTTTACTGTGTATGTGGTCTGAAAAAAATATTTGAATAATGTCGATGTAACATTGTAAATAAAATAAACATACTTGATACACACACATGTACCTACCTATCAAGTATGCGACACCTTCCAAGGTAAACAAAACATCCATTCGATGCTTTTCTTTTTGTAGAATTATGTATTCTTTCTTAACAGCAGGCCAACCGAAATAATCATGATCGAGTGAGAAAAAAACAATATTTAAAAAAACAATTCATGACAAAATAAAACAAATAAAAACCTGACAAAATCAAAACAACAAAAAAAACCTTCAACGCTAGGGCTGTTAGGGTTACAATATGGGTCGCCGTACTGTCTCATCAGGCAACCGTGACCCCGGAACGTAAAGGGCTAGTGAAGGATCACCGTGGATTTTAGTCAGTACAAGTCTGACAGTAGCTCCCATCTCGCCCTGGGTGGGAGGAATCATTAAAACGCTCATTCTCCTTTGATGATTTTACCACGTTGAAAAATAAAAAAAGTGTACACAATCCGCGGTCGTTTTCCAGTCGAACCAGATGCAGCTGAATATCAGTATTTACATGAAGCGATTCCCTATCTAACCTCCACAACCCAGTAACTACTTAGCTAGGTAATACGATACCTTGATAAGACCGGCAAGATAGACTTTTCTTTCAGCTTCTGACTTACAGTAAAGACTGTCAAAGACATACATTATTATATCAGCCGGAAAATACAAAACAAAATATCTAATTGGCAAGAATTGGCAAAGGAGACCCGCGCTGCGATGCTCCTTTGCCAATTCCTTCACTGAGAAAGGAGCCTCGCAGCGCGGGTCTCCTATTTCCGCTTGCAAGGTTTAGAAGAACCAGAACCTAACCAAACCGAACCTCGAGATGCCCAAGAGTTGTTGGTGCCTTTGAAAGTAGACGTCGAGGTTCGGTTTTGTTTCACATATTTTAGGAATTACATACATTTCCCAGGAATTATATACAAAGACTGATTACATACATTTCCGTTAGGTAACATATAAGTACATGATTGTTATATACTTGACTTGCTCTATGAAGGGCAAGTGGGTGTGTCGGTAGCAACTTGTAGATTCAATATCTATTGTTATCATATGCGTGCGTAACTGGTACTTGACAATAAAAACATAGGTGCAGTATTAATAGTAAATTAAACAATACGGATAAAGTTGTTTTTCAAGTGCAAGTTGAAATATTATGTGTACAGACGTCAACACATCAACCTACCTCAATCTGTCCTTTTTCCTATAATTTTAATTTACAAAGTGACCGTTCTTGCGGGTAGTTCCCAAAGGTCCACGATTCTTTTGTTCTCTGTTTCCCAACAGCCGTTGGGAAACAGAGAACAAAAGAATCGTGGACCTTAGGCAAATTATATTGTCATGGAGCCCCATGACAATATAATTTGCCTACATGAGTTCCCAACGGGTCCACGAGATTTATAAAAAGTACAGTCAGTAAGAACGATTTCATGTAAGAGAAAGAAAAATGTTCAGAGTTGTCTTTTCGACCAGTTTAAATGCTTGTGATAAAAACGAGTGAAATGAGAATAGCCTCTTAATAATTACACCAGCTTCTATTATGTGATATTTTATAAAAGTACTAGGCTTATGAGTTCAAACAGGGTGGTTTGTTTTTAAATATATTTATTCCAGGAAGGTTTACTGAAAAGCTTACCATCAAAAGTACTAGAGTGCCATAAGTTCAAGGAGGTATGTATTTGATTGAACACCTGCACTAGGCCGGTCTGGATCTTTTACTTTATGACTATTAACAATTATTAAATACTTTTAATTTAAAATAAAAACCACCTTGAACTTATGCCAGCCTAGTACTTTTGCTGGTTAGTAACATTATTTCAGTTTTTAAGCTTATAACCAAGCTTTTGTTGTTGACTGTGCCAAACATTCTCATGGACCCGTTGGGAACAAAAATTTAAATATTTCGAAATGTCGTGGCGTTGGGAACAAATGTATGTACGTTCAATTTTTGAGAACAATGGACTCATGGACCTGTTGGGAACGTCCCTTCTTGCTTCCGTTTACATTGCTGTTTATAATCTCACGAGATAAATTCTTAACTAACGATCACATTACGAGCTACTTAAATACAATATTAGCTACCTATATGTATAAAGACTTGATTATTATAAAGACTATCTACATTATGAACTATGACCCTGATCGTTATGATTGGCGAGCATGCGTCGACATATTGATAAGAGGAATCAATTGAGAGTCCGCAAATTAACGTGACCACTTCGAGATTCGACTTGGGCTTGGGAAGTCACCACACTCACACATATCGATATAAACTCGGTTTGAGCCGGTGAGATAGAGCTTTGTAGAATAGACTTACGAGGCCCGATGTTTCTTCGCATTTTGTTGTCTAGAACTTTGACATTAGGTACATTTTTTTGTGGTTATGTGATATCCTCCCTTTAAATACTTTTGTAAATGAAAAAGTTAAAAATAAATCGACAAGTTAGAACAGAAATGCGTACCTATTTTATTAGAACTTCTGATCAGAACCATCTGACAAAAATCGATTAATTAATCTTATCTAATCGGCCAATCAAAAGGATTACAATGCGAAACAGACGTTATAGTCGCACATGTATTCCTACATTCACGTTTGTCCTATGTAATAAGGGGTGAGCCGTCGACCGGACAGAAATCAAGACTTCGTGACTCCTACAAATTCCAGAACCCATACCATGAGTTGTCATTACGATACTCGATCATCGATATCGACCGCGTTTGGCGCTCTCATTGGCCCGCTCCAAGGTTGTATGAACTCTCAACCAATGAGAGCGCCAAACGCGGTCGATGCATATGATCGAGTATCGTAATGACAACTCATGGTATGGGTACAGATGGAATATTCAAAAACACTACCCGATCTGTGAGTCGAAAACCCTTTTGTAGGAGCCGCGCTTGGCGCCCATTCGACTAACGTGGCCACATTTAATATTTATATCTGCACTAAGAATACTAAGATAACCTCGTTTATTCACAATATTTCACGACATTTCACTTTTTGCATGCATTTCGAAACTATCAACTACAAAGCTATGATAACAGAACAATCGAATCATTTACACCGATGCAACGATTGTGTGAATGTTTTTTATCAGTATTTGAACTAGACTTGTAGACCAAGGTCAAGATCATCTTTTTTACAGCAAGATCTTAAAACACTGAATTCATTCAATACTTAACGTTAAAAACATAACTCATCCGCTTTGCTGTGATAGGATAAAAACATCATTGAAAATATTGATGAAACGGCACTTATGTCCTTTTGACGCGGCGCTAAGTGTCTAGGTCATTAAATCAAACATTAAAAAAAAATAATTTAAAGAAAAACGAAAAACCCGACTGCGTAAAAACTAATATTGAAAAATACGTGAAAAGTTAACTTAAATAAAAACTAAAAAGAAATAAACAAGCCCAACAGAACAGCAGGAAGAAGCAGAACAGAACGACTCACAGTCTCGGGGCCCCTTAGGAAGATTTAATTGGTAAAATTTGAATGGGCCCCGACTGTGAGTCGTTCTGTTCTGCTTCTTCCTGCTGTTCTGTTGGGCTTGTTTATTTCTTTTTAGTTTTTATTTAAGTTAACTTTTCACGTATTTTTCAATATTAGTTTTTACGCAGTCGGGTTTTTCGTTTTTCTTTAAATTATTTTTTTATTTAACACTTTTTAGTTACGATTCATTGTTCACTGTTTTTTTTGTTTGTATATCGTTTATACTTGAAATAAAAACTTAAATCAATAAGTAAGAAAATTAGCGAGAATGATTGTTTTGTTAAACAACTTTAAATCGTTATATATCCTAAACTATTACTTAAAATGAAAAATGATGAAAGAAACCTAAAGATGATTTTAAAATACCTATTAAACGACACCCCACTTGACATAGTTCATCGACTTTTATTTTTTTCATTTTGACAATATGGCGTCTGGTTGTCGCTGTGGTGAATTTTGATTACTGACATGTCTTTAGTGACACTCGCAAGGTTAAGACGAATCGATTGACGTAAGAATTATCAAAATCGGCCTACGCGTTTGGTCTCTAGAACGCCACATAGAAACAAACATACATACATACATACATACATAGACTGATAAACACATTACCCTCCTTTGCGTCGCGCAGTCGGGTAAAAAGTACGTCGTACTTTCAGCAGGTCAGTGTCGGCGCGGACTCTAGCATTTCTGTCAATCTTAAAAAAATATAGACAAAATGCTGTTTTCAGTCTAGTTCTGCATGGTGGAAATTAATAAATCAATCTGGGTTGCAATCATAAAATTGATCCCGATCTTTGTAACTAATTTGCCTATCCAAGTCAGCAGCAGTCAAAGAAGACAGAAAGTATATTAATTTCAATGCGATTATTTAGCTTACAATGCAATTCAATCATTATAATGTAGGGAGACGGGAAACACGTGTAATCTATTTTTATTCATAAATGTTACCATTTTTCCTCCATACAAGTTTTAAACTGCAATCAAACCTATTTCAAAATTAAAATCTCTCGTCAAATTAAATCTAAATGCAAATGAGGCTTGTTTGCATGAAACGTAGCAAAAATAAAAGTTAACGAGTGTTATATGACGTAGTTGGTTTTTAAATATCTAGAAATTCACGTGGCCCGTAATTGTGTGGTTTCTAAACGTAAAACTGAACAACTACAAAATGCATCTCATCAAACATTCACTTATGTTGCAATCTCTTTAATATAGAGTAATGAATTCTCCTATCGATAGTCTTGTCAGCAAAAAGAATTACAGAACTGTAGAATGTAGATACTAAATACTTGAAAACGATTTTATTATCGCATTTTAAAAATTTTGTCGATAAGTTTTGTCGATAGGTTTTGTCGATATACGGTCGTTAGGTCTGTCTGCCAAAGAAAAGCGTTTACAGGAGAGAATATACTATGGACTTGGTTACAGCCGGTGAGCTTTATGTCCATGCAATAAAGTTTAATAGTTCACGCTATTCTAACCGAATTCCTAATGTAATCAATTTGATTCGGTACCTATTAGTACTCGGAAGTTTCTAAGGACTCATTGTAATGTAACGAACATGGCGTTTAATGTCTATAGTGTCACAGATACCATAGCAACAATTGTCGGTGTAATAAAGCCAATTATGTTGCCTCTTTACTCATAATACTGATAAATCTGAGTCACAAGTCTCTCGTGCTCGAACTAGACGGTATTCTTATGTAAGATGTAACTAACCTCCGCAATCAGCGTCACGCGACAACCGCTGCAGCGCTGCCAAATAATGCGAGAATTGGCACTTGCATTTACAATATTACATAACGGAGTTTTTATTCGTCTCTTTTTCCACGGTACTCAATTCTCTTTCAAAATGCGAGGTGTTCTAGAAAAGCATCTTACTACGTCATCAAGTCACCTGACGATGAACCTGTTATCAATTTGGGAACTTATGTCTTTATGACTTATGTTTTCTTTCTTGTTTCAGATATCGCCGTGACCGTGACAGGAGAACAACTAGTATTTTTTGACAATGGAGTCAAAAACCACACTGAAGGCGTCCAGTTTAGAGACCTCACGGCATTAGCTTATGATGCAGTGCACAACATGCTGCTATTCGTTGACAAGCAGAGTGACAACGCCTCTATATTTAGTTTTAGCATATCTAGCAAGAAATACCAGTCTCTAGTAAAGAAAAAGGCTTACGAGAACATCCAGGGTCTCGCTTTCGATCCAGTCACAGGACTATTGTTTTGGACTGACACTAATGAGAAAAGCGTTAATTGGATTTCGTTGAAACCCGGATCAAAGAACAATATTTACGGAAATCTTTTATTCAAGATGGATACTGAGATACCCAGGGCTATTGCCGTGGACAGTTGTAGAGGGTATGTTCCTACTGAAAGTTAAAAATATAACAAGAAAATAAATTGAAATATTTGATATTTAATATTCATTTACAAATTACAGGTATGTTTATTGGACCAACACAAACACACAGAAGCCCACAATAGAGAGGTCTAGATTTGATGGCACCGAGAGAAAAATTGTTGTTGACAGCGATATCTACATGCCAGTCAGCTTGGCCATTGATCAACAGACGAAGCAAATGTACTGGGCAGATGATCTAGAAGGCATTCACTATTCGATTGTAAGTGCAGATCTGAATGGAACGAATAGACGAACATTATACCGTGGAATACATCATCAACCAAATGCATTGACCGTGTCGAAAGATTTCATCTACTGGGTAGACTGGGGTTACAAGTCAGTTTGGCGATTACCAAAGAATCCTGCAGTAGAAGAAGAACCGATACAGATTACCAACTTTAACAGTGAAACACCTTTTGGTATTGTTGCGAATTATAAAATTGAGGATCAGACTGAAGGAACTACTGAATGCGATGTACTGAAGAGTCTGCCACAAAACAATTCAGCAATCAATGAGTCTTTCAACATTCCTACTGATGCAGGCCTGTTTTGTGTCCATGGCATGAAAGTTAGTGGACAATTATTATGCAACTGTTCACCTGGTTACACTGGAGAAAGATGTGATATTTCAGTGTGTCAAAATTACTGTTTCCAAGGGGATTGCAGTGTCGATGGTGAAGGACAACCTAAATGCAGGTAAAGGATTTTCTTATTTACTAATTCGGCCTCATGTCGTAGAACTTTTTGAGTTATTCGTGTTAACGGAATTGTTAATGCAGTGATTTAGTCGAGCGTATTTAGTATTCAGTCCGGTCATTTAAAAACCCCCTAGTCATCCCATCACTATATAGATTTTTCCATATCCCTATATATATATCCGTAAATCAAACCTCGGTCTTAACGTTCCTAAACTTCGAATATGCAGAAACTATAATAGCAGTTTTAAATCATTAGACTCCGATTTATTCGGCGTCTCCCTCAAAAAGTTCAGACGATCAATTTCGGAGGTACGAGAGTTCATTAACCAACCTGCTTATTAATTTCTTAACCTTTGTTATTTTTTTTCTTTTTGTAACAATTTCTTGTTATTAAATTTAATCCTTAATTATATATTTGTACTGCACATAACCATTAGTTTTAAGAAGAATTTATAATTTAACCAAACTATAATATTTTTGTAACTAACAATTTGTTACTTAGTTAGCACTTTCATGGTAAATGTTGCGTATACCTGTCACAGGCTAACACACTAGCACATAAGTTTTATATTTTTCTTTTCTTTTCAATTACTGCTTTTGTATGTTTTTCTTTTATACCTAAATAAAATAAAATAAAATGAAAAAAGCCTTTTATTTAGCTTGCAAGTTTGAAACAGAGTTTAGAGAATTAAAAATAAAATTAAGTATAATTAAGGCGATAAGTCAGTGCAAATACGGTATCTATATACCATTTCACATGAACTAATAATGACAATAACACTGAATTGCAGTCAACAAAAGTTAGGTTTTCAATAGTTTGGCGATGGTGGCGGCCGGCGGGGTCGGCTAACATTCCCCGCTCATCAAACGACGCTTTAGCACTAACCTAGGCTCTAAAGTTCTGAGTAATGATGAGTTTTCTAACAACATTTAAATCTTATGCAAGAACCCCTCAGGTGAAGGTGAAGGCCTCCTCTAAAGAACTCCATCTCTATCTTGAGCTATTTGCGTCCAGCAAGGGCCAGCTATTTTATCTGTCCATCTCGTATAAGGTCTGCCTCTGGGGCACTTACCGTATGGGCTTAGGCCCTTCCACTTGGTTACCCTGCTAGTCCACTTATCGCCCTCTAGCCTCGCTACGTGTCCTGTCTATTAACATTTCAGTTTTTTAGCTAGTAGTTTAAAGCATCTTTAGCTTTAGTAATTTCCCTGATTTTTGAGTGGCGAATTTTTTGCATCTTTTTTATTCGAAGCATGCTTCGTTCTATTCCACGTTGGCAGGTAATAATTTTGTTTTTTATTTTATTTTGGATGTGCATTTCCAAGTTTGGCATGCGTTGGTTAGGCATGGCAGGAGGCATGATGTCATAACTTTTGTTTTTGTAATTATTGGCATGTTACTTTTAAAATATTTCGCTTAAGGACCAGCACTTGTTCCAGGGGTTTGTGCTCTTCGTTCAACTTATTAACTTATAAATACTTTCTTTATTTCAGATGTAATTCTGGCTTCTCAGGAGTGAGGTGCGAGGTGGACGCATGTCATGGCTTTTGCTTGAACTACGGCGTCTGTTCCCTAGACGAGAAGAGTGAGCCCCAGTGTCGATGCATTGGAGATTACGAAGGTTTAAGATGTGAGGCTGCTAAAATTTTCACCACCACCACTGAAGCGACCACTACCTCTGTTACTCCTACTTCGACTACGACAGTTACGCCTATTGCTACCAGCCAAGGATCAGCCAAAGTAGAAACCAATGAAAGTTGTCAGTAAGTAGAAAATAAATACTTATAGCTGGTTTATTCCACGTTCAACCCCATAATTTCATAATAAGAAAAAGAAAACAAAAAAGAATAGTTGCAGAAATATCTAAATAAAGGTAGGTACTTAGCTTAGACCCTTGGAATCATAACTGAAATGAAATGTTTATTTTGGGTACGACTAATGTTTATGTAAATTCATTGAAAGGAGAATAATTATTATAATCGCGCTGGCTGGTGAAGTTAAATAATAAGTTAGAATTATCTCTTACATGGTATGCTATATGTTTATCCCACTGCTGGACAAAGCACTCCTTGCCTATCCCACTCTTCAAAGCTATTTGAGGTAGGAAACAGCCATTAAAGTCCTACTTCTACATTAAACTATATTTTCAGGTGCAATGAAACTCAGTCAACGTCAAAGTCGGCCATGTCTATTTCTTCAGATAGCTTCAACTCAGATACAGTAATAGACTGTGGCAATGGCTGGGACCAAGTGAGAGATCCTATCATCATATTGTTGGGTATCCTAAGTGGAACCCTGTGCTTGGCCTGCGCGGTGCTCATCACTAAAGTCCTGCAATTGAGAAGGAGGCCAAGGTTTGTCATAGTTTTATTAGTAGTTAAGTTAAAGGGTCAGTCTTCAATATTTGAGACATCCATTGAGGATAATGACGCCCGATCTTTTACTACTAGTGCAACCATCCACTGACAAAAAACAAAAATCTAAATTATTTTAATCTTAAATGCAATGAAAATAATTTATATTTTTGTTTTTTTGTCAATGGATGGGTGCACTAGTAGTAAAAGATTGGGCGTCATTATCCTCAACGTATGTCTCAAATATTGAAGATTGACGCTAAAAACCGTAACATTATCTAAAAAAAATAAGTCTGTTGTATAGGAAACCCCTTATGTACTTATTTTATTCGGTTTTTTTTATTTGTTGTTATAGCGGCAACAAAAAAAAATCATCTGTCAAATATTTTGTCTAACTTTCATGGTTCATGAGACAGTATGGTAAGGTGAATGACGGACAGACAGAGGGTCTCGTTTTAGAAGGTCACGTTTGACGTTATAACGTGGGGTTATTATAGTTTTATTAACTACGAGGGCCATTATGTACGCCAACATCGCCTGTAGTTCCGAGCAGTAAGTTTGAATGCTAGAATGACGAGGCGTGTTGTCAACTAGAGCGTAGGTATTACCAAGTTTTTACCCTACTAGTAGTAATAGTCACACTCGCAGCTAGGGTTGTCAGGTCTTAAAATCGAAAAGCCGGACAGACCAGTCTGTTTAGCCGGTGAAAAGACCGGACACCTTTATATTTTAATCATTCTTTAACAAGACCAATTTTTAAAATGAAAGCAAGGTTCGGTTCAACTCCCGGGTCGACGGCGCGTTGTGTTCCACGCCCGCCTCAAAGAGCGTCAGCATAATGACGGGGTCTCTAGAGGGCCAAAGCCTGCCGGGGTCGCGGGACTTATCTCATTACCGTGACCCCGGAACATAAAGGGCTACTGAGGGACACCGTGGATTTTAGTCAGTACAAGTCTGACAGTCACTCCCGCCCTGCCCGGGGTGGGAGGACTCATTTGATGATTTTACCAGGCTAAAAAAAAAGGTTCGGTTCAACTGTTATTACCTATACATCTCGTCGCGCAACGGCGCGGGCGCGGGCGCAAGCAAGCGCGCGCGCGGCTAGTGCTCTAGTCCGCTGTGTGGCGAGCGGAAACCAAATATGTCAAATAAAAATGGTCAAGTTTAAAAAGCCTAACAAAAGCCGGACACGGTCTAATTTGGCCGGACACGCAACCCAAAAGCCTGACTGTGTGCGGTTTTATCCGGACGCTTGGCAACGCTACTCGCAGCTGAATAGCTGATTTTTTTCTTTCCTCAAAAAAGGTCTTACTTGTAGAATAACTATGATGTGGTTAATTCTTTTAAGTATTCAGTTATCGTGGAACAGCAAAAATTACCACATTTATAACCACTGACGTAGTTGTTTTACGTACGTACGCAAAACAGCGGCCTTCGTTGTTAAATATTTATGTACCTACTTAATCTTCTTGTTTTAATCTAAATACCAAAATGCATTATACAAATGACGTACCCAGCTTTTTCCTTGTAAAAGTCGTCCTGAAGCCCCAGGAATTTACGTATTTGATCGTAGAAATATGTACGACGTAAATTGTTAGCTCTGTAGTACTTTGAACTTTAGAAAAATTGTAATTAGAGCTAGTGTAAAATTATGAGTCATATACAGGCTGAATTTTTCAAATGGGCGTGGAATCGTGGATGGCTATAACCGAAACTATGAGGAATAGCAAAAAACGCTAAAAAAAGTCTCGAGGCCAATTTTGACAAAAACTAAAACTGCATTATTAAATTAAAAAAAAAAAACAAAAACAATAATTATCCAGGAATCTAATAAGGATCAAATTCTGGAATGTAACGATGTAAGTAATGATATGCGGAAAACTTAATACGAAAGTAGCTCCTTATCCTTCATCATCATCAGCCTATAAATGTTCCCACTGCTGGGACACGCAGGCCTCTTGTCAGTGAAAGGGAGTGGGCCGTAATCCACTACGCGGGCCTAGTGCGGATTGGTTCGATTTCACGACCTACAATTCGTAAGTCGTAGCCGATATTATCACTGGGCCACCACTGCTCGATCCATACGGGTATTATAATTAAAAAATCTCATATTTTTTTACTCTTTCCAGGATTAAGAAGCGAATAATCGTGAACAAAAATGTAACACCAATGACAGCGAGGCCAGACCAGTGCGAGATCACCATTGAGAACTGTTGTAACATGAACATTTGTGAAACTGTGAGTATAAACGATTCAGCACCTTAATTCAGTTACTTCAAGCTTTAAATTAGCATAATTAACTCTGCACAATAATGCGTAGTTGAGTCCAATGTGTGTCAAATGTTTTAGGAGTCAGATAGTGCGTGTTTGTTTCTTTTTGACTATTAAGTAATTGAAATGGCATGGAGTTGTAGATAGTGAACTAAAACTATTTTCATAGATTATGTACCTACTTACAATAATTATGACAAAATAAAACTGCCTTGTACGCATTTAAAAAAAATACGTTTAGTTACAAAAACTTTCGGGCCGTCAACAATAAAATCTTTTTTAATTAAACCATCAATTAACTTATTGTCTGTCGATATTAATTACTGTAGGTAATCGATTTAAATGATTTCTTTGCACCGAAATTATATAGATTATTCTTTCATTCATTAAGAAAAGTGCCTTTTTATACGGCTCTTATTAAGGAAAAACCATATTGTTTAGAGTTTATGATATGAGATTGTTTACTGGAGCAACTCCTTCGCATTCTAAGTCGTTAATCTTCAGTAGCATTACAAACAAAAAAACCGGCCAAGTGCGAGTTGGACTCGCCCATGAAGGGTTCCGTAGCAGCAAGCATAGATTAGAGATATAATTATATTGAGATTAGTAAGTAATATACACAAACAATAAAAATAACTTTGTTTTTCATAGTATTTGTATGAATGGTAAAGTTATATTTGCGGTTTTTGAAAATGTACTATATCTCAAAAACTACTAACTGTATCTCATCCAAACCAATTTTCGTTGGTAGTTTTGGTTGAGGTCTATATTATATAGTTTTTTTAGTTTTATCATTCTCTTATTTTAGAAGTTACGGGGGGGGGGACACACTTTTTACCACTTTGGAAGTGTCTCTCGCGCAAACTGTTCAGTTTAGAAAAAAATGATGTTAGTAACCTCAATATCATTTTTAAAGACCTATTCATAGATACCCCACACGTATGGGTTTGGTGAAAAAAATTTTTTTGAGTTTCAATCCTAAGTATGGGGGGCACCCCCAAAATTTGTTTTGTTTTGATTTTTGTGTGAAAATCCTAATGCGGTTCACATAATACATCTTTTTACCAAGTTTCAACAGGATAGCTCTTATACTTTCGACAAAAAGTGGCTGTGACATACACGGACAGACAGACAGACATGACGAATCTATAAGGGTTCCGTTTTTGCCATTTGGCTACGGAACCCTAAAAATCGGATTACAAGTATAAAATGTCATCATCATCACACGTAAACATTACAGATAAAATAAAAATAAAAAACAAAAATAAAAAAAGAAGTAAGCGTAAGCATGATTCGACATTTTATAGATTAAACAACTGATAACAAGAGAAATCGCATTTATTTATTTCTTAATTTATTACAATTTGAAGCGAAGATCGTATATCAAGGAAATCACTTGTGCAAACATTTTTTATACTGGCTTTATTACAGCGAATGAGCCAATGTTTGTTTCATCCGTGTTGCTACGCTTTCATTTTTGTTTTAAAAATGTCACGTGGCGTTTAGACAACTGTCAAATCGTATTTTTCAATTTTGCTACATTGTTTAATTTTCATTGTTCCGATGCAGCAATATTTGGACATTTCCGTGCCTATTGTTTCCACGCTTTCATATTTGTTGAATAAAATCACGTGTACTTTGTAAACTATCCACGCGACGTATTAGTCAACTATTGTTTCGTGTTTATCAAAAACTAGCATCTGGCCATACACGGGTAGCTGTTTTAAAAATAAAATTCAGCCCATGTTACTTGCTGACCCGTTAAACGCCACCCTGTTGTCAATTTTGACGTTTTGAACTGTCAAATTAAAAAGACACCTGGCATTCTCAAAATAAAAATGTTATCCCAAAATAAAAAATGCTATAAATACTGAATATTTTTTTTTAAATATTTTTATTAAGTATTTCGCTTGGGGGCAAATAAAGCCTTATAAAGATTAGGCGTTGTAAACCACAAAATCCAATTTTATCCAAATATGTTCAGTAGTTTTTTAGATGAAAAAGTAGGTGACAAATTTTAGCATGCGTATTTTTGTAAGGCTTATATATTATAAAAGAGCAAGATTTTAAACACAATTGTGTATTTATGTAGTTCGCTATGGAAATAATAAGTACTATCGACGCGATATTAAATTGTTTTTAAAAGAGAACCTACGTGCACGATATGACAGTAATTAACGTGTTATCTGTTTTAAATTCGATTATTAATAAGTACGTATAGGTACTTAGTTAACAGCTGCAAAAGTAATTAAATTCGGTTTTTATCTACTTTTCGTTTAACTTCTGTTTTCATGATTCCTGTCAAGTCTGTGTTTATCTTTTGGAGAATAACTATGATAGTATAATTCGTTCGATATTAATTATAATATGTACCTTTTGAAGAAATTAAAAATTTTAGAAGTTGTAGTTAGTGTTAGGTACCTATTTCTTTTTATTTTTAACAATCTCACGGTATTTATCAAAACATAATTGCTACGAAAACTGTAAATGAAAAAGTTTTACAAATATTAATTTTACAAATATTATTTTTATATTTGTTAAATTTAAGCTCGCAATGTAAAGACCATTAAATTTTAATCGCACAAAGCATTAACCTATCAGTAGTTTTACAGTAATTTTAATTTAACAAAATAATGATCGAAGTTAATTAGTTACATTCTCTCTCGCTTCCATAATACGTAATGTAGGTACTAGTTGTGATTACTACCTTTCATAGATAAATGTCACAGTAGTAGTATTCTGTAACGTCCACGAGCTCACTTCACCCAAATGAGCGCACGTGTAGCGTGTAAACCGTCGCAATTTCTGAAAAATAAAAAATTTCCGACTTGAAAAACAACCACAAAAAAGGGTAATATACCTAGCTTATTAACTGTTTTTGAATCCATTAATTTTTTCTTTTATTTTTTTTTTATTTTTCCCGTTTTACTTGAAATATTCAAACCAAATTCTTGTCATAAAAAAAATCGTCTACGCACACAGTTAAAAATGCTCATAAAGTAAAACTACTGAGCAAAACTGAAATATTTTTTTTATGGACAAGATTTTATTGGACAGAATTTTTTTATGAGACCGAATGGTACCAAGAGACCAAATGGCAAGTGCCATTTGGTCCCATAAAAATACTGCATCGAACAAAAAAGAATCACAGAAATCGAACCAAAAACCTCAGAAAAAATTCGTGTACTTACATTAAAAAAAAAACTAATCGAATTGAGAGAGAACCTCCTCCTTTTTGAAGTCGGTAAAATGAGACACAGAAAAAAAAGAAATCCTGTGTCCAGAACGCGTAACGGAGTTTCGTTCAGAAACTGCGAGGATTTGCTCCCACAATGTATTGGTAATAATAATAATTGTGCTTGTACTTGGTCACGGGTTAATTGTATGTAATCTCCATAAAATTGTTTCGTTCATTGTTTTGTCCTGAATACCTGAAAAATAATACTTACCTTTCGTATAGCATTACAGCCCAAAAGAGCAAGTTAGTCAATATCATCATCATTTTATGAGCAACTTTTATTATGGGTCCAACCACAAAATCGCCAAAAATCAGCAACTCGCCACAGTGGCGTAGCTAGGCAGGGGCGAAGCGGATACTAGCCTTGCCCAGAAGGGGGCCTCGCGCTCAGAGAAAAAAAAAGAAAATATCTTGACGACAGCGATCACAAGTTTGTAACCAGTCAGTAAAGTGGTACAACTTAACGTCTACTAAAAAAAATAACATGATGTACAATTATTTGTATACTTGTGGTGTCCGATGAGTAGTAACTGTAAGAGTCAAAGAGGCCTGACAAAGCTGATGTCATTGACAATCACATTTGGTGATGACTTGGGGGAAGCAAGTCATTTTAACACAAGGGGGCGAGCAGCGGGGGCAAGTCATATTTTTCGTCCTGAAAGAAAAGGGCCTCACAGATGCGTCTTGCCCCCTCCAAGATTCCGTCTTGCTACGCCACTGGTTCCCCATTTAATTCACTTAGGTATAACATGCGATTTCGGTGTTCGGTGTTACCTGCTTTTTAAAAATTTGTTGGTAATGATAAATATGTATAGGTATTATGTAAAGAACAATGAGCATTTTGGTACTTGATCCAATAGCAATCATTGTGGTGTCATTGGATAGATCTTTTAGTCAGGAAAAATATTTACTATGACGACTTGTCCCAAATCCTTGTCCGAAAACCACAGGAAGCCCTCAAAGTTAGTTTTTGGTACTTGATCCAATAGCAAACATTGTGGTGTCATTGAATAGATCTTTTAGTCAGGAAAAATATTTACTATGACGACTTGTCCCAAATCCTTGTCCGAAAACCACGGGAAGCCCTCAAAGTTAGTTTTTGGTACCTGATCCAATAGCAAACATTGTGGTGTCATTGAATAGATCTTTTAGTCAGGAAAAATATTTACTATGACGACTTGTCCCAAATCCTTGTCTGAAAACCACGGGAAGCCCTCAAAGTTAGTTTTTGGTACTTGATCCAATAGCAAACATTGTGGTGTCATTGGATATATCTTTTAGTCAGGAAAAATATTTACTATGACGACTTGTCTCAAATCCTTGTCCGAAACCACGGGAAGCCCTCAAAGTTAGTTGATATCATAATTGCATTAGTACCCATCATGGTTGAAAATACGAAAAATAACAATGTAAAATAACATTATTTAAAACGAGAAATATATTGTGTAACTATTCATGTATAACGACTAACGAATTACCGTGACCCCGGAACGTAAAGGGCTACTGAAGGACACCGTGGATTTTAGTCAGTACGAGTCTGACAGTCCCTCCCGCGCTGGCCTGGGTGCAGGGAGGCCTCATTTGATGATTTTAACACGATAAAAAAAGGCAATGCACTCCGCTGGCAAAATGTTCAAAATACCTAGCCGTTCCAATTCGTTCTTTTCCGTTGTGTGTTACAATGGCTATATAATCGATGTTTTGTGACCATACGCTGCCACTAAGACCGATTAAAACATCATGAGCGACATAATGAATGATGGAGAAGAGAAAAGGAACCGACTTCAAAAACAAACACGAAAAAGCATAACTTTTCTTTCTACTTCCGAAAGAAAAGTTATTTTGACGCCTTTTCGTGTTTACCCTTGTGTAATACCCTTTTTAGTTCAGATATTCATCAAAAATCTTCGTTTAACGGCGTCTTTGAAAATCTACAATCCAAGTACGCAAACATGGGTCTATGCGGGCAACGTCACGGGATATCTATTATTATTAAATACTAAAACCTTCTCCGGAATGTAACAAACACTTTTCTGAAAACTACATCAAAATCGGTTCAGCTAAACACGAGATGATCAAATGAGAGATAGAGATGGACAAACATACATACATACAGGTCGACATGAGAACCTACTTGTTTTTTTGAAGACGGTTAATATTAATGTTTAAAAAAAATTACGTTTCTTACTTTTCTTTTCCTTTATTCCTGAGTGTTTATTCATTTTTAGCTTCTCAGTTCAACCTGTATGTATGTTTGTCGGCGATTATCTCGCGCGTGGCTGAACGGATTTTGATGCGGTTTTCAGGAAAGTGTTCATTACATTCTGGAGAAGGTTTAAGTACTTATATAACAATAATGGATATTTTGTGTAGTTGCCCGTAGATCCGTTTTTGTTGCTTACTAGGATTGTAGATTTTCAAAGACGCCGATTATATGAAGATTTTTGTTGAATATCTAAACTAAAAAGGGAAAAAATAAAAAACTTTTTGAAAAAAAGGGAACCGACTTCGAAACCAAACAAAAAAAAAACGTAAAATAACTTTTCTTTCGGAAGTCGGTGGCTTTGTTTTTTTATTTAATTGATTATTATGGTTTTGAAGTCGGTTCCCTTTATTAAAAAAGTTTTTTTTCAGAAAAGTGTTTGTTACATTCTGGAGAAGATTTTAGTATAAAACACTAATGGATATCCCGTGACGTTGCCCGCATGGATGTTTTTAAACCAACTAAAAAAAAAAAGTTTTTCAGTTCGACCTGTATCTTTGTATGTATGTATGTTTGTCCGCGATTATCTCGCGTTTGGCTGAACCGATTTTGATTCGGTTGTCATAAAAATGTTCATTACATTCCGGAGAAGGTTTTAGTATATAACACAAATGGATATCCCGTGACATTGCTCGCATGGATCCGTGTTTACTTACTTGGATTATAGATTTTCAAAGGCACCGATTATACGAATATTCTTGTTGAATATCTGAACTAAAAAAAGAGTAAAATAAAACTATTTGAAAAATAAGGAAACGACTTCAAAACCAAACACGAAAAAGCGTTAAATAACTTTTCTTTCGGAAGTCGGTGGTAAAAGTCGATAAAATGAAAAACAAAGCCACCGACTTCCGAAAGAAAAGTTATTTTACGCTTTTCCGTGTATGGTTTTGAAGTCGGTTCCTTTTTTCAAAAAGTTTTAGTACCTATTAATCAACACATGATTTTATGCAAGACAACGATATAATATGACCAGTATCTTAACTAAATCAAACAGAAACGAAAAATAATCAAAAAAAATGTATTAAATACTTAACACAAAATAACTCCGTTCCGACAACAAATGGAGACAAGCGACTCGGTTATCATTAATCTTTGTAAAAAGACCTTTCCAATGATATATTTATTATGGCTATTGGGTCGAGTACCAGGCTTCATACATTTTTGCCCATTCTCCTTTAGCCCTTTTTAGTTGTTTGTAACAATTGCACCTTGTTATGTTATGACTGTGCGAATGTTTCAAGGGGATGTTTTTTTTCACTCACTAGTTTTTAAGCATGCAGTTTTTAATGTGCCCTTGTCATTCCATATACAGGTTGATAATGCTTGGGCAAGCTGCAATGAGATTGCTCCTTGAGCCGTCCGTTTAAGGTTCACATTTGTTTGTTCTTACTGCTTCGCCCGCATGGTTTGGGTACACTCGCTTACTAACCTTATTTTTTAATTTTGTTTTTTTTTTGTGTTAATTCATCAAACTAGTCTTCCCGCTCTCAGACTCGTACTAACTAAAGTAAAAAGCACCTGTTCCTTCACTTGCCATTTGCGTTCCAGGGCCGCGGGAACCTTCCGCTGCCTGCGCGCTTGATAACCTGATTTATTATTATTTTAATCATCGTTTTTTTCTAAGAGTTTTTGGTTATTTTTGTACCAATATGTTCGCTTTACGCCAATGTTATTTTTTACTCGACTGCTTCAAAGACTTAAATAACACTAACTACAAAAACTGCTTTTATTTCTATACCTAACAAAAATCAAATCGCTGTCAATGTCAAATTGTAAAATTGATGTGTTTATTAATATGTAAATGTTTACAAAACTCTTGGAAAAAAATGTTGCATCAGTTGCATGTCTCCAAGATGCAAGTTGCGTTTGTTTACAAGAATGTTAGCTGCATTTTTGTACACAAGATTGAAAATACAAAGTATGTAAGAATTTGCTATAACTCATTTAATAAATAACATAATTACTCAATGGTTATATGTAAGGCCGCGTTTCCATTATACAAGTTGCAAATTGTATACAACTTGAACACACCTGCATACAAGTAACTTGTTTAATAAAAACTTTTAATTAAAAATAACATTTTGCTACAAAAACCTATTTTTAATTAAAAGTTATTTATGTATATTCTAGTTTACATTCCTTAAGTAATACTCTCGTCACTAAAAGGTCACCTTGTACAGACGCTAGCACATCAAGCTACCAGAATCGGTCAAATTTCTTTAATAGATTTTCAAATTTATCACAAAAAGAAAAGGTTCATGTTCGATTGGGAAAAAATGATACTCAGATTCTGGTAGGTTGATTTGTGTCTGTATTACACACATAAAATTCAGTAGTATTGTTTTGTAAAAAGTGTAATGAATACCAACAATAGGGTATTTGAACCACAAATCAACTGCGTTTTGACAGCTCATAAAAAAGTTGGTACTATGTCACTTTTTATAAGCTATCAAAACTTTAAAATGCCATAGATTTCATATGGCAATAGCAATATGTGACGTCATCTTATTCATTGGTTTCAGAGCTACTAAAAATCGAATTTAACTATTTTTTTAAAGCTAATAGGGTTTTGTAAAAATTGCGTTTTGAAATGATTGTTTAATAGTGTCAAATAACCACACTTATAAGAAAAAATAACGAGGTCACATTATGTATAACTAGTTAAAAAAACTCCAAGTTTCTAGAAAATTCAAATGATTTCCATACAATACATTTGCCAGTAGGAAACTAGAACCAATCAATTTTTAAATTAAATAATTGTAATTGAAATATGTAAACGATTTGACTGTTACAACAATTTCGTTACGACAGTAAATTATTGAATTTTCACAAAATAATAGAAAGATCGTGAGACCTTTTTCTGAGGAGGTTCCTGAAAGAACCAAAAATAATTATTCTCTTTTTTTTTTGTTGCAGCCATGTTTCGAACCAAGATCTACAATACGGCCATCTCTATTAGATTCAAAACCAGGCAAGGAAGAAAAGAAGAACCTGATCGCAAACATGGAGTATCCAGACGATCCATACTAACATCTATGGAACTTTTTTGAGTGGTGTACAATACTTTGGCTATAACGACACTTGGGCACAATATGTATAAGGAATTATTCGAAAATCTGGCAAAAATGTGAAAGAATAAAAAAGTTAAGCCACTCTTTTATAATTAATCTGTGATGTTACAGGTGCTAAAGCAAATGTGATATAAGAAATGTCAGTTTGCGTTCGTAGCACAAAAACAACATACTGTATTTTGTATACATAGGTTACATATTGTGTTCAATTCAAAATATACGTTCCGTATTTATTTATTTTATACTTTATCTAAAATTGATTTTTTCCTAGCATAACTAAACGACGATTATAATTCTTTCTTCTTTCAATCTTGTAAAATCTTGCATGGCTAGATAATTATATACAGAAATACCTACTTAAAGAGTTCTTCCAATACGAATTTTCCTTATAATATTGTGCCAAAGGTTTACTTATATGTGATATTTGATTAAGGGTTGAGAAAAAAGATACACATAAACGATTACATTAATCTTTATGGGTGGTCTAAGGGCTGTGTAAGAATGCGCTAAAATCTGAGTGCATGGAAACTAGATTTTAGGTGTTATTATTTATTTGGGTTCATTGGGAACAGGCATATCGTGAATACGTAAACCTTCAGGGTTCTCGCTAAAATTTCCATGCTTCGGTAGGACGTTTTTTGTTAGTATTCACAAGGTGCCTTGTCGTCAACCTAGTGCTTTAACTTACGATTAACATATCGATGCTTCAGTTCGCAAAAACTTACCGATACATGCTTATTTTAGCAACGATCCTATTGTAATGGGCATTGAGTCGATTTTTCGTTATTTTCATCAGATAATTCTTGCTATTTTATTTTTAAATTCTATGGTAACATGATTTTATGTTCTTGGAAAAAAATATGTCGAATTCTAAGTTCTTTATAAGTTTTAGTGACTTTGTGCCAAAGTGAGTTTCGTATAACGAATCGGTTGCTTCTTTATACGATATTTTAAAAGAAAATATAATCGGCAACACTTTACAATAACGTGAAATGGTCTCGATACAAAATATAACGTAGCATTTATACAAAAATAAAAATAGTGTACTAGTTGTACAGATTTTTGTTATTATTTTGTAATCACTGTTACCAAATTTTTAATTTTATTATTGTGGACATTTTTTATTTATCTTATAATTTTTTGATCGTTTTCGACATGTCAATATTGAAATTTATTGAAAATTATAAAAAAAAAAGTTAGTTAAATGGGTCGTACGTCTCTAAGAATAATATTTGAGACTTTTAATTTTAAACGTCTTATTCCGTTTCTGTGTTCAATGTTTTATCCAACAATTTGACATTATGCTGTAGTTTATAGCGGTTGTTTGTGACCAACACATAATTACCCAAATTGGAAAATAAGAAAAGTTGGCGATTAAGGGGAAATTCCACCAATCTAATCGAACATCTAAACCGCATACAACTGTCTGTGTCAATATTCCACGGAAATTATGTCAAGTTTAGAGAAATTCATCTTTAATTAGGTATAATATCATCATTCATCGTACATGGGTAATTATGTTCCACAACAAAATATATGTTCTTCCATAATTCTGAGAGTATGTAACGCGATTGTTAACTATTTATAAACTATTTAAATTGTGAGCAATTCTGTTTTTACTCAGAATATGATCTTTTATAATTTTTCAGTTTATGAAAAATAAGGATCATCTTAATCGGTGACTTTAAATGCTTCTGGCTAGTAACGATCAGTTTTTTCTTTTCTTTTTTATTCAAATTCGCCATCTTTGACTTGTCTTAGGGCGTTTGCTAAAAAACACACGTCTGGCTTAATAAATAGCATGAGTAGCGCCAAATTGCACGAACATGCGCAAGCGCATATGACGGATTTCTAAGGAAATTTTGATAGCAGACCCGGGATCCCCGCTCTAGGGACCCGTGTGGGTTTCAGCAGACGCCTTAAAGGTCACATACTGCCTTTAAAATGTCAAACTGTGGCTCAAAAGTTTTAGTACAGTCAGTGACGTTTTGAACTGATGGTAAAAACAAATAGGACGTGTGAAAGGTTGTTCATTTAGTTTTTAGTTTATGAATGAATTAAACTATGTCGGCTGCTTGCAGACAGTTTTCTTTTGCCAAAATGATTGTGAAAAAATGAGTGAGAAATTCTAAGTTTTATACTAGTTAAAAAGCGGCAGTGTGAATAGTTTTATTTTATTCTTTTTGTAGTGCGGTGCCTCACTTCTCGATTTAATGTTAGCTACCCAAGGCTACTGACTTTTATCGGCCTTTTTTATAATTTTGATAAACGACGCATGCATGGTTTAAATATAAGGTGAAAATTAATTAGCTACCGACTAATATCATTTATACAATCAAACATTTGTGTTTGCAATGTCGATAATGTTTACAAAGTTTCTATAGCTAATTAAATTTAACCCTTATACCATTAATAAGATGTTAGTTAGTGATGTGCCGGTAAGTCTGTAGTCCCAGGTTCAAGGCTCGGGTCGTTCAGAACGATGTAACCATTGTTTAGGCTTTTAGTGTAAGAATTTGCGTTCCTATAGTAATTCTAAACCTATTTATCAGAGTACCTCAATATAGATAATTTATTTTAAAAGATTTATATAGTAATACATGCAAATTAGTGACAAATATATATTTTAGTGCAGTGGTAGAGTAAGGTTATTTTGTTTCGGATTTTTTTTTGTATTATTTTGGTGCTGACCGTACCTACTAATTAATTTTTTTGGCACAGAATCTCAATTGACATAAAATATATTTTTTGTAATTACCTTTTAGCTGTGGGTAAAAATAAAATAAGAATTTTTATGTGTGGAAAATCACCTTCAAAAACTTTTCAAAAACAAAGTAACCTTTGTTGTTTTCTGTACTTAACATTTTGTGTAAATTACTTATACTTACCCAGTAACTGATTCGCCACAATTATGAATATTCGCAGCTGAACTTATGAAGAGGCACCATTACTTAATTCGCCCTATATTGGTGGTACTTAGCTAAGTACTTAGACTTTAGAAATACTTTTTTTGTAGTTAGTTTTAGTCGTGGATTGATAATATCCACATGAGAAATGTGATATTATTGAGTCTTGGTATAAGCCTACGTTAGTGAATATTGTGATTAATAGTAATATTAAATAAAAGAGCTTGCATAAACGACTTTGTTTCATTTAAATAAAACCTGTTTTCGCTTGACAACTCCATTTATTTCATATAGCTAAGAAGATACAAAGTTGAGGGCTTTGGACACGCGGTCGATTTGGTCGGAGAACAGTTTTGAAGAGCAATTTTGAAGGGGACAGCAACAGCAAACGAACCTTTATGGCATCTAGAAGTTTCGCAGCAGTTGCAGTGCCATTCAAAATTGAACCTTAAAAGAACTAACATAAAGCAGTGCATACACTACAGGCTCTATGACGTCATATCGCTTACAAATTACACACAGTTGCGCTAAACACAACCAACATTAATCGACGTCTTGAGCCTCTATTTATTATTATCACATTGAATAAATACTTGTTTGTTATTAATCTCTACACATTTTTTTTGTGAAACAATAATCTAACCCAGAATAGTATTTATGTTCCCATACACATAATTATATTTAGATAATTATACAACGACTAGGCATAAGACATTGACAAAATAACACAATTTAAATTACTATTGACAATTAAGGGGACCGCCCGTAGACAGCAAATTATTTCAAAAATATATATAATTATTAATTATGATGTTTTAGGGTCGTAGCACACTTATCAAAACGGAAAGGGATCGTAACAGCCTCGCCTTTCTCCTGGGCGTCAAACAGTCGTCCACTTTACGTAACCACGTAACGTAAGCGGATCAGAAGCTCCGCCCCATCGACTCGGCTACGGATAGGCAACGCCGCGCTTACGGCTCGCCGGTCGCTTCTCTCGTACAGCGCAGCACGTGCGGCAACGCAGACCGCGGGCGGAGAGTGGACGAAGATTCGTAAGCTAGCGTACGGACAGCCGTAAGCGAGGGTACGGAAAGCCGACCGCTAGTCGACCGCGCACTGCACCGCGGTGCGTGAGCTTGTCCGAGGGGATGCGTTTACGTTACGATTCCAATTAATGTGCGAGTTTCATACAAATAATACTGAACGGCTTGAGTTGATACGGTGACGATCCCTTTCCGTTTTGATAAGTGTGCTACGACCCTTAAACATGTCGAGCAACTTTTAATTCAAATAATAAGATAAAAAGTGACATGCATGTATTTACAAAGTACAGTCGCCAGCAGGTCAACCTATCCCAATCTGATCAAAGTTTACCAATCGAACATAAACCTTCCACTTTTGTGATAAGGTTGAAAATCTTTTAAAGAAATTTGACAGATTGAGGTAGGGTTGATATGCTGGCGTCTGTACATGAAACGTATTGCTAGAAGGGAAAATGGTTTTCCGTTTTATTCTTAATTTTTTTGAGGTTTTGTGCGATCACCCTGTTGTATAGAGACATACATAATTATACACCGTGACTTTTTAGTCGTCTTACAAGTGGTCCACTAAATGTATAAATACCTCTAGGCGAGTTTTTTTTTATCGTTAATAATATTTTTTATTATTAATAAATATAGGTACATTAGAAATATGAAACACCCTGTTAAAATGTTGACGTATCAAGCTGTAGAGTATACCTACCCAGCGCAATAGTCGGGCAGATCATTCCATCTACATTTTCTATGAGACAAGGGTGTTTCTAACTACGCCTTGCGTCATAACGAATGAAAATTTTATTTTTAATTTTTTCAAATCTCTTATATACTTATTTTTTATTATAAACGTGTTCTAGTCATTGGATACATGAACTGGACTGCCTTTGTAAGACGACTAAAAAGTCACGGTGTATATTATTAATTTATTAACCATGAAAAATAATAATATTACATTTATTACAGCCTTTTCTCTACGATGTTGGGTCGGCTGCGAAACTAATCACAATTAAATACCAGTAATTTACCCGAGACCATTATTTGCTTCCACAACACACTATGAACTGGAAAATATGCTATTTTTGGTGAAGACTGATTTATTATTATGAATTATGATACAATAATTATGCATTTATATTAAAAGTCAAATCAAGACATGTTTTGCCAAAATTTACTGAACTATCATTCTTAGACAGTTGTATGAAATGTCAAAGTGGGTCAAATTGTGTGTCCCCTAATGTGTAGTAACTAAAGCAAGATTTTTCTACGTAGTACACTGGTCATATCGATTATTTATTTGTTAATAAATATCATTACAAATTCAACAATCTACTACATTTATAAATTCTATAACTAATATTATTAGCAATTTTAATTATACATAAAATTTGCGCCTACATTAAATAATTAACAAAAAAAGAAAAACAACTCACTAACAAAATTTTGCATTAGCATAATCACTAATGAAAAAAATGAATTTTAATTTATTTTATGGTAACTTTACATGAAGCAATTAAAATAATGATTGTAAAAATAATTGAACAATGTAGCGTGAAATAAGGTGCATAACGCTGCATTCAATTTTGGTACTCTAGTTTATAAAGATTAATTTACTTTATAAAATACAATCACTTACCCACAGCTATACACTTTTAAGTTAGTATGTGAAGACCATCATACTAATATCCAAATATAAGGAAAGCGTATTATTATTTATTATTAATTTATTACATATATTTTTTTATTACATTAGTTTGTCAAGGCTGATTAACAGGGGTAAATAACAATTTGTTAATAATTTAAAAAAATGCAATATATTATGGCAATGGAAGGTCAAATTTAGATATCTAGCGGAACAATTCGAGCTTGACAAAGAATTACTACCATCCATTGATAAATAAATCCTTATGTATAATATTATTAGGAATGCAGTATATTGCACATAATGTCAACATATAAAATATCAGTAAGAATGCTAAGTTAATTACAAATACATAACGTCGCAGCATAGCAACACTGACTAAAAAAACATCTGACAGTTTACACAGTATTGCCATATAAATATCATTATTTTAGCTGTTCCCTATGGTTTCACTCCTGCTGTTCAGCTCCTATCGCTCGTAGCGTGATTTTATAAAGCCTAAAGCAGGGGTTCCCAAACTGTGCGTCGCGACGCCCTGGTGCGTCGCAGAGAGTACAGAGCGTCGTGAGATGCGAGGGTCGACCATTCTCCGGATTGATATTGTGTGGAACCAAGAATATTTAATGTACAAAATGTTCACTAGAAAGAAGAGGATAGTCTCATTGATCTCTTTTGCAGGAACAAACCCAGATTCACGTGTTCTGATCGTGGAGTTCGGAACCAGGTATTATTGTTTTATCATTCACCTGGTATCAACTAGCTAGGGCGTCGCGAAAAAATAATAAACCTCTATGTGCACCGCGAGCTGAAAAAGTTTGGGAACCCCTGGCCTAAAGCCTTCCGCGATAAATGGACTATCCAATACAAAAAGAGATTTTTTTTTTTCAATTCCAACCAGTAGGTCCTGAGATTAACTCATTCAACCAACCAAACAAACTTTTCAGCTTCATAATAAAAACAATTAATATAAATAATATGTGATGTACGTAACTTTAGCATATATTAAACATTTAGCTCTAGACATAAATACTAAGCAAATAAATAATTTATATTTATAATCTAAGGTAACAGAAAAATATTGCACATAAATTATTATTGTGATAAAGATCGGGATTAATTGTATTGTAAAATCTCGGAGTAATTTACAAGTTTTATAAGAAACTGTAATACGACTGAGTGCCCGATGGATGGGATGGACAGAGGTGTATAGTACACACCTTCATTTTGCCCGATAATTATTTCAAAGTTAAAAGGAGCGGGCCAAATGCCATCAAGTGGGCAAAATTCCTACTTGGACTTCGCCCGAGTTTCTCATGAAACAACCCTAAAGTATTGCCCGACTTGGGGATCGAACCTTGGAACTCGTGCTGAGTGCTGAGCTTCAGCACTCGCTCTTGCGATCACTGAACCATCGAGACTAAGTGTCGCGTACTTTGTTACACAATAATTGAACTTCATATGAACTCATTTGATAGTAAGCTGAGTTTCACTACACAAGCCCACAAAAATCATTGGAATTTCAACCTAATATCTATGCATACAAAGGTTAAATATCGCGCGTTAATAATATTAAACTAACATTTATGTCAGTTTTAGTTACCTCTAGGTGATAAAAAGAAGAATGCTCAAGGATTTTCAACTTTCGACTTATCGCCGTAAGATCAAATTCCAACAGTGCCGATATAGTTAAGTATTAATTCATTTGGCGCTTAGTGCTGTAAAAACAGGTAGGAGACTGAGAGTACACACGGTTATACATCAAGCTATACAAAACCAGTGTCTTGGCCTCGGTTTGTATGATATTTCCACATAATGAACGGTCAGCTAATACTGGTAATGCATAGCCTGATGTGTTTGTGTACTACGACATACATTTTAAATAATTTTGTATGAGATTGTGATGTAGAAATATCGATATCGATTAAAAAAGTACAACCCTAAATAAAATATAGAAACGAAACCAACAAAAAATAGGTAAAAATAGGATACCTTGTATTCCTAACTGGAATGTTTAAACTAACAAATATTGTTTACAATAAAATCTTTCTAGTTGTCAGAGCAAAACAGAAAAAAATGTCTTCTTATCCAAAAATACATAAAACTAATCATGTATACTTAACTAAACCCTGCCAATTTGTTATTATTTTATGTCAGTAGCTAAGTTTATAATATAATGTGTATATTGTGTCACAAAAAGCTATGTTTTACGTACTTAGATACGTAGGTACAGCTTAGCTCAGCTCACTATTGCATCATAGCTTCTGAAACAAAGGATAAAACACAAATGAAATTTACTCAATTCTCAGCAGGCGTAACTTCTGCTTTCGTAGAAATATGCTAAACAAAAAACGAAAACGGTCGGTAGCCTTTAATAGATTTTAAACTTTATGTTAAAGGACATAAAGATGAAAACCTATTAAAGACTACGACACGAACCAAGGAAATCTATAATATGTAATTTTTAATATGTAGGCGTGCAGAGCAGATGGCCGATGGGGTCGAAAAGTGCTAGAGTGGAGACCGCGGACTAGCAAGCGCAGCGTAGGACGTCCACCAACGAGGTGGACAGACGACCTTGTAAAGGGGAAGACGCTGGATGCAGGTCGCTTCCAACCGGTATATGTGGAGATCTAAAGGGGAGGCCTATGTTCAGCAGTGGACGTTCTGTGGCTGAGATGATGATGATGATGAGGCGTGCGCTTCCCACAGCATGGTCACCAGCGTGTCGTCGGCATCTAAAGCTGGGTACTCACTTAGCAGCGTTACATGTAACGTATCAGATACGATATCAAGTGAGTACGCACTTAGGCAGGAGCCACCTGCGAATCGCTCGCTGTAAGCTAGTAAAAAACACAAAGGCGGCTCGTAGTGTGGTCGGACGAGCCGTACCCACTTGCAGGTTGATACGTTACATGCAACACTGCTAAGTGAGTATCCAGCTTAGTGAGTGTTTAGTTAGCAGTAGCTCACCGTGCTCAGTATAGTTGAGCAGCGCCGCCAGCTCGGCGACGCGGTCGCGGTGCGCGTGCATGTAGGCGTGCGCCTCCCACAGCATGGTCACCAGAATGTGGTCGGCATCTAACAGTGTTTAGTTAGCAGTAGCTCACCGTGCTCAGTATAGTTGAGCAGCGCCGCCAGCTCGGCGACGCGGTCGCGGTGCGCGTGCATGTAGGCGTGCGCCTCCCACAGCATGGTCACCAGAATGTGGTCGGCATCTAACAGTGTTTAGTTAGCAGTAGCTCACCGTGCTCAGTATAGTTGAGCAGCGCCGCCAGCTCGGCGACGCGGTCGCGGTGCGCGTGCATGTAGGCGTGCGCCTCCCACAGCATGGTCACCAGAATGTGGTCGGCATCTAACAGTGTTTAGTTAGCAGTAGCTCACCGTGCTCAGTATAGTTGAGCAGCGCCGCCAGCTCGGCGACGCGGTCGCGGTGCGCGTGCATGTAGGCGTGCGCCTCCCACAGCATGGTCACCAGAATGTGGTCGGCATCTAACAGTGTTTAGTTAGCAGTAGCTCACCGTGCTCAGTATAGTTGAGCAGCGCCGCCAGCTCGGCGACGCGGTCGCGGTGCGCGTGCATGTAGGCGTGCGCCTCCCACAGCATGGTCACCAGGATGTCGTCTGCTCGCTCGTCCATGGCCACGTCGCGCGACATCTGCGGCGCGAAGCGGTAGTACGGCACGCCTACTGCACTGCACCATGCTCGGGCTCGCTCTACTACGCGGCCGTCTGATTGTGTTGCCTGCGAACAAAGAACTTGCTTCAGATAGAGCAGAACGAGAATTTAATGAAGGATGCATAAAATATATTAAGACATTGTCAAAAAGTTATACGCAAAGCGAGCAAGTTTATCAAAACTACATGTGACTAAGGGAGTGATGAGTATGAATGTTAATGGATGGAGAGGAAGAGGAAGGTCAAAGAAAAGATGGATGGATTGTCTAAGGAATGCTATGAATGAAAAAGGAGTAAATGATACTGTGACGTCTGATAGGGGAGAATGGAAGAAAAAAAAAATGTAACCGACTTCTAAAAAAAACAACCACTAAAAAGGGTAAAATAACCTACCAAAAAACTTTTTTTTCGGAAGTCGGTGGCTTTGCTTTTTTATTTTATTGATTTTTTTGCCACCGACTTCCGAAAAAAAAGTTTTTTGGTAGGTTATTTTACCCTTTTTAGTGGTTGTTTTTTTTAGAAGTCGGTTACATTTTTTTAAAAAAACTTTTTTATTTTACCCTTTTTAGTTTAAATATTCAACCGAAATTCTTGTCAAAAACATAATTTTCTTACTCATGCACTAGAATTTTATTATCCTTAGCACCGGTTATAACATCGCCCATGTACACATACACCAAATGGCAGGTATACTGCATCAAACAATAACCCATATGGGTCATTAGTATAAATGAATTAAGTCCAAATACAAGATAGCTGCTGTAAACCGTTGAGGAGTTCCCTGAACTGTTCTTGGTCTTCATCATCAGAACCCTAATGACAGTTACAACCCATCTAGGTGTAAAGTTCTCATCAATATAAATGAATTAAGTCCAAACACAAGGTAGCTACTATAAACCGTTGAGGAATTCCCTGAACTGTCCTTCGTCTTCGTCATCAGACCTCTAATAACAGTTAAAACTCATCTAGGTGTAAAGTTATTATCAATACAAATTAATCAAGCTCAAACACAAGGTAGCTGCTGTGAATCGTTGAGGAGTTCCCTCGACTGTCTCTCGGCTATGGAGCCGAGAGACAGTCGAGGGAACTCCTCAACGATTCTGAACGAGGTCTGGAGTATATGTGATGATGGCATCAGATATACTCCAGACCTTTATTAAATTGTAGTGCTTTGAAATACTGAATGAAAAAAAATAATTTACTAAATACTACTGCTAAGGAGTTGTTGAACCTTCCATCATCAGCTCAGCTACATGAGATGATGATTACTATACGCAAGTACTTAAATTACTTCATAATATTTGCGAAAAACGATGTGTGGGCCTATAAAATTTGAGGGTTGCCCTCGATTTCTCCAGGATCCAATCATCAGATATTGAAATGGTGACAATGGGACCACACGGGAAGCACCAGCTTTCGAACAAAAAAAGAATCATGAAAATCGGTTCACCCAGTCGCAAGATATGAGGTAACAAACATAAAAAAAAAAAAAAAAAAATACAGTCGAATTGATAACCTCCTCCTTTTTGAAGTCGGTTAATAACCTCCTCCTTTTTGAAGTCGGTTAAAAACGTGTTGCGCCGACCACAAGTAAAATGGAATAAGGGCAGGAAGATTATGATGAGTTACTACACTGTAGTATGTCAATTGCAAATATTGACTGCATGGTCACCATTCTGATTTCCCGGAAAATCTGTCAAACTCCCTACTATCCGTGACTTTCCCGACAGACAGGTGTTACAGTTATCAGTTATATTTTGGAACACTGGAAGTTTTAACATAATTTTGTGACCTCTATAAAGCATTCGACTGCGTTGACCACAATACGCTACGATACGCTACGATAAAATCACCCCTACAGAATTCGTAGACAATTGGCTGATCTAATTATTTCCTACTTATCAAACAGAAAGCAAAATCTAAATATAAACGGTGCCTGGTCTTCTGAATCTCTAAATAAAACGGGCGTGCCGCAAGGGCTAATCCTCAACCCTTTCCTGTTTGTTTTTAAAGCAATATTACTCATTCGCGCATGGGCTATAATTGATAACGATATTGTGTAATAAAACGACTGTCATAGCTGTACAAAAAAAAAAGACAGCTGTAACCAAAGGTTTACATGTTTTCCGGGGTACAGAGAGGTTCCTCTGTGTAATGAATATTTCTATAGTCAAAAATAAATATTACTTTACCTGGTCAACAAGCAGGCCTCCAATTGCAGACAGTCCCCACGCGAGCCGAGCGGTGTCCCACAAACTCTCTGGCTTGAACACGTCTATATCTTTTAGCTTCGATACGGGTATCAGACCTGCAAATGAGTCAAAATACCTAGTTACTGACCGCGAGGAAAGCAGCTCATATACAAATACCGGCACGGTTCTTGAGCGCTCGGCGTAAGAGTGGGGATCGCTTTGCGTATCGTACACTTATCGACAAATGAAACGCACAATAAAACAAATAAAACGCACAAAACAACGATAGAACGGGCCAATCACTACACTTTCCCCGCCCCCTTCCTCACTTCATCTACCAAAGGGACCTAATATAACTTACTTCTGCGCAGGTGAAGGTCAGCGCTCAAGATCCATGCCGGTAACCAGTGATCCTTTTAAAGTCAAACAACATGGCGAAATACGATTCCAAAAAATAAGAACTTTGGTCGACTGACCGACTAGTCGGCTTCAAAAAGGCCAACTACTGGGCCAATTCAATCTTTTTCATCAGTAGAGGTCAGATCATTTTCAAAATGTCTGATTTTTCACAGCAGAACTAGCCACTTTCTTTTCAAAATCATCAAATGAGTCCTCCCGCACTGGGTGGGGCGGAAGGGACTGTCAGACTCTTACTGACTAAAATCCATCCGTGTTCCTTCGGATGCCCTTTACGTTCCGGGGCCACGGTATCCTGGATTAAGAAAAATCCGCGACCCCAGCAGGCATTTGGCCCCATAAGGGGCCCCGTCGGTGACGCGTGAAACACGACGCGCCACCGACCCGGGCTTGGTCCCTGGTCGGACGGTCAGCTACCCATTACTCACCGTCCGCAAGCCCGCTCCGCCGCTGTGCCCTCTGCTGTTCAGAGGGACACGCGTTGGAGCGTCCACCCGACAGGCTATTCGCATACGGGCAAAGAAGGGGTTTCTTAGGCACACTTCAAAATGGTTGAGCTGATTGGTGCTGATACGTGTGTCATGTTCGTGAACGGGCGCTGTCAGTTGGGACTGGTCATCTCTTAGCTGCCTCGGTTTTTATTTTAATTATTGATTCTTTTATTTCTGAATTGTCTTTTTTTTTGGAATTTTTACTGTGGACACTTTTAACTTGCTACATCGTTCTCACATAATGCACCATCTTAAAATGAATGATGTAACAAAGGTTTTGTAATAATTTTGGCGATCTAAAAAGAGTGTCCATGGAGTTTCTTGCCCGTTCTTCTCCATAGAGATCTACTTCTTGGAATGGGCATCTACGGTACTTTCACAGTTTTTATGTCTTGTGACTGGGACTGTAGCACCATAACTTTTTAGTATTTAATTATATTTTTAATGTCTTTGACAATTCAAAAGTGCCTGTAATTGGTCTACTTGAAATAAATGCATTTGATTTGATTAAGGAAGAGCTCTTGCCCGCATCCCAGGGTGCACCGGCCCGAAAAACTGGTCTTCCCTCCGGATGTATCCGAGAGGGAACTCCAGTCCACGGGCGCGCGTGGAGGTTTCCTGTCTTAGCACCCCAAATCTGTTTTGTCTTACGAATAGTTACAACGGGAAGAAAAATCTCGAAACAGCGGAAGTAGGTAAAATTTTGCAAAATAATATGTTGTTCACTTACCAGTACCGCATGAGACGACAACTTTGAGGTTGGTCTTTTTGGCTTCCTCCTGTTGTCCCGTAGCTCTTAGCGCAAGGTTTAGTTCCGTCAGTTCGGTCAGTACGTCCAGTGTGGGGTTGTTGCCCATTAGGCCACCATCAAGGTACCTGTTTTGAAATATAATGTTTTTAGAAACAGAAATGCCTCACGCTATAACCTACATTTTTTTTTCTGTATATTCAGTGCATTTAAAGTATTCAATCTCACATACACAACCAACGAACCTTAAAATGAAGTCGGTTAACAAGAACGTATAGGTTAAATAAATCATGACGTCATTCTTTGACTTCATTTCAAGTCCTTGGCGCTCAGAAAGCGTTAAATTCAATTCTGATTAGGGATGTGGTCTAACTCCTGTCCTTAAACTTACTATAAATGACGATGAAATTGTGTAATAATTGAACTACTGTTTCTTTGAAAAATGACGAGTCCTTATTATATACGGTCTGAGGAGCCAACATAATTAATGTTTGGTAACTTTGTAATAGTAGTATCTACTGCAGAGCTCACATTTTGTCCATTAACTATAATCTCAAATGTTAGAAAATCTTAACAAATTATGTTAAGTATTATTCCATGATGATAATAATATTTCATAAGTTCGCACAGGGCTCCTCAATCCAAACGTTTAGATTTAGGAGCCACCTTTATGTTTATTTAACTAGCTATTATACTACAAAATCGGTTACAATTTTATTCTTTTAAACTTACTACATAAGTATGTATATTATTTTCATTAAAATACGAAAAGTGGCTCCTCAATTCTTACGGACATGATTATGAGTCACAGACCAAGTAAATCGGTTACAACTTTATATGTTACACATACAAAACCAACGAACCTTAAAATGAAGTCGGTTAACAAGAACGTGTAGGTTAAATAAAAAGCTGAAATGCATTCAAAACTGAAATCAAACTCTCGACACATAATGCAGCTGCGACAAACTAAGCCACTGCGCCCACCTGTTGTACTACTGTTTGTGTCGACGCGACGGCGCGTTGTGTTCCACGTTCGCCTCAAAGAGTGTCAGCACAATGACGGGGCCAAAGGACCAAAGCCTGCCGGGGTCGCGGGACTAACGAATCACCGTGACCCCGGAACGTAAAGGGCTATTGAAGGATACCGTGGATTTTAGTCAGTACAAGTCTGACAACAAAACTTTGCAAAAAACACATTTCAATAATGATCTCATGCCGACTTTTAACTGGATTATTCAATTAGAACTTGTCTACAAGGTGTCACTGAAATCGAAACAGTACGGTTTTTTTTACGTGGTAAAATCATCAAATGAGTCCTCCCACACAGAGCGGGACGGGGACTCTCAGACTTGTACTGACTAAAATCTACGGTGAATCTTCGATACTCCTTTAAATTTCAGGGTCACGGTTATCTGATGAGACAGTCCCGCGACCCCGGTAGGCTTTGGCCCTCTAAGGGTGGCCCAATCAGATTGCAGACAGCTATTTGAGGCGCGAGTGGAACACGAGGCACCGTCGACCCGGGCATGGTCCATGACGGACGGCGAGTCACCCATTACTCGCCGCCCGCATGCCCGCGCCTACGGTGGCCGGAGCTCGTCTTGCGACGTCCGTTGCCGTGGGCGTCTCCCGCGACGGCTGGGTCGTGAGGTGGACGCTGTCCTCTCCCTCACACGTTCCGGCTCTTCCTTTGCTAGCATTACTGCTTCGCAGAAGGAGGCGACCGCTTCCCACTCCGTCTCGCCCCGCAGCATGGCCTCGACCAATGCTGGGCGCGAGAGGTCTCCGCCTATCGCCTCCGTGAGAACACGGCGGTGCTCTGCCCAAGCGGGGCAGTCCTGCACCGTATGCTCCACCGTGTCCTCCGGGCGATCCTCGCAACGGTGAGTCACCCTTAATCGCCATTCGGCCGGAAATCGCGATGCCCCTTTACGTGATGGTTGGTAAAGCTTACTGACCTGCCCGAAGCCCGGAAGTATGAGGGCGCAGCGCCAGTAGCCCGTGCGGCCTGCCACACCAGCTGTTCAGAGGGAGGTGGCGGGGCTGCCAGGGACACCACGGACGCCTGGTCACCGGCTTCCGCGCGAGGACCTGGAAACCACGTTAAGGTTACAGGATTTTGGTGATTTTAAGGTACAAAGAATATATTTTTGTTGTACACGAACATTGGAACATAGGAAATATGTGTGACCGTAAGTAAGTACCATCGTTTGTGAAGTGGCCATCATCGTTTGACCCACTTATCCTTACTATAAAATCGGTTTTATAATGATGGGAACTGACTGTACTTGTATTAGCTTTGGGTCTAGAACTATTTAGTAAATTCGAGTAATAACCTAGTTACTGGCGGGGATATTTTTGTTGAATATAAGCAAAATACCAAACTAACAGTACATCTTCATAAGTTCACAACATTCTTTTCATCTCAAATTTTCATAATCACTTCGCGGTTAATTGTGATCATGTTCGACAATTCTACTAACTGTTTGTGTTCTTTAACATATTTAACCAAAAATTTGCTTTCCTATAGTTTTCTACATTTCATTACTTCACAGAAATTGACCCTCATTAGCGATAGTATCGAAAGGTTTAATAATACAGCGTGTTCTTTTTACAAAAACAGGAACCTGTTTTTGTAATTCCTGGCTAGAAATATTGATTCTTCAAAAATCCAATAATGTACATTTAGTTTTCATCTAAATCAGCCTCGAGACTCCTTTGAACATTTTTCGCATTCCTGTACTTACTCAGTAATAAAATATACTCTGGAAAATTTTATTAACTTACTTGTAGTGCCATTATGGTCGTCAAGTATCTCTTGTGCAGACTTGTAATTCCTGAAAATGTGCAGATCCACTGGTTTTCTGTCCGCCAGCACAGCTAAGATCATCAACTTGGGGTGTTTGATATCCGCCATGACAGTTTCTGTGCCTAAAAGTAAAAACAACGGATAAACTAATTGTGGTAATATTGATTTAGATAACATCAGTGACAAGTGTGATAATAGAGATGACAGCTGATAAGAAATGGTTTTATTGAATACTTTGGGATATCGGTCGGAAGTGTAGTTAATTAATTAATGATAGTAGTGATCGTCCAGACTCGTAAATTTTATTTTAATTTTTAAAGGTCTTTTTGTTAAATACTGCAACCCTAACCGATGTTGAACAGTGAGTAAATGCAAAGCACACAAACTTAGCTTTCGATTTAGTTCAAGTTTATATTCAAAAACACAGATCAACGGATTCTTGTAAATACTCGAAAACATTATGACCTTCGTTTCTTAACAGTTCTCATAGTCGAAGCTAGACAAAGTCAATATTTATACAGACAACGAAGCAAAAAGCTCGAGTCATGGTAATAGGCAAAAATATGGCGGTGCACACTAAAAAAACACAAAAAAACGTTTGTATTGTTACATCACACCTCTGTAACATAAATTTCTAAGCAGAGGTAAAGATCACACCGACATTTTGCCTATTTTTATGCATCATACACATCACACTCCTGCACTTATACCAAATTATTCGGTTTTGAGTTTTGACGCAATTTGTCAATATGTAAAAAGATTTATTGAATTCCAACTGGTATTTCGCAGTGATTGGTGTTTTCAAACAAAACCAAGTTTTCTGCTTTATTATATTTTAGATTCATAATATGGAATAAATGCGGAGGTATAGAACAGACCTACTCTCAGTGCTATGTTGCCAAATGTGAAAGAAGAAGAGAGAAAAGAGATTTATAACTTACCCAAACAATCCTTCAAGATAGTCTCCAACCCCTCCGAAGGGTAAGGCCTCATTCCAACAAAGGCAAACTCCTTCATCCTGAAGTACAATCTCTGGCAGTCCCTTAACGACTTTCCGCTGGCTAAGGCCAAGGCCAGAATGCCTCCAGTACTGGTGCCTGCTACCCAGTCGAAACACTGCACGATTGGCCTACCGACAGCTTCTTCCAAGTTGATGAGAACTTGGACTAAGACCAGGCCTCGAATGCCACCGCCATCAAGGCAGAGTAATCTGAAAAGATTTTGCGAGTAAAAGGACAATGTACGCATTTTTATTAATAAAAAAATTGCAACTTTTTGTTTTACGATGGATGAATAGGCTTTTTGTGGAAAGAAAAATTGGATTGCGAGCAGGGGTCGTAACTGTGTTCTTCTGGATAAGTAGTCCAGACGCAAAAACTAAGCCATCGCAGCCCAGCTCGGCGAGGTCGAATCTTTCATTTCGTTTGATAAACGTCTTGCGATGACGAATAAACGACAAGCATCTGGTGGACGCCCAGTGGTCAAAATTTGACCATAATTCATTTAAATTTAATAAAAGTTTGAAAAAAGCCTTCTGCATCCGTGCCAAATTTCATTCTCCTCCCTAGCAGAGTTAGTTTCGTAAAAAGGTTCTATAACTGTAACTATAGTGTATTCAAGGAAACGAGTTAGTATAGCGTCTTCTCTATCGCACATTATCATACAAATGACAAAGACAAAAAAAAAAACTTATACCTAGTCGATACCAGGTGTCAGGTTGAAAACCCATGCTACAAGAGAGTCCAATGATCTTCGGCGTGAAAGCGTAACAAACCAGCAAATAAACTCACATTCACATTTAAAACATTAAAATAATCTTACCGTCCCTGTTTCTGATTAGTATCGAAGCAGGCTGCTCTTTCCATGGCTGCAACGTTTAACATTTGACTGACAAGGTCCCGGGTAGAACCTCTAGCCACGGGCGGTGGGGGCACCCCATTGTAATCACCCCGGGCTGAACAGCTGGGGCCGCAGCCTGGCACTTCAGGGGCGCATCTGAAGGGCAACCTCACATATCAGATCCAATGTCTCTTAACATAGGTTTACTTAGGGAGCTTACTCGTATGATTCATATTTAGTAATAATCGTAATTTCTACTAACTAAAAATGAAAATCGTCCTTGCTACTACGATATAAAGATGCAATTCGATCGACTTGACATCGTCGTGGCAATCGTGTTTTGTTTTTCATCTACCCGTAGACAACCGCACGTTTTATGTCATATGTCGTAGTGGTAAGGATGATTTTCACTTGTAGTTGGAATCCGTCGAATCGCGTCGCATCGCGTCATGGGGATTAAGCTCTATTAGAATTGTAAACAGGATATTAAGCATTTTTATTTGAGTTTCTGAGAGACCGTGTCATTTGAAAAAGTTATACAGGCGTATTTGCTTAAAGGGTCCTATTACTAGCTGTAAAAGTTGCTTAAAATTGTTATACATATTTTATTGTTCCTAGAAAACTGACTGGCAAGAGTGGTAAGACGAGATGCTCCAAAAATATTGACAATTTAGTGTCTGAGAGAAAGAGATGGTGAGACGAACTAGACGAATACTACCAGGGCTAGTTTGAAAGTCCCAAGAAAAGAGCTCATGGAAGAAATTGGGGAGGTCTTTGCCCAGCAGTGGAAAAGTACAGATAAGGAAGAAAAAAATGTCAGACCCTAATGAAAAATAAATGAAAACTTACCTTTTAGCACCAACAGCATGCAAAACATACAATATCCTATCATAGTTGCTATTCGACATCTCCGTAGGCAAAATATGTCTAGCAGTATTCCCTTGATTGTTCTTTGCTTCCAAATCAGCACCAAACACGATTAAGGCTTGGACTATTGAGATGTTCGTTTGTTTTACGGCCAAATGAAATGGTGTGTTGCCTTCGTTGTCTCCGATGGAATGTTCAGCACCCCTCGAGAGTAAGGCGACGACGCACTCCAATCTGCCACGCATGACCATTATGTGAAGGGCAGTTCTCCCATCGAAATTGTGGGCATTTATGTCACAGTTTTTATCCACTAGTGCCTCAATTACTTCGCGGGATATTGCCCAGTGTAGGGGCGTGCCTCCGTGCTTCATGTCTTGTTGGTACAATTTGGGCTGGTTGTCCTGTAGAAGATCGCCTACGATTCCTGGAATTTGGAGATGTGATACTTTAGTTAGATGCGAAAGTGGGTTCATGAATAACGTTACCTTTTGTTTTGAATAGCTAGTTCAGGGCTAAGGCAAGTGCCTGAGGTGCGTACGCAAACGATAAATATTCGAAAATTTTGGGTACTCTTGTAAAAGTGTTTAATATTACTGCGTTAATACTACTGTCATTTAAAGAACGTTGACAGTTCTGTTCTGATCGTATGTATTATAGAACTTCGGTATTATAGCGTTTTGTCCTAAAGTCTCGTTCTAGGACACGCGTAGCGTCGGGCGGAGCGGGCCGACCGAAACACAAACATACGGCTATGTATAGAGCGTTCAAGGAGAAGCGTTACGTGTTTGTTCTGGTGGGGGACGCCGCGTCCGACGCCGCGATGGACGCTTACGAACGGAACTTGCATATTCCACTGCGGAATGCAGTGGGTTTTAGAATTTGTGGTTATAAATAAAGATTATCTACCTGTTACAATACTTGAAGATTTCTGGAGAACCTTTACGGTTTTGCTGCCTTCGGTGTAAGCTAGAAATGTCAATCACAAACAAAGCGTTAAAGCACAGTGCAACTAAAATACGTTGTTACAACAAACCTACTTAGTAGCTAGGGATTAAGCGGTAGGGTTAGCCACATATTAGTTCGGGGCGGTATAATTAGACACAAATTAAAAGAAAAAAAAAAACCAATCCATTTACATAATAATACATACCAGGCATGTTGACAGTATCAAACCTAATTAGCCCGTCAGATAGTTTTTCAAAAATAATGGAAAATTATTTTTTTTCTGGGAAGTAGGAAACGCCTGGGTGTCACCACTGCGAGGACCGCCCGGAGGACATCATGGAGCATACGGTGCAGGACTGCCCCGCTTGGGCAGAGCACCGCCGTGTCCTCACGACGGCGATAGGCGGAGACCTCTCGCGCCCGGCATTGGTCGAGGCCATGCTGCGGGGCGAGATGGAGAGGGAAGCGGTCGCCTCCTTCTGCGAAGCAGTCATGCTCGTGAAGGAGGAGACGGGCCGAGTGAGGGAGAGGACAGCGTTCTTCCTCCACCCCAGCCGCAGTGGTAGACGCTCACGGCGCCGGACTTCGGCAGACGATCTCCGGCCACCGTAGGCGCGGGCATGCGGGCGGCGAGTAATGGGCGACTCGCTGGCTGACCATAGACCATGCCCGAATCGACGGTGCGTTGTGTTCCACGTGCGCCTCAAAGAGCGTCAGCATGATGACGCCCCCCCCCCCCCTTTAGAGGGCCAAAGCCTGCCGGGGTCGCGGGACTTTTCAAATCACCGTGACCCTGGAACTTAAAGGGCTATTGAAGGACACCGTGGATTTTAGTTAGTACAAGTCTGACAGTCCCTCCCGCTCTCCCCTAGAGGACTTATTTGATAATAATAATAATAATAACTCCCCGCCGTCGACGCCTCCACAAGCAAGACGACGAGGAAGAGGACGGCCACCAGCGGGCTTGGGACCTCGAGGCCATCAGGCCCCGAACAGGGTCCCCGCTGCCGGTGGAAATGTGTCGCGCATGCGATGGACTCAGTCCATTAATGAAAACGTGATGCGCGCATATTATAGGGCAACTGAGGGGGGAAGCAACTTGACTGCGTACCGTGGTCGAATGATGTCTCTGTTTCAGGTGCTGGAACCAGATGTCAACGTAACGGCGCAACGATTATCGGATCAGGTACGGGTCATTCAACGTAACCATATGTTGAATGACACAGTACTTGATCGACTACGCTCTGAATCACGGAGTAACCCAGTTACTGATCCTGCTTTGCCATTGACTGCGGTGCAACTACAAAACATTCCCAGTGTGCCGCCGCGGTCTGAGGACATTGGTGAAGAGGATCATGACGAAGTTATATCCGTGAGTACCCAATGCAACGCACAATTGAGGAGCGCTTTGGAGAGTGCGTTCCGGGAGTACCGCTCCGTACCGCCGGAACTTAGACCACGTTTACCTCGTTTGCCTATGCACAATAAAAACAAGGCGCTTATGTGTGCTCTAGACTCGGAGCTGTCAAATTGTTTTGACAGCAGTAAGGATCTTGCCGACACCCACTCAATCTTGTACTGTGCAGCTGTAGCGGCATGTCGTGTAGCTCACGTCAAATTCCCAGACAGCGACAGAGCTACACGACCAAAACCAGCAGCTCCAGCTTGGCAGTGCAGGATTGAGCGGCGTGTCGGTGAGGCTAGAGCACTCATCGGCAAATTGCACTGCTTCAGGGAGGGTAATACTCGGCCTAGAGTGATGCGTTTTGTGAGGCGGGCGTTTGCGGGGATTGATATCGATCCTCGTGAATATTTGGCCCGCGTCACAGAACGTATCGACTTCCTGAAGCAGAAGATTTGTGCATGGGCAAACCGTATTCGTCGGTACAAGCGACGAGTGGAGCCATACACTTTGAATCGCACATTCCAACGCGATGAAAGGTGGGTCTATAGGGCTTGGGAGCGACCGGACCAAGGTGTGACTGACACGCCCCTACCGGATGATGACGCCATGAGTTCATTCTGGCGCAGCATCTGGTCGGTGCCTGTCAGTCACACTGAGGGCGATTGGACCCGGGAGATCGAACGAACGTGTGATCAGATTCAAGAAATGGGGGCAATTACCATCAGCCCCCACGATGTAGCTTGTGCAGTCCATCCGTTGCCTAATTGGAAATCCCCAGGACCGGATGGGCTGCACAACTTCTGGATCAAATGGTTTAAAAGATCACACGTCCGCTTGGCATCCCAGTTCCAATTAGCCTTAGAGTCAGGGTCACTGCCCCAGTTCTTGACTACAGGAATGACCCACCTGCTCCATAAATCGGGTAGTACTGCGGAACCCAAAAATTATAGACCGATTACTTGTTTACCAACGGTCTATAAAGTTCTTACATCCATTTTGAGAGCTAAACTCAATCAACATATTGTGACTAATTCTATCATGTCTGCCTCTCAGAATGGATGTAGGAACGGGTCTCGCGGTACTAAGGAGCTCCTCCTCATTGATATGGCCATTAGCCAACAGGTTCGTCGCTCCCGAAAAGATCTGTCCGCATGTTGGATAGATTATAAGAAGGCCTATGATTCGGTGCCCCATACATGGCTCATGAGGGTGCTGGAGTTGTATAAAGTTGATATATCTCTACGTACCTTCTTGATGTCGTGTATGGGGAGCTGGAGAACAGTCCTTCGCTATCCAGGATGTCGACAGGTCCGAGGTAGCAGCGAACCGATAAGGATTGAGCGTGGCATATTCCAGGGTGATAGTTTGAGTCCCTTGTGGTTTTGTCTGGCCTTGAACCCGCTCAGCACATTGCTGGAGGGTTCGGGGCTAGGATATCGGTTGAAGAGAGGTGGTCAGGTCATATCTCACCTTCTTTACATGGATGATCTGAAACTCTTTGCCCCCAACAACTTGCAACTGATGAAGCTACTGAAGGTAACGGAAACTTTCAGTAACGCCATCAGGATGGAATTTGGTGTGGACAAATGTGCAGTCAAACATGTGAAGCGAGGAGAGATTATGGAATCAGAGGGCACTCAACTCTCGGATTCCATACACCTCAGATCCCTCTCTTCAACAGAGACCTACAAATATTTGGGTATGTCGGAAGCATTAGGCATCAATAATGCTGACATGAAACAATCGTTGAAGGAGCGCTTCTTTGGCCGCCTGAATAAAGTGCTAAACAGTCTTTTGTCAGGTGGCAATAGGGTGCGCGCTTTCAACGGTTGGGTCATGCCGGTGTTGATGTATTCTTTCGGCATACTCAAATGGACTCAGACAGAACTTGACGCCCTGGATAGGAGAGTCCGTTCACTGCTGACTGCAAATCGGATGCATCACCCACGGTCGTCGGTGATGAGGCTGTATATCCCGCGGAAGTGTGGGGGTCGTGGCTTCTTAAATGCTAAGACCCTGCACAACCGTGAGGTATGCAGTCTCAGGGAATATTTCCTAGAAACCGACGTGGGGATGCACCGAGATGTGGTCATAGTGGACAAGGGTCTTACTCCGCTCTCCTTGGCTAACGAGAACTGGCGCAAACCTAAAGTATTAGACACTAATGATCGAAAGGAGGTATGGCAGAGCAAGGAGCTTCACGGACGCTTTTACCGGGCATTACATGGTCCCGATGTAGACTTTTTAGCGTCCGTATCCTGGTTGCGCTTTGGTGACCTGTTTGGGGAAACCGAAGGTTTTGTCTGTGCAATTATGGACGAAGTTATGATGACGAATAACTACCGGAAATACATTGTGAAGGATGGCACGGTTGACATATGTCGGGCATGCCACCGTCCGGGAGAATCGATCCGACACATTATTTCTGGGTGTTCTCGTCTGGCTAACGGAGAATATTTGCATAGACACAACCTCGTCGCCAGGATTATCCACCAGCAACTTGCTTTGAAGTACAATCTTGTGGAATCGGAAGTGCCGTACTATAAGTATGCGCCCGACCCAGTTCTCGAAAATGGCAATATCTCGTTGTATTGGGATCGACCTATCATCACTGACAGGACTATTGTTGCCAATAAGCCTGACATTGTGGTGATAGATCGATCGGAGCGTCGCGCAATGATTGTTGATATAACGGTCCCGCATGATGAGAACCTCGTGAAGGCAGAAAAGGATAAACAATTCAAGTATCTTGATCTGGCCCGCGAGGTTGTTAACATGTGGGACGTGAATACAGCAGTCATTGTGCCGATAGTCGTGTCTGCCAATGGCTTAATTGCCAAGAGCCTCGAACAACATCTGAGCAGGCTCTCGCTTGGCAGCTGGATCAGGCGCCTGATTCAGAAGGCAGTACTTCTGGACACGGCGCGTATTGTTAGGAGGTTCCTCTCTCAGGAGCCCTGACCACCGGCGGCCCGGACCCTGTTCCCGGTGCTGGTGAACTGCTATTTTTTATATTTTTAAATGTTTTTTATTTGTTTTTTGTAAAAATATTTAAAAATGTAATTTATAAGTAAAAAAAATGAATAAAGAAATAATAATAATAAATTCATTTATTTTCTCACCACAATATTTAAGAGATTACATGGAAATATCGTTTAGTAATGATATTAATTAAAAATACTCCAATATTGTGGGAGACTGGTGCCTAAGCTAGGCTAACAGCCTGTGTTATAGGACACCAGGTCCCCACCCCGAGTAACAATGTCAGGTCGTACTAAAGCAATACACCTTTAGATTGCAAGTTCAGTGTTGTGGGAGGTACCTAAGTAAAGTATGGGTGTGTATTAGGTGTAAGTGAAGTGTGTGTGTGTGTGTGTGTATGTGTGTGTGTGCGTGTGTATGTGTGTGTGTTTGTTTGTGTGGTGCTAGATTGTCATACGCGTAGATATTGGTGTTATAAATAATAGTTGTAAGAGGTATAATTATAATTATTTTAAAGGACTATGAGTTGACTATTAGGACACGTTCGGTACTATCGTAAGATAAGTCCTGGAGCCAATTGGTAAGTTTGTTCATCAATGTACTTCTGGTGAGAGGATATATATGGAGAAGACGATGGATTTTATTATAAATTCTTATACTGAGTACGCCGAAGTGGTGGCTCGCGAATGAAGTACGATATTGGGTAGGATTGCAGACTGGATGACCTTTGCGTTTCCTTAAAATTTTGTCGTCAAGAGGAAGCAGAGAGTGACGGCGTAAAACAGCACGCAGTATGAACAGTTGGCGTACTGTTAGGACCTTTGACTCGGAGTAGAGCAGAGCGGTTGGATAATCTCTGCGTTTGAACTGCATAACTTTTAGGACTGCCCTTTGGGCTCGTTCAACCCGAATTAGGTGAGTTTTACAGGTTCCTCCCCATGCAGAAATGCAGTAAGTAAGAACAGAGACACACAGGCTCTGGTACACTAGGAAGAGAGTTTCTCGATCAGCTGAGTGTCTGAGTTCTTTGAAAATATATAAAAGTTTTCTAATTCGCGAGCAGAGTGCTTCAGTGTGGGGACGCCAGCTAAGGTGCTTGTCAATTTGGACTCCGAGGTATTTGGTACTTGGAACCAGTGTCAGGGTTAGGCAAGTGCAAGTATTTGAGCTATGATCCAAAGAGTTCTGGCAAGTGTGGGCTTTGACGATATCAGTCCCCACAGGAGGTATGATTGTGTGAGGGAGAGTGAAGCGAACAACCTTGGATTTCTCGATGTTAAGGGTTAACAAATTCGCAGAGAGCCATGTCATCACTCGTTGAACTGACCGCTCCGCCCTCAATCTGCAGTCATCCCAGTTATCATCATAAATGATCAGTGCCGTGTCATCCGCATAAGTGAATATATCGCAGTTAGGTATTGATAGACGGCACAAATCATTTATGTAGAGTAAAAAGAGGGTAGGTCCCAAAATACTGCCCTGTGGCACACCGAAATTGATGCTTCCATAGTCACTAAACAATGAGTCGATTTTCACACATTGTGAGCGATTTGTCAGATAGTCTGAGAAGATCCTAAGTGCAACTCCGCGTATTCCAAAGCTTTCCATTTTAGAAATGAGTATAGGTACAGAAACCGAGTCAAACGCTTTTGACAAGTCAAGAAAGACACCGAAGCATTTCAACCCTTCATCCAACTTGCCTACCACCGAACCTGTAAGGTCAAGAACCGCATCCTCAGTAGAGATGCCCTGTCTGAAACCGTATTGATTATTAGCAAGTAGCTTATATTTCGTGAGGTATGTAGTAAGACACTTGTTAAGTATTTTTTCAAGTACCTTAGACAGGGAACTCAAAACGGAGATTGGCCGGTAATTGGTGACATTGGATCTGTCTCCATTCTTAAAGATTGGGTGAACAACAGCCTTCTTGAACGCCCTGGGGAAGGTACCCGACTCAATGGCGCAGTTGCAGACGTGCGTTATGGGAGCTGCTAGGACGGAGCTAGACTGCTTGAGAACACTGGCAGGGATATTGTCATAGCCAGTAGCGGAGTCGCTGCGTAGGCTCTCAATAATCCCTTTTACTTGCGTCTCGTCGACTGGCATAATGACAAGAGAATCGCGCGGAGGGGGTTGTGATGAGGATTCAATATAAGAGGATCCAGGAGGAGATTTAATTTTTGAAGCTAGATCTTCACCCACACTAACAAAAAAGCTATTTATTCGGTTAATAGATATTTTGGCGTCTGTCGAGGTTTGTAAAAGCACACTTGATGACTGCGGAGGAGAGTTTTGGTTTATTATACCCTTAATAGCTTTCCATGTGGCCTTGGTGTCATTTTTAGCTTTAAGTAGTTCATTTTTGTCGTACGATCTTTTCAATTTTTTCAAAAGATTATTGAGGAAATTTCGGTATCGGGTATAGGTAGTTTTGTGAATAACGTTATCGGGGGATGATTTGGATTTTTTGTGAAGCCGGTCCCGGTTTCTGATGCAGCGAACTAAGCCAGGGGACATCCACGGCTTGAGAATTCTGCATTTCCTAGACACTCGAGCAGTATAGCTATGTTTTGTGATAACACCTTGTATGGTAGATATAAGTAGATCTGCGGCATGATTGCAGTCTTGTTCATTAAGCACATGACTAAAGTCAGTAGTCTTCAGTGATTCTTTGATGTCTGAAAAATTATAGCGGAGCACATTAGCTGGTTTCTTAGCTGCTGATATTTTTTTCATGTCTAGGCAAAGGATGACTGGCAGGTGGTCGGTGATATGACTTTCAAGGACTATTACTGTGGCAAGGCGTTTAGAGTTTAAAAGTACGTGATCTAGGCAGTTGCCTGATCTTGTGGGGAGCACATGAGCAGGCAAAAGACCCAAGGAGGCACACGTGGTGAGATAGTTGCTCGAGTGGCGATCGTGATTGTCTGGTGTGATATCGATGTTCATGTCGCCAATCAGAGCTATATTGTTATAGCGTTTTAGTGATTGTGTTAGATTATCGAGGCTTCGGTAAAAATTCTCAAGGTCACTATAAGATGGGGAGCGATATAATCAAATGATTGCAGTGTCACCTATTGCACAGATGAGGCAATTTGAGTCACAGAACGAGGGTTCAAGATACGTACAGTTTAATGAGGTCTTAGTGTAGATCACCACGCCATCGTTCTGAGACTTGTTGTTAGTCGTTGCGGAAAAAGAGTAGCCTTGCAAAGAAGGAAGGGGCCCTGAAACCCTTAGCCAACACTCGGTTAAAATGATAAGGTCAAATTCAATTTTTGTGGTTGTTAGCATCGTGACGAATTGGTCAAAGTTCTTTCTAAGGCTTCTAATATTAATATGAATCATTTTCAAATGACTATTTGGTTGCTTAATAAAGTCTAAACATCGTTCGGGGGAGCATAGATGAGAACTGGCTATGGAGAGATCGTCTATTTCATTAGATAATGTATTGATGTGATTAGCCATTTATTTATAGATGAATGAGGTGCAGCAGCTGGTGGCTTTTTTTATACCTAAATTATAAGAGAAAGAGAGGGGCACCATTATCATAATTTCAAAAGTGGACCTGGCAAGGGAGTGTGCAAGATGGTTTTGGTTGCAGCTAACGCGAGAGAATGAGTGAGTGTGAGGTAATGGCGTGTGTACGATGTGTATAAAGTGTATGGATAATAAAAAGTAATCAACAGTAATACAAAAACAATAGGCTAATACAGTGATAAAAGTAATGCATGCATAAAGAAAGGGTTCAAAAAGTAATAGGCATAGTCATTTTTTTTGTTCCAAAAGCTTCGTCAGACACTTCTCTGTTTTGATCTCGAGCGGTTTGTCTGCTGGGTCCTTGCGCAGAAGAATTCTTCCATTCGAGTACCAACTGGAGTAGTTGTGTGTTTTTGCAAACTGGCGAGTCTCATACAGGAGTTTTTTGACACTAGGTGGTAAGTGTTCATCAATATACACTGGTTTCCTGTTAAATAAATAAATTGATAAAGTTCCTACCTACTTCTTATGTGTTTTTGTAAACTCTGTTGCGAACAGACCTTATAAACGTCTATGTTATGTTTATGTTTTTCTGCCGCTGGTGGCGTTGTTGTGTTACCTGTCTTTCCTTTGTAAGATTCACTTAGGAACAAATATATTTTAGTTATCGTGTTTTACGGAAATCTGGTTTTATTAAATAGAAATACTGCCTAATCCCAATAGGTTATGGGCCCAGGCACATGGTAATTCTATATTTCAATTAAAACTTCAAGTTAAGAGCAAGATTATAACCGATATAAAATCTGACCCAAAATGGAGGTTACGAACTCGATGAAAATTGAGAAGTTTGATGGAAGAAATTTCAAACAATGGAAATTCCAAGTGAAATGTGCTTTAAGAGCGAAAGGATTGAATTTAGAAAAGGTAAGACCAGCGGAAACCAGTTCGCAAGTGCAGTGGGATAAAGATGACGGGATGGCTATGTTCATTCTAACATCGTCCATGGATTTGAACCAAATATCTCTTATAGAAAACTGCGAGACTGCTAAAGATGTTATGACGAAATTAGAAGCTATCTATGAACAGAAATCAGAATATAACAAAATGTTAATTCATGAGCAATTTTATCAATATTCTTATAGTGCCAGTGATACAATGGCACAGCACGTGTCCAAGGTGGAAAGCTTAGCAAAGCAACTACGGGAGACAGGTGAGAAAATCAGTGACACAGCAGTAATGACTAAGATTCTAAGTACATTACCATCAACATACCGTTCACTTAGACAAGCATGGTTGTCACTCGATGAAAAAAGTCAAACAATTCAGAACCTCATTTCTCGCCTAGTAGATGAAGAAGCCAGCCTTGCCAATGACACAAGAAGTAGTGAGACAGCACTAGTAACATCAAAAGGAAATTCTAAATCAAGAAATGGAAATAAACAGAGCACTTCAAATGATCAGAAATCAAGTCATAGATTCATATGCTACAATTGCAATAAAAGAGGCCACTTCGCCAAGGATTGTAAGTTTCCAAAGACAAAGAATGATAAGAAACCTAATAATATGTTAGCATTCAGTGCTGCAATGAATGAACATGATGAAGAAGCATGGATTCTTGATAGCGGAGCCTCAATGCATATGACCTTCAAGCGGAACTACTTCTGGAAGTTGAACGAGTCTCAAGAAAACAATTATGTTAAATTGGGCAACAAACAGAGTATCAAAGTATGTGGTGAAGGAACTATACTGATAGACAAACTGGTTAATGGTACATGGGAGAGATGTAAACTTGAGAATGTTTTATACGTACCTGATTTGCGAAGAAATCTGTTTTCAGAAGGTGCTGCCACTAGGAGAGGATATATGATAATGAAGAGTTGTGAAAAAGCAATGATCATGAAAAATAATGTTGTGGTTATGAGTGCACATCTAACAGAGAACAACTTGTATGAATTAGATGTCAAAACAATCAAACAAGAAGATTGTAATGTTGTGCAAACAGATGTAAAAGTTTGGCATGAAAGACTAGGACATCTAAATATCAAGGAGCTTAAAAATATGTGTAAGCGTGGTGTGATTCCCGTTACATTGAGTGGAAATGAGGAATTTGTCTGTGAAGCGTGCCAGTATGGTAAGCAAGCAAGACACCCCTTTTTGAAATCTACCCGAGGTCCAACACAGCCAGGTGAAATTGTTTACAGCGATGTGTGCGGTCCTATAGAAGAACCTTCTGTGTCAGGTATGAGATATTTTGTATTGTTTAAAGATGGAGCTACAAGTTATCGTCATGTTTACTTCATGAAGCATAAGAGTGAAGTATTTCAATGTTTTCTAAAGTATAATGCCATTGTGAAGAACAAGTTTCAACGTGATTTGCGCATACTTCATACAGACAATGGTTGTGAATATGTGAACCAAGAATTTACGTCATTTCTGGAGAATAAGGGACTTACGCATGAACGTACTGCCCCGTATACCCCACAACAGAACGGGAGAGCAGAAAGAGAAATGCGTTCTATTATGGAAACTGCAAGAACAATGTTATATGCAAAGAATATTTCGTTGAATATGTGGGCAGAAGCTGTTAACTGTGCCACATATTTGTTGAATAGAAATACATCAAGCCAGACGGGTGATGTTACAGCATATGAACTGTGGCATGGAGTGAAACCTAACTTGCAACATATCAGAATATTTGGATCCATCGGTTATGTACATGTACCAAAAGAAAAGCGAAGAAAGCTTGCCAGTAAAAGTGTTAAGATGTTGCTTGTTGGATATGACTATGATAATTACAGGATGTATGATATAAATACAAAGAAGATTACAATATCCCGGGATGTGAAGTTTGATGAATGTAGTACTCCAGAAGAAAAGCAAAGTGTTGTAGAAGTGACAGCTGAGCAAGAAGATCATTCTATGAGGTCTACTCCGCAGGATGAGTTTCAACAAGGCAGTGTACCTGATGAAGATAGTTCAGATGATAGTATGAAGAGTTTAGAAGAAATGGATGAAACTTATGTCCCTCCAAGACATATACGTTTGGAGCAAGAAGAACAGAGAAATGTCATGCTACGTCCACGTCGAAATAACAACCTGGAAGTTAATTTCACAGAATTTGAAATACCTGATACTTATGAAGAAGCAATGAATAGTCCAAATTCTCATTTATGGAAGAAAGCTGTGGCTGAAGAGCTTCAGTCACATGAAGAAAATCAAACTTGGATATTGACTGATCGAGCGGAGAAGAAACCTGTGTCTTGTAAATGGGTATTCACCATAAAGAAGAATAAAGATGGAGAAATAGTACGATACAAAGCACGACTGTGTGCGCGAGGGTTCACTCAAGTCAAGGGCTTAGATTATAATGAGACTTTTTCCCCCACTAGCAGGTATGACTCCATCAGGGTACTACTCAGCATTGCTGCGAGAGATGGACTGGAGATTGAACAATTTGATGTTAAGACGGCCTTCCTGTACGGTGAGATCTCTGAAGACATATACATGGAGGTGCCAGAGGGTTTGAAAACACAGTCAGATAAAGTATGTAAGTTGATTAAATCCATCTATGGTCTTAAACAATCAGCTAGATGTTGGAATGAGAAATTTTGTTCTTTCCTTGATATTTGTGGATTCAAGCAATGTCCATCTGATAACTGTGTGTTTATAGGATATTTTAAAGGGATAAAAGTAATATTAATTCTCTATGTTGATGATGGATTGTTGCTAGCTAGAAGTAAAGATGTTTTATCTGAAATATTGAATATGCTTAAACAAAAATTTGAAATTAAGATTTTAAATGTTAATTCATTTATTGGTATGGAAATAAATAAAGAAAAAGATTGTATAAGCATAAGTCAAAGACAGTATATTGAAACAATGATCAATAGATTTAATTTGTCAGATGCAAAAAGTAGTAATACCCCTGCTGATGTAAATGTACATTTAACTAAGAGTACAAACAATGAGTTAATTAATTTCCCATATAGAGAAGCAGTGGGAGCATTGTTATTTTTGTCATCTGTATCTAGACCTGACGTTGCATATTCTGTCAATGTTGTTAGTAGATATGTCAATAACCCAGGTGCTTCACATGTTACGGCATTAAAAAGAATCTTACGTTATTTAATTAATACTAAAGATATGTGTATTATGTATCAGGGTAATAGTGAATTAGTTGGGTACTCTGACTCTGACTTTGCAGGTGACTTGGACACTAGGAAATCTAATACAGGTTACATATTTTTAATGAATGGAGGTCCTGTCACTTGGTCTAGCCGTAAACAAAATACTGTGGCATTATCCACAACTGAATCTGAGTACATGGCTGCTAGTGAAGCTACTAAAGAAATTTTATGGCTTAGGCAATTTCTTTGTGATATTGAGGAGCCACAAGGCTTAATTACATTAAATATCGATAACCAGAGTGCAATTAAATTAATAAATAACCCTGTTTTTCACAGGAGAAGCAAGCACATAGACATAAGATATAATTTTATTAGAGAGAATGTTGCAAAGAAAATAGTAGACATTAAATATGTTGAGAGCTCACATCAATTAGCTGATTTCCTAACTAAAGCTTTGCCTCTAAACAAGTTTAATTCCAACAGAGATAAGATATTGAGAAAATAGTGTTTGATGTAGGTAATGTTTATAAAGTTTAAGTTTGAATAAAAAAGTTAATTTTCTAGTAGTTGGTAGTAGAGTCAGTTAACATTATATACTTTATAAATTTAAGTGGGAGTGTTAAATAAATAAATTGATAAAGTTCCTACCTACTTCTTATGTGTTTTTGTAAACTCTGTTGCGAACAGACCTTATAAACGTCTATGTTATGTTTATGTTTTTCTGCCGCTGGTGGCGTTGTTGTGTTACCTGTCTTTCCTTTGTAAGATTCACTTAGGAACAAATATATTTTAGTTATCGTGTTTTACGGAAATCTGGTTTTATTAAATAGAAATACTGCCTAATCCCAATATTTCCTTTCGCCTGCAATGCCAATAGTCTGTGTGTTAAACTTATCTGGTATGGGACGGTCTTTGTTGAAGATTCGAGCTTTAGCTAGGAGATCATTTCGTGTGTTGACGCAGCAAAATTCAGCGACTATCGGTCTGCATAAACCCGGTTTCCCAGGTATGCGGTATATATCTCGAAAAGCGGAGGCCGGTATGTTCATGCCAAGAACGTTCCCCACAGTACTTATAATGGAAATAAGGTCCTGTGCCTGTTCGTTTTCCTTAATCGGAATATTGCGTAACTCGATAGTTGCTTGACGCGACTGAAAGTTTAGGTCTTGTATTTGCTTTTGTAATCGGCATATATATTCAGAGTTTGCACTTTTTTCCATTTCCAGCTTTGAAACCCTGCTGATGATGTCTTCGTGTTGTTTATTCATAAATTCCACGCTACGTTCAATCTGGAAGTTTTTCGTCTGATTGGAGAGGCATTGTGTTTTAAGTTCAGAGACATCGCTGACTAGTTTTGACAATATGACGTCTTGACCTGCTTTCCAAGATGATAATAACTGATCGTGTTCAGTCTTCCATTTTGTCAGCATGTCAATAAGCTCACCTTTGAAATCGTTTAATGCTGGCCTAAGTTCAAAATCCATCTCTTCATTCGGAGAGTAGGTACGTTGGCGCTTGTATCGTAGGGTAATATTGCCTCCGTCTGGGTTCTGGGAAGTAGTAGCAGACATTAAGTCTGATTCAGACAGTGATTGTCCTGACGTCAGAGTCGATTTGTTTGTTTGAGGCGGACTTCGGTGCATCTTCCAGGCGTAGATTCGGAATACGGTGAGAGAAAATAAATTTCTTAAAAATGATGTGCTAAAGAATATGCAAAATTCTATATTGTAGACTGCGGGCGGCTTCGTAATGTAATATAGTGTTAATTTAAATGATACAAAAAGAAGTCGAGCGGGTCGGATTCGAACCCGAGTCGTCGTCAACACAGGTTAGAGTGCTATACCGCTGCGCCGCGAGAACGTTAAGAGGCGTGTTGAAATTAAAGTGTGCTTTACTACGTATGACAGTGGTGATTAGCGTAGCTTCGACGATTCCTTTGTTTTGTGACTGGGGTCAAAGTCTAAAACGGTAGCCACATTTAAACTTTTTTAGTTCGTTGTAATATTAAAACTGTTCACACACAAGGTTGTAGTGGTCCTTTCACTGTGATTTTTCACACAATCGTCACTTATACGTTATAGATGATCACTGCAAAGTTCTATAGATATCTGTACACTTTTTTCACCGTTTTACGATTTTAAAACACAGAGGCGATAGAGAGTACGTGTGTTCACGTCGACGTCGCGCGGGGGGAGGATTTGATGATTTTACCGCGCTAAAAAAACGTATTTTTTGTCATTGTTAAATCAATGCATATTTACAAAGATAATAATATAACGCATCAAAATTCGAGAGTGGGGGCTCGTGACGTCAGAAGCAAATAAAAACTGTACTTGCTTGTGACGTATTGGCAGTTTAAAGTATCTTCGTCAATGTTGGTTTAGGCAACAAAAGCAAAAATACATGTCTAATCTCATCATCATCAGCCTATAATGTTCCCACGGCTGGGACACGGGCCTCCTCTCTGTGAGAGGTAGCGCGGGTTGGTAGATGTTACATGTCTGCGAATTTTTGGTTATAGGATATGCCGGTTTCCTCACGATGTTTTCCTTCACCGTTTTGAGAGCAGGTGGTAATGAAATAAATTACACAAAGTTATGCGTCTGGCGGGGTTCGAACCCATGACCTACAACTCGTAAGTCGGGACCGTTACCACTGGGCCATGCACCACTGACTGACTGACATGTCTAATATTCTTTGATAATCTAAACTGACGGACTAAATAGGTTTTAACAGTCAAATACCCTATTATTTCTGCGGGATAAATCACGCGAATACAATTAACTATCTATGTGTGTGCAACTAACCATAACCAACAAAGTACAGTACCCATACCATGAGTTGTCATAACGATACTCGATCATCGATATCGACCGCGTTTGGCGCTCTCATTGGCCCGCTCCAAGGTTGTGTGAACTCTCAATCAATGAGAGCGTCAAACGCGGTCGATGCGTAGGATCGAGTATCGTAATGACAATTCATGGTAGAGGCTCAGAGCACAACATGCAATTAATAAAATTAAAAAAAAACGGTGCACAAATAAGTACCTACTTGTCTAAGGCCTAGCCCGCACTGCGATAAATAATCGCGGGAAATTGACGCAATATTCTACAACCACTATAAAATTGTAACCACGCATTCTACTATAGACTTTTTGAACTTTACTCTTGTGATTTTTTTATCGCAATGCGGGTTTAGCCTAAACTTAAGATAAGAAGAAGGTGTTATACGTATACTATGTTAAAGAAATAAAGTAAACTAATAAGGAAGCGAAGCGAGTATAGATATCATATCTATTCAATCTAGTGACTACATAGATTTAAAAACAGTTGCGTCCAACCAATAACATTTGCTGAACATAGGCCTCCCCCTTAGACCGCCACGCCGAACGACAATTCCCCACTTGCATCCATCGGTTGCCCGCGACCCTCGCGATGTCATCGGTCCACCTAGTGGGAGGCCTGCCTACGCTGCGTCTTCCGGTCCGTGGTCGCCACTCGAGAACTTTTTGGGGGAGGCCTACGTTCAGCAGTGGACGTCTTCCGGCTGATGATGATGATGAATAACATTTACGGAAAGTCGTATATCGTAGAGGATTTATAGATGCTGGATCTGCGAACCCCATCTTATGATTTTTCGCGATACCATACCGATCATAGACCTAGTGACGATTAAATCGTAGATTTTTTTTTCCTGCATCTAAATGGATTCATAAAACGCAGCCTTTTCGGCTGCCATTACTTTGATAAAGGCCTGATAGTTCTCACAGTCTCTTACAAAATAAAGTATTTCAGTTATAGTAGGCATGAAATTCACCGGTTCCCGATACTTAAAGCACATATTATATACTTTTTCTATAGACACAATTGCTATTTTACAACTTAACCTAACACCCCATGAATGTCTGTCACTTTATTTATTCAAGCTGCTGAATTTTTATTTCAGTCCTAATGACTCAGACGTAAATTAACAAGAAACGACCAAAATGCGTAGGCGCAGCATAAGGTAGCAACCACATATGGAAAGTCTAATAGTAAGTCCATAAAGTGGTTTCTTAAGAAGTCCAAAAATAATGATCCGTTTAGGATAACCCTAGATATAGGACCAATTACATGGTCATCAATTTTGTCGATAAAATGAGTATACAATATGATATTATAATTATGTATCGGTGAGCCGTGAGCATTGGTTAAATACATTGTACAGCATGTATCAGAAAAAAATATATGGGACCGATGGCAGTAGTATTATTCAGCAATCACAATCATGTTAATATCAGATTTTTTTTTCGTATTTGTGACTTAAAGTTGACGAGTCCTTTAAAATGCCATGCCATTTCTGATACACACCGTACGACTGCTTTTATAGCTTACAGATGATTTTGTGAAGTCGACCGGATTTTTTCATAATGAGGCGTTTTATATCTTAACGGTATAGACTACCTGACAGCATGGATGCAGATTTCTGGAAAATCGTCATGCCCTCATCACGAACTAGAAACAAATAAAGCACACACAAAGCTTTAAAGCATAGCGAAGCTATTAGCTACACAACAAACACTAAAAATTACTTCAGATTGACTGCTACTAAAACACTAACCGCCTTACCACAAAAAGATAAACATCTGTTGAACACTTGTCTAAAAACTGTCAATATCAAAATGTCATTTCACGTTGATATAAGGGTCGTTTTGCAGTTACACTTTTTTTAGACAGGTGTTTAACAGATGTTTAACTTTTCTATAGTAAGACGGTCACTGTCTGACACTAAAAACAGTCCAACTACTAACGTTGGCCTGTTTTTATTGTGGTCTCAAGCATAGGGTTTAAGGAAAAAGTGCACAACTACGTAGTGTATTAACAGTTTAAGTGAATATAAGTAATTAATAGGTGAAGTTATTTAAACAAGGATTGCAAGCACACAAAATTTGTTACTAACACACAAAAAATTACCTTCATTTTTGTCAGAACAGCGCCTGACCGCCAAAACTAAATAAGTATACTTAGTCCAGAAACGAGAAAGTTCTAGATCTATAACATAATTTAATTATGTTTAATATTTTATTACCGCCAGTGCAAAATACCTGGTAGTAAGCTAGTATTTCTCTTAGCAGCAGATAAGTTGACGTCGGCGCCGGCCAACATAAGTGCGCGGACACAGTCCGGCGCGTCTGCAAGACACGCTGTGTGTAACGGAGTGTATCCCTGCTTGTTGTACACGTTCAACGATGTGCGATTCTTGCTGACTAAGGCCTGCAACAAGGACAGCTTAATTTGTACCACGTTTTTTTTATCCTGTTTAAATCATCAGATGAGTCCTCTCACCCAGGGCAGAGCAGGAAGGACTGTCACGGTAGCTCGTTAGTCCCGCGACCCCGGCAGGCTTTGGCCCTCTGGGGCCCCGTCATTGTGCTGACAGCTCTTTGAGGCGCGTGGAACATAACGCGTCGTCGATCCAAACAGTTTATCTCAGTTACAGTTTATTTGAACTGAATCAAAGTCCAAGATATAATCACAGACGATTTATGCAGTGAGTCAGACAGATACGTAGATTATTCAATACTTCTATGTTTATATTATCAACGATTCATTTGTAGTAGTCAAATCGATCTCTACGAATTTACATGCTCGTGATGTCAGAACTATGAAAAATTTTACCTAGACGTGAATTTTAAAAGCGTCGTATATTCTTTAATTTGGGTTTACGATACAGAGGAAAAAATATGTTTCAAATGATTTTTGATTATCTAATTGATAGATCAATTAGATTTTTGCAGTCAACTTGCATAATGCCCCTTCGGTATTTTTAAGTGTGCGTTGCATTAAAGATTTACGTAGATCTTCTAGATCTGGTGCAATGTTTACAATACTAAATTCCTCGACCAATCTTCTTTTGCCATTGAATAAAATAGCTTTCCGAACCGTGGCTCTTTGCCAAAAAATAAACACCAAGCATAGCAGACAGAGCACATTCAAAATTTCCCATCAGTTAAATGAAACGGAAACTTCAATCAATTATAGAATTACACATAGCTTTTTTTATTCTAAATTCAACATTAAACCCATTAAGATATTTTTAGAATGAAGTTTTTACTCTACTGAAAATATAGCAAAACTTGCTTAAAATGCAATGAAAACTGAATCTTACCACTTAGAGATAAGGTATGTAATCCAATGCATATCATTTAGTAGTAGCCCGTCAAAAGTGTTACTAATAAAAAAAATCAATAACTCACATTAATAATTTCTTTGTTACTTGCAGCTGCATAGTGGAACACCGTGTTTCCTTCAAGGTCAATAACGTCGAGGGAGCAGTTTAGAGAGACTAAACTTTGAACCATGCGTACGTTACATGCTTTGACGGCCACCTGAAACAAACAGAAATATGACAGAATCTATACACCATCATCAGCCTATATTTTTCCCATTTCTGGAACACAGGGCTCCTCTCTGTGAGTAGGAGTGGGTCATAATCCGCCACGTGGGCTCAGTGTGGTTTGATAGATGTAACATTCTCAATTTTTGATGGATATGGCGGTTTCTTCACGATATTTTCCGTCACCGTTTGACAGCAATGGCGATGAAATAAATCACAAAAAGAGGTCTAAATCTCGTAATTATGGCTCGATACCACTGGGAAAAGAAAGTCACAACCTTGAACAATTGTTGGTTACTGGTAAGGTTGATGGCAAGCGTCCGAGGGGTCGCAGTCCACTCAGATGATCGGACCGAATTCGCTCTTCCCTGGACACGAGACTTCACGATGCTCTTCATTCTGCCAAGGTCAGAAACAGATGGCGAAGCATCGTCAAGCTAAAGGAGGAGGACCACTGAGCTTCCATTGCTCTTTAAATCTAGAATGTATGTAGCTTGAATCGATGAGTTGAAGATGTCTGGATGGTTGGCGTTCTTTAAGGTTTTTTTACGTGGTAAAGTCATCAAATGAGTTCTTTAGGGTAGGGTTACGTCCAGCAGAAGCGTTTCAAGAATATTTGGAGAAGAATAGATAGATGTCTTAACCGTTGTTTTTTTTTTGTAAAAAGTGGTATAATATTCTACATTTTAATTTATTTAAACCACTTTTTTCAATTAAACAGATTTATTAATGATTGGCTGGTTGAGTGGGGTATTATGTAAAAACTTATACATTTGTATCATACATGTGACAATCCATGACATGAAATATATCTTGACACAGCAACTAAAATACCGCATGAACTTAACATGACATCATAATTATGATCATAATCACCTCTGTCTACTCTATTTGGGAACAAAGGCGTGACGCGCGCTCTGTGTTGATTATAACAATTGTAATTAACTTTAATTGCTTTCATCTATTGAGTATTAGAGTTTAGTTAGTTTAATTTAGAATAAACTACGACAATTCACGATACGATCAGCGCAGTAACTGAGCATTCGACATTCGATGGGTATCAATAACTTCTTTCTACGAAGAAGATGGCAGAATAAATGAGGGAAATGTAATAAAGAGACCGTCCCGCGGGCATGCGGGCGGCGACTAAAGGGCAACTCGCTGCCCGACCATGGACCATGCCCGGGTCGACGGCGCGTTGTGTTCCACGCGCGCCTCAAAGAGCGTCGGCACTATGACGGGGCCCCCCTCTAGAGGGCCAAAGCCTGCCGGGGTCGCGGAACTTATCTCATTACCGTGACCCGAAAAATAAAGGGCTATTGAAGGACACCGTGGATTTTAGTCAGTACAAGTCTGACAGTCCTTCCCGCCCTGCCCGGGGTGGGAGGACTCATTTGATGATTTTACCATGCTAAAAAAAAAGGGTACAGGCCCAGGCTGATGGCGTTTGTATTGTATTCCACGCGCGTTTCAGAGAGCTGTCAGTATAACTGACGGGGTCCGATAAGGCCAATGTCTACCAGGGTTACGAAACTGTTCAAACGAGTATCTCTTTTGAACAGTTTCGTACGGCACTGGAACGCAAAGGGCAATTAAAGGAACAGTTTGAATTTCATAATAAGGGTCAACACTACCGGGCACGCCGCAATCGCGGCGGTAAGACCCCTCTTTGAGGAGTGGCTGGATAGGAGTCACGGCGTCCTAACCTACCGCATGACGCAGGTCCTCACCGGACACGGAAGTTTCGGGAGGTACCTGTGTCTGAGGAGAAAGGAGGAAACGCCTGGGTGTCACCATTGCGAAGATCGCCCGGAGGACACAGTAGAGCATACGGTGCAAGACTGCCCCGCTTGGGCAGAGCACCGCCGTGTCCTCACGGCGGCGATAGGCGGAGACCTCTCGCGCCCGGCATTGGTCGAGGCCATGCTGCGGGGCGAGACGGGGTGAAGCGGTCGCCTCCTTCTGCGAAGCAGTCATGCTCGCGAAGGAGGAGGCGGGCCGCGTGAGGGAGAGGACAATGTCCTCCCTCCGCCCCACCCGCGGTGGTGGATGCCCACGGCGACGGACGTCGCAAGACGATCTCCGGCCACCGTAGGCGCGGGCATGCGGGCGGCGAGTAAAGGGCAACTCGCTGCCCGACCATGGACCATGCCCGGGTCGACGGCGCGTTGTGTTCCACGCGCGCCTCAAAGAGCGTCAGCATAATGACGGGGCCCCCTCACTAGAGGGCCAAAGCCTGCCGGGGTCGCGGGACTTATCTCATTACCGTGACCCCGGAACGTAAAGGGCTATTGAAGGACACCGTGGATTTTAGTCAGTACAAGTCTGACAGTCCCTCTCGCCCTGCCCGGGGTGGGAGGACTCATTTGATGATTTTACCACGCATAAAAAAAAGGGTCAACACTACCTTCTGCTTCACCCAGAGTAGGAGATACAACTTGATGAAACCAAGAAATAAAAGGTGCAACAGAAGAAAAGGACATTAGGGAATTTCCCTTTTTTATCAATAAAATGTTAATTCCCTAAGCATGCCATAGACAATGTGTTGCAGTGAAGTTTGGGAAAGCCCTATTGATCAACTGTGATAGGCGGAATTGATTGAAATATTGATAAGTAAGATAACATTTCATGCTCAACTCTAATAACAAAAAAACATCACACTGATACGATCCATTTAATTAAGTACCAAACATATTCTTTCTGTTATCACTGCCACAAAATGAATGAATTTTATGTTTATTTATCGATTCCACTGAAATGGTATGATAGTAATAGTATACTGAGTGAGAGTGTGTGTATAAGAGAAAGGAAATAGGAAGATAGCTGAGGCTGCTACGCAATCTACACTCGAGAGCAATGAATCCGGGTCACTTAAAGAATCCTAAAAATCTCGGAAACTAAAAATGCTAGGTTAATGCAATAAATTGTATTTAATAGACAATGTAATACTCCTGAAATGAAGGTATTAAAACTTCTTAGTTATTGTAAAGCTATATCATAAAAAAATCAAATTTGAAAAAGGGCCACTTTCGAAGATGGAACTACGAAATTACAGCATTTGGTTTTGCTTTTGTTTGTAATCTGTCATTTATGTGGGTACATAAACCATGTTGATAGTGCTCTATATTCATTATTCAAGCTGAAATTATGTCGCTTACGCCTGAAGAATGCACCAGAATACTTACAATGCTGGAAACCGGCCGGAGTCAGCGCGATACAGCCAGGACTGTCGGTGTGTCGCTGTCAACAGTACAAAGAGTTCTCCGACGTTACGAAGAAACTGGTTCTAACCTACGCAGACCAGGAACGGGCAGAACCAGGTGTACCATAGCACGAGAAGACCGATACTTGGTGAACACCATGCTTCGAAATCGCTTTCTCACAGGAACTGAACTCACCAATCAGTTTCGACGCCTCGGAGGAAGTAACCCAAGTGCATGGACAGTAAGACGTCGGCTTGCTGAATCTAACTTAAAACCCCTTAGACCTGCAAACGGCCCTAAACTGGAGCGTGGGCATCGTATTTCAAGACTAAGATATGCCCAGAGCCACGTAAATTGGAGTATTGAAGATTGGTCAAAAGTTATGTTCTCCGACGAATCAAAATTTATGCTCTACAAGCACGATGGAAGACACAGAGTGTATCGAAGACCAGGGGAAAGATTCAAGCAAGCATGCATCGAAGAAAAAGTAGCTTACGGTGGTGGGTCTGTACTTGTGTGGGCCGGAATTTCTTCTGAAAGTCGCACAGAGCTGGTGATCATAGAAAACGGCTCTTTAACTAGCGTAAGATATGTGGAAGAAATCCTCAATGGTCACGTTGGTCCATTTATGGTCAATTTAGGTGAGGATGCTATATTTATGCATGACAATGCCCGACCTCATACAGGTAGGATTGTGAATGACTACCTTCAAGAGATGAACATTACTCGTATGGAGTGGCCAGCGCGCAGCCCGGATATCAACCCAATCGAGCATGCTTGGGACGAGCTAGGCAGATGCGTAAAACAACGAAACCCTCCCCCAATCACGCTTCGTGAGCTCAAAATTGCTCTCACAGAGGAATGGGAGAATATTCCCCAAAATCGTATAAGGAACTTGGTGTACAGCATGCCAAACCGCGTAAACGCAGTAATGGAAGCACGAGGAGGCAATACGAAGTATTAAAATTCAAGAAAATCGTAATAAAGTTCAAAAATTTCATGTTTCCTATTTTTGTTTTAAGGAGAGATCAGCAGTTTTTTTCTTTATGTAATTTTGTGTTAATAAAATGTATGGTGACTCATATTTTTTTTACTTTCATTTAAGGAAGTATTACATTGTCTATTAAATACAATTTATTGCATTAACCTATCATTTTTAGTTTCCGAGATTTTTAACATTCTTTAAGTGACCCGGATTCATTGCTCTCGAGTGTAGATGAAAAATAAAACACTACTCGACTTGGAAATCGTACTCAGCATATACAGACAGACAGGCCTGTTGGTCTAGTGGTTAGTGACCCTGACTGCTATGCCGGAGGTCGTGGGTTCGATTCCCACCCAGGACAAATGTTTGTGTGATGAGCACGATCATTTGTTCTGTGTCTGGGTGTAATTTATCTATAATATGTATGTATTTAGAAATATATAAGTATGTTTATCAGTTGACTAGTACCCATAACACAAGCTCTGCTTAGCTTGGGACTAGATGGAGTTGTTTGATAGTTGTGGAATATTATATTATATGATGTTATTGTCGTCCTTGTATGCAAGACTTGCCAAGGAAAGGTGCCTTTATGATAACAAAAGTTAAAAAAAGAACATGTTGGTACCTACAATTGTATTGTGTTTTCCTATAACTACCATACAACAAAACAATTACGTAAAACCAAGTATTGCTAACTCATCACAGATAAGTAGTTGACTGACCTTTAGACGCTTGGGAAAATTACTTTGCCTTACATATTTTACTGAGAAATTAGAATACCTAAGGAAAAAATCACGCTATAGTAGTTCTCGAATTCGCGTTTATTTTGGTGTATTCTAGAATTGGCGCTTTCTCTCTAGTCCAGGTCAAAAGTAACTGAGACAAAACCTACAATGGAGCGAGTTTACCCAAAAGAAGCCTGTTAGCTTTAACTATGAAGAGATTCGTTCGGGAACACTGACGTAGGAAGTGAGTTCCACTCCTTATGCTGTGCGCATTATGAAGGAAGATTGAAAGCGCTTTGGCTTAGGGCGAATTGGTGTAATGGCAACTATGTATGTATGGATGGAAGAGTTCACAAAGGTGGCCCATTTGTGCTTGTAAAAACGCTAATCTTTAATGCCTTTCATTAAAACCAGACTATTCATTTGACCTTTTTAATGATAATGAATGACACATACCTACTGATTATGAATCATAGACAATATGAGGAAGAAGACTATTTTTTTTAAATATTTGAACATGAGAATTTTTATTTTCCCTCATCAAAAATCTTACAAATGCAAGTGTAAGGGCCGAGTCACACCGAAATGGCAGCAACACAGCACAGCAAAATGGCCGCCAGCGTCGCCGCTGGCGGCCTCGCGACCTTTACAAGCTTTTCAAGCGATACTGGTCTTTTAAGTATGTAGTTAAAGTTTAAAATTATTTCACACTGAAAGTGCTCGCTGCGTCGCTGGCGGGCGGCCTCGCGGCGCCGCTGGCGGCCTCGCGACCTTTTCAAGTGATAATGGATAATGGTCTTTAAAGTATGTAGTTAAAGTTTAAAATAATTTCACACTGAAAGTGCTCGCTGCGTCGCTGGCGGGCGGCATCGCGGCGCCGCCACTGGCAGCCGCGGGCGGCCTCGCGACCTTTTCAAGCGATACTGATCTTTTATGTATATAGTTAAATTTTAAAATTATTTCACACTGAAAGTGCTAGCCGCGCCGCTGCCATTCCGGTGTGACTCGGCCCTGAGGGACTTTACCCATGGCGCGATGCGATGCAATGCGACGAGATTCGACCGATTCCAACTACAAGTGAAAATCAACCTTGCCACTAATAAATAATGACTCAATTCGATTGACTTGACGTCGCCGTCTCGTCGTGGCGATCGTGTTTTGTTTTTCATCTACCCGTAGATAACAGTGTGTTTTATGTCATATGTCGTAGTGGTAAGGTTGATTTTCACTTGTAGTTGGAATCGGTCGAATTGCAATCGCATCGCGCCATGTGTAAAGTCCCTTAGTTACTATATTTATGCTCTAATTAGTCAAACGAGAAAGCCACAAAGATTTGACTACAAGTCCGAGAATTAAACGCAATTAATTAAACCATTGTTTATTCATAGGCAAATAACTAAAAAAATATATATCCTGCGTATTTACTTGATTCTCTTTAAAAAACAAACCATTTTACAGAATATTCCCAAATCCTTGACCTATTAAATCGCTTTGGAAAATAACAATGGGTTAACCCTTATTTAAAAACCTTTCCAGTACAAATTACTCAGTTATTATTTGCCCTCCATTAGTTAAATGAAAAAGCCACAAAGATTTGAACCCATTTGACTAATAAGTCCAAGAATCAATTAATTTATTCCTTAGTCAGTGGGGAAATCAAGAATAACTAAATCTTCCACAGAACACAATTTCTTTTTTAATTGTTTTCATTCATTAAGAATTCTTTACAGTATTGTGTGGCAATGAAATTAAGATGTTTTTTTTTACCAACCTATTCTATACCTACCGCTGCTGGGAAAACCCGCCCAACCATAGTTTTGCTGACTGTTTAAATGACCTACTTGCCTTTTCCAGACAGTCTCAATGTGATGATAAATGATATTTTTTATTCTTAAATACAAATATTTTTGACATTTTTAATATCTGTAACACTTATCCATGTTTTACAAAATAATATAAGAAAAAAAAAAAAACGCGCTTTTGCATGTCGCATTTACTGTCTACTTAGGTACTACAAAAGCTAAACATTGGTTGAACACTTGTCTAAAAAAACTGTCAACTGCAAAAAGTCATTTGACGTTGATATAAGGGTCGCTTTACAGTGACATTTTTTTAGACAAATGTTCAACAGATGTTTAACATTTTGTACTACACGGACGGTAAATGTTTTAAAACTAGATGATGTTCCATTGTCATTGAATAATACCTACCGCTGCATTTGACAAAAACACAATCGCCAAGTATTAAAGATGATTGTTCAAATTCACTTACCATTAAAGGCGTGGCCCCAGTCAACGGATCAACACTGTCAATATGTTTCTGGACTTCTGGGTCATTAAATAGTTCACTCAGGCCAAAGTGGGCAACCATGTGTGCAATCGTCCAAGATTGGTGCTGCGATAATGTGTCACAGAGTTTCTGTAGAATTGCCACTGTGCACTGCAACGGACAATGTTATGTTAGTAATAATAATAATAATATTTTTAACGAGAGTGGATAGTGTACTTGTATAAGCATTGTGGTTATCTTAATTATGTTGGAATGGTTTCTGACTTTTATATATTGGTTGTAGAAATATTAAATTGGTAGAAGCCATGAGAGATTTATGTACATATGAAATTATAATGATTACTATTTTTTGAAAGTGTGTTTTATAACAAACTACTGTAGTTTGATTGAAGAAAAAACCGGCCAAGTGCGAGTTGGACTCGCCCATGAAGGGTTCCGTAGCAGCAAGCATAGATTAGATATATAATTATATTGAGATTAGTAAGTAATATACACAAACAATAAAAATAACTTTGTTTTTCATAGTATTTGTATGAATGGCAAAGTTATATTTGCGGTTTTTGAAAATGTACTATATCTCAAAAACTGCTAACTGTATCTCATCCAAACCAATTTTCGTTGGTAGTTTTGGTTGAGGTCTACATTATATATTTTTTTTAGTTTTATCATTCTCTTATTTTAGAAGTTACGGGGGGGGGGACACACTTTTTACCACTTTGGAAGTGTCTCTCGCGCAAACTGTTCAGTTTAGAAAAAAATGATGTTAGTAACCTCAATATCATTTTTTAAGACCTATTCATAGTTACCCCACACGTATGGGTTTGGTGAAAAAATTTTTTTGAGTTTCAATTCTAAGTATGGGGGGCACCCCCAAAATTTGTTTTGTTGTAATTTTTGTGTGAAAATCCTAATGCGGTTCACATAATACATCTTTCTACCAAGTTTCAACAGGATAGCTCTTATACTTTCGACAAAAAGTGGCTGTGACATACACGGACAGACAGACAGACAGACAGACAGACAGACATGACGAATCTATAAGGGTTCCGTTTTTGCCATTTGGCTACGGAACCCTAAAAAGGGGAAATATCCTTAAAAAAGTGAGTCAATTTTCTTTTTATACCTCTTTGGTAATCTTGATAAACACTGGTATTCTCTCCTTATACACAATAAATTTTCCTTCTGCTTCTTCTAAGGATTTGGCCCTAAATAAACTGCAAAAAATAGATTTATTATTTTTATTATACATACTTGTTTCTAATAGTGATTATTTTTATTGTTATTAAATGTTTCAAGTACTACCTACTATAAATGCATCTGATAATAGTTATTATCTAAATTCCATTGATGTGTTCGGAGATAGTAAATAAAATTAGGTTTAGGTTAGTACATAGCCCTGATTGGTGGCTGATGAAATTGAGCTATTTATTAGAGACATGTGTTTACCGGTGACTGTGAAGACACACATAATTCATTACCTAAATCATTATATTTCCGTACAAACTTCACTTTAGATTAATTCATTTGCATACAAGAAAACTATGTTTCTTCTTATGTTATAATTTTTATTGTACAATTGACAAAGTGGAATCATGACCCACCATAAGCTTATTTTCCTACAGACATTCAAATACAATTAGGTCCACATTCGCGTAAACATACATATTGGAACGATTTATTGTCAAAATGGGTCATGATTCCACTTTGTCGATTGTACTTTTACAGGAATGTACTTAATGAAAATTTATCTTTATGTATATTTTTGAAACATTGATCATAAAAGTTTGAATGAGAATTTGCACTAACCATTTCTTATTTTAAGACCTTGATACTACCTACTTGCATTGTGCAAGATAAAAAAAAATATTAAAAGACTGGTCATTCTATCACAAAGATGTGATATTTAAATAAAATTCTCATAACATAATATAAACTATAGAGATTGCCAAAAGGTGAAAACAATTGGCAGTTAGCATAAAATCAATGAGTCAAACATGAATAATTTTGCATACCTGTACATCTGATGCAAGCTCTCAGTAAAAGGCTTATGAAGTACTATTTCGTAGTATTTATCTCTTGTATTCTTGCCATCAGGCGGATTCTTTGGTCCATACAGTAGGATAGAGTCTTCTCGATAATGTATCGGCCTTGAAATGTAGTTGTCTGACCGCACCTCTATAACTTTAGTAGGAGCTTCCTCCGTCCCCAGAAGACCACGAAAAACTAAAATAATACAAAAAATATTATTATTTTCACTAGTGAAAAAATGTTTCATAAAATTTCGCGATTTTAACGGCAAAAGAAAACTTACTTGAATTCAGCATTATGTAGCCAATAATCTTGAATTTTCAAGAATAAAATAACTTGTGTAATACCACTTCTAGTGATATTATTTACTGCTTACACAACAATTCGCAAAAAACAATAATCTCAACGCTGAGGTCAGACAGCTGATGATTGACAACAGACGTCCGACTGACAACAGGAAGGAAATAGTCAACTGTCAATGTCAACTGTCAAGTCAGTATTGACCATAGATATATTATAATAATCTAGATTGAGTTCTTCAAGTTTTTTGCCACACAGAAATGAATCTTATGTCTCAAGACTTAGATTTCCTTTTTTGTCTTGCAAAACTAACGAGAGAAATGAGAGGTTAACTTTGAAGGTCGCTATCTCTTTTCCACAATTGCCAGGAGATAAGTATTGGTAGGAATGGTAGAAAAAGCGCTTACTTATTTTATTTGTAATTTATGTTATTTTTAAGCTACAAGTAAAATAAGTTTGTGAGATTGCTTAAAAATGTATTTTACCATATTTTTATAATACATAGAAAATAGTAATCATTATTTGTTTGTAAAGTTATATTTATTGTATGACTATGTGGTAGTAATTACAGCTTGGCAAAAAAGTCGTGAAAATAATGGTGGCGCCTCTATCGTACATATTGTAACCCTATATAGTGCGGCAATAACGATCTTGATACTTTGGGTTTTTTTTCAAATACTTTTTTTATTAAATGTGTTTTGACGGGTTTTATAGGAGCTCGGGGCTATAAAACAACCGCTCATGACAATCTTCAAGGTTAAGCCATGATTGAAGATTGTCTTGTATGTTATTTGTAGATTTTTACTGTGCGTTAGAAACTCAAAAATCTGAAAACGTGACTTTCCAAGTGGCATTGTATTACTCAATTGCTTGGTTGTGGAGATCAGATAGTCAGTCGCTCCATGTAACATTCTAATGTTTACGCTGCATCCGGTTAGACTGGACCGACCCCAAAATGTGTTGGGAAAAGGCTAGGCAGATGATGATGTCTTTGACGGGTTTTACATTACTATCCGATTTGGTGGACTCGGCGTCCGCAAAATTTCTAGTGTGAGTTTACCGGCGTTCCTGTCCTCTGTCCACAGCACTGAAACCTTAACCAGGAAGATCTTAAGTCTCTCCCTGGCTGACTCTGAAGTGCCGTGCTTGACCGATGCGGAGAACGCCTGGAAAATGACTTGCCCGGATTCAGATCGACCCGTGAACCCATCGTCCCAGAGGCAGTGGGATGAGCCGCTCTGCAGGTTGGTACGGTATAATCTTATTAATACGTCAACCAATTCTGTAGACCGTGCCCGCCTGCTGGCTGTGGGCGAATGGGAGTCGGGTCTATGGCTTCAGGCACTACCGTCACCCAACATAGGTACCATGCTGGGTGACGAAACCTTCCGGATCGCTACATGCCTGCGTCTGGGCGCTCCTTGCGGGGCTCCACATCGTTGTCAGTGTGGCGAAGGCGTCGACTGCCTCGGGCACCATGGCCTTTCCTGCAGCAAGAGTGCTGGACGGCTAGCACGGCATGCTAGTTTAAATGACATTATCCGTCGTGCTCTTGTCACCGCCGGTGTGCCAGCCGTTTTAGAACCCAGTGGCTTGGCACGCGACGATGGGAAGAGACCAGATGGGATGACTATAATGCCATGGAAGTTGGGTAGACCTTTGGTGTGGGATGCAACATGTGTCGACACCCTTGCGCCATCCCATCTTCCTGGTACTACATGCTGTGCTGGTGCGGCTGCTGCAAGTGCTGAAAACCTCAAACGGCGCAAATACAATGGCTTGACTTCTAGCTATGTATTTGAGCCGTTTGGGGTTGAAACACTAGGGCCATGGGGTCCGAGTGCCCACCAAGTTTTCAAAAACATCGCCAAGCGCATAGTCGACGCCTCGTGTGACCAGAGGGCTGGCCTATTTCTTGGTCAAAGGATCAGCATTGCCATCCAACGTGGCAATGCTGCCAGCGTTCTGGGCACTTTCCCCATTAACAGCGATGTGGATGAGTTTTTTGACGCCCTATAATTGTTTTTTTTTATTATTATTAGTTTAGTTATTTTTGTAAATATTTTACTTTTAATTTTAGTTTTTAGATGTAAATATAGTATGTATTATATTAGAACTGTATACTATAACAAAGTAGATGTGTCTAAAGACAAAAGGTTAGTTGTTGCTGAAGCAACAACTAACCTTTTATCATATTAAATGGTTAAAAAATCGACTAGAAAATCAATTGTATCTTTGTAGGTATATATCATATTAAATGGTTAAAAATTCGACTTACAATCTTTTTGACAGTGTAACAGAATTGAACTTTTTGTCTGATCGCGCACAAGTCAAAATCATCCAACTGTTTTTGGGTCGCCCTGTTTTATGTTTCCCTGGAGTGGAGAAAACGCCCTTGTTTGTTTGCCCTTCCTTAGCAATTCACCGTATGGTACTTACGGATTTACCTAGAGAAAAAAAACTTAGTTATTTTTATTGTGGAAGTAACACAAAAAGTATCAAAATTATATGAGCGTCCATCTTTTGCAAATAAACATAACCTCTAATTCATCAATGTTTTTCAATGTAAATAACAGTTATAATAATGGTTTATACTATCTATTGCAAGTTTGGACAAACATAATATATCAAATTACTTAAATAAAATAACATATTACCTGTCATTTCAGCAGTTCTTTCATAAACATCGTTGATATTCGATAAAATTTGTCCGGCTTCAAATTCCGCCAAACATCTGGTGTACAACTTATAAATTATCGCTCTAGCGGAGCTGCGAATGGTTTTTCTGTTCATTTTGAGCCTTTTGAGTCACCAAATTCAACACAATAATAAAAAATACACAAAAAACAGCCAGCGATAACATGAAATGACATTACATGTACTGACTAGACGTGACAGTGGGTGAAGTTGCCAACGATGAAATTTTTTAGTACCGTTTCAGGACATTTTTGCCAAGCTGTACGTAATTATTCTGACAACACTGAATTTGACGTATGAATTATAAATGGCGGCTTTTTTGTAAACCATAAATAAAAATACGTTGTAACTACTAGGTCTCTTCTATTTTTATTGTGAAAATAGTAAAATATGATGTATTAAGATAAATAGAAGTGATTCATAATAATGGTTGTGGCATAATTATCATTTCACAGGTAAGGAATATTTAAGATTTTGTTACCTAACGTTGATTAGTGTGACAATACTTCAGAAGTTTTGAAGACAAATCTACTTATTCTTTCATGACTTTGCGATGAAAATTAAGGAAAATATGAAAAATATAATTTGAACCTACGAGTAATTATCACCTTATTGCAATAGTTTATAGATTAGTTTAATTTTTTAGTTGGACGTGACAAAAAATGTTGTGTGGAGACTCCATTTCAAGCCAAGCGAAACTCTATTACTTAGACTTCGCTGTCCGTCTGTCTGTCTGTCACCAAGCTGTATTTATGAACTGTGATAGTTAGACAGTTGAAATTTTCACAGATGATTCATTTTTGTTGCCGCTATAACAAACTAAAACAATAGAAAAAAATCACATTTAAGGGGGCTCTAATACCCGCGCCCGTCCGCATGGATCATGCCTGGGTCGACAGCGCGGCGTGATCCATACGCGCCTCAAACAGCTTCAGCAATCTGACGGGGCCCCTCTTACAGGGCATTTGCCTGCCGGGGTTGCGGGACTGTCTTATCAGTTGACCCGGAACGTAAATGGCTATAGAAGGAACACCGTGGATTTTAGTCAGTACAAGTCTGAGAGCCTCTTCACGTCTTTTAATTAATTTACGACTATAAAAAAGAAGGCCCAGATTTTTTTGCTCTTGTTTACTCGATAACGGCAATAAGTAGACGTTTCAAATACTTATTCACATAGTATTGAGTTATATATTCTTTAAAAAAATAAATAATTACATTAAAGCAAATATTTAAGGGAGGCTCAAATACAAAGAAAAAATCGTGTTTTTGCGGTCTTTGGGTACTAAACTGGGTACAATGAAAATACTTTAATAAATTCTCTACTTTAATCAATAATCGCCTAATCAAACCTTCGGGATCCTGTGGGATGTTCGAATAGTAGGGTGGTCAAACAGCATGGGGTCATTGATCTTGAGGTAAAAGTCAAATCTGAAAGTCATGAACTCATGATCCGCGATTCTCGTGGAGTTGGTAACGTTAAGGTCAAGGTCAAATGTTCTTAGAGTTAAGGTAAAATGACTGAAATTAAAATCAAATGATTCCGAGGGCATAATTTATATACCTCGAAGGTCAAGGTCAAGTGGGAATTATGGTCAAGGTTAAGTGACTTTAGATTTCAGGTTCATGATCTTGAGACTCACAGTCAAGGTAGAACTCCAGTTGACTTGACTTCAATTGCAATAGTATATTTTTCTCTTCTTTTTTTAAATCTCCAAAACAGTGTCTCCTGTAGCAAAAATAACGAAAAATTCAGCCAAGTTATAGCGGGAAAAATCTTGTTCCAGAATCTTAGGGTCACCCTACCAGAAAGAGACGGTTACGTCGGTTACCTCCAAATTAGCTCTCTCAGCTGGCACGTTTTTCGGCATGAGTACTCAATCCAGATTGTTATAATACATCCATGGTATTGACAAGCATATACACAAGCAAAGAGAATGATTAAAAACTTAACTTTTTCTCTGTCTACGAAATATTAGTCTTTTGCTAGGGTTGTCACTAAATCCCTATCGTACAGGAGGTATATTTTAAGTAAGTGCAATTTATTTATGAAATATTTATATTTTACCACCCAGACATCCTAATTTCAGTACCTCAGTACCGGTATGGGCTAAGTTTTAACGCTTTCAGGCAGACCGAAGAGAGAGATATCCTATTTTATTAAGTACAAACATACATTTGTTGTTCAGTATAGATAAAGGCAGTGTTTGGTGCGCAGTGGAGATTTGAGTAATATGCTCACATTGATAAAAATACCCTCACAACTCTACTCGTCTCCACTTTGATAATGAGGCAGTTGCACGTCGCTAGCAGAGTTTTATAATACAGAGCTACATCGCAAGGACGTGCAGGGTGGAGGGTCTATGGTCACCTTTTGAGCGTGGCATCAGGCTCTGTTTCAAATCAAATCCCCTGAGGCCAAAAAGATCCCGAGAAAGAGCGCGGAGCACTTACTGACAGGGTTGTGTTTGCTACGTTTGATAAAAAATTAAACAAATACATAATTACAATATTTTAATTTATAGATCAAAACTGGAATGCACAAAACACTAAGTAAATAAAATATATTCAGAAGGTCTACAACTAAAATATTTTAAGTAATTCTATAAATAATAAAGCAATATTTTTTTTTTGGTATAATTATGTTCGAAAGCATAATAATGATTCGAATGACTAGATAATATTATAATTCTGTAGGCACGTGTAAAAAACTGATTACAAAATACTCAATTACAAACTGTTTACACAAAAATACGATTAGTTTTTTATTTTGATGTATTACATATTTTTCAGTTTTGGATTAGATCATGTTAGTTTATTGTCAAATATGTTTGATAGTTTGATTTACAACACGAACCAGAAAACAAATAAAATAAATCTCCATAGAGTTAAAGTACCTAGTATCAAAGCAGACCTGGAATGTTAACAATTTTTCGATGATTCCCGATGTCCACCCCCAGCTTGTCCCCCGCCGGGGGACAGCGCAACTTTTTCTAAAAAAAGTTCCTTTTGTCCCCCGCTGGGGGACAGCGCAACTTTTTTTTAGAAAAAGTTTCGCTGTCCCCCAGCGGGGGACAGTGCTACGATTTTTTAAAAATATTTACGTTGTCCACCACGGGTGGACATCGCTACCATTTTAAAAATGAGAATTCTCAGTGTCCACCGCGGGTGAACGGAGATACTTTTTTTTATTTAATCCCGGTAGCCATACCCTTTTAATTGTTTTTATAAACTTTGAGAGAAGACTCGTTACAGATATAAAGACTTTAGAAGAAAGATGATGAGATTATAATAATAATAATAAAAACAAATTATGTATTTTAAAATCAATGTTTATTTTTTTAAAAATCTGCTAAATAACACCATAATTAATAATACAAAAGTACGTTTATTTATTGTAATTTTTTTTTTATTTACTTTTGAAATTGACTAGAATATGACATTTATTTCTAATCATATACACCTGTCAATCATATACCGCCCACCCCACCATCATTAAAAATGTTCATACGAAGTAGAGTAACATCAAACCAATTTTTCTAATCCAATTTTACAGGCTCGCTTTATTAAAAGTTTTCATCAACAAAACTTATAATAAAACGAGCCGAGAAGAATGCTAACTAAAACTTTACTAGTACATCAACCTATACAAAACCAGTATAAGCTGACCGTTGAGTGTGCGGAAAGATTACACAAAGCGAGATCAAGACAATCAATATACACCTGTATATGATAAAAGTGGCATTGATTTTTACATATTAGATGAACCTACTTTTATATTTTTAATTATGGTGTTAATTAGCAGATTTTAAAAAAAAATAAACATTGATTTTAAAATACATATTATAATTAATTGTTTTTATTATTATTATAATAATCTCATCATCTTCCTTCTAAAGTCTTTATATCTGTAACGAGTCTTCTCTCAAAGTTTATAAAAACAATTAAAAGGGTATGGCTACCGGGAATAAATAAAAAAAGTATCTCCGTTCACCCGCGGTGGACACTGAGAATTCTCATTTTTAAAATCGTAGCGATGTCCACCCGTGGTGGACAACGTAAATATTTTTAAAAAATCGTAGTACTGTCCCCCGCTGGGGGACAGCGAAACTTTTTCTAAAAAAAAGTTGCGCTGTCCCCCAGCGGGGGACAAAAGGAACTTTTTTTAGAAAAAGTTGCGCTGTCCCCCGGCGGGGGACAAGCTGGGGGTGGACATCGGGAATCATCGCAATTTTTTGGAATGGAAATTAGTCAGATACGTTTTAAATAAATAGCACTATAACAAAAGAATAATAATTCATAATACCTATAATAAAGAATAGCACACTAATATTCGGTTATAAAATTAAGTACTTCATTACAATATTTAATTCTAGACCTATCAAATAACAATTTTAACAGGAATTCAATCACACAAAATTAATAGAACTTATACACTATCCCCTTTATTAATAAACGTGGAATAGAGTTATGCCAAAGTTAACCCTTAAAAAATGTATGGTTAATCCGAAGATGAACCTTGGCGTAACTTTAGTCCACGTTTATTAATAAGGGGGGATAAGAATAACAAAATTATGAAATTATAAATATTGGATTATCAAGATTTTTTGTCACAATAACAAATCTTTGTGATTAGGGTCAAGTGGTAAACAGTGGCCCAGTAGTACACAGTGCACCAGCACTCATATCCCAAAAACGCGACGTTGCCAAACCGTGCTGCAAACGTGAAACAACTTGTCTTTTACCACCTCTCGCACTCCCCAGTCGACATCGCGCTCCCGCCCGTAACGGTCGCACAGTGCATGATTTTGTCCTTGGCGCCAAAAAAAGTAAGTACACGTGTTTTCATTTATTTTCTTTCTAGAATCGTTGTTTATTTAGTTACATTAGATTGCATTATTTTCGTGTGTAAAGCAAGTATTCCTTAATAATTTTGATGTATAAGTATCCCTTGAATTTGGTTTATTTAATAGTTATGTCACCTTATAGGTTAAAAAGTGGTGTTTGTACACAGTGGCTCAAAATCGTAAGGTACACAGTGAACAGTGATTCACTTTGTACCAATCACTTTGTTAATTATGTCCGATACAATTTGTGCTTATACTTTTCAACTGTGATTGTAAAAAACAAATAATCAAGTGATCTTTTTGTTTCAGAATGGGTCGAACTAAAACAGAAAACCGAAAAATTGGCGGTCATGATGCAACGTGTTGCGCCGACCCCAAATAGAATGGGATAAGGGCAGGAAGAAGATGCAAACTGTTCTAAGAAGCGTAAACTATTTCGTAAAATGTTATTAAAAGACTGTTAATTGTTATGTAGAATAATAATAATGTTCCTAATTAGATTTTTAAGTTAAATTAGTACTAGTTCTTTTTTGGACTGATTGTTAACTGTGATTGTTGCTGTCGAATACAAATTATTTAGTAATACATTGACTGTTAATTGTTATGTAGAATAATAACAATGTTCCTAATTAGATTTTTAAGTTAAAATAGTACCTACTAGTTCTTTTTTAGACTGATGGTTAACTGTGATCGTTGCTGACGAATACAAATTATTTAATTTTACATTAATACAGTTTCATTTAACGCCATTTCTAACAATAAATATTTTAAAATAATGCGATAAAGGGATGTAATTAATGTGATGGTTCACTGTGTACTCATTGGTCCACTGTCGACGCACCCCCCGGTTCACAGTGTACTTATACTGGTACACAGTGAACCATTCGCCATCTTTAAAAAAAATCAATATTACCAATAAACTATAACAATTGGAACTGAAATTGATATGCCAAACACAAGTTTAATAAATTTCCTTTCGTCTAATGTCAATAGCTCTTAATTAAATTCACGTACATTGGTTTTATAAATGCTTAAACTTTTAGTGGTTCACTGTTTACCATGTCACCCTACATTCATGTAGAGAGCAGTACAATATATAAAATGTACATAAAATACATGATTATAAATAGTGTAGGTAAGCTAATGAGCATAATACATTCATTGTACTAATTGGAGTTATTTCTAAAACCAAATACATGTTTGTTTATACATATTCTCAAAATTGTCCTACTACATTATGTTTATATAATATGTATTATTTTATTAAAACCTCCTTTCACATCAATTAAATCACTTATTTATCACTGCATGTAAATATTTCCAAGATATTTCCTAGCTACAACTTATCTTGCTTACCATATCCAACTGGACCAAAAAAAAATATTTCAAAACAGTGTCATATCCAATCAAATGAGCAGAGTTCAAAGTTAGCCAAAAAATAGTGTGTTATTTAAATGACATGAAAAATATTAAGTGTCAAGGATTTCCACAAAGTAATGTCTGTTTCCATAACTGAATAGTGTTGTGTATAGATTTTCAGCTATTAGAATGTATTCCAACATAAAGTCTAAGCTCTTCTGCCTAAAAAGTATTCTTGGGACCGATTAGGCTGCATGGCTATGATTAGCATTAGATCCAGGGAGGTTGTCGGGGTTAGCAAGAGGATCTAGTTCAGCAAACAGTTTGAACCAGGCTGCTTTATCTTCTTTCTTTGGGATGGCTGCACTGGGACTGGGTTTGGAAACTGGTGGCGGAGTCTTTGGTGTCTGATTGTTGTTAGTGCTAACGGGAGCCATCGGACCTTGCAGTAAGCTTGATGAGCTCTGTAATTGGTAACAGTTATATTGTAATATATCTGTAAGTACATAAAATTGTATAATCACACGAACATCAGTCAATGGAATTTACATTATTCCTTAGACTAGAGTAAGACAATATTTAAAAAAAAATCCTGTGGGATAATTTGTTATCTTATGGCAAGTGAATCACTGGCAAAAGTTAGTAGGTAACTAGGTAATGTAATGTGTACTGATGATTCATATTTTATATATTTCTGATAACACAAGTTCAAATAGAACTATCACATCACATGCCAAGTATGTACAATGCAGTTATTTGCATGTGCATTTAGCAATCAAAATAAGAACGCAACTGGTCTTTTCATGTTCATGAGTCAATCAAAATAATCACTATTGTCACAGCTATTGATAATAAGTATATGTAAAAGAAAAGCTTATTGTTGTGAGATCTTTGACTATGGGTCTTGATATAAAAAGTATAATGAGGCAAAGGAGGTCAACATCCACTTTTTTTTTTTTATTAGCTGAGCCCAAGAAAATATACTGAGTATCCAAGCAATGCGTGTTTGAAGTGTCAATGTTCAATACGGAATCGCGCGAGTAGGGCACGGCACGGTAATTTAGAGAATTACCTTCTCTAAATTACATTGAAACACAAATACTTTTAAAAATAAATTACCTGTAACAATTGTGAAGGCAAAAATGTTCCAAAACTTCCTTGAGCCTCTCCACAGTCCATCTGAAGTCCGGCTAATTCAGACAAAATTCCAGTATTCCCACCCGATAACTCAGATTCTAGAAAACTTGTATCAATTAGATTTACTGAAGTGCTCGCCTTGGCTTCTTCATCATTGGACGGTTGTTTTTCATTTTCGTTGTCAGATTTGGGTTTCACATTTTTAGGTTCACTATTTTGCTCTGGGTTGTCATCATCTTTGAATTCATCCTGGAATTCACAGCAATCAAGTCAAAGAAGTCCTTGCCAACAAGAGTAGAAATTATAAAATACTGTTCACTAAAATAGTATCAAAGGTGGAATATGTTTAATAGGTAAAACAAAAAAGAGATAGCTTTTATTCTTACTTGGAAGAACAACATCTGATCCTTATCCTGTGGTGGTACATCCTGTTTACTTTCTGCCTCACCCAAGGTCTGCGACAACTCCTTCAATATAGAGAATTCATATTGCGGTGCAGCATTCATTGTGTCGGCGGTGGCTACTAAAGTTTGCGCCACTTTAGTAGCAAATGTTACGAAGGAAGTTTGGTAGTTTGATAGAACATGAGAAAACATGTTGCACCTTGCTGCAGCTAGCAGGTCAATCTGAAAATCAATATAATACTTCAAGCACAGAAATGTAGAAGCAGCCTTTATACAAGTGATAACTTTAGGTTGGCAATATGTATTGTGCAAACACTATATTGCAAAACAGATATTTTTTTTACTTTTTCTCAAATAATCACCATCATCAGCCAATAGCAGTCTACTGCTGGACATTACATAGGCCTCTCCAATTGCATGCCACTAGATCACATGGTACTCTCATCCATTCTGGCAGCCTCGCAAATATCCTCACTCCTCCTTGCCTCAGAGTGTCCCACTGTATTTTTGCTAATATGCACTCTCAGTTCTCGAGTGGAGATCCACTCGAGAACATGTCTACCCAAACGGTCATCATTGATACAACTAATGTAGAGTTGTAGACTTATATCAAAGTATTTTTTTTTCAGTTTTTATGAATACAAGTTCTCTGTAATCCCTATAACATACAGTTATTACAGTTTTCTCTTGCCCACCGGTTTCAAATTCATGATAGTGCTGTGCAGGTGGCTGCATACTAGATAGATGTAATTGATTAATTAACATGCAATGAGAATTTTAAAGACAAATCATTCATTAATGGAAGCTAATGACACTTTAGAAATAACAAATATGGACATAGAATTGAACCTGTTGTCTAATATTTAATGGATGGTTCCATTCAACTTAAAATAACATTCATTTATGCACTTTATAAAGTGATCCACATGATTACAGTAATGTATTTGGGTCTTTGAAAGATAAGAATTGCATAACCAACTAATATTGATAATACATTCTAATTAGATCATACTTTTTGGAGTACATCCAGTGTCAGTTTATCAAACAGCTTTTTGCTCTCGCGTACTTGCCGCTGAGCCTTTCGGAAGTTATCAAGGCCGCGTCCTGTATCGGGGTCTAGCTGTGCACTCGTCGACTTCATCCAGCTTAGAGCGGCACGGTACTCGATTCGAGCTTTTTCCATGGCAGATACAGTCGCCCGCATATCGCTCACAGCGCGACCTCGAAACGTCTCCACTTCATGATAAAGCCTCAATAGCGGCCCCCGCACTGATAAGCGTTGTTGTCCAGAATATGAAATTGCTTTTCCCGCAGAGACCATGTGTTTACCCGACGCGTCCGCATTTTTACCAGAGTCCCGTAAAAACTTCCCTAGAGCATTTTCTTCTTGAGCCAAAATACACAATCGTTCTTGATATTGGTCCAATACTCGCTGTAATTGTAAGCAGCTGTCTGATATTGATCGAAATAATTCCAATTTAGCATCAAGCTCAGCGTCGGACGCAACTATACACTCATCTTCTTTAGTTCCTAGTTTTTTTAGCACAGTCTTTTTAGTTACCCAGTATTGATGCTGCATCATTTTACTGGAAAATGAAAGAAATTTCCACTGTAAGCTACCAGTAAATTAAAATTATGAAACTGAAATAATTCAATAGAAGCCGAATTGTTTGACACTTTTGACATTTAGAACATAACACTTTGACAGCTCAGCTGAAAAAACCATAGACAAAAAACAAGCATGAAAAAAAAATGAAAAAAACATTGCCAAGTTTTCAAGATTTTTCCACTTTGTACTTCGATCATTAACTTTGTAATATTAATTCCAATAAAGTGAGAAAGAAATACAAAAGCCATAATAATTTTAAAATTACTAATTTTATTTTTGTTCAGTGCATTACTTTGTGTTATTTTATTAATTAGGTAGAATGAGAGTAATACACAGGCAGGAGCTGTCTGTAAAAGAAAGTACAATGTAAAAATCATACAAACCACCATTCTCTTTGAATGATTATTGCGAAAAATGCTTGGAGTAATGACAAAAAGTAGAAAAAGAATAGAGATGAGTGAGGTCTGTAGACGTTTTAAATGTATTCGTGACATAATTCATGAATACTACTACGTACCACACTACGTACAGATAGTCACGCGTTTTTTTTAATATTAATAATAAACGAATCTTGATTTTTATTCGTAGACTATTCAAAGTACGTATTGGGAGCTTTCAAAAATAATCTGTGATGGTCTTTTAGAATGTCAAATTGTCTATGACACGAATATTTACAACCGGAATGTGGAATGGCCGCCGCGTTTCGCGTTAGTGCGAATGTATTGTGATAACGAATCGACTTGATACTAATATGTACAATTTTATTAGGTGAGAGTGACTTATTAACACAATCGTGTGAAAATAAATATAATGTACTGTGCTACCGATAAAACGATCCCCGGTGTGTCATCGTCACAATCTTCGAAGAACGTCAAAGATGGTAAGTTTGGTTGTCACATAATAAGTGCTTTTTAGTTTGCTTTTGCATGTATTAATTAGTTATTCATATTATAATTGCTTATTTTAAACATTTGTTGACATTTCTAGTTTCCCATGTTTGTTCTACCCGGTGATTTTATTGTTATTTTAATATGCCAAAAGTTTGAGGATACTTTACAAGTTTACTGTTGAAAATTATCGAATGCCTAATTTATATCAGTACTGGATGTAACTACTGTTACTTTACTAATTTTGCCTAGGAATTAATTAATTTAGCAATTATGTCGTGTGCTGTATTGTACTAGTGTTAATATTACATGTCAATCATCATGTCCTAGTTATTATTATTACTGGGCATTCGTCTTCAAGCACTAGACTTTCAAAATGTAACGCACGCGAGCAACGTCCGATTCACATTTTGAATATTCAGGTCATAGTGGATTGTAATGTAAGTTTTTTTGTTTGTTTTCGCTTGCCAGTGTTATTGCTTTATTAAGACTTGAGTTATCGTCCTGACTTACCGCATGACGCAGGTCCTCACCGGACACGGAAGTTTCGGGAGGTTCCTGTGTCTGATAAGGAGGGAAGAGACGCCCGGGTGTCACCACTGCGAAGATCGCCCGGAGGACACGGTGGAGCATACGGTGCAGGACTGCCCCGCTTGGGCAGAGCACCGCCGTGTCCTCTCGGCGGCGATAGGCGGAGACCTCTCGCGCCCGGCATTGGTCGAGGCCATGCTGCGGGGCGAGACGGAGTGGGAAGCGGTCGCCTCCTTCTGCGAAGCAGTTATGCTCGTGAAGGAGGAGGCGAGCCGCGAGAGAGAGAGGACAGCGTCCTCCCTCCGCCCCAGCCGCAGTGGTAGACGCCCACGGCGTCGGACGTCGCGGGACGATTTCCGGCCACCGTAGGCGCGGGCATGCGGGCGGCGAGTAAAGGGCAACTCGCCACCCGACCATGGACCATGCCCGGGTCGACGGCGCGTTGTGTTCCACGCGCGCCTCAAGGAGTGTCAGCATGATGACGGGGCCCCCCTCTAGAGGGCCAAAGCCTGCCGGGGTTGCGGGACTTATCTCATTACCGTGACCCCGGGACATAACGGGCTATTGAAGGACACCGTGGATTTTAGTCAGTACAAGTCTGACAGTCCCTCCCGCCCTGCCCGGGGTGGGAGGACTCATTTGATGATTTTACCACGAAAAAAAAAAAAAAAAAAAAAAAAAAAAAAAAAAAAAAAAAAAAAAAAAAAAAAAAAAGACTTGAGTTATGATATTATTATTTTTTCTGGACCACAGTTCCACTTACAAATTGTCGTTTGTGATCATATGGTATTGTTCAATAAATGAAACCATAGGAACAATGTTACAGTAAAAATTATTACTTTCACCTCAGATAATTGAAAAAGTTGTCTTATTACAATGCACTGTATGTATTCATTGAAAATTGTATAACTGTCTATTTACTGAAGTTATTATTTAAGAGCAAGTATGGAAAAGGTGAATCAGCAGAATCTCATTGCTGGCTCAAATTTCTTGCCACCCAGTGTATAAATATGGAGTGTTTGCAGCTCAATTTTGCACATTTTTAATATATACATACAAACTCACGGCTTCTTCCCAGGGGTATAGGCAGAACCTACAGAACTCCTCCTGCTACGATCCTTACATACTCCTTTCGCTTCATCTGCTTTCTTTTCTGCATCTTTGAAAATATGCTGTCTTCCTAAGTAAATAAGCATACTATCAGAGCCCTTATCACGAGTTTTCACTAGTTTACTTTACAGCGTCTTCCCAGTATTTACAGCGTTTCTTGTATGGAAAAATGGAACAGTCTGGTGTGTGAAGAAGGAACTAATTTTTTCCTTGAAATTTGTGAATTGACAATGTCAAAGTTCCAGTTTACTTTACAGCAGAATAACTGAAAACTCATGATAAGGCCTCAGAATGTATGTGATAAATCTAAATGCAAGTAGTGTTTAAGTATTAAAAAAAATTTAACCGCCTTCAAAAACAACCACAAAAAAGGGTAAAATAACCTACAAAATAACTTTTCTTTCGGAAGTAACTGGCTTTGTTTTTTTTATTTCGTTGTCTTTTATGCCACCGACTTCCGAAAGAAAAGTTACTTTGTAGGTTATTTTACCCTTTTTTGTGGTTGTTTTTGAAGGTGGTTAAATTTTTTTTAAAAAGTTTTTTATTTTAAACACTCTTTTTAGTTTTAATATTCAACCCAAATTCTTGTCAAATACATCATTTCTTACATGTGCACTAGAATTTGGTAATCCTTAGCACTGGTATTAACATCGCTCATGTACACAATAAGCTAATAAAATTCCCCATCAAAAACTGCTGAACCGATTTTGATGAAACTTGCAGTGTTCCCTAAAGTGAACTATTCCTCGTACAACAAAAAAAGAATTTTGAAAATCGGTCCACAATTGGCGGAGTAATCGCGTAACAAACACTCAAAAAAGTAAAAATCATCACATCATCCATCAATAAAAATACTCACAAAATAAAAAGTACTGAACCAAATTGGATGAAATTTTTATGGGACCAAACTGCAAGTATACTGCATCGAACGAAAAAAGAATTACACTAATCGGACCAGAAACCTCGGAGTAATCGGTGTACATACATAAAAAAAAAAAAAAAAACATACCGACCGAATTGAGAACCTCCTCCTTTTTTTGAAGTCGGATAAAAACTACTTATAATTTATAAAACCCTATGTCAAAAGAAAACTCTGGCGCTATGCCATAGTCCTGGCTGAATTCTAGCTAACTCCCTATGTATTTAGTAAATAATGCATGTTTCTTATTACATACATTTTGCTCTATTTATAAATAATATTAATTTTAATAATCAACTTAATTTTGCAGTCCTCTGGTAACTTATTCACGAACATAAGTGTTCCACGGAACCCGCTCTAAGAATTGCTCATGGATTACAATAATGTTGCCATTAAGTATTTTCTTTAGAGGTCTGATTCTGATCTGTAATACTTTGTACATGTATTTGGATTTTGAACAGACCCCTGCAGGTCATCCAAACCCAATCTGTAAAATTTTACCAATCGAACATTAACTTTCCATTATTGTGATAAGGTTGAAAATCTATTAAAACTGTTTGACAGATTAAGGTTCGTTGATGTGCTGGCGTCTGTACATAAATAGATTCCATAGACGTCACATGCAAAATTTATCCTTTTGATTATTAATAAATAGTGTTAATTAAATCATTAGTTAGTAATAATAAGTCTATTTGTAGTCTCATTGCAACTGTTGGGATATAATTATCGAATTTAATCAGTGCTGTTGTCTGTTTATGGTTACATCGGAGTAATCAGCCAGTGCCTCAGGACATTAAGAGGCACCATACTCATGGCAAACAAGGGTCAAACAATAGCAAATCTAACTGAAACTAATCAATCTAAAGTCACCTTACCATTGACAAGTTGACAGGGCCAAATACTGCCGTGGTCGCGGGACATCTCATCAGGTAGTCCACCACAGTCACGGTACTGTGGTATGTAAGAACTAAGTCTGACAGTAATGGATGTGAGGACTCATTGGATGAAATTACCACGATAAAAAAAAACCATTGACAAGTGACTGGCAGGTCAGCTAAATACTCTTTAGTCACATCCGTCGCATTTGTTAACAGAAGCGTATGAGCGAGGGTAACATTTGGCGGGAACCAGGTCAAGGTGGTCGTTTGATTCGCGTCGCGTGTCTATTCCCGACATATCGATCTTGCGGCTCTTAGGCTGGATATCACGACCGGCTTTTAGTGCCGAATTAGCATAGGCGAGGGGTAACACGAACACATTTGTGGTTTTAGTACTATGAGTTAAAGTTTTCCAACCTTTTCCAAACTTTATTAGGGTCGAGTTTTTACTATCTTTTATTTCGACCAGGTGCGGCAGATAATCTAGACTTTTTTGGATTGTCCGAGTATTCTTTTACTGTTTCTCACTAAGCCAAGGTTGAAGTTGTCTATACTCTATACTAATATAAGGTGCTTCATTATTATCTGCCACCGCTTTAATGGGGGGTAGTATTGTGTTTAAACATTAATATAGTGAAGAAATTTCGTACCTTGGAACAGTTGATTCACTTTAAGAAAATAAACAAGTTAAATTAACATTGGCTCTATTCTGCATAACGTGGTTCACAAATTACGCGCGATGTGTCGCTTCGTCAATGAAAACAACTGCTATCTCTTTCTATCTGTTCCGTGAATGAAAACTGAAATCAGCTGGCTAACTTCGTCACTATCTAACCTACCTACTAATACGCAGGCAAACAAATGTTTTAAAAGTGTAATTACTTACCAGCTACCACATTCTTCCAAAAAACTAACGTAAATAAGATGATAAACTTCCCATCACACTTAAAACAGGCTTTGGACTGACTAGTTAGTGTAAGAATCGCAATTTTTATTCTTATTATTTTTAAACAATAAGTACTTAGATTAATATCAAATAACAAATTACAGTAACTTGGCATGTTTAAAAGTGAATCATCTTATTTACAATAATTGCACAGTATTTACACTTAATTACACACTTCCTACATTAGCTACAAAACTGTTGCAAGAGTCCGCCTTCGCGTTGCACACGAACGAAGGCACGCTTACGTACGTGTCTCTTCACTTTATTGAATGTGTCACTTTTTACCTGCCTAAATGCGCGTTTGATGCGCCTTTTAAGTTCTTCCGCACGCACTTCTAATATCATATCCAGTTTGGCCGTACACAAGGTCCTTTACACGACAAAAAAGTATAAAGGGGTTAAATCCGGTGAGCGAGGAGGCCATGGCACTGGCCCTCCTCAACCTCAGACCTGCCTGCGTCAACGGAGGGCGGGTCAAAGCGGCCGTGTTTACTGAATCTGTACACGGCATCCAGAATGGTATGATGGCTCACTCGCACACCAAACCTCTGCTGGTACAAGTTTACTGCATGCGCAGTTATGAAGTTACACTCGGTCACTCACGGTAGCACAATACCATTTCAAGGTATTATTGATTGGAGTACCGTCGTCTGGGAGGCATTTTTAAAGGAAGCGCAAACGATTTTCCCGTCGCTAACTGCTAAAACTAACTAGTAACTACCGAGCGGGCGGGCGCGGCGACGGGAAGACTGGCGAGCGGGCGCGGCCGCGGGCGGTCGGCTGGCGCGTGCGATGAACAGAGTAGTGCGGGTGAGAGTGGGGGCGCGCGGGGGCGGGGCCGCGCCATGACGACCGATTCGCCGCCGGCGCGCAGCGGCATCGTTTGATAAGTATGGCAACAGTGTACGAAAGGCGCGCTGGCGTTTTGCGAAATGATTTCAATGAATTCAGTGCGGAGCGGCAACAGCATAAGTCTACTGGATGGTTTTATACTAATAAATCCAGTCAAATTTATACGTAATTATTTTTGTATGAAAAAAATATGACAAATAATCAATTATTTATCTTTACTATTTAAATCTATACACGCAATACGATCTCCCTTTAAAGCGGTGGCAGATAATAATGAAGCACCTTATATATTTATTATAAAGAGAAGTAAAATGAGTTCCAAGGATCCATTTCCAACTTGTTTTTCTTGCTACATTATTTCTGAGTGTAAAATACATTTATATCATGCATGTTAGTTGAGCTATCACCATTTTGGTTAAGGAAGTCGGAAAAATGTATAAGTAGCGCGAGCGGAGAGATGCTATGCGACTGTGGGTCGGTCGTGGCCTAAAATTTCGAACGTAACGTTTCCGAACGAAATCGCGGGCAGATACCTAGCTAGTCTGCTATAAAGACAAGTAGGTTCCCAATGGATAAGATCACCCTAGAAATGTTCAACAGTATTTCGTAACTGACCACGAAAGAAGTATAAACTTGGTGTAACCTATCCCGCAGGTAACAATCTGTTCAGACGGAGCCCCCACAGAGGGCAAAACTTCTGCCGGGGTCGCGAGAATGTCTAAACAGGCTACCGGGACCCAGATAAAGGATACGTAAAGGGCATTTGACGGAACACCCAAACGCGAGACGACCACTTAAAAAAAACGACCATCAAAAACTTGAGAAAAACAATGGAAAAATGTACTTAAAAAATCTTAGATTAATCTCACGAGCTCTTTATCATTATAATTAATGAGGTTTAAAACATACTTCCTAATCGTATACAACTACTTACGTCTTTTGCGGAAATAAACATCATTATAAAATAATTGTAGAATAGTAATTAATTGAGTACGTCAACTGTGGAAACAAAATGAGGCACGAAAGGTCAGCAGCTCAGATAGTGAACTTTCATTACGTATGGGCAGCAAAAACTAGCTAATTAAATTCCATAGCTTTACGTCAGTACTAATCTTTGCATTTCTACGACACAGAAGTATGGTTGAAAATGGGTGAGACCTATATGCCCAGCGGTAGGTGATCCCGGGGTGAAATGATGATGATGTTGATCACAGATATATCCGTCGGATATGCCTGTTCTTGCCAATACAGTTGTGCCCGCAATCAACAACTATCAGACAGATCTGTCGGCTAAATCCGTTAGTGTGTGGATAATTGAGCGGGCATGCGGGCGGCGAGTAAAGGGCAACTCGCCGCCCGACCATGGACCATGCCCGGGTCGACGGCGCGTTGTGTTCCACGCGCGCCTCAAAGAGCGTCAGCACGATGACGGGGCCCCGCCCAAGAGGGCCAAAGCCTGCCGGGGTCGCGGGACTTATCTCATTACCGTGACCCCGGAACACAAAGGGCTATTGAAGGACACCGTGGATTTTAGTCAGTACAAGTCTGACAGTCCCTCCCGCCCTGCTCAGGGTGGGAGGACTCATTTGATGATTTTACCACGCTAAAAAAAAAAAAAGTATGTGGATAATTGTCAATTGATCGATCGGTGACGAATCAACTTTTTCATCTTCAAACCGATATCTCAGAAAACTGTACTTAACAATCATTTCTAGATTAATTATACGTTTTATAGCATCTTAGGGACTGAAAACTAAGCACTTCTAGCACTACTTTATTAATTTATTGTTTGATCGCTTTATTTTATATTATTTAAAAGACCTAACGCTTTTTAGATGTTTAGAAAATAATAATATTGATAGAGGGTACTGAACTCATCTGATTTCACGTTGCGGTTTCCCAGACACCTGTCGTGGTCTCTTGAAGTTGCACACGATAGTCGTCGCAACACTTGTCGACCTTGCTCGCAGGTATAGGGACGAAGTCTATTATACAAGTTTCGCATTTAAAAACCGGATAGCTCTAAAAACATGGCATAACTCAAACAATTAAATATATCATCATGTTATTAAAACATTTACTATTACTTTAAATTATAAACACGGTAACTAGAACTCCGGCAGTAATGTAAGCGAAAAGCAGGTATGTTCCACAAAGAGCTTTGTCACTCGTTAAATATTAAACGTATCGCTCGTTTCAGAAATTCCAAGTATAGCTTTACGTATAAAATAAGACGACATTTACTTGCTAATGTAAACACTGCGTTTGTCCCAGTTCGAAATAACATTTCCCAGGTTGGTGGCCTGTAATGCTCGCTTCAAAATGTCAGAGGTCGATCTGTTCGCCTGATAAGATAGAAAGAGCTTAGCGACTGTACCTAGTACCTACATATAGCTGGTTTACTCGCAAATTAATTCATTGCCCTGATATTTCTCTGTAATACAATCTGGGCCAGTTGGTTGGCCAGATTACTATTTATTTATAAGAGTACCAACTATTTGACTGGACGTAGCCTTCCAATTTGTTTGGATTATATCCTGTTCGTTCAGGAGTTTGGTATAGTTCTTGTAATTAAAGTTTCTAAGCAGTGAATACAAATTAAGCTAAGTGACTATGTAGCACGTTTTATGGGGTTTGATTCAACTTACAAATGATGATGAAAATAGTGGTTAACTATCCAAGAATTACATGATTTCAACTACTGAACTGCAGTTATTTAAATAATAGAGCCACAGAACCATTTCCTATTTTGGAAATACACACGCCCACTGTTATGTCTGTATTAAAAGACAATGAATAGCCTAGACATGTCATTGTCGACGCTTAGTCGGCAACAATGGACTGTGTGTACAATTACTGGGTGCTATTCAACTTATCCGTTCCAACTTCAGCAGACTAGACACATTTGTCCTCACTAGAGCACTATGCTCTGTGAATCAGTCCTTTTGTGACATAAAGCCTGTAGTGAGATAAAAAATTGCTGCTTCAAAGAATTCTGATTGAACTCTGAGGACATATCTGTTTTGTGTAAAAAACCCAGTGTTTGACTGCACCAGTTTTGTCAGACAATTGAAAAAGCGATAACAGTCGTTAAAGTGGTACTCGATAAAGGCCCTTATAATTTTCTTAACATCAAATAGGGTTTTAAAACCTCACTTAAAGCAGTTGGCAGCCGTAAGCCCAGTTTGATTTTATTACCAGTCTATTCGTTTAATTATATTGTTGAACTAATTTCTTTAGATCTATTATATTGCGCTATAAAATTGCTCTGAAGACTTATTTAACGGTTCTCCAATAAACTCCTTATGGTTACAGCCAACGACAAGTAGTTCCATGAATTCCATATAAAGGATTTAATGGTTTGCTTATTAATAGTAACAAGGACATTATTTTAGTTTTATGTCTTGTAATGCCACTTTCGGACAGACATGTATTTTTAACTAACAGTATATTAAATACTAATTTGGAGAAGAAATTTGCCTTTTGTGATACCTGCCACTTTGTTGCATTTACATAATAATATGCACATAACATTTCAGAGAAAATTGCTTGGCCATAGCAGTCCTAATGCAATCTTTTTGTTTACCATCATGTGACGTACGCTTTATTCTAAACATGTACCTGTTTGGATTTGTAATAGTAAATCTTTCTGACGTGGTCAAAATGCATGTGATCATATGTAAATGATACTTGAAGTTATATTTACTTATATTCAAGTGAAATAACTCGTGACATGTAGCGCCAATAAGAATATGGCTTGACGTATGATTGCCTTAGCTTTACAAAATTAAGCTTCAGAAGACGCCATTCATAAAATAATGAGATTTCTTGTTTCGTCTAAAAATAGTACAAAATAAGCTAAGGGGAATGGCGCGAAAATGTCTCACTTAGCAGCTTCTGGAGTCAGTGAAGAATTCCGCTTAAACCCGTCATAAATATGACAGTTCGAAGGGCATACTCAAAAGGGATTTGAATCATTATACTGTCGAGGGTTATTGGTCAATTAATCGACTCAAATGGCCCCATTACCGCGGTCATCGATTCCATAGGAGATATCCTGCTTTATTTTCTTACGCCTTGAATAGACTATTAAACCATCTATCAACGTTTAATTGAAGCATTAAACGTACGCTAGGATTTACCTTTAACATTTCTAATTCACCGCAAAGATATTCACGTTGATGCGGCAATTATAGTTAGCCAAGCCTACGGCAACGAATGTATTGATGCGTCAAACATAGAGAGAGGTGTATTCATGAAAGGCCGGGGTGCCGGGATGCTCTGGGCGCCGCGTCTGCTGACACAGTTCCGGGCGCCGGCGCGGCGGGCAGGGGCACTGCAGCCCAGCCAGACGACACGCGGCCGCCCTCACGAGCGCTCCCGCCCTACTGACAGCTCCCGAGTCCCTACGATCGCGAACTTATAACTTCTTTGAATTCCGAACGTTCCGTTGTGGTACCAAACATCGTCGGATCCATTGTTCTGTTATGACAATAGTTCGTGCGTAAGCTGGCTTCCATCTCAGTAAAGTTATCGAGGTGATTGTAAACATTTCATCCTCGCAAGTGGTAACTAACTGACGAAAGTTCTCTTTGACGTTATCGGTGAACAGTGTCGTTTGTGGAACTGAACCCCTCAGTTTCGAGGGTCAAAATTGTGTGTACTTTTAAACTGTGCGGTTAACAGGACACCGAATTGTAATTAGTTGTATCGGTATACTTGTTACGAGCACTTTGAACCGAGGAAATATTTGCGTAAAAGGAAGAGAAGAAAAGCCGTCAAGCTGTATTCATTCGAAAGTTTCAAGGTTTACGAATATGACGAAGATAGGTCTTGCAACGGCCACGAAGATGGGTTCGGCACTTCGAAGAGAAGTGAGTAGTATATGTTTTATGGAGTCATAAAGTTATTTTATGTTTAAATTGTTTATCCTACAGGTACGATGCGCTTTTGATGTATCGTTAAATTATGGCCCGGGAAAAATATGGAGGTACTTACTCCATTGAGTTATGTAGATGCTTATGTCATTTATTATTGGGCTGTCTCGGGACGTTTTCGTATTCAGTTTTTATTATTGGGACTAAGAAGTAATATTCTTTGCGGATGAATAGACAAAATTGAATTTTAGCTGGATATGTACTGGTACTTGAGTTTTATTAGATGTTAGAGTACTTGAAGGTTTCATTTTTAAATTAGACCATACTTCAAAGTCTTGATATGCTTTAATAAAATTGTTTTATATTGTTACTGCTTAGTTATCAGACCCTATGCTATTTATAGCAACTTTGTCAATTGATTTGAAGCACAGTGATATAAGTGCTTATACAGCTCCAAGAAGCCTACAAAATATCAAGTTTTTGAACCGTCTAGTATTCAGAATCCAAATAGAAATAAAATATTTATTATAAACGTCTTGGCCCGTAAAGAATAACAGAGGTGAAATATGCTGCGTCCGCCACTTCTATGGCTCATGAAAGTTTAATGATACTGAAACGTATCGACGATCGATAACTAAACAACGGTTATATTTCTCATCAAATTGGTAACATCACATTGGCCCACGTACTTCAGTTAGCTGATCCTTCTTGCAAGCATCAAGGTATCAAGCTCGCTTACTTTTTTTATCTATATTCAGTGACTATTTTTTTCTACATCGTCTCCTTTTTCCATTAGCCCTGGGCTAATGTGAGTTTTTTCTTATCGTTGAGAGTAAAGCATCTCTTTGGTTTTGCTATGCTCTGCCGATTTTCGTCATCGTCCCTTAGTGATCTTGCGGTCTCGTTAATCGATCCCTGGATGATTCTAAATTGTGTACATATCTTAAAACTAAGAGCTCCACTTAAGTCTAATGTCATCTCTCTTAGCGTCATCTAATGTAGCGTTATCCAATTTATGTAACAGTTAGTCCATTCCGAGTTACGACTATGAGCTAATCGAATCTAAACTTTACGAGCTTTTTGATATTTCCTCAATAAGGTATCTTCTGAACTATCTTTACGATTTCCTGAATCGTTGTCACTATAAATCGACTTCAGTTCTGTCATCAATGGACTTCTGGACGCAGGTTGACTAGCCGGTGAATGAATTGGTAAGATAACTTGCTTTTAATTCGTACATAAAAAATATCTTTTCATACATAAATCTGAGGATGGAGCAGGTGGCTCGTCTCTACCTTTTTCATCTCAGCACCACTAAACAAAGAAAATATTTGCAGCTGTATTTCCGCACTATTGCGTCTTGAGGCTCTTGAGGTACAACGAATATGTGGCCAAAAGGCAGATGTGAAGATCATAAGCCCGTAGTTCTGCTGCGGAAAAGCATATTTTTTATTGTTGTACAGATATTCAGAGACACCAACCCAATAAACCAACTTCATAAGTGAAGACACGCTCGATAAAACAAAAATAATGTCAAAGCCAATCGTGTCTTGTACTTTCACTTCCTTATATGATAGCAACAACTCATCATAGCGATCGCAATAAAAATTACTAGATACAATTATGTTATACAGAAAGCTATTTAACTTTGCGTCCTATACCTAATGTTTTCCTTTTGTATAATTTTAGCATTTGATATACTAACGTATAGTTTCTCAGTCTGACCACTCTGACCTCGCACTAGCGATTTGTGATTAAGATAGTAAATGGTCTTAAAATGGACGTCGTCTATCGGCCTTATATAAATTGCATATATTCTAAATTTTCTGTACCATTCCACGAAGGGGTCGCGTGCTGATTTATGAGGCCTCGGGAAGAGGCCTGTATCCCATCAGTGATGATGTTAATGATAGATTTGTTTAAGTTACTTTAATAACTACGACAATATTTGCTATGTAGATAACGTTTCTAGGAATTCTGAATCTCCCTGCAATCGACAATGAGGAAAAACATTATCAATATTTTTTCCCAAAATCATGTCTATTACAGATAATGTAGATTGTAGATATTATTTTTGGTCTAAATCCGCGGCACTTGTCAAATTTCCAAGATTTCCCCAGCGTTCCGTGCGGGTGCTGTTAGAAGCTAGCTTAGGTTGAACATCAAGTTCCTTTAGAATAAACTGAAGAAGAGATTGAAGAACTGCAGCATTCTTAGACGGCACATTTATTTTCGGCTGAGGTGTTTTGTATATTACCCATGTATATTACCCATTATTTAGCTTGATTGGTTTGTTTGTAACGATTAAAATATAAATATGTAGCAAGCTTCAATAAATCATCCCTATCTTCATTTAATCTTAGGATTTGAGTAATCAATCTTCACTGTGATCTAACTTCTCAACAATCTCTCCAAACGATCTCAAGTCGATGGAAAGAATTAATAAGAGTTTTATTAAATCGTTTCACATAAATTCAGAATGACAACAAAGCAGCGTTTAAAAGAATTCGAGAATCGATACTTTAATCAAGCTATTTATCTTTCTTTACGTACAAATTCCTTAAATGTTATCGTCGATTCAACGTGATTAATAACGGCTATAAAAGAAAACGAGGTAAAGAATTGTAAAACACCTTTTGTGCTTTTCTCGGAGAGTTGAACGTAGTGCAATCGATGCACGTCAACATAAACTGCATTCGATGCACTATAGGCAACCAGTCAAGTAAGCGCAGCGAGGAATAAGCAAGCAAGTACCACCAAACCACATACACAGTCATCGAAAGATAAGAGTAGGTGAACTGGTGAACGGGCGTTGGCTTGACTTGTCTGTCTGGCCGGCCAGTAAGCCCCGGCGCTTCGCACCGACAACACGGCGTACGCGCATCCACGCGACTCAAGAAAAAAAATCTAGGCCGCTCTCATGTGATAGTTTACCATTTCTCTCGCTTATTATGGAAAAAGTGTGCACACTGGTCAGCCACTGTAGTAATTTCTAATTTTTTTTTCTGTACTTTTCTTTTGAGGATTGCAACGCTTGCTGACATGATTGCAAAAATCTGAAGTGCCAAAAACTTAATTTACCACTATTATCTATGTGGGCTACGTGATAAGGTGTCAAGTGTGTTACCGTTTTCGGTTGTTTGTTTTCAAGAATCGCCGTTACGAGGCAGAAGACGTTACTTTCAAGTGTTCGTTTTAAGTTAGTTTTGGTGAATGAGTCAGCTAACAGGCGTCGGAATTGTTAACTTTGTCAACGTGCTGCCCACGATTTCCGAAGGTAATATGAAGTGTTCTCTTTGACTTAATCGTAGAAAAAATCTAATTATTACTTTAATAGTTTACAATTGATTGTAAGTAATCGTAATGTATCGACATCACATCAGTGTGATGAGATTGAAGCACTGTGATTGTTTTATCTCAGTCGTAATTCATAACAGTCATTGTAAGTAGTTCTTTTGTTTAAAAACGGGTCTGCAGGCTGCACTATTGCGAGAATTGTAAAACAATCTCTTGGCAGGTAGCTATTTAGATGCACGTATACTTACGTGGCTCCCCTTCGTGTTGAGTTTACTGCAGCACTTATGGTGATTCAAATACCCGGTGCGTATTTATCTTATTACAAGTATTACGTGTCAAACTGTACTTACCGATTACCATACATATATGTATGTATACACAACCGTGTTCATGTTTATTGTTTTATTTACGTAATATGTGCGCACGATATATAAGTTTAGTATCGATAAACTATTATTCATCTATTAATAATATTATGATGTATTCAGACCATTTATATCGCGCATTATTAAATAGAATAACAATGCATACCGTTTATTATTGCAGTAGAAGAAGTTTTTGTTTGCGATTTCAACAATAATTTACCTACAATGAGAACAAAAATGAATAAGTTCTTGTTCCGTGAAGGCCACATTTTACAGCTCTTGCTTTTAAATCTAGATTTCAAGACAGTCCCTGTTAAGAAATATTATTTTAAGTAATTTCGCATATAGTTAGCCTGCCGCTAGTAAATTGTTTGAATAGAAACCGAATTAATTATTTCGTAGTATTCTGTGAACGATGATATTGCTGGTTAAATGTTCGTGAAAGTATACTTTCTTTTTTTGCAAACAACGTTCATTCATTACGGTGTTATCTGTTAAATGGCGAATCCAAAACTGGGACAGTTAACCGCTTTCTTGACAGGCGTATTGTTTCCTTTACGAGAAAAGGACTTGGTAACCCGAAACAATACGAAAAATAAATGGGCATCGCGGACGACTTAAAGGAGTATTTTCTTTCGAGCCAAACGACTATCGTCCTATTGTAAAAATATAAGAACACGAAAGCATGAATTAAATGCGTTCTATTTTGTCTAACTGCATTAGGTTATTCATGCCGATGTTGGTTCTATCTTATGAAAGACGACCCATAACTAGACATAACTTGGTAAAGTTATGCGGAAATGCTCAAAACTCGTTGTACGGCAGTTTGTAAGTTGGCAGAGAGTGAGTCAGAGAATAAAAAGCTCGCGGCCTTGGTGGCATCCGCCTTATCCGGCAGTTCGGAGCAGGCGTCGCAAGCGCAGGTGCGATCGGCCGGCGCCTCGGGTCGACGACCGGGAAGACGAGAACGATTAATACCCATTGCCTGTAAATCAATCAGGTGTTCTTATCACGATTTCCCCCTACAGATCAGGCAAAATTTTAATCTCGCAAATGACCATGCATTTCCTTAAAGCAGTTTTGAATAAGAGCCAAAATTAGTCGAAACAGAAACATGAAATTCATCTCTCAATAAAATCTTTCTTAGCTCAAAGAGGAATTCTTGGATAAACTTTAATGTTACTGCAATGCGCTTCCGACTAATATCGCAAAACGGTAAGTTTTCCATTACACAGTGGTTACACGAGTGTGAGGCGGCTGTAATCAGCACTGTTTCTAAAGATTCTCGCATGTCGCTCCAAATGGCCGCTACCTTGCGCAGAGTTCCCGCCACGACTAGTTTTTGTCATTGCCTTACCGACCGTTAATAAGTTCCACAGTTGCATTCGACACACATGTGTTGTCGTAAACTTCGCAGTTTTTACCTGTTTCATCACTATAATACCGAACTTAGTGTAGTTATTTACCAGAAGTTCTGTTCGGGAGTTTCCTTCTCTGTTTTGTTACCATTTTTTTTAATTCTACCGAGGCCGAGGGTCGTTGAAACCACTCCAAAACTTAGGATAAGTTTTCCTCTCAAAGAATAATGCGGTACACAGAATGGCTTTTCGTTCACAATCGTATTTTTTAAATGTATTGTTTTTATTATCCAATCATTTAATGTGCTATGTATTTAAGGCGAGCGTTTTGTCTGATAGCATTTCCTATTAGCCAAAATGCACGCACAGCCCAGAAATCGCATATGCAAATGTAAAACAAACCGCACATTAATAGTACCATTCGCAGAATAATATCCTACGAATTGTACGTCGATATCATGCAAAAAGCGCATTCAATTGGAACGACCTCTCCGAATACTAACGATCTTTGTTTTCAATGAAATGCCTTTGTTTTGGTTGTAATAAAATTGTTATATTATGTAGGAATTGGAACTGTGATCTAAGCACGTTCTGAACGTTAGATTTAAAAATGTTCGTGACAATAGACCTTGGAAGGTCGAAACAATCGGAACTTATCTACGTGTTCACTCAGGTATCTACGTACATCAGTTTGCATGGTTTGTTTGTCCGTGACACGCGTTAACGTTACTCTAGGAAGTTGTTAGGAGCAATTATAGGCAATTTTCAAGACAGCAAAAACTCCACTTACTTCGTGCCTCATCCGATGTGCAGTTAGTTTTACGTTACTACTACAAACAACGCCATATCATTCTGAGAGAATGAGAAAATAAATACAGACATTTTCTGTACGAGCTGTTCAAATGTTATTTTGAACCATGTTAGAATATTAACAACGTTCCTCCCACAAGTGTGGAACGTATTGTAACGACATAATAAGGACCCACTATTGAAATGTTCCAACAGCGAATGTCCCATTGCGTACGGAATAGTATGGATACAGACCCTACCATTTCGGACTCCGGTATAAATTCGGTATACGTAGCATGTAAAGTAAGGGTCCATTCTTGGACCTGCGTTTATTTCGTTTTTCCAAGTTCGAAGAACACATTAAGCCGAGATTTTCCGCCCAGTTTTTGTTATTGCTCTGTTACGTGACTGTCGCTCATTACAAAATGAAAACGCAATTATACGTAGCATTACGTGAATTATGTTGGATTTCTTTTATTTAATCATATAAATTATACGAAGGAGGTCGACGGAACTGAGAAATATATCGAAATCACGCCAACGCACAAGAGTCAATTACAAATGAGTAATCCTCCTCAGATTTCTAAACGCAGTAATCCCATAATTCTGAAATCCATAGGGAGAGCGCAGAACGGTCGGTTGGGCACGCAGCAGCGTTGACTTGGCCACGCCTCGCCGAGCCCGCCGGCAACCGACAATGATATGGAAACTATTGTACCACTTGCATTAATATACTTTATATCTGCTCCAGTCACGAAATAGGCTTGTTCGAATGCAAGTTGCATTTGAGATAGCGCGAATGGAGACAGGACTTAGATTGTGCTGTAAATCAACGCTAAGTTTCTACATCCCGATTTGTTTATAATGCTAAAGTAGCATACATACTTTGGCCTTATTGTATTCCGATGAATATATTTTCTATTGAGCTGGATCTATATTGAATTGTTATTCATAAATGCTATTCTATGTCTGGCAATCATATTTTATCTTGCACATAATACGAAGTTAGCATTGTAGTCGACAGACGAGTTTCTGTGCTCACAGCTTCATGACATTTCTAGGTTAACCAAATGACTGTTGACGTTCTAAATATAATTATCATCATGTTTAAGATAACGTTACATATACGAGAGTTAGTCTTATCTTATCTCGTTGGTAGTTACTAAATCTGTGTTATGTTTTAATAGAAAATCAGCCTTAGTAACAGTTAATGAGCCTCGCCTATCATTATGATACAGCTTGCGTGATAATTAATGATCTTGACTAACCACGGTTAATGCTCGTTGTTTCGCTTTCTTGGTTTTCATAAGTGTTTTCATCTCACTCAACTTTATTTCGTTATTCTTTTTGCTCATTTCAAATGGGCAATATATTATCCAAATCTTGCAACCAACCAAGAATCGGAACTTTTAAGAATTTATAAATATCTTTCTGTAATGGTTATGATGGCATTTATTCGATATTTTTGACTGTTCTTTAAAACTGTCTAAATATAATCGGATATAAAATCGGCTTTACACGCGTTGTTATTAATGGAATTACTGGCATTATTTTAAATGCAAGCATGTGACTCTTGCATTTTATTATTCAAGATGAGAAAAGAGTTACTTCTCGATTTCACCGTGACTTTCCACGTCGTTCTGAGAATGAATGAAAAACTTAATGTATTTAGTGCATGAGATCAATTATTATGAGTATTAGCAAGCTGGTGAGAATTATGAAAGTGGGTGCTGTTAGAGAGGTGACTGAGCTGAGAATGCAGATTTATTATGTTTTGTTATTTACTTGGGAAGCAGGTGAATAATTGTTTGTCTGCAAGGAGTAGTTGAGGTCAGTTAGTTTATTGGCGTCAGTATTAAGAACTGTAGCCGATGCGCTTAATCATCGGTCTTTGTTTTCAATAATACAACACATTGTTTTGAGAAAACTTAAAATGTCGTGAAAATCAGAACATGATTTTTAGGTAAAAAGTACCGACAAACAACTGCTACCTATTTTACCCATGTGTTCACTCAGACTCACAGTAATAGCTCTGTTTCCGCTGTAATACGGAGATGTAACGGTAGTGATACGAGTGCGTATCTGCGATTCACGAGGCTCAACGTCGTTTTCCACGTGAAATGAGTTACGAGCTCATTCGGTGCGAACTTCGACAACAATCGGTACCAGAGTACGAGTGGCACAACGGGTTCAATCCGCATTTACATTACAATTGTTCGCATTGTGTGCAGGGTCACAGGTTCGAGGTCGTGTCTTGTGCACTCGCGCCTCAATGGGCTCCTTTGTAAGATAAAGTTGCAGTATCTAGATCTCGCTTGGTTTAGCATAACAATATATTCGTCTTCTTCATTTTTTTGCGCAGTGTGGCTTGTGCGATATGACATGCGGTTCGACCCGAATTCAAAAGGCGGACGTGGTTTCGCAATCTGCAATTTCCTACTTTGTTGTTATTCATGTTTGTGTGTCACTGTTATCATATCGTTATCAAACTTATTAATACAAGTTTCGGATAGTCTGTAGTTTTGTATCAGAGAAATCAATCGATCGGTCGTTGACCATGTAAACGTTCCGATACGTGTGCCAGTATTAGCATTTCCTTCAAGCAATTCTTATCAGGTACCGATTGTGGTGCGCTAGCCGATTTAAATTTAATGAAAGGTTGGGGTCCCGAAACACCTGCAAGTCAATCAGAAATTAAAATGGAAGCGAATTAATATTCTTCGGGCGTATTCGGCGTGACGTTTGGCGTCTGATTCCGAGTTGTATTGCGTTTTTTTCTTCTTCTATTATAGCTATGGTCTCCGCAAGAATGGGTCGTTTAGTTTTATCACCCCACCATTGTAATGGCTGTCACCTTGCCTCTAATAGACACTATATAGAATTATGTTTGACAATGGTTTCCATGTTGCTCTTATTGGATCCCTATTCTTTCGTTGTTGAAAATAAAAATATCGTACCTCTTCTAAAACATCTGAAACTTGAATAACATGAAATGTTACAGATAACGCTTGAGTAAATATTAAATTAAATCCCTGTAAATGCGCTCTCTGGGTTTTTAAACTTTGCTAATAATTTAGTGTTTGTTAATGACTGTTTGTTTAAATTATTTTATTAGCTTTAAATGTGATATTTCGTAGTTTTCGTCACTGCTGAAACAATGCTATCTTTATGTCCTTCGTGGTGATACGAAACTATATGAATAGAAGTTTTTCTCACACAATTTTGGCTGAAATATGCAATTGTGCAAGGTCTGAATGGTAGTCTTATTAATTTACAGTTTATTTGCGCTAACAAATTAGAAATACTGTTATGATAAAAACCATAACGATAAAAGCGTGTTCATTCAATAAAGCGAATTGTTCTACTTTTCATGAATCATACAATTAGATCAAGCATATAAAAGCGAAGAGTCAGTAATGTTTTTATTTGAACGGTAGATTTATATCCACGTAAATTAGTCAATGACTAATGTTAGAAGATGTGTAAACAGAATCGAGCAATGATTGAAGGGAATCATCACCTTCTAAGTCATGAGTCAGGTCAGTCATGATTACGTTCTGTGGAATGCTAACGGTGTGAATCATCAGTTTGAAATGAGTGTATGCCGTCTTCGAGACCTAGATTTGACCTACGCTGGAAACCAATTTGACACATCATCATGTCTTAGCACATTCATCATTTTTTACTTCCTCTATAGTCTTTGCGTTTTAGCATGGTGCGGGAGACAGTTTCAGTAACATTTCATTTCACTCTTCGAAATTTGCCGCGATTTACAAATTATGACTTAGTATTTCTGCTGTACCATATTCGTAATATATTAAATCATTAATAATTAAAAAGTGTAGTAAATTAATTTACCCAACCAGAATGATCTAGTCCACAAATAAAATCAAATTGAATGATAAATTAAGCAAAGTGTTATTCGTATAACGTAACGCTATAGATGTAATTACGGGTCGCGGGACATACGTATACCGCGACTCCGGTACACAAAAGGGCTACCGAAGGACACCGTGGATTTTAGTCAGTACAAGTCTGACAGTCCCTCCCGCACTGCCCGGGGCTGTGAGGACTCATTTGATGATTTTACCACGAAAAAAAAATAGATGTAATTACTGATGGAATGTAAAGCTAAGATGGGTAGTCGATATTTTATATAATAAAAAAAATACATGTGGCACTCGGAGACTGCCGCGGTGAAGCTATTGCATAACATTTTATTTTATTTTAAAAGAATAAAATCGCCTACCGCGTATATTTAACGACAATATAATTTATTTAAAATGTTTGTGGTGCACTACTGTAATAAAGAAAGAACTTCTTTGTTGTAGGAGAATTTTATAAGTAGGTTTCATTGTGAAAACTTCTTTTGAGCTGGCCGTTTAGAATCAGTAAGAAAAAGTACCTAAATTGTTTTTATGATGGATATTTTTATGATTGCCGAAGTCTCCCGAACTGAAACGATGTTAGACGATGCGTGGTGTCAGGTATTTTCCTTAGGTTTTTGGATTTTTTTTGATTCGGTCGCCGCTCCGCGTTTCGCTCAGAGCCCGCGATAAAAGCTATGCAATAGCTTAAAACTTATATTGTGAGTAGGTCAATTTTTATTGTTAAAAGCTTAATAGACCTTCCATGTATGAGTTACCATATAAATTTTCTGTTGTTAAAAAACCCGATTACACTACACAACTGAATAACACAGTAATTTTCGTAACAATATTAAAGAGAACTAGATCTAAGCTGCGAGTATCGTTATAGAAAAAATGAATTGGATAACGTCACATCCCTAGTAATGTGGTACTGAGTGAACTGACAGATGTCAACGTCATACAAGCAATTGTCACCCGCACCATGCTACAGCGCAAAGACTACAACATACTTGATTTTTCTGTGAATGATGTATGCGATTATTATCAGCCCTGTTTGTTTATTGACCGTTATTGTTTGAGGAGGAATTTTTATGACAATGAAAGAAACTCAAACAAATTTATTTTTCTTGGTAAATTTCATATTTTATGGAACTTTTTCATGTGGATGTATTCAGGAGGGAGGGAGTATAGTCCTAAAAGTAAATTTAAAATTAAACAAAATATACTCTAAATACTTTTCCCGAAGTAAAAATGAGTAAATTATTCTTTGTCAATGAACCATCAGGAAATCCAGTTTACCGGTACTGTTGCTAAATTACTTCTTAGAATATTCAATTAATTTACGTAGATAATGATATCAGCTAATTTGAATACTACGGTAGTTTCACTTAGTACGGAAAGAAAAAAGTGAAAAAGACTCAAATAATTTCAATTGTGGAATGAGCAAAATTTCATTGAGAAAGTTGCTTCAATTTTAGTGTAGTTATTTTGACTGTTGTTTAAAAATATACGTAGGTTAACTAATTTTAACGGGAAAATGACCTGAAACTTAACATCGTGCTGGTTTTACCTGTTCAATAGCCGTGATTGTGAAAACTTAAAGGGACTTTGCCCCCTCTAAAACAAGGCAAACGTTTGGGATTTTACGTATTTTTGCTGGATTAAGGAAATTCACAGGAAAATTATATAACTCCCAACTTCTTTCCTGATGATAGCAAAGTTAATATTCCATAAAGCAATAAAATAACTTTAATATAGTTATAGTATTCGATTTTCTGTTCCTGTGTGCTTGTTACTGGAATTTTATTCTTGGCTTCAGTTCAAACGCTACCAAAGGGGGGTTAGCTTTCTCTGAAGCTTACTGTACTAATTTTCTAGCATCATAGCAAAAATTGGCATTCCTATCAGCGAAGAAACAAATTTGGAAATTATCTCACGACCGAATTAATATTATGACATCCGAATGAGGGGACTGATGTTATTTATAATTATAACACTCGCTCAGAGCCATAAAAGTTTATTTTTATGTTCTGCCGAATTCCAAATACTGCGAACAAACCCGAGGACTGAAGATATTTTGGAAGCAGTTCATTTATCACAAAGATTAAAATAAGTTTATTAATGAAATAAAAATATTCCTCAAGGCCTGACACACGTTATACAATTAATATTTTTTCATGTGAATGTTTCCTGATTGACTGGCGATGATGACCTGTCATAGTTAACTAAATAATTACTGCAAAGAGAAATACTCATTATATGAGAATACAATTCAACGTAAGTTGATTGATCGAGTTCACTTGTCCGTGTCGCAACGTCATTAAACATTTCGATATAACGACGTGTATGTACGTCTTCGTAATGCGGGAAATTCTTTGTTATAATGGATTGCTTTGCCACCTATTATTAGCTTTTGTTTACACAGCTCAATCATCGTTGTTATGAAACACTTGCTCAATGTTGTTAGTCTTGAGTTTTTCTTCTCGATCACTTAGGACAGCATGCGCAGGCGGTTTGGTAAGTTTATGCTATACAGCCGTGTGCAGTGTGCAGTAGGCGGAATGGCACGCGGCCTGCGCGGGCGCACCGCGGTCCGCGACGCTCACGGCAAGGTCGACGAACGACTTTCGCACGTCGGCCACGATAACCCGCCGCGTTTTGTCACACTCGCTGACTTCAACTTACTTAGTCAAGCTCTATTGCTGCATACCGCCATTGGAAATGTCGCAAAACTGTTCCAGTTTGGCTTAAAGTTTATGAGAACGGATGAATACAATAAAAACTTATAAGTTATGACTAAAATTTTGAAATTCATTGAAGTCATGTTGATGTTTGTAAATAAGTAACAAAATACAATTTAGCACATAAAACTGTATAGTGTGACACTAAAATTGTGAGTAGCGTTTGATATACAGACAAAGACGAGACGTAACAGCTGCTCAATCTTCCCGAAGTCAATAGAACTGGAGGGAAATAGGTCACTACTGAAATTGCAGACGATGGAATAAACGTTTTGTTATTACTTGAGCATAATATTGAAATCCAATACTTTCTACATGACTTAGCGTTCACTTCATCAAAATACAGCTTTTGACCTAGCTTACTAACTTTCAACTTGAAGCTGAATGAAGTGTACTGATGGTCGAAATTTGGATGATAGGGACAATGTAATGATAAGGTTCTCAGTATCGATAATGTTAGCCTGTACTGTACAAATATTCGGTGTTATCGGTTTAATTGAATATGAATCAATGTGTTCTGTTTATCAGACATCCAATGATTATTATTATTTGTCAACGTTATATTTTCTATGTACGTTTATTTTGTGTTGTAAATGTTGTAATTCCTGTAACGACATGTTGTTTATTTCACGGTCTACATGTAGGCATAGGCCCACGCGCTTGTCTTCAATTCTCTTCACAATTTTCTTGTTTCGCCTTCACAAGTCCTTGGGATCATATCAAAATGTGTAAAGTATTGAACGTGTTTGTTTCAAGATCTGTGCAAGCCCAAAATCAAAAAAAATTAGCACAGTTGATGTCATCTGTTGTTTCTTGTAACGTGACAGAATGCACGTAAGCAATTCTTCGCAAATACATAGAATTCTGATTATTTTTAATCAGGGTATGACATGTATTTTTTCGCCGTATTCGTGCGTTATGACACTAACATTAGAGCGCGTATAAATCAAGCAGTGTTCACGGAAATAATGTTTATCTGCAGGGCCTATTCTGATATTTGTCGCATAGTTATACGGGCGTGGACGACAACGCGTGGGTGTTAGGAATGAGTTCATTGGACAGTCCCGGCATGCGGAACTGTTATTAGTTCATTTCATCTATTTACTGATTTCTATAACACTTACGTTGAAATGTATACGTAATATTCAAAACTATGCTAACGTATTTTCCGTAGTACTTCGACTTAGTACGCCATTTCATTTTAAAATCCTTTTGCAAAAACAGTAAGACCTCTGTCACACATTTTGTCACATGTTACGGAACCGTCCCCCTTTCTAAGAAACAAGTTTTATAGTCCGGAACAAACTTTACGACTGTCCTATGTAAACACAGCTTACCAATATATAAAGGGACTTCCTTACGTTCAATAAAACCCTTCCAAGAATTTTATTCGTGCGGTTACAGTGACGTAAGTGGATTGAGTGTTCCTAAGACGGCTGTAACGAAACCTTCAATGGATGCGCAGCTATTCAATTGTGTCGTCGTATTTCGACACGTTTCTGTACAGTTGCCAGAGTGCAGTGAATCAGATCCCGGCCCAATTCCTGTCAGTGCCCAGGATAATGCGGCAAAATGAAGAGTACCTACTTACACTGCGGTTGATTTATGAATCGTTAATCTGTTCATAAACGACTTTTACCGAAACGTAATGAGAGCTTTAAACATCGTTTATAATGGGTAATACTCCTCAATTGACAGGTAAAATGTTCCGTTAAGTGAAATACGATACGAGCGCATATTATCGTTAAATGCACTTACAGTACTCACACGCATGAACAATGAGCTTATTTATTGTTTTGTTAATAACTGACTCCATCAGAATATTGATATTTACATTTCGGAGACCTTTTACGAGTATGTGCGTATTGCACTGTAATTTAGTATCTAAAGCAGGATTTCTACTCCGTATATAATTCACTAGCGATTAGTGGTTGATTAGGTATGGTAATTATTATCGATACATATAATTGCACGCGCCCAGCTTATGACATATAAGCTACGTGACATAACACATTATATTGGTAATGTTTGTGTAGCCCACGCTACACATATTGTTCCTGGCGCTTTCCAGATTAGATAGCGTTGACATCGTGACTGTTTGTCCATGGTGGTCATGTTTGTGCAGCCTGAAGCGTAGGGCTGTTGACTGACGCCGGACGAATTGAGCCCCATCCGTCACACAATACTGAACCTTATCGTTCGATAACACGATCATAAATCAACAAGCCGTAATAATCTCGTAGCACAACCAACCCGAACATTGTTTGTCGTGTTTGGGCCGACAGGTAAAACTTATTATGTCCCACGTGTGCAAACATTGCTATAAATAATTTCGTTTCCAGCACTCTATAATCTAACAGGCGATCGTTGTCTCTAGAGGAGTAATATCGTTGGGATTTATAAGAACTACTAGCAGTTCGCCCGCGACTTCGTCTGCGCGTATTTCGGACTTTTTATCTGTGAATTTCTACTCCCGGCCCCTCCTTATGTGATACTTTTGGACAATCTAAATCAATATCCAACAAAAATTCTATCAACCCAAAAACAACCCCTCAGAGGTTCAAATTTCGCAAAATCCCGCCTGAGGCCCCGCCATAAGCAAAATTTGAGACTCCTATCAAGAACAAAGTCGCGTCTTAGTGAGCATCTTTTTTTTTAGCGTGTTAAATGCATCAAATGAGTCCTCTCACCCACGGCAGGGTAGGAGGGACTGTCAGACTTGTACTGACTAAAAGCCACGGTGTCCTTCAATAGCCCTTTACGTTCCAGGATCACGGTATTCGTTAGTCCTGCGACCCCGGCAGGCTTTGGCCCTCTAAGGGGAGGCCCCGTCATTGTGCTGACACTCTGTGAGGCGCGCGTCACAGACGCAACGCCGTACAACGTGTAACGCGCCGTCGACCCGGGCATGGTCCATGATCAGACAGTGAATCGCCAATTACTCGCCGTCTACATGCCCGCGCCTACGGTGGCCGGAGATCGTCTTGCGACGTCCGTCGCAGTGTGCGTCTACCACTGCGGTTGGGCTGTAAGGTGGACGCTGTCCTCTCCCTCACGCGTCTCGCCTCCTCCTTCGCTAGCATGCCCGCCTTGATTGCAGCATGCCCGAAAGTTTGCGATGGCCGCGTCCTAAAAATCTCTATGCATATTTTGAGACTCCCAGCATTTGTAATAACGAAGTTTCATGCAAACTACTCGTATCAACCCCAAAAACATCCTCTTAGGGATAGAATTTCAGAAAATCCCGTCATAGGCAGCATCTACGTCCTAAAAAGAATCCCTATGCAAAATTTGAAACTTCTACCTCTCAACCCCAAAACAACCCTTTGTGGTTGGATTTCGTAAAATCCCATCTTAGTGAGCATTAAAGTCCTAAACATAGCCCCCATGCAAAATTTGAAACTCCTAGTGCTTATAGTAACAAAGTTTTATACAAACTCCAAGCCCAAACACAATCCCTTAGGGGTCGAATTCCGCAAATCCCGCCTTAGTGAGTAGGTAATTACTTCCTAAAAAGAAACCATTCTGCAAAATTTGAGACTCCTAACTATCAACCCTAAAAACAACCATGTAACATTTGAAACTCTTAGTACTTGTAGTAACAAAGTTTCATACAAATTATCTACTTATGCCGAAAAACAACCCCTTAGGGGTCGAATTTCACAACAACCCGTCTTAGTGAGCACCTTTGTCCTTAAAATAATCCCCATGCATAATTTGAGACCTCTATCTATCAACACCAAAAATAACCCCTTAGGGGTCGAATTTAGCAACTTCCCGTCAAAGTGAGCATCTACCTCCTAAAAATATTCCCCATGCTAAATTTGAGACTCCTAGCACTTATAATAACGAAGTTTCAAACAAACTATCAACACCAAAAACAACCCCTTTGGGGTCGAATTTCAAGAAACCCCTTTCGTTAGTAGTACCTACTTCCTAAAAAGAACCCGCATGCAAAATTTGAAATTCCTAGTACTTGTAGTACCAAAGTTTCATACAAACTATTAACCCCAAAAACAACCCCTTAGGGGTGGAATTTCGCAAAATCCCGTCTTAGCGAGCGCCTACGTCCTAAAAAGAACCCCTATGCAAAATTTTAAACCCCTAGCCCTGGTAGTTTCTAAGATTTCGTGTCCTATGAGTGAGTGACCTTTCGCTTTTATATATATAGATTAAATCTGGTTTCACCGCGAAGATAGTAGAAGCTTGTCGAATAAATTGGAAATCCAAGTGGATCTATAAAATTTTCCATTTGCCAAGTTCATAAAATCTGTCTATATCATTGAGTACTAAGATGTGAGATGTGAGTCGGTGTTCATACAGCAGTAATTCGCCTTTCTAGGTCAGTGCAGTAAGACCTGCTCGCTTCGTTTCTCATAGAGCTTGATGACTGCGGACTGCGGTTTGGACTTACACTGGGCCTTGAGCCAACACACTGAAGGAAACCAGACAGAATTCTCGAGAGTAAAGTTTACGATTGAATTTTACGGATTAAGCTCGTTTCTCAGGAAATTTTATTTCAGAACGCTAACCTTGCTTCATAACGTCCATGTAAATAAATATTGGGTGTTTAAAGTTGACTTTTATGGATTTTGATTTCCAAATTTCAATTCCAATGTTAGCGATAACTGATAAATGCTACCTGATTCTCCGCTATGGTGAAATAAATGGAAGTAAACTTTTTGTTGACAATGTTGTTATTGACGAAAGCGAGGCGTGGCGGCAGCGTGGCGTCGACGGCACGGCGCCCCCGGCATTCTTGGCACACAGTCAATGAGTATGCGCCCAATCATTACAAAGAAAATGTCGCCGGCTACGTTGAAAGTTGGAAAAGTTCGCCGCTTTACAACACCAATAGTGTAATTTCGTAGTTGTTATCGTGAAATTGTGTACGATAACGTTCTGAAATACATCGGGAGCACTGAACGCGTACCGCACACACTTGCGTCTTGTTTGCTTATGTCTCATCGATTGCGTGCACTTTCGAACATCAATGGCGACTGGTAACTAAAGGATGATAGTGTTGGCAGAGTAAAATAGACACTCACTTCTTTTGAATCAATCGATCTCTATAATGGCCACTACTTTTAGCAGTATCTATGAATCATACAGCAAGGTAATTCAATTATTAGGGGATTCTATTCCTTCGACTGATTTACGAGACGTGTCTCACGATTCTTAATTAATTAGGTGTCCGTTACCCAGGCCAGATGTTGTCGAAAATGGTCATTTGAATCTTATAGATAATTAGTTTTGCGGCTTCTGTAATTGTTGCGCACATTTTTAAATTTGTTGCGTTTATAGTTTTTTAATTATTTCACAAAAACATTTCCTGCTGGGGTAACGTTACCCCAGCCAGACCTTTTTCTTTCTAATGGGAATATTTAAACAAATACTAGCTATAAAATTAGTTGTCTAGATGAAGTAAATGTTGTGCCTTATTTTGTATTTGTTCTTTCTTTGGTTGCGAAGTTATTCGAGATTTTGCTGGGGTAACGTTTTTGGTTTTGCTAGATCTTTGAAATGGTTAAGCGGATTCTTATCATATTTTGTGCATGACTTCTTAGGAATCAGTTTAAATTTGTTCTGCAATAAAAAAACCAAAATAATGCATAGCTTAAAGATTATTTCATTAAATAGAAAAACACTTCAATTGGTCCCAGCACTCTCAATAAGAAGTCTAAAGACTTACTTTAAACGTTATTTTAAAGCTTGTAACTGCCTTCAAATGTATGTGAAGTTTCATTAGTATCCTGTAAGTATTTAACAAGTAATGATGATATTCAGTTCTTCACGAGCACGGTCTTGATGCGCGCGGTGTTATTTGGCCACTGGATTGGATATATGAACTGAATGTTATGTCAATTATTAGTATTTTAGTTCAGTTGTATATCAGTAAAATTTCAGCTCAGTACATTGGATAATTAATGAGATAATACGATTAAAGTCATTAGGAAGTGAATGACCGTGGTAACCCGACCAAGTTTAGGTGGTTACGAAGAAGCGAAAACGCAGAACATTATGGTACCTTCTAGAATATGTAGGATAGTGTTACAAATTTAGTACAGACATGTACACAAGTTTAAAAAAAACTACATGATTATTAAAGAATTTTTATTGACAGGTAAAATAATCATTTAAATTGAACTTTTAAAGTATTAATAAACTTATATTTAAAAACAATCACAGATTAAAATTACAGATAGTAATTTTGCTTTTTAATTTTTTTTTATTTAAATTATAGATTTCAGTGTACACAGTACACAGTTACAGTTTTTATTTAAATATACACATATTGGAATGTGTAATGATTGATACATATTTGAAACTCGAATTGTCATCTATTTGCGAGTTTATATCAACGCGAGAATCGCAACAAGGTAATTATGGATTTCTCAAAGTCTACGTTTCCAAGGAGTTTGTGGAAATAAGTACCTACCTACCTGTTGCGGTAGTCCCGACTCCCGACATTGATAACGATAAAAATCGGTGGCTAAGTCATGAATTTCATTAATCAAGTTTCAACAAAATGTTTACACAAAAACCTTCCACTTGAATCAATCTATCTATTAAAAAAAACTGCTTCAGAATCCGTTGCGTAGTTTTAAAGATCTAAGCAAACAGGGACAGACAAACGGGAAGCGACTTTGTTTTATAGGCACTATGTAGCGAAGGATAAATATGTCGTTATCATTGTTGAGAATTCCAGTCTAGGTAATAACTAAGTACGAAAAAAAAGAAAATAATAAGTAAGTTCCTAAATTCAAATATTTAAGCCTTAAAAAATACAGTTTTAGATAAATACCTAACAACATGTAAGTACATGTACATATTAATAATAATTTAGCTACTATTTCTGTAGTTATATTATGCAAGCTTACCTTGTTCGTGAATTCATCAAGCAGCCCGCACCATATTTATGATCATCAATAGAAGCACTCCACATCAGCAATAAGTCGACACACTTATTATTACATAATAGCTCTCACGCACTCGATAAATATTTGCAAAAACAGGAAACGGAACTGCCGAAGTGCACGCGCACTACAAGATGAATTATGTGATTATGGAGCATGTTTAGTGCGTTATGCAAACAATGTATTACACCCCTTCACCCCACCCCTCCCACGTCCCACAGAACGACATATTATATCGGTGATTTTTGTTAAGTTTGTGCAACTGGAAGATAATAATGTTTTCATAGTACCTACAGATATTTTTATATTATTATGTATTTAACAGTGTACGCGTCTGTACCGAAATTGTAAGGTGTATTATACTAAACATTTCAAAAGATAGTATAATGTTCTGCGTTTTCGCTTTTTCGTAACCACCTAAACTTGGTCGGGTTACCACGGTCATTCACTTCCTAATGACTTTAATCGTATTATCTCATTAATTATCCAATGTACTGAGCTAAAATTTTACTGATATACAACTGAACTAAAAAACTAATAATTGACATAACATTTAGTTCATATATCCAATCCAGTGGCTAAATAACACCGCGCGCATCAAGACCGTGCTCGTGAAGAACTGAATATCATCATAACTTGTTAAATACTTACAGGATACTAATGAAACTTCACATACATTTGAAGGCAGTTACAAGCTTTAAAATAACGTTTAAAGTAAGTCTTTAGACTTCTTATTGAGAGTGCTGGGACCCATTGAAGTGTTTTTCTATTTAATGAAATAACCTTTAAGCTATGCATTGTTTTGGTTTTTTTATTGCAGAACAAATTTAAACTGATTCCTAAGAAGTCATGTACAAAATATGATAAGAATCCGCTCAACCATTTCAAAGATCTAGCAAAACAAAAAACGTTACCCCAGCAAAATCTCGAATAACTTGGCAACCGAAGAAAGAACAAATACAAAATAAGGCACAACATTTACTTCATCTAGACAACTAATTTTATAGCTAGTATTTATTTAAATATTCCCATTAGAAAGAAAAAGGTCTGGCTGGGGTAACGTTACCCCAGCAGGAAATGTTTTTGTGAAATAATTAAAAAACTATAAGCGCAACAAATTTAAAAATGTGCGCAACAATTACAGAAGCCGCAAAACTAATTATCTATAAGATTCAAATGACCATTTTCGACAACATCTGGCCTGGGTAACGGACACATTAATTAGTACCTAAATGGAGTGTCTCGTTCATTAGGTAGACATATTGTACTACGAGATCTATTTATTATTTGTGAACCTTGTATCAAATTGAGTGAATGCATTGATTATTTACTATAGATGCATTCAATATCTTTTCAAGGTGCGCTGTTGCGTCAACTCTATTATGACGTGAACTATGTGTTAGGTGATAAAATATGCATTTCGTTGCAATAAATTATGTTACTTGTTTAACACTTACTTTTACCTACTCGCAGGTAAATGAACTGTACTGAAAGAATTTCAAATAACATGTTTCATTAAACTATTTTGTTTAAGTAGATACCTAATATTCTTTTCAAAACAATTAATAATATATTATTATATTAAAAATAATATATTATTATTATATCGGTAGGTGCCCCAACCATATCAATGAAGACCATAAAATAAATCCAATCCAATCAGTACCTATCTATCAAAGTGCACCCCCTATCTCATTGCAAAATATTTTGTAATTAATAGGTATAATTGCAAATATTTTGTGATAAACTTTAACTATTCATTTATTTGCTGAACTACCGTAACTACCGTACTTGTTGTAGAACATGAGATCTGTATAAAATATTATGACATGCACATGAAAGCCAACTTAAATTAATTATTAGAACGTGGAATTAAAGTGTACACGCTATCCAACCTAAGACCAGGTACCGTTCAAGGCTCGTTTAAGTTCGCCAGACGAGACGCCAATAGACAAGCTAGTACAGTTACGAGACTACTAGCTCGTTACTTGCCTTTAGTATATGATGCATTTGAACCTAGACATAGAGCATGGACTGAGTATTATCTGCTTAAAATTGCCATACTCCTCTAGAAAGAGAGAAAAACTACAACAGATGGAATGATATTCTCGACTCGTGCGCTGGGTAGGTATACTCTAAAGTTGATATAACATTTTTAACAGGGTGTTTCATAATTATTACTAATGTCTATTTATTAATGACTAGCAGTTCGCCCGCGACTTCGTCCACGCGTATTTCGAACTTTTCCTCTGTGAATTTCTACTCCCGGCCACCATCCTTATGGAACACTTTGGAAAATCTAAATTAATATCAAACAAAAATTCTATTAACCCCAAAAACAACCCCTCAGGGGTCGTAAGTATCAAGAACAAAGTCCCGTCTTAGTGAGCATATACTTCTTAAAACCCTCTAACCATATTTGAGACTCCCAGCACTTGTAATTACAAAGTTTCATGCAAACTATCTACCCCAAAAACATCCCCTTAAGCATAAAATTTCAGAAAATCCCGTCATAGGCAGCACCTACGTCCTAAAAAGAATGCCTATGCAAAATTTGAGACTCCCATCTATCAACCCCAAAAACAACCTCTTAGGCTGCGTTTCCACTGAGGCGAAGCGGAGCGGAGCGGGGTGCGATTCACCAATTACAAGGCTTGAAATCCACTCTCTCCTATGTCACTCTTCTCCACTCAAGCAATGTGATTGGTGAATCGCACTCCGCTCCGCTCCGCCTCAGTGGAAACGTAGCCTTAGAGGTCGAATTTCGCAACATCCCGTCTTAGTGAGCACCTTCGTCTTTAAAAGAATCTCCTGCAAAATTTGAAATTTCTATCTCTCAACCCCAAAACCACTCTTTAGGGGTTGAATTTTGTAAAATCCCATCTCAGTGAGCATCTAGGTCCTAAACAGAATCCTCGTTCAAAATTTGAAACTCCTAGTACTTGTAGTAACAAAGTTTCATACTAACTATCAAACCCAAACACAACCCCTTAGGAGTCGAATTTCGCAAATTCCCGTCTTAAGTAGCACTACGTCATAATAAGAACCCTCATGCAACATTTTGAACTCCTAGTACTTGTAGTACCTAACAAAGTTTCATACAAACTATAAACCCCATAAACAACCCTTTAGAGGTGAAATTTCGCAAAATCCTGACTTAGTGAGCATCTACGTCCTTAAAAGAATCCTCTATGCAAAATTTGAGACTCCTACCTACCAACCCCAAAAACAACCCCTTAGGTGTCGAAATTCGCAACACTCCTAGTGAGCATCTAAGTCCTAAAAATAATCCCCGTGCAAAATTTGAATATCCTAGCACTCGTAGTAATGAATTTCAAACAAATCAACACCAAAAACAACCCCTTAGGGTTCGAATTTCGCAACACTCCGTCTTAGTGAGCAACTAAGTCCTAAAAATAACCCTCGTGCAAAATTTGAGACTCCTAGCACTTGTACTTAACGAAAGTTTCATACAAACTATCAACACCAAAAACAACCTCTTAGGGGTCGAATTTCACAAAACCCCGTCTTAAGTAGCGTGTACGTCCTAAATAGAACCCGTATGCAAAATTTGAAACTCCTAGTACTTGCATTAACAAAGTTTCGTACAAACTATCAACCCCAAAAACAACCCCTTAGGAGTGAAATTTCACAAAACCCCGTCTTAAGTAGCGTGTACGTCATAAATAGAACCCGTATGCAAAATTTGAGACTCCAAGCACTTGTAGTAACGAAAGTTTCATTCAAACTATCAACACCTAAAACAACCCCTTAGGGGTTGAATTTCGAAAAACCCCGTCATAGGTAGCGCGTAAGCTCTAAAAAGAACCCGCATGTTTGAGACTCCTAGCACTTGTAGTGACGAAAGTTTCATACAAACTATCAACACCAAAAACAACCCCTTAGGGGTCGAATTTCACAAAACCCCGTCTTAAGTAGCATGCACGTCTTAAATAGAACCCGTATGCAAAATTTGAAACTCCTAGTACTTGTAGTAACAAAGTTTCATACAAACTATCAACCCCAAAAACAACCCCTTAGGGGTGGAATTTCGAAAAATCCCGCCTTAGCGAGCACCTACACCCTAAAAAGAACCCCTATGCAAAATTTTAAACTCCTAGTACTGGTAGTTTCCGAGATTTCGTGTCCTATGAGTGAGTGACCTTTTGCTTTTATATATATAGATAAAAAATATTATTAATGTTATTAATGATAAAAAAATAATAATCGCGCCCAAAGGTATTTTATGTCGGTTACGTTGAGTGGACCACTTTTGTAAGACGACTAAAAAGTCACAGTGTATAACCAACGAAATCTGTGTCATACTGGAAAAAAGGTAGATGGTCATTTGGAATTTGGCTAGGGAAGGCTCAGTCCATGCTATAAGTCTATGGCTTAGTGTATTAGCTTGGTAACAAGCCACATGTTAGTCGGGCTTTAACCAGAGGACTGCCGTGACTGCGGTTTATAAACTTGAGTAATTAACCGCTATCCACAACGCTTGTTACCCCCTCTATACCATACCGTGATATTAATTAATACGTTTGCAATGAGGGATTTTATTTTCTACTCTTCCCTAGTCGATGGATAGATGGCGCTGAACTTGGTATGTTACTGCAATGAATGGAATGTCACGTCATTTTCTAATTTTTTTCACTTGGATGTCATTTTGAGATCGTAAAAGCGTACATTTCATGTCATGTCATTGTCAGTCACATCAATTCAAACTAATGACATTTTGAAAATAAATAACAACAAGGAAAAAGAAAAAACTATTCATTTACCAGTCTTTTTAATTTTTTAGTTTTCCACGCCTGAAAGAAAATGTCCCAAGAGAAAAAGAAGAGAAGTCTGTGCCTCGTGGATTTGTGCAAAAATGAAGGCATACATCTTTTTCCTAAAGATGAAAGTCGTAAAGCGCAATGGGTACAAGCCATCGTACATTGTAAGCCTGGACGTACCATAAAAAAGCATTCGCACATATGCTCAGCACATTTAAACCAAATAATTTTATAAGAACGCCATTATCCGGTGCTTTGGCACCTAATAACGTAGTCAGTTCAACGCCATCTACAGCGTTCTTGGAAACTATTTTTTTTTTAATACTCAAAAAGAAAACTTCTCATTATTATGTTAATTAAATTTACCACTGCTAACTGTTTCGGATCGGATCTCCGATTGGTGGAAACCATGTGGAAACGGTTTACAATATTGCATGCTTACGTCATCATTCGAAATGTCATCGTGAATTATTCACTTAATACGGTTTATCTAATTAGCGTAATGGACGATTATCATTAATTCTAGTTCGGAGCGTTCCAGTTGCTGGGCGATTAAAATGATTAATTTTTATCAGAAAATGAGTACTATACACTTAGATTAATGATATTGAATATTGAGGTTTATAGGACTTAAAATGTAGGGGCTTCTGTTCTGTTTTTTTTTAGATGCGTTCGATTTATGGGTGGGTGGCAGAGACAAAGTATACGATGGAGTTACCCAGAAAAAGCTTTTTCACTCTAATTCAAGACATGTGTTTATTGTATTAATTTTAGTTATTTTATGTGTCATCCATCAGAAGACGGAAGACGCTGGATGCAGGTCGCTTCTAACCGGTATATGTGGAGATCTAAAGGGGAGGCCTATGTTCAGCAGTGGCGTCTTATGGCTGAGATGATGATGATGATGTGTCATCAAAACTTAATGTCTTTTATCTTTGTTTCAGGCGTGACAATGAGAGAAAAAAGGGGTGGCGCTATGAGCAAAATGCAAAAGCTTAGAAAGCGCCTCTCCCTTAGCTTCGGTAGATTATGTAAGTACATAATTATATCAAATACATACACAGTACACACTAGCGGTTTTATCGCGATTTTACCTCCGCTGCTCGGCTCCTATTTATCGTAGCCTGATGCTATATAGCCTATAGTCTTTCTCGATAATTGGACTATCCAACACCAAAAGATTTTTTCAATTCGAACAAGTAGTTTCCGAGATTAGCGCGTTCTACCAAACAAACAACTTTAAGTATAGATTTCTGGTGGCACTACAACACTTTAATAAAGATCCATCCACACGAAAAGATCCCTTCTTAAAGCTGGATATTTCGGAAACGTGTGCCAATATCCGCCGCAATTCTATTTCACTAGACGCTCATCCTTCAAGCGCCTATGGGTATTGAAAGTGATAGATAGAATTGAAAAACTGGTAGACCGTGAATATTTCTTTTACATGTCAAATCGTCTGTAATTCCCATATTAGATGCTCTTTTACAAATTCGTATCTATAGTTGTGACGCGTGCCTTTAATCGGAGCTAACCCCGCCATGTTGTTTTTTTTTAAATCAATACTATTACCATAGACAATTTCACAAGTGTTTTTAAGAACTTCCTTCTGTCAGTTTCGTACAACTGCCAAAATAACACAGACAGCGCTGTGCTATGAGACAAAATCGGGGAAGATTTGGTGACGTTTAATTGTGACTTCATGCACTTTAGAAAAAGTACCGTTACCGAAAATGTAAAGTAAGTAACTGCACGCTCATAAATAAACAATAATCAATTAAAGATAATAACCTAAACGTGATCATAATAAATAATTTGCATAAAGTTTTTTTTAAATGTCACAAAGAGGGCGTCACCTTTCACGTACTTACGTAGTTCATTTGATCCTTGGCCAACAATGGAGGACACTGTATTGTAAGTGTGTAGAGGTTCAATAAAGCCATTGTCCATGGGTGTATAGCATGTGGTAGGAGATCGATTCGTCTGTCTACGCCATTGAGTAGGAATATCGCATAAAGGAGTTGCTTTCTGCTTAAAAGACTTGGTTTGTATACAAAATATGTTTTAAAAAAACCTATCCGATTTTCTCTGGATCTTTATTAATTTTTAAACTTAAAACATAAAAAAACCTTTAAAAATATGTTCCTCTTTATTAGGGATCGATATTTAACTATTTATGTTACCCAAAATGTATGTAAAAAAAATAAATAAAAAAAAAAACGACTGATGATGTGATAATAAGAAATTGGATCAAATACATTTGACGGAATGTTTTGATTACCGTTGACTCGTTGAGTTTACCAAGTCAAACATGATAAAACTTACAAGTTTCCCCTGTTATAATTTTAAATGGCGCGGCAAGGATTACAAAGCAAGACACGCTAATAAGATATTAGTACTCCAGTGTTAAATAAACTCACAAGAAAACTAAAATACAAGTCATGGAGCCGTGTGAAGTGATTCCTAAGGCTTTCTAAAACTAGATCTCACAGTACAAATTATCCCAGTAAAGCTATACATTGATGGTAATTATACTAATTAATTCTGCGGATCGGCTTGTTAATTAAAAAGCTCGTTCCACAGATATTGATTGGCGGTAGTTAGCGCCCTCTGGCGGCAACTAGTTGTACAACAGGCGTACCTTGTATATGTCATGTCATCACATGGGTTGAAATCAATTAAGTATTTTTACTTAACCGGTAGACGATGCAAATAGAATACTGCCTTGAATTACTACGGAGATTCGTCATGTTGATGTAATTGATTATTCTCGTGATGGGGTTTTCAAGTGGAAAATGTGTTCGTTCATAAATAAAAATTGCTTGTAATAAAAGTTTCGATTTTCTTTTGTTTGGAATCTTCGATGAAATCAATCAATGAGACTGGCGTCCGCGTCGTATCACCGTTAAAAGGACGTGAAACTTTTGAATCAAAAGAAAATCAACGAAATTAGATATTTATTTACTCAATAAAAATTGATTCGTATTTAACTGGGTAATCTTACAGGTTTTCCCGCTATTTTAGTTATCTGTGTGTTGAGTTAATCACAAGATTTCTTTGGATTTTCTCAGATTTCTTCACCATTTACCAAAAGTCATTCTATTATCTATGCCTGTAAAATGATCACCGTGACAATGGGTGTTCCCAAGGTATTCCCCGTAAAATCGTATCAAAGTTGGCTCCGCGGATAAAGAACGAGCGTCACTCCGTACCGATTAGCACAGATTAACTATTTATAGTAACTACTCGGATAAGATACGGCGAGTTACATCTACATCTCGCACGCACTGCCGGTTAGTTATCTCTGTGTGCTGTACCGAGTAGGTTATCTTCACGATTTTCCGCGGATTAGAAAAAAAAAACAATTTCTTTTTTTTTTCGAACGCGTATTTTTAAAACTTTTTTCGCCAACATAAATCTTTTCCGTGCATCCTTTTCGGGAACATTATAACTTTTTGGTGCATCCTTGTGTGAATGTGAAGACATTGTGAAGTTTCGCTGCAGACGGCAACTTAAAGGATAAGAGTAAGTTTAAAAAATCATTTTATCAACACCGCATAGACGTTAGGACCCGAGAGAAATGGCGGGAGGAGTTCAATTCCTGCGTGAAAGATTGAAGTTTAAAAAAGGAAGGATTTATTTTCGCATATTTATGGTTGGCGCCAAAAAGTGTTTACTACAGTGATTCAGTGCATAGTAGAGATAACAAGTTTATTATTTTTGATAAGGCTATTTAATATGTATCTTGTTTAGTACTAAATAGATGCTGCATTTTATTGCCACTTAACAATAACGTGAATGGTATCGGTTGTTAAGCACAAAGGAAATTATGATTAAACAGACCCAAACTTTTAATGCTATCAAGAATTATATACTCGTAAAATAGTCTATTAAAGAAAATTACATGAAAAATCTCGAGCGTGAAATGAGTTTAAAAATGAGTAAGCAGTAAGCACCAAATAATCTTGTTAAACAAGATTATTTGGTGCTTACTCATTTAACTGTTAAAATAGCTTTTTTTCTAGCCTCATGTGCAAAGGCCTGTTCCTTTCAGTTCTCACGATATCGCGCTTCCTTCATCTAGTTCAGAGTTTCTGACGGAGAATTTTAACAAGCGATAATTAAATAAGTTTCAGTGACAGTCGGCTTAGGTAAATATGACCGCGTGATACGGTAATTATCGTGTGTTATTTCGAGCCACGTTAAAAATAACCACTAATGACACTAATGCGGCTAATTACATAGCAGTAGCAATAAAACGTAGAGTCATGAATAAAGTCCGTGATCCACCGATCAGTTTGCGTACTATGTCGTACGCAATGACGCGTATTTATATCGTTTATGATGATATTAATGTCTTACGTTTTGTCACATCGAAAACATAAACAACAAACAAATTGAGACAGGAATAAATAACGATTCACTTTCAGCATTCCGGAAAGGTCATGACCGTTTGAAAATAAATAATGAACTAAGTTGCGTACGATACGAGGTAGATTTCTAAAAGTTAGTGGCACTAAATGGTGATAGAATTACATTACTAAAATTTCTACTACCTACTTCATCGTCATAATCATCATCATTTTAGCCTTCGATAACCCCACTGCGGGGCCCATCCCTGTTTTGCCATTTAGCAATCTAACAATTGGACCTAGTATTTTGGCCATGCCAAAGGTCAGCCTTTTACCAAGTCTTGATAAAAGGTCTCTCTTGTTTTATTTTGAGTCATTTAAGTTATCAATCACTCGTTAACTACGCCGCGTGTGGTGATCTTGGGAGAGTAATTTTGGCAAACAAATCGGTCGGAGTGACTGTGAGTCATCGCTCTACTGTCTATAACCTAATTTATTTGGAGTAAGCGCAGAAAGCCTTTTATTTCCGTACCGTACTTTTCTAAATCGTCATGAAGTTCCTCCATTTTCCTATTCATCTATCACACAACAGCAACACATCTAGAATGTTTTTTTCGGTTGCAAGAAATTACTTGATATATTGAGGGCCCAGAGCTTCACCATTTATTGAAGACGGTATACGAGGTGGTGCATACTTAGTTTGCAATACAATTCCGCATACTCTAATGACACAATTACCATCTTCATACATCACATATTACGACTTTTCTTACAATATTACCAACCCCATATTCTCCATTCGTCACGTATCGGAACTTAACACTAGTAATCCTGTAACTAATATGTCATCCACATAGATTTAAAACCGTTATCCATTAAACGAAATAACAAAAGTCCTGCACAATAAAGAATGTCATCGTTCATTAGCTTTCATTTCTTGAAACCAACGAAGCGTAACATCACCTTTGTATTTTCTCGTTGGGTTCTATTTCCATTGCAGGATGATCACAATAGTTATCATTTGGTACACTTGTTCACGTATGAATATTACTATACACGACAGGCGTGGGTGATTTTCTTAGATGCTCGCATGCAATCTACGATGCATATAAACATCTTCGATCACCCACGCCATTTTAACAAGCGTGTTCGTGCAGTAATTCGATTCGATCGTTCGTAAGTACATGAACTAACTGTATAACACGAAAAACACTACATTATACTGTTGGGGTACTTGAAGAACAAATTACATATAATGTGTAAGATATAAAAGGGTTGCGACAACCTCTTAATTTGTCATTAAGGCTAAAGCGGTTAGTTAAGTCAGGAATTCCGCTGATATTCTGGGACAAAAGTCGATGAAATCGAACTCAATCATTTTTAGCTTACTGTATTTCTATCCTTTACAATTGAGTTAACAGTCGTACCGTCATGCTTATCCCAAATCAATGCTAATTACGTGAGCAACGTTGTTTTTTTCGTGCTCTTCATCAGAAACAATTGATTCACTCTTCTTTGTATTTCTTTCATCATCGGGTAGTTGATATGTAAATCTATTAATAAATTTGCAATGACTTATTATCATCCTTAAAAGGCCTGTTAAGATTGTGTCAGTCAGCAGTAATGCATGCAGTATTCATCAACCTTTGGCTCATAATAGATTCTTATTATTCCATGACTTAATCGGTATCGTTGTATTGATTCACTGTTTTGTTATGTTGTTTACCTTTGATAGTATTATGTATTTCCAAGAAATATACAAAAAAAAATATGTGAGGCCACACTGTTTTCTAGAGTTACATAAGTACACGATCATTTCTCGGATATCGGAGCACTGTGCCACTGAAACCTTGTAATGAAACTCTCTTGCTATTTTTAGATCCTCACCTCTACCGTGCGTTGTTTTATACATCTTGCTTCGTGTCTCTAGAATTTCCTGAAATTCGTAGTTTCGTATTCCAATGTAAAGGGAAGAGAATCTTCGTTTCATCTCATTTGCTACTGTTGGTTTTGTCTCAATGTATAAGTTAAGAGTAAAGTTTTGTTCGCTCGTTGGGAGTTGTTTAAGTCTCTTCAGTATTTGTGCTGGCACTAGCTCTTCCATCGGATATCTTAATATTGTTAGAGATGATTTTGGTTTTGACCGACTTTCTACCTATCTTGGGAAGTTTTTCATCATAATAAATCTACGCTAGCGTAGATTAACAGTTCGTAATCTTATCACAACACAATCTGTGTTTTGTTTTTTCTCAAAACCCTGCCATTCTTTAAATGTCGAGGAGTCGTTTTCCTCAAAGGACCGTTTACCCCCAAGAGATTTAAACATCAGAAGAAGTCTTTATCTAAAAGAACCATTAAAGGGATCCCGAATACCACTGTACATGTCTTTGTAAACTGGTTTCAACGTTTTAATATTTAGACGTTTTCAAGCATTCTTTCACAAGCATTTCGTTTTATACTTATAACGTTCTTAATTAAAATTCTTATCGTTTAGTTTCTATCATTGACTTCTATCAAGAATTAATCTAATAAGTTGACATTACCTGCATAATCCTTATTTTACATGTTTCAGTAGGGTATTTTCATTGTATTTTTGTAATAGACCACACCTGTGAAAACATAAAAAGTGTTCCACATAAATACAAATTGTAGTGCGATATGATCCACATTAGGACTGACATGTGCTATCTGTTTAGGGAAGTGTGAAGCGTCATTATGATTACTTCCTTTTACAGTATGATTAACAATCATAATGACCAATTCTGTGTAATAATTTGTGTTATCTTGTCTGACGTCGTCATAGGGCACTGCACATTTAGTGTTTATTTCCGTTTTCTTGATCATTCATTATGTTTCTACTTAAAATAAGTTGGCATTTGCTTCACATGTAATATCAGTATAAAATTGTTACCATTTGCCTTCCTACGGTGCTGAATATAGAAACTGATCGTTTCCGAAAACCAATGGAAATAGGTCGTTCGCCACTTAGCAGTTAGTTAATTATGGCTTCCAGTACCATTCGTCCATTACTTGCTTTGGCAGTTTCTCAACTGCCAACGATATATGTTACAAATGATGGTAGCTATCTGATGTTTTGAACTACCCGTGGATGTGTATATCTGGCCTTCGTCGGTTCGTTTGGACTGTATATTTTTATCGGACAAGTACAAATCTGTTATATTCTATTTTTAATTTCTCGTCGATTTTTGTATCCAGAATTCCACACGATGTCTGTATTGAAGAGCATTTTAGATTCATCGTTTAATCAGTCAGCTAAAGTCAGAATCTTATTATCAAATCCATGATACATTCGTTTAAATAAACGGGAGACCTTGATTGATGCCTATATGCCTTTTCCGTTAATTTTCAATGTTCTATTCAGTTTTTTAGTAACATTGCTATCTTTTAACATTTACTTTACTAAAGAAAACGGTAAATAAAGTGGGTGGATAAGTCAATGTTACGTCTATTTCTGTCTTAGACAAACAATTTTTGTCTCTATTGTTGAGATTGCCTTAACTTAAATGTACGACCTCATCGTACATTTAAGTTAAGGACGTATATGCAAAAATGACAAGTTGAGAATTGAACTACTACATAGACACAAGTCACACACACAAGCATTAGCGTGTTAGCTGCGGGAATAAATAGTCAAGTGAACTAATTTTGATACGATGAAAATTGTAATTTTTTTTAAGTAATATGTACTTGTTGGCTAAGATGAAACCTCACCTGCAAACTTGATGGAGTGACCTGAAGATCTACTTCCTACTGGAACTCCACGACGGATCAAACTACATGTGTCGAGTTTGGGCTCGTTTTGTTAGTTATGAGGTGACCTTACCTCCTGCCTTGATGACGTGACCTGAAGGGCTACTTCTGTGACTCCTACTGGAACTCCTCGATGGATCGAACTAGATGTGTCGTGTTTGGGCTCGTTTTGTTAGTTATGATGAGATCATTCCTCCGGACTTGAGGGACTGACCTGAAGGTCTACTTCTGTGACTCCTACTAGAACTCCTCGACGGATCGAACTAGATGTGTCGTGTTTGGGCTCGTTTTGTTAGTTATGATGAGATCTTACCTCCAGACTTGATGGAGAGACCTGAACGTCTACTTCGGTGATTGTAACTGGAACTCGGCGACGGATCGAACTAGATGTGTCGTGTTTGGGCTCGTTTTGTTAGTTATGATGAGATCTTACCTCCAGACTTGATGGAATGACCTGAACGTCTACTTCGGTGATTGTAACTGGAACTCGGCGACGGATCAAACTAGATGTGTCGTGTTTGGGCTCGTTTTGTTAGTTATGATGAGATCTTACCTACGGACTTGAGGGACTGACCTGAAGGTCTACTTCTGGGACTCCGACTGGAACTCCTCGACGGATCGAACTAGATGTGTCGTGTTTTGGCTCGTTTTGTTAGTTATAATAATAAGTAAGTTTATTTATTCCACATATATATAAAAAACAGTACAAATATAGGAAGTACCTTTTAAGCAAAGAATTGCTTGTATTAGGTATTTCCGCTCTTCCAGTTTACAGAAACAATATATGAGAAAATTTAGGAAAAGAAATTCAAAACAAATAACCAACATCAAAATAAAGATCAAAATAAATAAATAATTACAATTTAAATTAATATCGAAATTAGAATCAATATCAGAATTAAAATCATAATAAAAATTTAATCCTGAATTAAATTAATGTTAAAATCAAATCAAAACTAAAACCAAAATCAAAATTGAAATCAACAACAAAATTAAAATTAAAATCACAATAAAATCAAATTTAAATCAATATTAAAATCGAATCAAAATTAAAATCAACATTAAAATTAAAATAAGAATAAAATACCAAATTCAAATTAAACTCAAAATACAAATTAAAGTTAAAATTAAAAATTGCGCAAAAGTGTGAGTGTGTGGGGGTGTGTGTGTGTTGGTGTAGGTGTGGGTGTGGGTGGATGGGTTGGCGTGTGTGTTTGTTTGTGTCAATGTATCTCTCGAATTATGTGATTGCATTCAGAATTGTTTCGATTTCTTCATAGGTTTTGTTTGTCAGCCATTGATAGAGCGTTTTTTTGCAGTCATAGTTTGTCATGGCATAAATGTTTAGTTCCTTATTTAGAATATTGTATATGTGTGATGATTGTTTTGTAAATTGTCTTTTGGCAAAGGCAGTTCTGACTCGTATTTCTGGTGCGACAGTATTTTTCCTCCTAGATTGTGTCCTCGAAAGGACAAACGGAAGTGATTTATGTTTCTTCAAAACAGTCTGTACTATGTATAATTTCCTAACCGACAAAAGATTCGAGGTTAGGTACAGGGTTTCAGTGGGGAATCTCATCGGTTTGAAGAACATGACCTTCAGTAAAGCCCTCTGCGCCCTCTCAAGTTCCAAAAATTTTGTTTTTGTCGCACCACCCCAGATTGGCAAACAGTATATTAACATTGATTGGCCCAAAGACACGTAGATTTGCCTGATTAGATTTTTAGTGGCCACATTTCGAAGCAGTTTGAAGGTCCATATTAGTTTTCTAACTCTACACATTATTAGTTCTAAATGCGAGTGCCATGATAATCTTTGGTCCAGCATAACACCAAGGTATTTAGTGTTATTGACCCTGTTTATTTTCAAACAAGTGCAGGTGTTGTTAGAAGAGTCGGAACATGTATGTATTTTAATCTGGAAGTCTTGTGATGGTTGAGAACGATTGTAGATGGAGAAGCAGATATAGTTAGTCTTTGAGACATTCAATGTCAGTAGGTTACGATCGAGCCAGGTAGCTATCACAGACAATCCACGCTCGGCGGTACGGCCGACACTGTCCCATGATTTTTCTGAGAATACTATTGCGGTATCGTCGGCGTAAGAGAATATGTGAGCGTTTTCTATAGACAAATTACATAAACTGTTAATATACACAAGGAACAATGTTGGGCCTAGCACACTTCCTTGTCCTACCCCGTATGTCACGACTTCTTGAGAACTAGTGACCGATCCTATCTTCACCACATATCTTCTCTCGCTCAGATAATCCTGAAACAACCTGAGTGGGGCACCTCTCACGCCAATGGCTTCTAACCTGTGTAGAAGAGTGGGAACAGAGACTGTGTCGAAGGCCTTTTTGAGGTCTAAAAAGACTGCTAGGCACTTATTACCACTATCGACCTTTTCAGCAACAGTAGAAGCTAGTGCCATGACTGCATCTTCTGTAGACTTGCCTTGTCTAAAGCCATATTGTGAGGGTGATATTATTTCATTTTTCGATAGGTATCTAAGCAAGCGTTGGTTTATTAATCGTTCGATTATTTTAGACAAGGAAGGGAGGACCGATATCGGCCTGTAGTTCGACGGGTCAGCTCTGTCCCCACTCTTATACACAGGTGTTATTACAGCTTGTTTCAGGGCAGTTGGAAATACTCCTTGTTCAAAGCAGAGGTTAACTAGGTGGGAGATAATTGGCGAAATAACTTGTTGTGCCGCCTTTAAGAATTTTACGGGAATTTTGTCCCATCCGGTGGCACTATCGGATTTTAGGTTCTTAATTATAGCAGCGACCTCTTCAGCGTCCGTGTTGAGTAAAACGAAAGATGAGACTGGTGGGTTTGGATCTCTTAGCGGTACGCAACGTCGGTCGAGATTGTCGCTGTCATCTGGCCTGTTAGGGTTATTTAGTATGTCGTCGGCTAAGCGTTTGCCAATTGTGGAGAAGTATTTGTTAACATTGTTTACTGCCTCGAAAGGGGTAACGGCTGATTCCAATAATTCCGTGTTTTGCGTTTTAGGTGGCTTGCGCTGGGTGATTGTGTTAATCGTATGCCATAATTGTTTAGGATTTTTGTTTGTTTTATATAACTGTTCACGATCGTATTGACGTTTTTGTTTTTTTATTATACAGCTGCAGTAGTTTCGATATCTCTTGAAGGTGATTTTCAGGATTTCATTATACGGATCTAGTTTCAATTTTTTTTGCATAATGTTACGGTTTTGTATGCAGCGCAGTAAGCCTATAGTCATCCAAGGTTTAATAAGTCTGTTTTTCAGGGGAATACTTCTTACAGAAGTATTAGCGATAAGAACTGTTTGTAGTAAACTTATTAAGTCATTTGCTAACTCATTGGGGTTAGTTAAGTTTACAAGGTCTTGAGTATTTTTACTTTTTAAGAGTTCGATTGCACTATCTATGTTTGTTATTGTTTTAGTTTTACTTACTTGATGTATTTTCGTTAGATCAGATAGTCTTAAAAAAATCATACAGTGATCAGTAATACTAGTATCGATAACTCCAATAGATGCAGATCTTTTATTTGGTCTTAGCTTTAAGATGAAGTGATCCAAACAACTTTTGTCTCTAGTTGGAAGTGAATGTCCTGGGAGTAGGCCGTGCATTGCCAACATATTAAGATAATTGAGTCTGTTTGAGCGCTCGTATGACTGCTCTTCTTGTCTATGAATTAAATTTATATTAATATCTCCCGTAATTATTATATTTTTATTTGAGGCGACTGTAGCAAGGTGAAGAGATAAAGAGTTAATGAAGTCATCCGCATTAGTCTTTGACGGAGAGCGATATATACCTAAGACTAGGAGATCGGGCTTTATTATTACTTGCAAGCAAGAAGCATGAGTTAATTCTATTTCTTTTACTTGATGTTTATGTTTGTTACTAACAAAGACGACGACTCCGTCGGCTTTATTTAAATGTTTTGTAGTTTGGTTTGCTTTGTAATTAGCTAATTGAGGAATATTTTTATCTGCGTTTAGTCTGCATTCATTCAGAACAATAAGGTCAGTAGTGAAATTAAGATTAGCCAAGGTAAGTTGAAGGTCGTTGAAATTAGAATAGATACTTCTGATGTTCTGTGATATAATAGTAAAGTCAGTGTTTTTAATTTCCATTACAGTGCTAAAATTGTGAAAAGAAAAATATGAAGCTTGCGCTATTTCTGTGTTGTCAATTTCAGTTATGGCTGATAGGGTGCTATCCATTATCGGGGTAAGGTGCATAGATACAAAAAACAATTAGACTTTTGGTGTATGTGTGAGTATTTGTGTATGTGTAGTTTATATGAAAAAGTATGACTTGAAGGGTAAGTTTATTTGTGTGTGTTTTTAATGTGTGATTGCGCACTAGAATTAAATAATTTGTACTCCTTATACTAGTTATTTTGGAGTTATACAAAAAGTACATGTACAAAATATTTATATAAAAAATATTCAAACTATGCATTTTACTTAGACTACTATGCATAAATAATAAGCATAAAGCACAATGATTAATTAGGACTAGTCATATTTCTTGCATCAGTTTATTAACGTGCATTTCACTTTTAATTATTATTTTTGGCGAGTTGTCATCTTTTTTCACGCATACCTGTCCAAAGGCTGTCCAACAGTATTTATAGGCTTTAGATTTAGCCAGATCGCGTGCGAGAAAATGCAAGCGTGCTCCCTTGGCGGTTAGCTGCTCCGATATGTAGATAGGGGTGGTTTCACTAGTCTTGAGTCCTAAATGCTTTGCACATAATTTATCCTTGTTTGTTCGATTGAAGCTCCGAGCCGATTTCAAAAATTCTGTCTTCAAGATAGTCGACGATAGCTCAATGATGATTGGACCTGTTTTCGTGTCGCCTCTCTTGTTTGAAACTCTGAAAATGTCCCTAATTTCGCTTTGCTGAATAGGGTAATTAATTTCGTTTGAAAGGTACTTGATCATTGTCATCAAGTCATCCCTAGTTTCTTTATTTATTCTCGGTACGTTTTTTATTTCCAAATTTGCTTTTCGGCTGCCCCGTTGCAGGTCTTCGATTCTATCTTCCAGCAAAACAATGCAGTTCTCATCATTCTTGGCCTTGGTTTCAAGCAGCTCTACTTTCTTTCTTAATTCTTCATTTTGGAGGGAGAGGGATGCCATGGAACATTCTATATTGTTGTTTGTATTCCTAATCTCCATCAATGTGGTAGACATTTTTTTTATTTCTTCGCTCTGGCTTGCTATCAACGAGGATATCAGTGACTTGACTTCATCTTTGAACTTGCAGAAGTCTAAGTCGTAGTCAGACTCCCGTGACCGTTTGGCCCGAAAGGAGGCAAAGTTGGGTGGAGTATGTTGAGTGTCCATACTAACAGAGATGTTTGACTCTGATAAAGATTTATTGAGTGCAGGCTCCATTGCAAGTACCAGCGAATTGTATTTGGCTGATTTGGTTGAGATGTAGGACACCTTTCAGAAATGTTATAGCAATAGTTGAAGCAATGAGAATCCTACAACATCTGACTGATTCGAAAAGCAACACCGGCTACTACAATTTGCTCACACAATTGTTACAGGCGTTTCTTGTTTATGTTTGTTAAATTGGGGGTAATTTTGGGCAAACCTTAGTCACTTGGTTTTTGTTTTGAATGATTTTTCCTTTAAATCACTGCAGTAACGATGTAACTAATATTGCCACAGTTCACCAGCCACTGTATTTGTCCAGTTACACCCAAGGTTCTCACTTTTAGGCAGTTTTTACACTAAAAAGTTATTATTTAACGAGAGCACTTTGAGTATGACCTTACTGTCAAAATAACGTTAGAAAGAAGAAACCCAAGTTATGATGAGACCTTACCTCCTGTCTTGATGGACTGACCTGAAGGTCTACTTCTGTGACTCCTACTGGAACTCCTCGACGGATCGAACTAGATGTGTCGTGTTTGGGCTCGTTTTGTTAGTTATGATGAGATCTTACCTCCGGACTTGAGGGACTGACCTGAAGGTCTACTCCTGTGACTCCTACTGGAACTCCTCGATGGATCGAAATAGATGTGTCGTGTTTGGGCTCGTTTTGTTAGTTATGATGAGATCTTACCTCCGGACTTGAGGGACTGACCTGAAGGTCTACTTCTGTGACTCCTACTGGAACTCCTCTACGGATCGAACTAGATGTGTCGTGTTTGGGCTCGTTTTGTTAGTTATGATGAGATCTTACCTCCAGACTTGATGGAGTGACCTGAACGTCTACTTCGGTGATTGTAACTGGAACTCGGCGACAGATCGAACTAGATGTGTCGTGTTTGGGCTCGTTTTGTTAGTTATGATGAGATCTTACCTCCGGACTTGATGGACTGACCTGAAGGTCTACTCCTGTGACTCCTACTGGAACTCCTCGATGGATCGAAATAGATGTGTCGTGTTTGGGCTCGTTTTGTTAGTTATGATGAGATCTTACCTCCGGACTTGAGGGACTGACCTGAAGGTCTACTTCTGTGACTCCTACTGGAACTCCTCGACGGATCGAACTAGATGTGTCGTGTTTGGGCTCGTTTTGTTAGTTATGATGAGATCTTACCTCCAGACTTGATGGAGTGACCTGAACGTCTACTTCGGTGATTGTAACTGGAACTCGGCGACGGATCGAACTAGATGTGTCGTGTTTGGGCTCGTTTTGTTAGTTATGATGAGATCTTACCTCCGGACTTGAGGGACTGACCTGAAGGTCTACTTCTGTGACTCCTACTGGAACTCCTCGACGGATCGAACTACATGTGTCGAGTTTGGGCTCGTTTTGTTAGTTATGAGGTGACCTTACCTCCTGCCTTGATGACGTGACCTGAAGGGCTACTTCTGTGACTCCTACTGGAGTACTGGAACTCGGCGACGGATCGAACTAGATGTGTCGTGTTTGGGCTCGTTTTGTTAGTTATGATGAGATCTTACCTCCGGACTTGAGGGACTGACCTGAAGGTCTACTTCTGTGACTCCTACTGGAACTCCTCGACGGATCGAACTAGATGTGTCGTGTTTGGGCTCGTTTTGTTAGTTATGATGAGATCTTACCTCCAGACTTGATGGAGTGACCTGAAGGTCTACTTCTGTGACTCCTACTGGAACTCCTCGATGAATCGAAATAGATGTGTCGTGTTTGGGCTCGTTTTGGTAGTTATGAGGTGACCTTACCTCCTGCCTTGATGGGGTGACCTGAACGTCTACTTCGGTGATTGTAACTGGAACTCTGCGACGGATCGAACTAGATGTGTCGAGTTTGAGCTCGTTAGCTCTGAAAGTTATGCCACTGGCACTATGCACAAATAATATTGACGAAGGGAATTCATACTAATTATCAAAAGTATATAAAACAGTATACGTTCAGATCAGCTCATCAATTCCGGCGATAAGATCTCACCGAGTTCCAGTAACAATCACCGAAGTACACCTTCAGGTCACTCCATCAAGTCCGGAGGTAAGATCTCATCATAACTAACAAAACGAGCCCAAACTCGACACACCTAGCTCTACTCGTCTATTAGTTCCAGTAGCAGTCTTCGAAGTACACCAGCAGGTCTCTCCATCAAGTCCGGAGGTAAGGTCTCAACATAACTAACAAAACGAGCCCAAACTCGACACATGTAGTTCGATCCATCGAGGAGTTCCAGTAGGAGTCACAGAAGTAGACCTTCAGGTCAGTCCCTCAAGTCCGGAGGTAAGATCTCATCATAACTAACAAAACGAGCCCAAACACGACACATCTAGTTCGATCCGTCGAGGAGTTCCAGTAGGAGTCACAGAAGTAGACCTTCAGGTCAGTCCCTCAAGTCCGGAGGTAAGATCTCATCATAACTAACAAAACGAGCCCAAACACGACACATCTAGTTTGATCCGTCGAGGAGTTCCAGTAGGAGTCACAGAAGTAGCCCTTCAGGTCACGTGATCAAGTCCGGAGGTAAGGTCTCAACATAACTAACAAAACGAGCCCAAACTCGACACACCTAGCTCTACTCGTCTATTAGTTCCAGTAGCAGTCTTCGAAGTACACCAGCAGGTCTCTCCATCAAGTCCGGAGGTAAGGTCTCAACATAACTAACAAAACGAGCCCAAACTCGACACATGTAGTTCGATCCATCGAGGAGTTCCAGTAGGAGTCACAGAAGTAGACCTTCAGGTCAGTCCCTCAAGTCCGGAGGTAAGATCTCATCATAACTAACAAAACGAGCCCAAACACGACACATCTTGTTCGATCCGTCGCCGAGTCCCAGTTACAATCACCGAAGTAGACGTTCAGGTCACTCCATCAAGTCCGGAGGTAAGATCTCATCATAACTAACAAAACGAGCCCAAACACGACACATCTAGTTCGATCCGTCGAGGAGTTCCAGTAGGAGTCACAGAAGTAGACCTTCAGGTCAGTCCCTCAAGTCCGGAGGTAAGATCTCATCATAACTAACAAAACGAGCCCAAACACGACACATCTAGTTTGATCCGTCGAGGAGTTCCAGTAGGAGTCACAGAAGTAGACCTTCAGGTCACTCCATCAAGGTAGGAGGTAAGATCTCATCATAACTAACAAAACGAGCCCAAACACGACACATTTAGTTCGATCCGTCGCCGAGTTCCAGTTACAATCACCGAAGTAGACGTTCAGGTCACTCCATCAAGTCCGGAGGTAAGATCTCATCATAACTAACAAAACGAGCCCAAACACGACACATCTATTTCGATCCATCGAGGAGTTCCAGTAGGAGTCACAGAAGTAGACCTTCAGGTCAGTCCCTCAAGTCCGCAGGTAAGATCTCATCATAACTAACAAAACGAGCCCAAACACGACACATCTATTTCGATCCATCGAGGAGTTCCAGTAGGAGTCACAGAAGTAGACCTTCAGGTCAGACCCTCAAGTCCGGAGGTAAGATCTCATCATAACTAACAAAACGAGCCCAAACAAGACACATCTAGTTCGATCCGTCGAGGAGTTCCAGTAGGAGTCACAGAAGTAGACCTTCAGGTCACTCCATCAAGACAGGAGGTAAGGTCTCATCATAACTAACAAAACGAGCCCAAACACGACACATCTAGTTCGATCCGTCGAGGAGTTCCAGTCGGAGTCACAGAAGTAGACCTTCAGGTCAGTCCCTCAAGTCCGGAGGTAAGATCTCATCATAACTAACAAAACGAGCCCAAACACGACACATCTAGTTCGATCCGTCTAGGAGTTCCAGTCGGAGTCACAGAAGTAGACCTTCAGGTCAGTCCCTCAAGTCCGGAGGTAAGATCTCATCATAACTAACAAAACGAGCCCAAACACGACACATCTAGCTCTACTCGTCTATTAGTTCCAGTAGCAGTCTTCGAAGTACACCAGTAGGTCTCTCCATCAAGTCCGGAGGTAAGGTCTCAACATAACTAACAAAACGAGCCCAAACTCGATACATGTAGTTCGATCCATCGAGGAGTTCCAGTAGGAGTCACAGAAGTAGACCTTCAGGTCAGTCCCTCAAGTCCGGAGGTGAGATCTCATCATAACTAACAAAACGAGCCCAAACACGACACATCTAGTTCGATCCGTCGCCGAGTTCCAGTTACAATCACCGAAGTAGACGTTCAGGTCACTCCATCAAGTCCGGAGGTAAGATCTCATCATAACTAACAAAACGAGCCCAAACACGACACATCTAGTTCGATCCGTCGAGGAGTTCCAGTAGGAGTCACAGAAGTAGACCTTCAGGTCAGTCCCTCAAGTCCGGAGGTAAGATCTCATCATAACTGACAAAACGAGCCCAAACACGACACATCTATTTCGATCCATCGAAGAGTTCCAATAGGAGTCACAGAAGTAGACCTTCAGGTCAGTCCCTCAAGTCCGGAGGTAAGATCTCATCATAACTAACAAAACGAGCCCAAACACGACACATCTATTTCAATCCATCGAGGAGTTCCAGTAGGAGTCACAGAAGTAGACCTTCAGGTCAGTCCCTCAAGTCCGGAGGTAAGATCTCATCATAACTAACAAAACGAGCCCAAACACGACACATCTAGTTCGATCCGTCGAGGAGTTCCAGTAGGAGTCACAGAAGTAGACCTTCAGGTCACTCCATCAAGACAGGAGGTAAGGTCTCATCATAACTAACAAAACGAGCCCAAACACGACACATCTAGTTCGATCCGTCGAGGAGTTCCAGTCGGAGTCACAGAAGTAGACCTTCAGGTCAGTCCCTCAAGTCCGGAGGTAAGATCTCATCATAACTAACAAAACGAGCCCAAACACGACACATCTAGCTCTACTCGTCTATTAGTTCCAGTAGCAGTCTTCGAAGTACATTTCAGGTCACTCCATAAAGTCCGAAACTAAATATGAAATTTATAAGTACATATAAGAAACTGTGAATAAAATCTTACCTTGGTTGTCCGTAGTCCGTGCAGAATGCGTGAAGGATCAAGTTTGTTAGGTCAAATATTTTGTATTCGTACAGCGATCTTTTCCTATACGAGGAGCTGCTTACAAGCGTCACAGTGTCCACTCACGACGGCGGCCGAGCGCAGACTAATATTTCATTACAAATTTTTGTGCAATAAATCAAGACAGTGACCAGTAAAATAACCCTTATTTCAATCCAATAAGAATCACGTGTTACCGCTAAATATGTGAAAAAATAAGACTCAATTTTTTTGTTTTCTGAGCGTATTGTAACATTTTGTTAGTTTTTTTTTGCTACCTTTTTGAGTTGAACATGTCTGCTTACATAAAATATTTTTAAATACATAAATTTATGTTATTTAATAAAAGAAAAATGTCCCTAAAGTCAGTACGATTTCGTCAAATTTGTGTGAAGAGGTAACGGAAATTACTTTTTACAATATTATAAACCAAAATTTTCGAATAAAAAATTGCTACCATTTGAAGATTTAGGAGTAATCTATCTGTGGTAATTATTAGTTACATTTGGTTTTGTATCATTTTGCCGCAAAATGTACCGAAAAACTGCTTATTTTCGTCAGATTCGTAAACGCGTCCTTAAGGCAACCGTAGATTGCATTACGGTATTGTTGCCAACAATAAAGGAAACATTTTAATATAATTATGATCTTTCTAAGGAAGATTTATGAGGAATTGTTAAAACGTCCGTGCCCTATTTTGTTAATGGATAAGCCAAAGTGTCAAAATCAACAAAAATAATGAATGTAAATTCTGAATAATGCTGTGGAACAAATTATCCTTTGTTTATCCTGTTAGGGACCATTAACGTAATAGTTTTCGCTTCTTGACTACATTATAACAATCATGAAATATTAAACATTAGTACTTTTCACGTGACTCTACAAATATGTATTTGATTTCACATGATTAGAAAACAAAGTATACTCCTCCAATTTCGTTTCCAAATCACGAATCGTTCCTGTTATTGTTTCATTTAAATAAACACTACTTAATATACAGTTTCCAAATACAGAATCATGTAATAGATCAATGATCGCAGATTAGGCGCCCATTGGCTGTAGCCTCGGCCCTCCCTTATCAGTCACAAGTACAACAGAGCAGCGACACGGTTCATCGCATACGGTGACGTGACGCAGGAAGTCGACTGTGATCGTTTAACAATTCAAGTACGAATTTGTTTATGGTGGGCACAAAGTAGGTGGGAGCAGGATCAGTAGCAACTACTAGATATATTTATAAAATTGTTTGTCCTGCCTATCAACGTACAGCTCGAACGACTAGATGAAGGGCTTAAACGGCATATGAATCATTATTATGGTATAGGAATCCCCATAGAAAAATCGCAAACCAAACACCTCAGTTGCTTGGTGGAAACTGAGGTTGAAAGTATGTGGGAAAATCCGCCAACTGGTGCAAGTAAGTCTGCATGGTAACACGCAAATAGATGTATCTGAGAGCGTCTAAACATTCAGAATCTATGAACGTGAAATATATAAAACTGTAACAGGCGCAGAAAGGTCAGACTAGAGTGATAAATATGAATGATTTGCTCTTTTGCGGGAAGCAAATCCATCAGCTAATGAAGAATTTATTCAACAAAGGATTTCTGTGAGCTGGTAACGCTATATGAAATAGATCTTCTGTTCATGTGTACCCGGCTGCCGATATCAATGCATTAAAATTCTCTGTAGGTAGACGTTATTGAAATTTTATTGCACCAAGCAATTCCTTCCAAGGTTTTCATTATCGATTCGTCCCGTATCTTATTACTGTCCATTATCAGATCGCAATATCATTAGCGTTAGTTCAACCGTTACTAATGTATTAATATCAAAATCAATATTATCTTTATTATCTGGAAAATCAGAACTGATGGCCTGTGGATCTTCTGAAGTATGAAGTATCTTATGAAGTACTTAAAACTTAGACTGCTGATGTCCTTCCGCTTCACTAGTCTCTACATTCTTGTACTTCTATAGATTAAAGTCCTGATGATATGGTTAAAATTAATATTATTCTATCTTCACCTGCTTCAAAGTCAAGAACATTACAGAGGAAGGTTTGATCATTATCTCACCTGATATTAATTACAATGGGGCAACCTAGTAGTTATACATTCGAATGTTTTCTTCAAACACTATTCCAACTAAAGTGTTTGACTTTAGCTTCCGCTTTGAATACGCCATTTTCATGAAATGGAACACATATTTCAATGTTATGATTGGCTTAATGTTATTCTTCCGTTATGATCAGCTGGACAGTCCGACAAGAGTCATTAAAATGATAACACAAACAGCATTGTGGCACGATTTTAGATGGAATTCTGTTTCAGAGAACAATTCGCACCGATACAGTTGATAACCATGCATTGTTGATGAATGTTATCGACGTTCAATGAAAATATGTCGACATGCTTTTAGACATAGTGAGCTGAATTCTGAGATATTGATAACATTACTCGTGATGACATTTTAACGCGGAAAACGATTAACTATCCTGTAAAAATATGAAGAGCCCGGTTTTGACAAAGTCATGGAGGAATATATCACTATCACTACAAACTATTGACATTGGTGAAGGACAACACATCGCGAAGAAACCTCGACGACGATACACAAGTACAGACTTTGAGGCCTGCAGGGTTCTCTGAGGCGTATTGATTAACTCTGTCAATAAAAGGTGATTCTGAACACACGAAAATTAACGAAATCATATTTATATTATAAAACAAAGTGCTCTGCCGTGTGTCTGTTTTAATTAATGGGGAGTGATTTATGAGGACGATTTTGGTGTTTAACTTACTAAGGGTTTTATGTAAACTGACAAGAAATATCATAATTGCAGATGATGAATAAAATCAGGTCTTCCAGAACCTTGCGTGGTGAGTTTCTAGTAGAAGATAAAATTGACGCATTTCTATTGAAAATGGTAATTGCTGTAGTATGTATTAGCTATCCCATTATCCAGTTTCAGTAACAATTTGTACTGGAATGCTCACAAACCTGTGATTCGAAACATTGAGATTGTCCATTACATAACAAAACGAGCTGTTTAGAAACGTTTACAAGCTTTATCGATTGTTTACTTACTGTTACTCGGTTTGTTACTATTCCGTCGATGTTTTTCAGCTGTCGCATGTTATTTACTCATAACATTATTGAGCGCCGGCTGGCTTCCAATTTCTACTGTTTGAACAGCACTGCGCTCACAATTTATGTATTTGACGAAAATATTAACGGTTTGCTAAGTAACTATTGTTGAATTTTGATGTTGTTTGCCGTACTTAATGTTTGGCGGTTACATTTGTCACTTCAATCTCTTTGGTAACGTTTTGTAGTGGTGATTTTTGGAGTTAGTATGTTGATAGAACTATTAGTTCAACGCTTTTCAATTCATGATTGGAATGAGTTCGCAAAAACAGCGCCATCACTGCCGATCGATCGTGCTACGTTAATTGGTGGTCTATTGTTAAAACAGACAGTGTAATGTGTAATTCTAATCTTGCAACGAGTTCTCTATTTGTCTATTCTTTTCGCCACTCTTTCGTCACGGCTATTGTTTGTATACTGACAGTTAGTAACAACAATGTTTATGTTGTCGTAAACAGCCATATACTACAATCAAAGTAGGCGACACGAACCACGAATGAATCACAGCGGTTATGTAATATATGGCTCGATCGCATCACGACTACCCACGCTGTGGCTCACACTCCACACTCAACGTAATTCGCATACGGTAAAGAAACAACATCATAAACTGAATTATATTTTTCGCAATAAAGCTTTACGAGCATAAAACAAAAATAATTCCGAAATTCTTATGCGATTGTAATCTTTGACATGAAAAATATCCTGCACTGGTTACTTTACATGTGTATCGAATGACTTACCATCGCAGTCCGCCAGGAAATAAATGAGACTTCGCATTGCATTACATATTTAAGTTCTGACGTACAAGCAACGGCTTAAATATTTATGGTGTCTATCGAATTGATTTCGTATACGCACTTTGCTCCGTCTGCTGCTTCCTCCATATCGAATTTACATGCAACTACAATAATTTTGTTGCTGTCGTTTTGTCAATGGCGTGATTTTGTGCTCGAAACGTGTTCAGCCCACTGAGTAACAACGGAAGCGTTATAGTGGGAGCGACCTTCGAGTCGTGAATCAGCCGTGCGACGCTACTAGACCCGGCTGCACCATAAACGGAGACATTTGAGTACGTCGGGGTACTCCAGACCTGTGTGTCGGTGACAACGGCCATTTGTGAAGAATTAATTTATGTGCTTGTGTTTTTTTATATTAACATGTTTTTAAACTAAGCTCTTGTTCGAGTCATTTGGCGGATAGAGATGGGCGAGATACTTTGTATCTTTAGTGACTAATTGCATCATACAAATCCAGATATTTTTATGTAAACTGAACCACACTAAAAATGTATCGTCATTGCATACAATAAAATTGCCGAAAAGTAGCGACGAAGCGTTGAATAGCCAGCTTCCGGTGTGCGTCACGGGGGTTCAACATCTCCATTATCTGGTCGTTGATTGATAGCAGACTTCCGCACGGTTCATTGATAAAATAGTTATTTGTCCTACGTGCACGGCGCGGCCACGCCACCGGTGGACGAGCTGAGACACCGACTCGCATTATTAGTTCCTTGACACCCTGTATCGGATTGCTTCTATTTCCAGTATTTGTAATCGAAGATGTTTCCTTTAACAACGTTCGTTACATCGAAGTCGACGTTTTAATTGTTTAGATAACTGTTTCAATTTTAATGCACGCACACAGCGACGCCTATTTAGTTCCAAGGCAATAACTCATAAGGGAAACGTTTCACTATGTTGTAATAATGTTCTTCGCTTATTATATCACAATATGCGGGTATATTGAGTCACTCGACCGCACAGGAACTGTATTGTGTTCCCTGCATCACAACCGCGGAGCCTGGACGAACGGCCTTTTGTCGACCCGCTCCATTGTCTTCAACCTATTCAAATACTTTTGTTAAGGCGTCTACTGTATTTTTTACTTTTTTTAACGTTTCATGATGGTTCAGCTTCGCTTGTTAATTTCCTAGTCAAAGTACAATGCGTTACGACAACGTGTTCAATTCCCTGCAATTGTTGAGAAGTGGTTGTGTCCCTAATGCTACATTAATAGTGATACTTGCCCACTTGAGAGTGTTTTCGTCTTTATTGAGTCAATTGTCTGTTGCTCAACTGTCGGTCATTACGTAAGCACCTTGTAATGTCTTGTGCGTAGGGTTCGATGCACTGACATCATTTTTGATGATTACACTGTTACATGTTACGATGCTCTTTATTGCAATTATCTTGACTTGACTAATGGTCTTGATACAGAAATGAATGATATTCAGACAGCTATATTTATGCTCCGTGATATGTTAGATGACATTTCTGTCAATAAAATATCAAAATGTAATGAACTGCCGATTTGAATCAAGTAACGGGCAACAGGTCATACGCAGTGTTTATAACTTGCAACTTGTTATTCGCTCGTACGATAACAAAGCGCAATCGCTAAGTGATCGCCGCTGGCCAGCGGAATTTATTGCTTCCATAACTTACTCAGTTTACTCTTGAATTATCGTTCCTTGATTTATTTCTTCTATAATTTTCCACAAATAGTTACCCTTTGCTACGATTGTAATATTCTGCGTCGATTTCATTTTATTGAGTTCATCGTACTTGTCTTGTTTTGTTCTTGCGCTATTAGCTTGGCAAATCATCAACATAGTACAAAATTAGCTTCAAATCAAATTGTCTGTCATTGCTGCATTTCGGTTTGTTACTGAAATCATAGAGGCAAATTTTGAGCGTGCCTTTGATGAAATTAACTCCGTTCACTAAGTTCTGTGTGATCAGAGCAAACGTCCGTCTGTCAGTGCGTTTTAATTTGATGAGTCATGCTCGTCTGCTCCGGTAATAGCGTCTGTTTGCTCCAAGTGTCCCCTCCCATCATCGAGCCGATTGTTTGGCCTGAATTGTTTACAGCCGGGTTAATGACTGTCCCTGACTTCTTAGCGCGTCTTTCTTGGGAAAGTTTATTAGTTTCTCGACACCAATTGTAGTCACGCATGTCATTAAACGTCTATCACTCATCTAGTCGGTAAGCTATTGTACATAACGAAGATGTTCATGAATTTCGTTGTAGCCGTTACCGGATTTATATTCTACTGTCATTTTATCAGAACACCGGGAAATAATTTTGACCTTATATCTACAGTCTGCAACAGTAATATCAACTATTGCTTGGAAAGATACAGAAAAGAGTTATTCCAATAAGCAAATCCAATACATGTCTAGATATCAATATCAAGGAGACGAGTTTCCGAATCAATGGAGCGTGGTTTCCATATATGTAATATACTCGTCAAAACAAAATAAGGGCCACTTTTTAAATTGCACTTTAAACAAGTATTGCTCTTATTCTGGGTACATAATAAATACTAAATATCTTGTTATGGTTTCTTTCAAGTATTAATATTGTTTTTACTGCATAATTGGAAATTCATAACTTTTTTTTAATTAGATATTTGAGATTACTTAGAATTTACGGTATGGTGTTTTTAATTTTTCAAACTTCTAACGGAGTTTTCTTCGACTAATACAGCAAGCAGGCTATAATGATGTTTCACTCTCATAATGTCATGTATTCGGAGACATATGGACGTAAAAACAGCCACTTGGGGTGTCACCTTAATCCAGGGGGCCCGTAGCCAGAAGAGGTAGGTTTAATGGTGGAATATTCCCAACGAGTGGTTCAAAATGCTTGAAACTGGTCTTAAAAGACGGGTAATATGACCATACGCCATGTTCAAGGAAGAAAGTAAGTAAGTAAAGCCCAAGAAGACCATTAAGTTTGTTTAAACGCGCAAAATAGAGCGAAAATCTACTGCGCGGACCGTACAAACTCCATTGCGTCGAGCTACAGCCACTCCTATAATTGACTACACTATTCCGAATCGACTCCAGAAAAACTAACAATACTCAAGAAGATGCTTGGTTCACCTCCAGTTAACTGCAGCGTATGGTGCAAATCGTGAAACATTTGCGAAGGAGAAAATTTATTGAACTGTTTTGACTGGGCTTCATTGCTTTTTATTGATGACTGGTAGGTTATTTTTTTTTCAATAAAAACTGATTCATAAGAGTGTAGAGAAGATCTAAACAACAGGTTTCAGATTCTTGCACTCTTAAAAGAAACTGTTCTGGCGAGTTCTGAGTTATGCTCTGGGGCGGTAATCTCCATAACGCAAAACTGAGCTTGCACTTCTTAACGAGGGTGCTGTAACTCCTCAAAATAGCGTAGAGAATGTGGTGCAACTCTACATTATCCCATTCGCACAGCAAGGAATACCTGAGTTCTTCTTGAAGCAGGATAATGCTCGAGCGAACACGACGCGACTAACAGTGCACACATTCCCTTACGCTCGAATTACGATGTTACAGTGGACACTCAGGATTTTTACCTGAGTTCTATTGAGCATTTAAGAGATGAGTTAAAGAAGAGTGAAAAAGAAAGTAAAATTCCCATCAACACGCAGCTGGATCTCATAAATTGTCTGAAAACTTGCTGGTAGAGTATCCAAAAAGAAAATATTCGGTATTTAATCCAGACCATTCCACCTCCCATAAAATGAGCAGAACAGAGAGAACAGAGTTAAAAGAGAAGCTTAAAAGAACACTTTGGAATATTAAAGACGTTATTTTTTCAATTTTTTTATGTTTTATGGAACTTGACACATTCCTACAATTCCTCACTTTTCATTCAAATTGGTTTATTTTAACGATTTATTGGAATACATATTTAATTTTTGTGTATTTCCATCTAAAACCATTTATATTAATCAGATTCAGTCATTGTAACTAGTAATATTTAAACATTATTTAATAAATCGATAAAAACCAGGTGGCCCTTATTTTGTTTTGAGTAGTATATATTGAACTTCCAAGGTATGGTCCGCGTCCCATACTGGCCTACAGTTGCCATTTGACTGGCGAAAACATTGCAAAATATTTTCAAACTAACTGCACTTTATTCTAGACTAAACATGTAATTATAAAAAAACAAAACTATGGATTCCCAAGAACTTACACGAGATTTTAGAAAAATGTCATGAATGTTCATATTTTCATCCAACGTGTTTTAAATTTTATAGGACTCCTCACTTGTATTGTATCTAATTTACACGTCAGTATACCTAAACGTTTGTTATGAAATTATGATGAACAAAATGGGTCTACATTGTCCAAACGTCCTTATCTAACCTTTCGCTCAATCGATATTACCCTGTTCTGTAGGCGTTCAAGGTAAAACAAAATTAAATTCCATAGACGTTGTAAAAATACCTTGGTCGATCGCTTGTAGCAGGTGTCAAAAGAAACTATGTGTGTGATCTATCAGTCTATCTTATCTTATTGTTTGTACGTTAATTGCTTGTAAGATTAAAATCTTCATTTCTTTAAGATATGCCTATAGTAAACATTTGTGTTCAAAATTTGTTTGTGATTTTCTACGCATTTTGTACCTGTCTTATATAAAACATGTCACAACAGATGCTCCACTTACGGATGCTAAATTGTTTTATGGTTAAGTAGCAAAATCTAAATTTGAATTACTCCTCGTTCTAACATGTAATTTCTCCTAAACCAACAACATTTGGCAACATGAAATTTAATTATGGTAATCATATGGCTCCCATGTAAATTTGTCCACTTACCCGAACTCACACTTGTGCTAGATAAGCTTGCCGGTCGTTTATAGTCGTAAGGGTGGCGTTTGTGTGAAGTTTAACCTTTTCGTCTACGACATTGGGTCCCCCCACCCTTCCTGGGAAATAGGTCGGCTACATTACGTAATGGATTTTAGTATTGCCACAAGCTACTTGAGGGATGCTTCAGGGGTGTATTCTTAGAACAGTTTTATTTATGTGACGTATGGTAATGTGTTCAGATATGAAAAGCGTGCTGTGTTACATGACATACTTCCTCCTTCGTTTTGTACAGATTTGGCGCTGTGATATTGTGTTGGATTTTTTGGTCGTGAATACTGGTTCATTTATAACCGTAGTAATAAGTAAGAATGACATTTTCTATATTATGTTTAATCCTCCCTAATACGTGCCTCTGGAAAGCACTATACAATTAGAAAGCTGTGTAAATCTAGTATGCCCCTTCAGCTTTATCGATAAGTTGGTACCTATCGTAGTGACCACAAATAAAATGTTGAACAATCAGCTTATCGCCGTTACCCTAACACGAGAAACTCTCAATTGACTTTTTATCGTCCGACATTTACTTTGTTGTATTATTGTTGTTTGTTGACGTTTATTTTCTGAATAGCCCCAATCTTATCGAGTAGACGAGCCCGTGGAAGGGTTCTTTAGGGCATCTTCCCAATTGCGAAGGGAGTTCGTTTCAAAAAGGGTAAAATAGTACGGTTGAAATATTTCGGTACCGTTGAGCTTATCTATTTTAGGTATACTCGGTCAAGGTTGAGCTCTAATGATGCTTATCTTTTCCCATGAATTAGATCTCTTTTTAAAGAGCGTCACTTTCCCGTAACTGAAGTCTCAGGTCAGTCAAAGGCATCCGACTGTATAGTGCGTAGGAAAGGGAAAACTAAACAGCTATTAAACTTTCCATTTTTATTGCAATACTTGCCAACGAACATAGCAATCATTAAGAGAGATCTACCACCGACGATTCAACTTCTTTTATTTTAGTGCATGAAATGTGTTAAAAGTAACGTTGAAACAATGGGTGAGATCGTTGATAGCTGATACACATGGTAGCGATTCGTGTTTACATTCTAACGTCACAACAAGGTACTAATTAATACGTTTACAAAAACGACAATGCGGACGCATTTAACACGTTAGAGTTATGGGAAAATATTTGTAATGACGGTAAGTGAGCCGTCACACTCCAGATACAGTAAGGCAAACAGGTCTAGTCTAGATGTTGGCTCGACCTACATCGCCGGTGATGGGGAAAGCGCGCGAAATGTCGCCCCCCGCCTTTTCGTGCCACCCAATTGTGATGCCGCAAGCCGTTAAACGTCGGAGCTAATTTTGTTAACATTTTCCAACGCACTGACCCGTGAAAATACTGGACGCTTTTGTTTTAGAATATTTATAAGACCCTGGTCATGGCGATTGTCAATGTTACTTACTGCTTGATATTTTCACGGTGAATGAAGTGGAAATTAGGGATGCATCGATACGCCTTTTCGCCGATACGATACCGATACCGATACTCTTATAAAAATATCGGCGATACCGATACCGAAAATAAAATAAATCACAAGTCAGATTTTTTTTAAATTTAAAATGTATTGATATAGGTTGATATTAGATAATTATACATTTTAGTAATTAAAATTAACATCAATAAGATTTTGGCTTAAAAAACAAAGTAATCCTAAATTTTGATTTGGAGAAAGGCGATTTCGCAAGTCTGTTTGGCAAGGGCATACTTCGTGGCTCGTTTGCAATGAAATAGACCAGACAAAACGCTCGTTTACACCACATTTTTAAATTAAAAAGTATCGTTGAATCGGTCATAAAATATCGTCGATACCGATATATCGGCTAACCCGAAGTATCGCCGATATATCGGTATTCGTATCGGTATCGGATGCATCGCTAGTGGAAATGCAGTTGGCATTATTATCCGACTTGTTAGTAAAATTTTGAAACGTGGTTTTATTAGTTTGTGAGTAATGCTTGCTATTTCTTCCTGTTTACTCACTACAGTCACCACATAACAACCTTTATTTGTTATGACTAGTTGACTCCTATTCTCTAGTCAATGACAGAAAATATCCCTATACAAGTGCACACGTGTATCTAACAGTTCTTTTACGCAGAATATTTAGAGAATAATCTACCTGTTTTGTAAAGAAAAACCTTCATCATCTTCAGTAACTTCTTTAACTCTATAACAGCAATGTCGTAAGTTATGACACCCAAAATCGAAAACTAATCATAGCTATCCAAACAAACAATGATGTCAACTTGAACACAATCAACAAAGTGAGTCGTAATGTTGATCACCAAGTCATGGCTATCGATCCGTTCGGAAATTTGCGATAAGCCGTAGCCGGTGAACGCGACGCTGACCGCGGGGGTCGCGTCGACAACCCTCGTCAACTTTGACATTCTGTCGTACGACTTCGTGTAATACAGCCTATAGAAAACGACATGGATTTCATTGTTCAATTTGATTTCAATACGGTTCAATTTCAACTGTACTTGATAAATCTTAATAAATTCTGGCAAACAATTCAAACCCTAAACTGCTGGATCTAGTAGATCAAGGACAAGAGGTTCTTTGAAATGTTTTAGGTGAATGTGAATTTTATTTTATTCTTATTTCATTAAAGAAGGATTATTGAGAATTCATCCTCTGCTAAATGGATTAGGCAAAAGTGGATTAACATAAAAATCTTCTTCTTCCTGCCCTTATCCCATTCTACTTGGGGTCGGCGCAACACGTTTTCTTCTTCCATTCTCCCCTATCAGACGTCACAGTATCATTTACTCCTTTTTCTTTCATATCATTCCTTAGACAATCCATCCATCTTTTCTTTGGCCTTCCTCTTCCTCGCCATCCATCAACATTCATACTCATCACTTTCTTAGTCACATGGGTGTCATCCCTCCTCATCATGGACTAACATAAAAATACAAGCAAATTTTTTTTTTCAATTTGAGATCGCATTGAGTCTTGTGTAAACATAAATCTTAAATGAATCACTGAAATACGGTATGTTACGAGTATTTCTTCGTTAGTATATAATTACTATGCTCTTTAAATCTGTTGTCCTTTAATCTAATCTATGTGTCATCTACTCAAGTGTCACTCTTCTTATCTAATATCGAATCAACTATTACATTGGCTTACATAATTTCAAGGTAGAATTATTCCCTTGAAAAATGACTGATCACAGGGTACTTTGATTTTTCATTCACGGCCATATGTTACATGATGATCATGTACGTATATAAATGATGTCGAACTAAACTGGATCAGACTATGAGGAATATTGCAAACCTGACTAGCGATTTATTAAACAAGGCATAAAGCAAATGAAAGGCTAGATTAGATCACCGACGAAGTGTTTCGATAGTAGAAATAAATCTTCCAGCAGACGAGTTTCATCTTGAAATCAAATTGAAAATAATAGTAACTGACAGATGATTACTTTGATGCATGCAAATGTCCGTGCTTTTATGAGATCCACATCGGGACTCAATTTTTGACATAATGACGTGAGTCTAACCCTCTTCAAATTTTACAACCCACTGGTGCAGACATGAACGAATATTGATATTGTTCCCTTTAAACTCTCAGCATATGAAGTTTGAACATTTTTTCTTCATTAAAGTGCTAAAACTGGCTGTAACGTCGAGTGATTCATTAATTAACGTTAACTGTTCGTTAGTTCCTTCGACGCAAACTTGCTAATGACTAAAAAACTGTCGACAAAGTGTATCCTATTTTCTTTAAAAAATATTTACTCATTTTAAAGTTTTCTACAGCATCATCGTCTTGGATGGACGGTTCATCAATTTTATTAGTTTCTTGGATCGGAGACGGGAGAAATAAAATTTAGTGATTCCATCAATCACTAAATTTGATGCATTCGCATCTTGTGTAATATTGGTAGTTTGTTTGTACATAAAACTGTACAATTCAGATACGAAATAATGGTCAAATGTGAGGCTATCGCAAAAAAAAGATACGGCATTTGTTGTGTTTACATTTTAACTTGCAAATGCAAACTGGCAGTGATAAAACGAATGAGTTTTTGAGAGTTATATGCGGCACAGGATATTGCACGAACCAGGAACTCTTCTTTATATTAAACCAAGTAAAATTGTAATCTCTTGTGGCAACCCGTCTTGCCTAGTATGCTGAAGGAGGTTGTTGCGAACTTGTTTTTTCTTACGCCCATCGTCGGAGCGTTATTTTTCTTGAAAGTGTTTCCGACAAACTTACGAAGTTTGCTCTTTCAAGCAACGTTACTGTTTTAAGTAATGGCTGGTTGAAGATTCGAATAAAGTTTTCTTTGTTTAAATCTTCATGATTTATTTTTTTACCGAGAAATGGTTTTTAGTGTGTCTTTTTTATGTTCGTAGGTTTAAAATCAACTGCTAAGAATCCAATTAGCAGAAATACCGTATAGACCGTGCTTATATGAATAGTATCTGTATTTCAGACCCTCACAAAATTTTCCATCCTTAATTTATGCCCAGAATATTAAATTTCTGTGTACTCGTTACCCTTTACCTGAACAATTACTATAAAATACATGCTTTCAGTTAATAATGATGAAACCGCACGTAGGCAAGGTCGCCGCTCGTTGGTCATGCTATTGATTTCCGTAATAGGACACCATCTTCGATATTAAATGCGATATTACCGTATTATAGCAGCTCCTCGCCCACTTTACCAGAACAGATTGGCACTCATAATACCCCACAGACTATATTTGCTCTAAAATTTGCAAGTTTAGTCGTTTTATGAAATAGTTTCGGGACAGAGTCACAAATTGTTACTATTATACACACACAGGGGAATAATAGTTTGTGTAAGGTTTAGCAAATATTTTCGCAGCATGTAGATTTAATACAAACTTGCCGGTGAGTTTGCGTTTATTTAGTGTTCTCAAACACTATGTTACGTGCGATACGGTGCCTTTGTTTCATACGACAATAAAACACCTAAGTTATGTGTTATGACCTCAAGTCGAATAGTTTCCGAGTTACGCTCGTGATCGCGTTATTATATTTTATGAGTCACGTCGACATAACCAGCTTGTAACATTACTGCAACTTGCGTTAATTTTAACTTTAAAACAAAGACGTGATTTGCAATAGAAAGCACTGCGTTATTCAGCGTGTGTGCTGGAATTTCTCGAATCCGACGCTGCCGTAATGCGGCGGTGGAATAGTCCTTTTTGTATAAGAGCTCGAGCCGAGAGCAAATCTACGCTTTATTACATCCATGACTGCCACTTGATGCAAGATAGCTCTCTTGATGAGAACGATAATTTTGTAGCGAGGAAGCGGCAAAGTAAACGCGAGCTTCCCTAGTTCTAATCAGTGTCGCAGATTCGCAATTACTTTACATTCATTTAGTTGGTTGAGATTTCCTCTTCCGAAAATGCAATCTTATTTGACAAATTACAGCAGATCCCTTATCTGGCTTGAGGAAATAGTGATTGATCGTCTGGAGTGATAAAGAGTTTCTCTGCCGGAACAGGGGGTAGGTGAAACAAGGAAACAAAGCTCACCTATCTAATTGCATGGAGACGAACGACGGAACCGTAGAGTCGGCACGATCGTGCGCACTGTACCTACGCATTGTTCTCCACAACACCACATGTAAGAGGGAGCTTATCGCAGCCGCACGTGCTGTTAGCCGACTCACTTCTAATCCCACGATAATCCAACCCGGAAAAAACCAATAACCATTGTTTTCTTAGCATATTTACGCTACATTCATGGGATGTTTGCCCGTATTATCCGTGTGAACACTTGACTGTTACTATTTCTATAACGTAATCTGACTCTCGTGAGTTATTCCACTCGGAACTTTCCGCTCGTTCTGATCTGCCCGAGGCTTACGAAGCTGAGCCAATGCACGGTACGTGGCTCTAAAGAGAATAAATTGTGTGTGTAAAATTGTTTCACGTGAGTTGCGCAAGAGGAATACACAACCGCGTCTCAATTAAACCCGGCCGCCCCAGGGCACAGGTTGTCGCCTTACTTTGTGTCTACACAAAATAGTGCTATAGAAAATTGTGTCTCTCTCTCCGGCAAACAGCTGCATGTGAATTGTGCGCGTTTGAGACAAAAGTTAAGCCTCGTTGTTCCAGGATTGTGTTCGCAATCTCGACGCAAATTTACGTGAAACTTTTATGTCATGTACCACATGCTCTTGGCTTTGTGTACGTATAAAGTTATACCCGCTGAAGTATTCGCTAATTTGCATTTCAGATGCATATGGACAGCGCATAAAACAATTTATGAAGTTATTACTGGCGCCAAAATGATGGATAATATTTTGGTCAAGAAAGTATGCTCAGGTTGCCTTGAGACGCCAGATGGCTTCTTGTTTTGGAGATGCACGGAATTGTCGGGAATGCATAATTAATGTGCACGAGGCGCGCACTTAATTTACTAATTTGCAATCGAGGTTGCGGCAAATTGTGCGCGTAATTCGACATGAATAAGTGCTGGAGTGTACGTCCCCTCTAATAATGGAGTTCCACATATAATTGCGGTCCTGCATATTGATTAGACAGTTAATGAGATATTCCTGGAGAATGCGGCACTTATTTTAAAAGAGAATTTTACACCATGAAGTAGATATAAATTTTCTACACAGTCCCTCACAGTTTCAAAACTTTTCTTACTGTCAAACTATGCAAATTTTTGAGTTTCAACAAAGGTGAAGTTTCCCTTTGAACTTATTAAATGCTTTGCAGACAATTTATATTCCAACTATGCTATAAAATAATAAGGCAGCCATACTTAGTTGCTGGCTAAGTTCCGGGGTGCAGCTAATTAAAGTTTGGTGGCCTTTGGCGCCAGTTGTCACTTCATATCCTGTCTCGAGAACAGTATGCCTCCGGGGTAAGTTGGAGACTTGTTATACGCAAATTACTTGCTAACTTATTCGAACATTGCTGCATTGAAATAGGTCAAGTCAGGTACATTTGGAATGGGTGAAAGTAAATTATTTTATTTATCATCGCCAGATCATAATGATGCCACCCAAAATAAATATTAGGTCTCCAGTAATTTAAAATGGATCAATCAATTATTAATGCCGCAGCCATAATTTGATTAATAACAATTAAGAACGAAGCAGAATTTAAACATTCATGATGTAAATGCAATGTGTCGCGGTTTTGCCACGGTGCCCAATATATTCATTGATGCTATTCAATAAATTAACCTGTCAAAACGGTGCCTGCTCAAATAACGACAATTGAGTTCGATAGCTGGGAAATGTGGTACAAAATGATGAGCAATTTATTTACAACGACCTACCTCAACGCTGATAGAATTGTTGTGTCAAAATTTTCTTGCTTCACAAGCTCTAATTTGATTGTATTTTATAAAATCGCCAACCGGTCTTGGTCAAAGCGCTTTTAATTTTTTTTTGCACTGAACATTTTATCCGCATTTTTAGGTCAAGTTGGCCCTTTTTAAATTTCCATTCTGTAGTTCCCATTTCCACTAATGAGTCGCTAGAAGCTGACAAATTACTGTCCGTTTCTCTCGTTACTGTTTCTGTGGTTATTTGAGTGTATCTAGTTTGTAAAAGTTAGCTTGTAAATTCAAACCCTTTGTAGGGTTCCCCGACCATCATTATAGCACTGCGTTTAACAGTCGAGGTCGCATTGAAATATTTATAGTTAGCTTCATTGTTAGGTTCACAATGCTATTAAATTCATCTGCCGACTGGTCGAAATGGGCTTTGCCGAAGTTTCTCAATTGAAACCCAAGTGTCGTTTGTCAACCCGTAATGATCTTGGCTTTGAACCGAGTCAGGAAGTAATACCATTATACACTGTGTAAGTTGTACGTGTACATAATTAATTTACGGTTATATATACGGAGCGGCGCTGCGCTCCAAATTCTGAACGAGTTTTCGGCAGTCAATGGGACAAAATAAATTGCAGCGCAACTTTAACAGTTTTTCCGTTAAAGCTTTTTGAAGGTTCACACAAAAAGCTGTTTCAATTAATTTTGGTTTAGTTTGGAAGCGCTCCATGTTGTGGGGTTGCGTAGGACAATATTGCGTTTGATAGTTTCTGTTAAATTATACTCCTCACGCTTTTTTCCTACTGAGGCAGATGGTCACCGTCACGTCACTCCTTTTACTTTATGATGGGGACCCCCTTAAAGGGCCAAAGACTGCCGGGGTTGCCAGACTGTCTTATCAAGTAATCGTGGCTTCAGAATGTAAAGGGACATTGAAGGACACCGTGGATTTTAGTCAGTACAAGTCTGACAGTCCCTGCCGTCCTGCCCTAGGTGGGACGACTCTTTGATGAAAAAAACTTGAGAGGTGTCAAGGGACACCCGGATGGAACGAAGTTACTGTATACACTCAACAAAAATAATCGTCGCGACACCACACTGTTCAATGCGAAATAGAAAGACGAAAAGAAAATATCTGGCTTGCTTTCTATAAGAGAGAGAGAGAGAGAGAGACAGACAAACATACGCACGCCGCACGGCTAACAATACCTTACTATAGCAAAAAGTGTCGTTACAACTTTTCGTCTTAATTTTTTCCGTCTAGCCCCCTTTCGCAACGCGTGATAGGGGACTTCGTTCCAAAAAAAACTAACTTATATAAAAACTGCCTTTGCTTCGATTTTTGTTAACAATACGTTATTTTTGTTGCAGCAACAAAAGACGAGCCTGACGGCGACGGCAGTGAGTGCCGTGGACGTCAGCAGAACGGTGGCGGCCGAGGGAAGTTGCCTTACAACGGGTACTCCGAGGAGTGCCTCGACCGGCTCGAGCCCAACGGGAACATACCACACGATAAAGACCCCCATTATGGTTAGTACCCTTTTTAATTAATTGTAAATTGCTTCAAATTTTTAACATTTCATTCTCTCATAAGAATTTAAAGGAGTAAATGATGACGTGACGTCTGACAGAGGGAGATTGAGTTCCCACATATAAACACGATACGACGTCGCGTCGTGGAAATCTACGACACGACGTCGTAAAGTGTCGATGCACGATACGACGTTGTGACTCACGATGCAATCCTGCGCAGTTGTTATTCGAAATTCAAAGATGACGGATGGTATTGAATTCGATCATTTAATTACCCTAGTCGAGTAGCGTCCCGTACTATGGAACAGAATGCGTCTGGAGCGGTTCATTTTTCGGAATGAACTAAAACACCACTCCACTGTAACGATGCTCATCGTAGATTTCTACGACGCGACGTCTTGTATCGTGAAACGACGCCGCATCGTTTTACGACGCGACGTCGTACCGTGTTTATGTGTGGGAGCCCAAAGGAAGAAGAAAACGTTCTGCGATGATCCTAAGTAAAGAGATGAAGGCAGCATGATGATGATGATTAGATTCTACAAGGACACTTATTTATTAAAACGCACGGGATTTATTAAATTGCAGGCTTAACTTTTCTTAAGTAGAATAGAGTATTCCATTGACGAATTTTATCGCAATCCATATTTTGATTCTGATAGTGGCCATTATAGAACCCCAGTTCACCTCAATTTATTATTTTACTCATTATTTTTATAATTTCACCCGTTTCTGATTTTCATGAGTTTGATAACAATATCCGTCATTGAATCATAACTTGAAACAGAGTGACTCATAATCTGCATATCTAACTAAATTTTTCAAAGTTAAAGTAATTTCAGAATTTGCTAAGTCTCTCATTACACAATGATTGTAACCCTGGCTTTAAAATTATTCAATCGGCTTTCAAAATCGCTATAAAATTAGGTAGAAGTGATTTCCTTGTTCTAAATTTAATAGTGATGACTGTACAGTTAAACTACAGTGTGTACTGAAACGACCACATTTGAACTACCTAGTGCTAGTTAGGTGTTATGAATGAATCATACAGTGTAAGATTCCATAAATGAACACGGTGGAGTTCCTACTAAGAGAAGTGGACGTCCATGACAAATTATTCACAAATGGTACAACTTTGGTTTATAGAGAATCCCTGAAATTGACGTCTGAATATTTATTCTCCCAGAGATTTTTATAGTTTAGTGGATTTATTTCCTTCCTAGTCCTATTGTTACATTTATGACGTACAGAGAATGAATTGATAAGTATGTATTTGGCCGTGCAGCGTACTAAGTATACGACATACATCATTGTATGGAAAATTAAAAATCGCCTGTAGTATACGAACGAGAAACTAATTTATCCATCAAAATTATCGTCACTGTCCATTTATGTCACAGAAACGTGAAAACTCGTAATAAGGCCTCAGTCCTCTGTCACCACTAAAAAAACCGGTCAAGTTAATGTCTTAAATATTTATGTTTATTCCGTTTTTTAACAACAGCAACAGAAATACACATCTGTGAAAATTTCAACTGTATAACTATCACGGATTATGAGATACAGACAGACAGACAGACCGATAGCAGACAGACGGACAGCGAATCCGGTTTTACCCTTTGGGTACGAAACCCTGAAAAGAAGTAGAACATGTCATCGTTAAGTATCTTCATAATCACACCAACTGAATAGCAATTCTGTGGTGAACAGCATAAGGGCACAATCACATTAATCACCGTTCTAGATACATTCATGAATAGGACGCCGGTTCCCGTTGATTTGCGTGTTATTACGCGTAATTACGCTCAAATTACTGGGTACACAACGGCCCTTTAGACTTGACATAAGTTTGAAGGCTCAAGGTAAACTACAGGCTGTTTAATTTTAGATTATAACCAGAGCAGTATTCAAGGCGTAAAGCTAGCTGACTGTATTCGTAATACAACACTGCACGTTCCATTACGTAGATTTCTGACGCAGCTCAAATACCCGCTAAGTTGAATTGGGATTAAGCTGGTCGAGTCTGCCGGATGACCAAAGAGCTTTTTTTTAAACATAAAATGAGTTTACTCTTGATTTAAGTCTAGGTCAGTCAGGCAGGGGTGACAGATAAAGTCGACGAATGGAGCGAGCTTACCCAGAAGAAAGCTTGTTCACTTCTAACTTCGAAGATATTCGGGCTTCGATCGATTATATTATTTGTGTATCAAAATTCATCCAAATCCGTTCTTGCGTGAAAGAGTAATAAAACACATAATATACGAACATATTCACAAACGTTCGCATATTTTGTAATATGTAAGATTCAATAGTTGTAGACATGCCTCTGAAAAACAGTAATCCCTATTCCAACTAAAAATATTTTTCAATTTGCCTCATTCAGGTAGGTACTAAAGGAAATAAAACACGAATTCTCATTTTGCGATTCGGAAAACGATGAAAATTCAAAATAGAATCGTGTCATAAATTCATTGTTACGAGTATTTCTACTTTGCATCGGTAAATTCTATTGCTTCCGTCTCTTTGTTCGGACTGTCTTTTCAGATATTTTTACAATAGAAAATTTGGTTTAGAAAACGTTTAGAAAAACTCATTTCTCGCTCGTTCGTGTACTTAATATTATGTGATTCTCGCTATAAATTCATAAAAGATCTTTTATTTTCTGAATGAAAGCTTTTTTTTACATCTGAGCTTTTCTTTATATTCCATGTTTACGTAATCTCGTTAAGATATAATTCTCCCGGTTTTTGCTGGAGATTTACACCGGTTTTCCTATCTTCTAGTGGAGATGTCGAGATGAGGGCAATGGTCTGCCGAGGACGTTTACACGATGCTGTTAATTGCGTTAATTAGAGAAATGTTTGTTACTTCCACCTTTACCTATATGTCGCTAATCAATGTAATATTTACTTCTCGTTTTAGTATAAGGGCTCTTTAACACGTTGTAAGACATTGCACGTGAGATTTATGCAAGTTTGAATCTATTGCGGATCAACCGCGGGCATACGGCCTGCGACTAATGGGCGACTTGCTGTCCGATCATGAACCATGCCCGCAATAAACCATAGGTATATGCAAAGCCTGCCGGGGTCGCGGGACTATCAGGTAACTGTGCCTCCGAAACGCTTTTGAAGGACACGGTGGATTTTAGTCAGTACAAATCTGACAATCCTTCACGACCTGCCCTGGTTGGGAAGACTCAATTGCGGACCAATGGACAAGTTTATCAAACAAATACCGCTTTGTAGTCAAACTTACCGGCAACTCGGGTGCAATTTCTTGCAACATCTAAATAAACCTTTAATATTAGCTTTGCTTGCTTACAGAGATAGATATCTGTAAGTTTTAAAATAGACACATAGTTTTCATCACCGTCAGAATTTAGAAAAAAGCTTAATAAATATTTCTAAGAATTGGATTGTCTAAACAGGTTACCGGGACCATGGAACGTAAATTGCAATTGAATGAACAGGGTGGATTTTTGTCAGTAAGGGACTGACAGTCCTTTCCGTTTCGCTCAGGGTGGGAGAAATTATTTGATGATTTCACCACCCCAAAAAAGGAAGTTGAAGAAAAAATTCCACGAACTCTGCTTCAAAAATAATAAAATTAATTAACGGTATTCGAAATATTTGCGCCGACATCAATGAAAAAGTTTTTAATGTTGTTATACAGCGTGTTCAATAATTTCGGTGTTCGATTTTATGAGATAACTGCTTTCGAAGTCTGAATGTTGGCGTAATTTTGTAACTTTAGTCGTTTGTTGTTTACAAGTAACTCTTTCAGCAATTCATACGATATTTCATCTTAACTTTAATATGTAAATCATATTTTATAAAACAAAGGTTATAACTGAAGCATACTTTTTTTCTGCTTTTTATTTGGCTGATAAAATCTTCAAGTGAGCCCTGGGTGGGGCGAAAAGGATTATAAACTAAGAGCATACATGTAAAATACATTTAAAAAAAAATTAGGGATGCATCGATACGCCTTTTCGCTGATGCGATACCGATACCGATACTCTTATAAAAATATCGGCGATACCGATACGCTTGTTGTGTATTAAAAAATTAAGATAAAATAAATAAATCACAAGTCAGATTTTTTTTTATAAATTTAAAAAGTAGTGACATGGTTAATATTAGATAATTATACGTTTCAGGAATTAAAATTAACATTAATAAGATTTTTGTTTAAAAAACAAAGTACCTAATCTTAAAATTTTCGGAGAAAAGCGATTTCGCAAGTCAAACAGACTTGCGAAATCGCTTTTCTCCGAAAATTTTCCCCAAATGCAAAGGTTTCCCCGGGCATAGTCCGTGCCTCGTTTGCAACGAAATAGACGAGACAACACGCTCGTTTACACTAAATTTTTAAATTAAAAAGTATCGTTGAATCGGTCAAAAATATATCGTCGATACCGACATATCGTGTAACTCCAAGTATCGCCGATATATCGGTATCGGTATCGGATGCATCCAACGATTGGATGCATCACTAAAAAAAATGCACTTTCAAGACCTATTTATTTTATTTGAAAGGATAATAAATGTCAATTTTGTTTTTAATATTGTGTAACTTGACACCCAATTTATTATAACTGTCCAACAACAATAAAAAAACAACGCAGATGGCCGTAAACCAAAAAAAAGATTGATGTAAATCGATTACTCTCAAAAAATGCATTACCTCATTCTGTCACCGCCGCCCTGACTTTGCAGCATGATTTGCTTGTGAAAGTCACTTAGTTTCGACACATAAATACATAACTTACCGGATTTATTTATCAATCAGTTAAATATAGTTTACGGACGGGTTTGTTGAAGAAAATGGCGTCGGTATGAAACGAGGCGTATGGCGCGCAAACATGCAAATAAACTTAGATTGCATACAGGGCTCAGGGCACATATCTTCCATACGTTAGGATTATGTCAACAAGGAATGTTCCTCTCACATAGACCGCTTCGTAAAGTATATACAAAGTGCTACAAGGTATTTGAGTCGCACTATTTCACTAAAAATATATCCAGGCTATAAAGTATAAGGGTGCTTTCAGGGTTGGCATGTTTAAAACAAGTTTTTTTAAAACACCTGTTTTAAACAGTGTTTTAAACAGTTTGAAACTAAACAGTGTTTTTTATTACACGTTCTAACTACTTTTCATGGCGAATGAATGCATACAAAATGAAAATAAATTAATATTCAAGAGTCTTAATAGCTTGAAATTAAATCATTTGAGTGTATGCCCTTGCTATGTCACATTTTTTTAACTTTTATTGGCATTGTTATGAAATAATACTTCAAAACATTAGAAAAAAAAAACAGTAGATGTTTTTTTCATTGATAACTTTTTGTAAATATTTCATTACAAACAGCGAATTTGAAAAGATCTTGTCTAGAAATGAAACATATAATTTATTTTTAAGTTAAGACGTCGACCCGTAGTCGAATTAATTTGCAAAGCTGACCGAAACTAAAAAACAAAAAAAACACTTGTTTAAAACAATTTGAACTTCTTTCTCTGTGGGAACGAAATATGCATTTCATCAGTGCGAGTTGATTTCACAAATATGTATTTATTTATAGCGTATTTCACTTATCCTGTGTATGATAACAGTAAAACCACGAAAGGTCATAACGTCAACACGAGCGGACAAAAATATAATATTACCTGTGTTACCAAAATACCGTTATCAAAGTTACGTAATACATGCGCCATGTTTTATGTAACATAAGCAAGTATTTATACGCGTGAACTGTGCTATAAACAGCCAAATATTTGCCAACATTGTAATACAAACATTTGTTATTCAACTAAAACGATAAACCTAATCCAACACTGAGATTACATTCACTAGAGGCCACTTCAATTTAGTATCTTAAACTTAATTCCTGAGTAGATTTCGTAATACTATAATCCGGTATAAAATCATAGACTTGAAGATTAATTTAGTCATGCCCTAATGGCTTTATGTTGTAACTGCAAAGATTTGACAAGTACGACAAATATTTTGTGTTACTAAACTAAGTAAATGTATTCACAGACCTGCGGGTCTAACACGACCTCTTTAAGCAATATTCCTAGTGATTCACTTCGTTAATTTCATTGCAGCAACGTCATTAGTAACTCTTCTAATATTCCTAAAATGTTTAATAATATTCATAAAAATTTAATTATTTTCGTAAAAATCGTAAAAGTGATTTCGATGAATTCTCCATGTCCGTACATATGCACATGCAGAATTCACCAAAATCACTTTTAAGAGTATTGCTTAAAGTGGCTGTTTTAGAACAGCTACCTTTCGGCGTAGAACACCTACACAATTTTAAAGTTGTATTTGAGTTCCCAATATTCCCCACCGTAATGTAGAGGAAAAACCTTTTTGGTTGTGAAATCATCAAAGTACCTATGTAGTTAAGGAACTGCCAGATACGTGCTGACTAAAATACACCCTGTTTTATCAATTGGCATTGCAGTGCTGAGCATTTCCGCAGCCATGCACTGGAACAATCATCATCATCAGCCTATAAATGTTCCCACTGCTGGGACACAGGCCTCCTCTCTGTGAGAGGAAATAGGCCGTAATCTACCACGCGGGCCCAGTGCGGATTGGTATGTCACATGTCTTCGAATTTTTAGTTCTAGGACATGCCGGTTTCCTCACGATGTTTTCCTTCACCGTTTTGAGAGCAGTGGTGTTGAAATAAATTACAGAAAGTAATGCGCCTGACGGGGTTCGAACCCACGACTTACAACTCGTAAGTCGAGGCCGATACCACTGGGCCACCACTGCTCCTACAGGAACAAATCTTTATTTTTTTATGTAAATCGTATAACGCAATATCTGTATTAAATCTAAGGAGTTTCCTCGCTGTAAACATGTTAGTCCAAAACTCCAAACTAAGTTTTAATCGTCTTGCCTCACTATCATATGGAACGTTTGCTATGTTATATGAGGGATAAGGCTTTCTACAGTTCTCCCACTTTTAAAAGTAAAAGAGAAACTAGTAGAACTGCGATAGCGAATGGCTTCTCAATTTAAAGTTGTTAAAACCAGAGATTACTGTAGGCCTCATTAGTAAGCTCAGTATAGTCCAACGAGCTATGGAGAGGGCTATGCTTGGAGTCTCTCTGCGCGATCGACTCAGAAATGAGGAGATTCGTAGACGAACCAAAGTTACCCACATAGCCTAACGAATTAGCAAGTTGAAATGGCAGTGGGCAGGCCATATAGCACGCAGAACTGATGGCCGATGGGGCCGTAAGGTTCTCGAATGGAGACCACGCACCGGCAAGCGCAGCGTAGGACGTCCACCCACTAGGTGGGCAGACGATCTTATGAAGACCACAGGATCACGCTGGATGCAGGCCGCTTACAACCGGTCCTATTGCAAGGCTAAAGGGGAGGCCTATGTTCAGCAGTGGACGTCTTACGGCTGATATGATGATGATGATGATGAAAACCAGAGATTGGTTCGTTAAAACTTGTTTGTTTTTGCAATTTCCACGTGTTTTGTACCTAAAAATATTTAAAAAAAGGAAAAAGAAATTTTAATTTTTTTAATTCTTTTAGCTTCGTTTGATTTAAATACGTTCCAGCGAGAGGATAAACAATGCCTAAATAAATGAAAACTTTGTGATGAGGCTAATTATACTCGTAATATACAGCTCACTAAATAAATGGGAATTACTATGGAAAGTCGCTTCGACTAAATCTGTCATGACTGTCCGTAGCCTGGGAAGTCATCACATTTCCGAAATTTTTACGAATTTTTATTGCTATAATGTCAATTGATAGTCGACCGTGACTTCGATGAAGTAAAACAACGAATTACAGGTAATAGTTAAAACAGTTTTAGGTGAAATGAAATTCGGTCAAATATTTTTTGCGCTTATGATAGGTAAACCTCTAAGGTCATCGAAAAAAAAACTATTAAGTTCTGATTGGGTTTCCTATATCTGGCTTGACCCAACCCTCACTAGTTTATGTAAACAATTTATGGTTGTACCAAAAAGGGGTTGTTGTACAACATCATGAATTAATAAACAACCATGGGGTTTGGTTTAGAACAAATGTTCTACGTCATACACTGTCTTGTGATTCTTCACTTTTGTCGTTTGTTTGCAAGGATTTGTTTTTCTTGTGTTGTTCATAAATGCTGTATTATGTTTTAAGTATTCTTCTGACCTTTTAAACGAGGGGTATGCAAGCCTTGAAATAATATACATGTTTATGCCAAGCATTTATAGAGAGTAAGTGTGGCCCAATGGCATTGACTCGACTTCACTTCAACTTTTAAGAGATTCGGGTTGTCTACGTTCTAGGAATTCGAATTCAAATTTAAACACCTTCATCATCAGCCTATAAAAGTTCCCACTGCTGGGACACAGGCCTCCTCTCTGAGAGAGGGAGTGGGCCATAAAGAACCACACGGGTCCAGTGCGGGTTGGTGGATGTCACATCTCTTCGAATTTTTGGTTCTAGGGCATGCCGGTTTCCTCACGATGTTTTCCTTCACCGTTTTGAGCAGTGGAATGTGGAAGTGGATGAAACAAATTACACAAAGTAATGTGCCTGGCTGGATTCGAAACCACGACCTACAACTCTTAAGTCAGGGCCGATACCACTGGGCCACCACTGCTCCTTAAACACCTTGATTGATAGAAATTCATAAGACACTCCCGTATTACGGTAGTTATTTCCCCAGTGAGTTACACCGGTTCCACTCCAAATTATATCATCCAAGTTCCCATTGATTGATAGATACTCCAGTTACTACTCCACTTTGTGGTAACGATCCAGATAATTTAATCAGTGATGCCAGTTTGCCACCTAGATTAGATACTGCTGCCAATCATGAATGGCAAGCTAATTGAAATCCCTGAATACCTTTGGCTAAGGAAGTGATATAACTGACGTATGTTTGATGGTAGCGATTGACTGAAGCGCTGTTTATTTTTAACCGACTTCAAAAAAAAGGAGGTTATCAATTCGCCCCGCATGTATGTAATATTTTCAGAACTGTCCAGTTTTCGTATATGTTAGCAGCGTCTGAACAAATGTGCTAAATTTCAAAATGTATGTATGTTTTTATATTTGTGCTCGCATATCTCCGGAACTACAAGTCCGATTTGAGTAATTCTTTTTTTGTTGTACCAGGTATTGTTCAACTTAGGAAATTCTGCAAGTTTCATCAAAATCGGTTCGGTAGTTTTTGAGATTAGGGTATTTTTTAGCTTGTGTACATGGGCGATTTTATTACCGGTGCTACGTATTACAAAATTTTAGTATAGGTACTTGTAAGAAAATTATGTATTTGACAAGAATTTAGGTTGTATATTTAAACTAAAAAAGGGTAAAAAAAAACTTTTCCAAAAAAAGTAACCGACGTCAAAAGCAACCACAAAACAGGATAAAATAACCTACATAATAACTTTTCTTTCTGAAGTCAGTACTTCCGAAAGAAAAGGAATTATGTAGGTTATTTTCTTTGATTAACATTATATAATCAAAGGTTATTTTATCCTTTTTTTGTGGTTGCTTTTGAAGTCTGTTACTTTTTTTGAAAATGTTTTTTTTTTGTTGAATGTTTGTAAACACATCCACGATACAGGAGCAATTCCCACTGTGGGGCGTATATTTTTTTAAAAATAATTATATATAAAATATTGAATTTACATGTTCGTTTTCCTTCTCACAGAGAGGAGGCGTGTGTCCCAGCAGTGGGAACATTTAAAGGCTGATGATGATGATTGAATTTGAATGAGTCAAGTGGTGGGGGATTATATTATTTTGAATTGCTGGAAAGTCTTTACACACCGCAGACTTGAAACGCAAAAGGGAATTGAAGGAAAAGGGTGATTATTTGTCAGTCAAGTCTGACAATACCTTCCGCATCCAGAGCAGGGGCAGGCACCCATTTCATGATTATCCACCGCCCCGAAAAAAAGGATTAATATAATTTTGAGAACAAACGATATTAATGGCTGACGCAGCATTTTTATACACAGAAATTAATTCTCATGGGGTTGCTTACAGATTGTACGGATAATAATGGGTCTAATGAGCAGTAATACAAATAATGAGCGGTTATATTAGTAATCCCCTTTCTATTAAAAAAGTAATGACCACAATAAAGCCTTCAACTAGGTGAATGTGCTTATAGAAGTGTGATCACTTCAACGGTTCAACGAATCGAACCGATGACCTTTCGATTTAAAGGTCACTCCGGTAGCCTTAGGGATATTGTCGCTTAATGTGAATGTTGCATGCTAATTTTATACTAACTAGCACTGAAAAACAAGATTTATTGATTATGATTTATTGGTCTGAAACTACACCATTCGAAAATGAACATATAAATTCATTGCTAAGTGGAATTCCCTGTCAAATCTCATCATCGGACGCATTTGTTTGACGTGGCCTGTCTTCCCACTTCAGTCTAGCCCAGAAAATATCCTAAAAACTTGATTATTACCACACGAATTGCTCTGTTTCTCTTGTTTTAAGTTCAGTTCAAATCTCGAACCAAGCCTTTTATTAGATCTAGAAATGTCGGAACCCAATAGGTACTCTCGGAATAATGCATACGCAATGAAACCCTCCTACATGGTCATAGAATATCAGCCAGGCGATTATGAGATGTAAGAACGATCACAAAAACGAGTCTTTCTGAATCGTGGGCGGATTCAGTGGACACTGGTTTACGCCCAGATCACGACCTCTGGCCATGCGAATTACGTTGTTTTCCGTCAAGTAAAATTGACGAGTTACGGTCCTTTACGCGAATATCGTCGCGTTATAATTATGTCGTGGGGTTTTGTCGACGGGAGAACCGTCGAAATTACAGTATGTAGAAATAATAATTATGTACTGTCCTAATCATGATGTTTAAAATGCAGTAAAAAATGTTCCTAATATGCAGTCGTCTATTGGTCGTACAATTCTCGAGTCTCTAGGCATTTTTTTTTCCATTTGAGCGTGTAATCGTGGCCAAGCAGTTAGGCTTGAATATGTAGTAGGTAAAATTAACTAAGTAGACGAAAGCCAAGTTCAAACATGAGGACGCATAATTCACATGTAATTCTTAGTTAACCTTCAGGGGGTATTCATTATTATTATTAGCTATGTTTACAAATAAGATAGAAAAAATAGGTAAAGGCCTTAGTGGCAACATCGTCGCTCATTCGAAATAGAGCATTGAAATTGGTAGAGTTGTCAATGCTGCTTACGGTTACAGTCTTGTTTGCGGCTTCGTTCTCTTCACCATTTCTCTCACTTCAAGATTAATGCTAAGTTTTTAGATCTCCAAGTTCGCATCTATCTCTGTATCAAAATCAGTGGCTCAGGCGTGAAAGCGTAACTAACAAGCAAAATAATAATATTAATTAGGTTTTTTACAGGTTGTAAAATTCGTGTAATAACTCAGAAAGTATCGCTTACATGCTTATAATTTATTGATCACAAATAATTCAAATCGATGTAAAACACAACATAATAAACACGTTTATAATAAACCATAAAGCGTGATTGAATCTCGTGTTCTGTGTTTAAAAAATAACGAACATTTGTGTAAACAAACGCTTTCTACAAACAAAAATAAAAACAAAGCGTTCCCTTACAATTTCCCTGTAATGCGAACCTCATTACGGATCTGGGCCATTTATAACACTTTCCATGCGAGACAGTGGAAAGGGAGCACTAAACTAGACAAACAGACTTTGTATAGAGTATTTTTCTTTACATGTCTCATTTCGTAAACAGATCCGGTACGAAAATCACGAGTTTCCTTATTGATTTATGTTTTGTATGCGAAAAAATGCTTCTAACCATAAATTAACACATTTTATGTTTGTTTTTTTATCACATGTTTGAGGAAAATACTATTTAGTCGTAGCGTTCACGGGACTGTCTAAGTAGCGTACTGTAGTCCCGGAATGCAAACGGCAACTGAAGGATTATGGGGGATTTTTAAGTCGGTAAGAGTCTGACAGTTCCTTTTGATCTGGTGGCCTACGCTGGCTGGTGGTTAACGCGGTCCATTGCAGTAGGCTGTGGGAAAGAGATGCCACTAGACGACTTGTATAGCTCTGTCTCTTTCCAAAAGCCTAAACTGGATCGCGTTAAGAGCTCGTGGCAAGGCCTCTGTTCACGATTTTGGTCTAAGCGGTACAGCGGAAGGCGAATTCACTACGGGCGGCTTCTCATGGCGTGTGTCAAACATTTCTATACATTTGATCTTACCGCCTCGCTACCTCGCGCTCATTCACCGACTTACCGCTCACGTCGTGAGCGGAGGACTTATTTGATGATTTAACTACAAAAAAACCCTCTTATGCATTTACCACGTAACTTTAATTAGGCATCAGACAGACAATATAATACCAATGTACGTAAATTGATCGCCCGAGCGAACATGAAATGTAACCATTGCGTGTTGCCGCAACAGTTAATTCTGATAATTAATCACATTACATGCGCGCAATTATTATTAAAGCGGAATTTATGATTTTGGATATCTGCTCCGCGTCTGTGGCTCGTTACATATTATTAAATCTACAGCAAAATACCAATTCCACAATCGCAGAAGTAATTTAATTTATTAGCGGCTTACCTTATAAGTAATGACCTATGTTGGTCGGCTCTTTGATGTTGACTGACGGCAACGTTTGAAAAACATTCAATCTAGTTAAAGGTCAGGAAAGTTGTTATTAATAATTACATAATGTGGATCAAGTGAAACCGTCCTGCTACGTAATTCGAAGTTTTCTAATTGGGTCGGTCACATCGTGTCGTGTAACATGCTTATTGAGTTAGCTTGGAGAAGGAAAATCCTCCATGTGTACACTCCCGGAAGAGATACACCTTGTAACTTGATCACAAGGAACAATCTATGCCTTTTGACAGAATTATTCCGCACTTCACTGAAACTTTTGTTCCGTAAGAGAAAAGTTAGCAAGCTTCTACGGAGACCATTTTTGCAGCACAAGCAATATTAAATAGGTCCCCAAATGTGGACCAAAACGAAAAATAACACTACACGAAAAGAAATACAGAAGACATTTGGCAATTTAAAAACATAGCCACGTGCACCTGTTTGTCATATCGCACAATCTGTCATAATTCTTACTGTGATGGACATTTCCGCATATGTATAGCAAAGTGTAACTCCACTCACAGTCATAACATTGTTGAATAAATTCCCACACAAGCACAACATAGAAGCTTCAACAATTAACCTAATTGCTTCAAAGTTTCGTGCTTAACACGTGTCATAGCGCAAAAGATCCCTGTCCATTTTAATTACGAAAATACCGACCGAGGAGTGGCCCAATGACAAGAGAATTTAGGGCCCGATAAACATTTTTTATTTTGCCTTATGAAAAATGATGTATACGTTCATTTCGTCTAGTAAATACCCAATATGCATCGAACCGGCATCAAAAGACTGCTCGTAAAACGAGATTATACGACACATGACCCTTAAATGGAGGCATAATGGTGATATTACTATTTTATAACCCCGGAACCTTCAAAGAAAATTACTCCAGAACAGATAATACTGGCATTTTGTATACCGCAGCCGTGGTGCTATTGCTCTTGTCGTAATAAATTATGTTTGTGGTGTACTTACGTACTCTTTTGTGTTCTCTATGGTTTTACTTTTTAAAGTTAAAAGGAAGCAAATGACATTTAGTTACTTCTGCGTGGACCATTGATAACCTGTACGTTTGGGTTTGTTTATTGAAATGTTTACGAATAATATACTTAGTCTGGTTTTAAGTTTGTGGAATAGGATGCATGAAACATGTAGAGCAAGTATGTACGTCCACACGGCCACTAAACTTTATTTCATTTCAAAATGGAGTTATAATTAAATTATATTATCAACTGGTTAGAACACATTTCTGTTATCTTTCTACTTCTGTTTTGAAACCATATTTTAGAGGTTGCTCCTGTTGTAAAAGAAAAGATGCTCATTTTTCATTAATTAAGTAGCTAAGTGGTCAACATCAGCCTAAAAACCGCCTGAATATTAAATCATTAATCAGGGAGATGGAAACAAAAAATACGCTTGTTATTGAAAATTCCGAGAACCTTTTAATTGGCATACCCTGTTTATTTTCGTAATTTTTACGTCCCTTAAAATCGAATTGATCTCGATATTTGAATCGAGTTAATAGAAGCGGGCAATAGGGACTTCGCAATAAAATTATCGTTGGGTTTGTCTGAATCGTTCCGTAGTCCCTTGTGGGGGTAGTATCTACCGCCCCCGCGCCACCCCGTGACCCACTTATACATTACCCCGGATACGCGTTATGCCGCACGCAAAATTGACGTACCCATCACTGCTATGTAGCTCCTAAATTATATTTCGGCGACAAGAGGAAGTAACTTGAGTACTGTAACTTTTCTTAATAAAAGAATAAAGTTGGTCCTTGTGTTTGAGATAAATCTGGAGTCACTCTGAAGTGAATTTTGCTTTGTTCTGATACATCATTGACACGTTTTTGAAAACTGTTAAACAAATGGACAATTGGACACTATCGTCTATCTCTTGCTCGATTTAATCATAGTATTCGAAAGCCTCTATAATCGATTTGTTATTCTTCAAACGATTCTATGTCTGCGAATGATTAGTCCGTTTCGCGTTTACATCCGTCACATCGACGCCGCGTCTTTGTGACGCTAACGGGATTTCAGAGTGCTTCGATTCCCGATATCGGGACCCCGGGATATTGACGACCGCGGGTAAAATAGCTTCTTTCAAACAACGTAGCATCAACACGCCATTTTTTATTTTATTTGAATTAATTTGCTTACTAAGTGCTTGCGGGGAATTTTCCGGCGGGATTTTCATTCTGGCAATTGACGAAGCTTTCAATGAAAATGTTTGTATTTTAGAGTGCGGTTGATGATTGTATCGTGAGGCAAATTGCGAGGGGAGGTGAATACTTGAATAGCTACGTCATATGTATGAAAGAGGAAAAGCGAACATTTGTATGACTGTGCGGTGTAAGTAATCGGTTTATCAAAAGAGCTTACTTTTCGCACACCAGCTATAATTTTGGAAAATGTGAACGGGATTTGTGTCGGGATATTTCCAATAGAAAATGTCGATGGATTCCCACGAGAATTTCACGCACCATGTATTTTTAGACGGCATAGCGTCTCTTATTTACCAAGAGTCCTTTAAAATATCAAATGGTAAGAATCAAAAAATCTTTTAAAATCTCTCTATAATCTATTTCTCTTTTGTCATACAGAATGGAGCGGCGGCGGAGGTAACGGCGAGTATCGAGTAAGAAGACAGCTGTCCGTGTCTTCGGACTCGAAACTCCTCGACGAAGGTGCCAGAGAGGAGGCCCGGGTAGTCATGAGGCCGAAGCGACCGCCCAGGCCCAAGTCTGAGGCCTTTCTAGGGCCTCACGACCACTCCAATCGACGCACCAAGCGGTTTAGTGCCTTTGGGGTAAGAGAATTCATAAATTACAAAATTATGTTGAACCCAGATCAGTTAATTTAGAAATAGGCTCATTTCGGCCTATATAGAGCTTTCAGAACCGAGCTTATGTTAGACAGTAATTGGAAAAATTATTCCCGCTTGTAAAATTGCTATTGCTAAGAGCAATAGCAATTTTACAAGCGGGAATAATTTTTCCTAGTAAGTAAATAGTTGCTTTGCTGGCACCGGGAATACTAAGAATCTATAATTGCATTCGCGACTGGTCGCACCTCTCCTGTACCAGTAATTCTAGGTATTTATGGAACCTAGAATTCGTAATTTGTAAAAAGAAAACCACATACAAGGTACTCATTTCAGGTATCACAGTCAATTTGTTTTCAAACAACGTAAACATAAACAAGCTTGATTACAAATATTCTCTTTAAACATATCTCCATTATACATTTCTAATGTTATTTACTATTGTTTCAATATGTCAACGTAAACACAAACACACTACGCCCACTCCCATATTTATTTTCACTTCCATTCCGCACGTCCGTATGCACGTAAATACAAAAGAATAATGATAAATGTTAGTTTATGTTCCGCGACGGAACGTAGTGTTGCTAGCTTACAAATAGGCTGAGTAGGACCAACGGCGACGTTGATAGATCGTGCGATTAGATCGTGGAGTAATTCTGGGATACCAGTTATTTGTGATAGTTGTTGGGAAAGGCTTTTTGCCTACAATATCGTTTTTACGGTCGTTGACGATAAATCTAGGCGTCGCCGTATGAACAATGGTACTAGAACTACCTAAGTTTTATTATACGGTAGGCTTCATCAATATTGGTTACCCTAGTAACGAACTACTTAGCAGGTAACTACATCACAACGTGGACTGTACTAGAAATTAACGATTTAGGCGCAGACATGTTCTCAAAATAGCGAATTCTTTAAAAATTTGATTATAAACATTTTATAAACTCTTTATTTAGATAATTGCCAATTCTCAATTCCCTCCATCTTCATGAATAGACTAGCTATTGCTAGCACGCATGCATTTCGAAAATTATCCCCGTGGATCGCCAAAACGTGATAAAAAATATCCTATCCTATACATGTAAATCCAGACTTTAAACCTATCTATGAACTAAATTTAATTCAGATTCTTTCAGGCGTTTTGACGTGATTGAGCAATCCATCCATCCATCTAAGCCTTCTTATTCTATTAAGGATACAACTTCTTTGCTTACAACACCAATAAGTACACCAAACCTAGTTTACTAAAAGAAATCGTTATAAATCTATTACAACTCGTTTATCAAACAGTAAACCACTTAAAATAGTCCAATTAACGTTTCTAACACGAACACAAGTATTTTAGTTACCTACCGATAACCGTCGGTTATGTTTACGAGGCGTTCTCTTTACTAGTAGAATTTTATTCGAACATGCTACTGCGTGAGCGCATAAGATAAGTTAAATATTTATGAGTTGCTAGCTTCAATTTGAAGTTTGAGTGAAGCAAAAAATTACCAAAACCATTTAAAAATTGAGCCAAATAAAAAGTTATGTAATCAAATTAATTAAGGCGCAGATTCAGCACATAAAATAACCCCTTTGCCCCTGTTTACGATTCACCAAACGGGTGAATCCGTTAATAAAAGCTAGTCGAAAATTATAACAACCGAACATAACACCGGGGTTAAATGTCACATCAGTTTTTATCTACCTGTATGCCATTCATTAAGATCACTTCAGCACGCGAAGCATGGCGATTCTATCTCTACCAAGAATAGACAAAGTTATTTCATCGTAATTTCTATACAAATCGAATGTTATTTTGCACAAATATGACACTATTCGTACACTATTGATAAAAAGAACGTTCATTTTCTATATTTTTTTACATTATCATGTTTAAAACGTTTTTTAATTTGATTTTACACAGATAAAAAAAAATCTCCACTAATCTTAAAAAGTGCTCTTTTTACGAAATGCACCAATTGAGAAGTGCACCAGTTGCTAAGTTCACCATTTGAGCATGGTGTACAAGTTGAGAAGTGCACCAAATGCGTCAAACCCTTTAAAACGCTAATAATATTTCTACGTTCTGTCATTTGGTCTTTTCTTCCGTCCACAAAACCCCTTTCTACGGCGCCAAGCTACGCCTGCAGGCGTAATTCATAAACCGAAATACATTCGTCCATTCATCCAAACTTTCGCATTTACAATATGGTGTATACCCATACTTAAACTAGTGGGAAGACAGAGTGACGCTATATAAAGTATATGTATAAAGGGTCAGTTCACACCGAGGCGCGACGCGACGAGACGTGACGCGACTGTACTGAAAATGTGTATCTTTTCGTTTAATGAATCAAGTTAGATTTTGAACGTCTCTATTGAAATACCCGCTTGATGTAACGTTGTTTCTCGCTGCGTCGCGTCGTCGGTAAAATGTAGATCTTTTCGTGTGGTAAATAGTTAAATTTTATGCCGCTCTATTGAAATGTGTACGCAGCCTCGCGTCTCGGTGTGAATTAAACCTAAGGGGCTATACGTCACAATATAAACTAATAGTTATAAACAACCCCCATTGTGCTTACTCGGATTTTATGCGGTAATAAAATGGGCAAAGTTAACAGCAACGATGTTTTATTTCGAATTATTATTTATTGATATTAAGTTCTCTGTCTACTCCACTGAGACGAGCCCTAAAAGAGGTGACGAGACGACTTGGATAGGTATTTTTTTTAACATGGTACAGTTAGCATCAGAAGTTGATGACCACATTTAAATTTTCAAAATCGCTGTACACCGTATTATTACGGTGTACAGCGATTTTGACAAATCTGAATGTGGTCAGCAACTTTTGATGCTGACTGTACAATCATCCAATGAGTACTCCCACCCTGAAGCGGAAGGGTCTGTCAGACTCGTAAAGACTAAAATCCACGGTGACCTTTCAATAGTCCTTTACGTTCCAGAGTCACGATAACCTGATAAGATAGTTCCACGACCTTTGCAGACGGTTGGCCCTCTATGGGGGGCCACGTCAGGACTTGGATAGGTACCGTTAGGAATAGTTTGAGGACGAACGGGAGATCAGTACCTGATGCGTAGCATGACACTTTATAAAACTGGTTTTGTCAATGGAAGAACAGACAGAATGATATAATGTTTTATATAATTGTCCTAAGCATTGTGATGTTTAAAAATTATAAAAATGCTTCTATTTTCATTCGTCTACGGGTTGTGCCCTAAAGAATCGATGTAACTTTGTCTATTTCTGCTAAAATAGATATAAATTGTTTATGCTGCACATGCTGGAATGATTTGAGGGAGACCTTTACCCACGCAGCATAGACTAATAAAAGAACTGTATAAACTGTATATGTATATGGTATTTCCGTCATAATTTATATAATATTCAATTTATTCGGACTCGTGTGTAAGGTTTAATAGAGGACAAGCGATCATTTAACTCAATTCAACAATACAAATGCATGATAAAGACCAGACAATAATTTACATGAAACCATTCAACATCCCTGTTACACCGTATTAATTTATAATAACGGCTGAAATACGTGAAATAACTTTGTCCGTCAGTCTCTTTTCTGTAACTCTTTTACGCTTAGCAGCAGAATGGATGTATATGATATAGATACATAGGTTCGTGAGGTTTGGGTTTAGGTTTTGTCCCACTGCTGGGCAAATCATATCTTCCAAAATTTTTATCCCGATTTTAGCTCCGTAAGGTAGTTTTTACCAAAAACAAAAACTATACCGCAAACAGAACAGAACTTATTGATAATTATTACCTATAAATGCGACAGTTTGGATGTTTGAATGGATCTATCGATGGATATTTGTTACTCAATCGCGTCAGAGTGGCTGAACGAATCTAGATGTTTGTTACAAAGGTAGTTTATAGTCTGGAATAACACAGGACACTGTTTATCCCGAATTTTTGAGTTAAACGCGGGCGAAGCTGCTTTCAAGTTTCAACAACTAGTATTTAATAATCCTAATATCAGCATGTTGGTGTCATAAATTACAGGATTATTTCAATGTGTTCAGTTGATTAATGAATGTTTTCTGTCTGTCAACAGGGTGACTCTCCCTTCGGGAAATCCGAAGCCTACATAAAACTCGAGCAACTTGGTGAGGGTTCCTACGCCACAGTGTATAAAGGTTATAGCAAGTGAGTATTGTTTTTATTATTTACGACCTTATCGAGCTCAACTTAAAGTACAAAATTATTTCGTGAATGCCCGTCTGATACTTTTTCCGAGGTCGTTTTCAATTTGTCAAAGTTGCTTCCTTAATAGACTTATTGTTTCAAGTGTTTAGAAAGCACTATCGAATATACCTTGATTAAGAAAAAATTGAAATGGCTGGCAGATTGACAACGTACAAAACCTCATAGAAAAATCACCATGTCAGTCATTTCTGAACGTCAGCTGTCCCGGTCTTGGCCAGTCCGCTTCCATCAGCTGCCAGCCAAATTTAAATCATTCATTGGTCCACCGACGCCCTTCACACACTCCGTTTGCCATGCTGATAAAATATTCAAGAGTTTAGAGGAAAAAATCGGGTCAAATAATTGCCTATTTCGGAGGTTCTATATGCGAACGAACGGCAAGAACTCTCTTCAGCCAATTGCTGTCCATTACTGGACGTAAGCCTCCAAGGAACGCCATCATCCCGGTCTTGGGCAGTCCGCATTCATTCAGGGCGTGAATGGGTCAAGAACTACCACAGTATAATAATTTAAGTAAATTAACAAATACGGTAAACTCGAGTGATCCCTTCGGGAGTTTCAGAGCGAAGTCTAATGAGTTAATTGTAACTAAGTACAATGTTGACGACTTAGCGGGTGGCTTTATCTGAAAACCATTTCTATTGCTGCAGTTTCAGTTTTGTTGTTATTTTTTTTTAAACTTCGTGATTGCGCGGATCGGCGTCCACCGTGCAGCAATTTCGTTGAGATATTTTGCATAAATAATCCACAAAAACAAACCTTAGGCAATATTCTCCTTTGAATAAAATCACACAGCATAATAAGGAAGTTGCCTAATTGACACAAGGAAATTAATTATTCCACAGTAAAAGTAATCAACTTTATAAATATTTATACATTTCGTAACGAACATCAATATTTAAATATGCGTCAGGGGAGTGACTCGAGTAGATGCTAGCGAGGCACATTTCAGCAAATCTTCGCTATCTATCGCATAACTAAAGAGTTCCTTGTCCTTATTACTTTCGAACAACCTTGCTTTTAATGAGTTTATTAACTCAAATAGATTGTACATTACACGGTTTGATTATTACCAAAGATTTATTAATCTTTATCGCAAATTGGACATCTTTAGTTTGTGTTCTGTCATCAAATCCTTTTATCGGACTCTCTTATTTACTTTTATAAGATACTGCAATATTCCTGTAATCTCTAATGTTTATTTTATCACTGATGCCGAGAATTCTCGTTCGTTCAGTTCTTGTATTCATGAAAAAACAAAGTTCTCGTTTCGCAATTTCTCGTCATTCATATGAAAAATACAAACTCGGATATATATCAGAGTTTGTATTTTTCCCAACAATGTCGCCTTTGTGGCGCACTTTTCATCAGCTCTTGTGTTTCCACTTGGAAATCAGCCTTTGAAGTCACTCGATATGTAAAGCATTGCGCTCTTATCCAATTTTGTATCGGAATACAACAAACATTTGAGAGCATTTCGTTTTAAAAATATAATGCCAACATAAAATCCATCCGGAATATTTTCAGATTTATCATTGGCTTTACAGCCCTTTACATTCCAGCTCGTTAATTTTAATATCAGGACTCACGCCAAATAAAATTTTACGTTAAAAACTCTCGTATATTTAGTTCAAGAATTAATATGCTAAACCCCGGTGGTTCGCGGCGGGGTCAGGTCGAGTGGCCCAAGTCAAACGGAACTTACAGTGCTCATTGCTCGTGAATATTGAATGAGAACTGCACCTTACTAGGTTGAGGGGTAATAAGCATGTTCAACTCCAAATTGTCGTATTCATGTCGCGTCAAGTTTCCTTACGGAGAGACTACAACACATTTCAACACAAGTTCTCCTCTGTACGTTGCACTGGAGTTAGTTCAACTAGCTCTTACAAAATTAGTTCAAGAATGCCTTAAGATCGGGTAGCTACGTTCTCGTAGCCCGTAAATGCTTTAAAATTTTGTGAAGCTAAAAGCTAGTCCTGAAAGCAGTTAGCAACCCGACGCTTATATTACACTCATGTATGTTTAAGCTTTTACGTAATACTAACTAGGAATTAATGTGTTAAGCAACATCCACAAAAAGCTTTGAAGCGGATTTAATTTTGTCTGAAAGTTATTCGATTTTAATGTAGGAATGATGTCAGTACTTTACTTAACGACGTCAAGTCGTCTAGAATATTAATGAGCGTAGTTTCCTGATCAACACACGCTAGACACATTGACATAATTACTTGTATCCGGCAATAAAACCTTAAAAAGACTTCCTTATCCTACTTTTCTTCATACATTGTCGTAGGTCGACAGCGACAGTCGACAGGTGCGATAAATTGTTTACTTTTCCATGCCTCTCCAATTTCAATGGCTAGGTACACGATGCAAATGAGGCATAGCGTTGCATTATTTATGTTACCTAGACTAACGTGTGAACTAGCCTAGTCGTGACCACGACTGGTATAGACAATGAGAAGCGAAGCTTATTCTTTTATTTTATAAAACGTGCCATTAGCACAAAACGTTATGGACGCAGGTATTTCATTGTTCCATGAGACTGCCATCAGAAAGACATTCTGTACAATTGTGTTGAACTGACAATTATAATGAGGAGTTTTATCAAAGGGAGTCTGACGTCAAAAGGATCCGACTAGCTATTCAACATCAGATACTAACGTCATGCTATTGGATTTATCTTGTTCTTTATTCTTAGGGCCATTTTTTTACGTGATTAAAACATCGAATGAGTCCTCCCACCCAGGGCAGAGCGGGAGGGACTGTCAGACTCGTACTGACTAAAATCCACGGTGTCCTTCAATAGCCCTTTATGTTCCGGGGTCATGAGATAAGTCCCGCGACCCCGGCAGGCTTTGGCCCTAGAGGGGGCCCCGTCATTATGCTGACACTCTTTGAGGCGCGCGTGGAACACAACGCGCCGTCGACCCAGGCATGGTCCATGGTCGGACAGCGAGTCGCCCATTACTCGCCGCCCGCCGCCGCCGTGGGCGTCTACCACCGCGGCGGGCGTCTACCACCGCGGCTGGGGTGGAGGGAGGACGCTATCCTCTCCCTCACGCGGCCCGCCTCCTCCTTCACGAGCATGACTGCTTCGCAGAAGGAGGCGACCGCTTCCCACTCCGTCTCGCCCCGCAGCATGGCCTCGACCAATGCCGGGCGCGAGAGATCTCCGCCTATCGCCGCCGAGAGGACACGGCGGTGCTCTGCCCAAGCGGGGCAATTATTTGAGAGACTGCCTTTCATCAAGACGAAAGGCAGTCTTCTCAAACCGCGATGCAGAATCGAATAGTGTGAGTCTTAAAATATGCCCCAACTATCTTCCGAAGTGTTTGCTGCAATGCAACTGCAATGCACAGCTGGCGCTGTGAACGATTGACTACGACGAGTTTCATCACAGCACAAGTATCTGTATGACCTAGAAGTAGTTGTTCCCGGTCTGTCTGATTATATATGCGATTTTAAATGTTTGCAACCCACGGTACAGGAGAAATTCCTTGTGTAGGACACATTTTTTAAAGTATGCGTTCAGACTATGTGTCGAGTTTTTCGAAAGGGACTCTATCGGCGCTGGTAAAATAATCATAATTTCTTTTAGCCATAATTGAAGTTGGCACTATTCTAACATATATCTTTCTCTTATCCCAGTTTAACGCAGCAAGTGGTAGCATTGAAAGAGATCAGACTGCAAGAAGAAGAGGGGGCGCCGTTCACAGCCATCCGGGAGGCTTCGTTACTCAAAGAGTTGAAGCATGCCAACATTGTGACACTGCACGACATCGTACACACCAGGGAGACGCTAACTTTCGTGTTTGAATTTGTGGTAAGTGATTCTTAAAACCTTACTTTTGCTCTATGAAGAAAATAATCGTGAGTAAACATGCGTGGCCATGGCAAGGTACGTCAAAGAACTAAAGTTTCTATGAAAACTTTATGGACTAAAAAATAGTAGATTACGCAACAAGGGAGTAAAGCATTGCCTTACGTCACGGGCGTATTGAATCCCGAAGCGACACAAAGGATTCTGGGGGTGAACCGGTCCGTAGCGCAGCGAGGAGGTTCAAGTGTTTAATTCCGAGTGAAACGAGGGAATTAAGTAAAGAATCCTTAGTGTAGCGAGTGATTCAAGTTAGCCCAAGACAAGGCAGCTTTACTCCCGAGGAGCGTACTTTGCTTTTCGTACCACTTGCTCAAAAAAGTGACATTCTATGCCACAAAAAACGAACATAACAATAGTCATTATTAATCTGTTAAAAACAGGGAAAGAAAATTGTACTGAATTTCATTCATCCTCTAGGGGGAGAATGTGATTTAAATTTGGAATACTTTATACGGAACTACATCAGTCTGTGTTTTATAAACACATCTTCACATACATCTTTTTGAAAAAGGAATACGCATTTATTATGCAGTTATGATTATTAAATAAAATTACGAAAACCGACGAGGCCGTATGAGCTTGATGCCTTTGCTTTTCCGACAAAAAAATATTAGTCTAGGAATTTGCCGTGTTTTTGTTTTCTTCAAATACATAAACGTTAAGTTTATTTTAATTTATTTTAATCTTCGTTATTTTTAATAAAGGCTTATCTCAATATTATTATTGTGTTCATTTTTTCGCAAATGGTACGAAAAGTAGAGTATTTTCCTCGGTGATAAAGCTGTCTTAGTCTTGGGTGAACTTAAATCACTCGCTACACTCAGGACTCGTCTTAAATCCCTCGCTTCGCTCGTGATTTAAGTTTTAAAAACCCTCGCTGCGCTCGGGAGTAAACCTCGAGTCCTTCGTTACGCTCGCGATTTAAATCGTCACCCGCGACAGAAGACACTGCTTTATCCCCTTGGTTAATAATCTACTATTTCACACCTACTGCGAGAAAATAAATTCGATTTTTGAAATTTGATGTGGTACGACAACCTTCGAACGTGAAGTTGGCACCACTGCAAGCGATCAGCTGTTGTGGTCACCGGCCGCCATTACTGATACAACAACCTTAATTGCTACTACGGAACCCTAATCCGTTCCGCCTGTCTGTCCGGTGAAAGTTTTCATACTGCTTTATTCAAAGTTCCAAATTCAAATCACATTATTCCCACGGGAATAATGAAATTCAGTACAATATTATTGCCCGGCTCGAATGGGGGGCAGCAATTCCTTGCCTTTTTTCCTTGTTTGCATGACATTATAATTTGACATTTACGAGCAAGTGGTGTGAAAATAATATAATAATGTATCTAAAAGGGAGTGCAATGAGCTTCAAACGTGATCTACGTTTCATTATAAGGAAGGTCGTGACGGTCAGCCGTTAAACAGCACAGTGCTGATGAATGGGATGCAAAAGATTGTCTTAAACGGCCCTGAAACACATAAGACAACCGAGTGAAGAGGGTGGATTTTTAATCAGAAGGAGTCTTACAGTACCTTCCGCTTTACCCAGAGTTTCGGTCTACTGGGAGGACTTAATTGGTGATTTGACTGCCCCAAAAAAGGAATGTTTGATGGCTCTGAAATTTTGAGAGGAGTCTTTTGAATTATGGAAGGAAGAGAAATATCAAGATGTTATTGTAGCTTGAGAATGTTAAACAGCGCTGAAACCCGTTACAAACGTTTACCGCAAAATTACATGCTTTTTATTCCGATGTAGTGACGGAATTCATGTTTGTTTTTCCCTTCAAATGTTTGTATTTAGGAGGCTAGAGGAATTTATAAAATATTGCATTTAATTTTCAAGTTGACTACCTACAGACATTTCTCAAAAACGTTTTCAACTTTATCACATTTTAAAAGGTTCATATTTGATTAGGAACAGATTGCTACACATCATAATCCAATTAACTTTAAACTTTCCTGTTAGGTTTAATTGCAAAAATTAAAGGAAAAAGTACTAATAAACAACAAAACATCTTACTAGAAGTCTGTTCACGAATCCAATTTCAATTGACGTGTCTTCCTCTCCAATATCAATTGGAATAGAATTGGATTACCACTGGATTCTATACGACATAAATATAGCTTATTTCACGATAACAACCTCTACAGAATTTATTTCTCATCATCATCATCTGCCGAGCCTTTTCGGCTCCTAATCAAACCTGATGCAGCTGAATATCGGTTTTTTATATGAAGTGGCTGCCTATCTTATCTCCACGACCCAGTAACTGGGTAATACAATACTCCTTGGTAAGGCCGGTTGTCAGACTTATGAGCTTCTGACTGAGAATTATTACTGTCCAAAGATCTACAAATGGCCGCAGGAACCAACGGTTTACGTGCTTTCCGTGGCACGGAGTACTGGCTGTGAGCAAATGGTCACCCACCTCCACAGACCAACCTCGGTGAGCGCAGCATAACCTTTAAAATTGACTCCTCGTCAAAATGACGCACTTTGAGAAAAATACAATTTTGTTTTTACTTTATCTTTTTTATATACGTTCTGTATACTAAATTCGTCTTTGTAGTACTTGAAAGTGAAACTAAAGTGTCGTTGATGTCATCGGTAAATATTGTTTTTGTTTTTAGTGACGCTTTACGTCAAGTTTCGCTTTTTGCTCTCAGGACACACCCAATGCTAATGTTTGTCTACGCTACGTTGTGAGATGCCTGAGATCCTAGATTATTGTTTGTAAAAAGTCTAGTCTTCAAAATATTTGTATGCTTTTAGCCAGTATTCAAAAGAAAGTGGATATCACCACATCGATCACTTAGTTTTTTATTAATGATCGATGCATACTGTTTAGAGATTTATAATGAACAGTTCTTATACCCGTCGAAAAGATGATTTGGCGGGCTTTCCCCAAGGAATTTTTTACACCTACCTACCTAAAGTAATTGGGATCTTCAATTGCGCTAGAAGGGTTTTGATTTTTAGTTCTTCTAAATAATCAATAGATGCCGCTTGTTGACAACTTAATTATGTCCGTTAGGGTTGCCACACACATAATCGGGCCGGCACAGCCGAGCGGTAAAACTGAAGAGTTATGCAGATAAATGTTCGGGAATCACAAACTGCTTGTCTGACGGTTATGTAAGTCAAATACTGCCATATTGAATGATGTGTTAATCAGAATTTCCTATCAAGACCGGAGGAGTACGGTAATTGCTTCGGGTCGGTGCGTACCCTACATGATGACGATATTTTCTTACCTAAGTTACCGTACCTGCGTAGCGTTTTCAACGCTGCTCTGTAGCCGTTATTAATGTTTTCATTTCATCAGCGCTGACCGTCCGTCGGTCCAGCATTAAATCTAGCCTTAGTCTGATGGGACCCGACTGTTGTTGACAGATTTCTGTTTTCATGCAGATATGTTTATTATCGCGATGTAGGATATGACGGTTAAGTTTGTATGAGGTGGACAGTAGCGTTTAATTAGGCGTTAGTACTGAACTAGCCTAGCATCATTTGTGTAGCGGAACTGTTTACAATTGTTGCCGCTGCCCTAATACGTAAAGGATACCCGAAAGAACAGGGTATTTTTAGTTCGTAAGAGTCTGACAGTCCTTTCTGAACGGGAGGACTCACTTTACGATTTAACACTCCAAAAATGGCGTTACTATGAACTCATTCATATCTTTATTTTGTGTAGCTGAAATCTACAGTCCCATAAGACGCAGTACTATAAAATAAATTTATTTCCTTTTTCTCCTCTCAGGACACGGATCTATCACAATACATGGAGAGGCATCCCGGTGGATTGAACCACCATAATGTGAGGCTGTACATGTTCCAGTTGTTGCGAGGACTCTCATACTGCCACAGGAGAAGAGTTTTACACAGGTATGTTATACTGTTTGTTTTTTAAAACTATCATTCTCTGCGGAAATAGGGGTAGTTTTCTTTTTAGACCAGAGGGCCAGGCTTTAAACAACAAAGGGTTTTCATTTGTTCTTGTCTTTATTAGATTTTCAACTTTGTACTTAAGAGCATAAAGTTGAAAATAGATTAAAGACTACAGAGAGTTTTATTTATCATTTACCATTTGTCTAAGGGGCAAGAGTTGAAAACTCGTTATCATACTCCAGTTCTTGTCTCAATTAATTCCATGTCTTTCATACTTCTCGAGGAGTTAATTTCGACTGTTTAAAATCTGATTTGAGAGATTTCGAGAGAACAGTCCTTATTATTGAAAGACAACACATATATTTTGACTCTGGCTGTTTTTGTGACTTTTTTGTTGAATTCTAAGAAAAATAAACTGTGTAAGGATTATTTTTTGACGCACCCATAACACAGGAGAAATTTCTAGCAAACGCTTTAAGAAATATACTATAATAATTTAGTTGATATTTTTCTGTACCCTAGTCTACAAAATTTGTAAAAGTTTAGACGAAAAAAGACCAATATCGTTTCTAAAATTCTTACTCTAAACTCTTAATAATATTTTTCACTTCACAACAACAATTTTCATTTACAATACAATAAACGTCTTTGAAAAAATATTTTCAATATTCAGACTGTCTGGTTTAAAAAATCTTTCTAGCGTACCTAATACCTAGGTCTCGGTTATATTAATATCGTCTGCTAGAGGCGGAGGTAAACAATGGCGTGCATGTGCTGTGTTTTCGCTGTTTATATTAATAAAAGTAAGCTCTTCCTGTAATAACGGGAGTATCAGCTATATTGTTATTAATATGCTGGGAAACATGGATAGTTGGGAAAAACAGTTCTGAACATTGCTTTTCTGTAATACTAACTGTTGCTAGCGCCCGCTTCACCTCAAAAATTATCCCACGGTAACATTAAATCGGAATAAAGACTATCCCATGTGTTAATCCAGGTTATAGTACTAATTTTCATCCAAATGTCCGTTCAGTGGTTTTTAGCGTGAAAGAGTAACAAACATCCATCCATCCATACAAACTTCACGTTTATAATATTAGTAGGATCATCATATGTAATTTCTCAGCCATTGACCGTAAACTGGACAACGGTCCCTTCGTAATAAAATTAGGACCTTATTCTCTTCTGTATTTATTGAAAACTTTCCATGTATTACCTTTTCATATATGTAGGTACAATAGTTAACCCAAGATTTTTTGCCCATTTAAATCAGATATTAATTAATATCATTCGAATCGGCAGTATTTATTCCAAATTAATCGTTAAATAAATAAAAAAACTTGCAAAGCCGAGTGATTAGGCGCGGTGGCCGAGCGGCTTTGTACGTATAATTCCCGAATATTCATCTGCATATATTCGATTTTACCGCCCGGCTGTGCCGATAACTGTCGGCCCGCTTATGTGTGTAGCAACCCTAACGATATTATATTTTAGTTGTCAAAAAAAATAACTAGCGACATCTATGGAACAATAGAATAACCTAAAGTCGAAATCTACACTAATATACAAAAAGCTGAAGAGTTTGTTTGGTTGAACGAGTTAATCTCAGGAACTTTGGGTTGAAATTGAAAAATATTTTTGGCTTGGTTAGTTTCTAAATAAATTCACAAACAAAAGTACCCACAAATTAATTTGCATATTCGATTTTACCTGTATTTTGATGAGTTGCTATTCTAACAAATTATTTTCTTTGTCATAGGGACGTGAAGCCACAGAACCTACTAATAAGCTCTCACGGCGAGCTGAAGCTGGCAGACTTCGGGCTGGCGCGCGCCAAGTCCGTGCCCAGCCACACGTACTCGCACGAAGTCGTCACGCTGTGGTATCGACCGCCCGGTAAGTTACTCATTACTTATTCTGTTGCACCAGGACCACACTAATAATATTTTTCGTTAATTTTGGCGGTAAAAATAGTCTCGGTAAAAATATAAGCGTCTGTTAACGCGATTCTGTTCGGCATTTGCCGTCAGTGTGGGCCTAGTGTTAAGACGCGGACTGACTACGATTTTAATCGCTTATGACCGCGTAAACTATTGTCACCACTATGGAGCGTCAATAAGATTGAAAATTGAAAAAATGACATTTGTGTTGAAATGTGACGTAAGCTGCGAATGGGCATTTATTTTACTGCTTTTCTTTAGATTATTTAAAATATAGACATAAAATTAAATAATGGTTCGGTTAAAGTTTTAAAAAAATGGAAAACCTACTAAATTCTTAAAAAAAACTGTTGTTATCGCTGGAAATACAGAGATCTTCGACGTCAAAGTTTATTTTTGTGCGACAACTTCCCAATTTTTATTGGAAATATCAAACTCTTATTTATTATTCTGTTCGGTTTAAATTCTTCTTTATACCCTTCTCTGTTCACTGTATTTTTCGCGTTGCTTATTTTTATTACATTACGTCATACTCTACGTTCTAAGAAACCAATTTTTGGGAATATTGAGATAAGACCGCGCCTTAAGGATATTAGTACTGAGCGTCAAATATATAGTGGAAACATTGATCAAACGAACTTTTAAGCATACTGATATTTTTATTATGTAGGTAAATAAAATTTAAAATTATTTCACATCGAATACGGTCGCCGTGACGCTACCGGCTGCTATCATTCCGGTGTGCATCGGCCCTAAGTCAAAAATATAATTGCGTTGAAATTGCGTTAGATAAGGGCGCACTACGATAAAAAATCGTTACGAAAAATACCTATAGCGAGTCTGTGAACAGTAGAAAATAATACATTATTCGTAATACGGGCTTAGCCCTAAGCACAACTGCTGTCACGGATTGCTTTCAAAGCCATCAGTTTCTATACTCCATTAAACAGTGATACGCTTGGTTTGTATGGAAACAATGCCACCTCTAACATCGGCCACTGAAATGTCTCTTCAAGCACTAATAATTTTAACAGTCTCCTATTAAAAGCTTCCTGGAAAACAAGAGAACCATTGTGATAATTTCTAGTAACACACTAAGGGTCAGTACACCGAGGCGAGACGCGACGTGACGTGACGCGACTATACTGGAAATGTGTGACGTGTAGTGCATTTGTTTTTTTGATTTGGTAAAATCGTCAAATAAGTGCTCCCGCCCAGGGCGGATCGGAACGGACTCTCAGACTCGTACTGACTAAAATCCAAGGTGATTCGTCAATAGCTCTTTATGTTCCAGGGTCACGGTAACGGTAATTGTATCTTTTCATGTAGTAAATAAAGTGAGGTAAGAAGTCGCTCTGTTGAAAGGTGCGCTCAGCGTCGCGTCTCGGTCTGTAATCACCCTTAGTAATATTAGAAGTGACAGGCTCTGTTTAAATTTAGAAACTAATGCTTTCCTTGAAAACTTTACTGTAATATGTTTTAACGGTTGTTGCGAGTAATATTGTCACGCGAACTGGGGAAGTGCAACATAATTTGCAAGTCAGACTGCGGTATTCGTTTGAAGCGATGCACAGTGTGTTAGAAAGCCCGATTTTGTTGCATGCCCTTTTTATTACAGAAATCGATAATATTTATCATTTTAAGCACTACAGTCAAAGTCCGGCATCGATACGACATGTAGATGTTTTTTAAAAAAATCTCAAAGTTGCTGTATAACCGGGTCATGAAAATAATAAAAAAAATTATATAAAAAAAACCAGCCTACATATTTAAATTTCCATTATAATTACTAATCAAACTTATAATACCTAACTATCTGACAAGTTTTCGTGTCTGTATTGCAAATAGATCGCGAAATATTAATATTTTTATGTTTTTTACTTTTTATTTAATTTCTTGGCAATAATGCGGTATTAGATGGAGATATTTGACCAGACGATTGTCAACATGTATGTCTATCGACATTATTAAAACCACAATCTAATTCAGCGTTATTTAGAAGTTATGAGAATTTTCAGTTATATCCGGATTTTTTTGTACTAGGGTTGTCACTTTAACCAGAATTTTAAATTTGATATTTCTTTATAATTTTGAGTTTAGCTGAAAGAAGTCGTATATATTATCGATTAATTATCTTTATATGTGCATTTACCAATAACTGAAACTATACCCATGGGCACTCTTATTCTTTGATTCTTTCGCTTAGTCCGCCTGGGTGGGTACCACCGACTCGTCTATTTCTGCCGCCAAGCAGTAGTGTTTGACTATTTTGTTTCGGTTTGAAGGACAGTTAGCCAGCAAAATTATAGGCACGTGAGACAGAACACACCTTAATCAAGAAACAAGTTTTGGAGGTTTGATAGGGAGTATCATTCCCGAAAAGTTAGTCGTGAGGCTACAATGTTCGACCTGTTCCACAGAGCCCTTATTTCCTCTGACCCAGTCATTTCTGACTTTCATTTAAAGGACAGGAATAAAAGTGCAAAGAGGATCCCATTACCAGCAGAAGCTTTAAGTTTGCCAAAACCAGTTAATGCGAAAAATGTTCTAGTGGATGATCATTCGTCATTCACTGAACATGATGAAGATACTTTAATTATTCAAAATGAAAACCAAGATTTATAATTTTTCAGTTTTTTGTAAGTAAATATTTTTAGTTTTTACAACCCGGATAAAACTTGACATTTTCGAATGTGACAACCCTGGCTAAAATAGAAAAATTCTCATAACTTCTAAATAACGCTGAATTAGATTGTGGTTTTAATAATGTCGATAGACATACATGTTGACAATCGTCTGGTCAAATATCTCCATCTAATACCGCATTATTGCCAAGAAATTAAATAAAAAGTAAAAAACATAAAAATATTAATATTTCGCGATCTATTTGCAATACAGACACGAAAACTTGTCAGATAGTTAGGTATTATAAGTTTGATTAGTAATTATAATGGAAATTTAAATATGTAGGCTGGTTTTTTTTATATAATTTTTTTTATTATTTTCATGACCCGGTTATACAGCAACTTTGAGATTTTTTTAAAAAACATCTACAAGTCGTATCGATGCCGGACTTTGACTGTAGTGCTTAAAATGATAAATACTATCGATTTCTGTAATAAAAAGGGCATGCAACAAAATCGGGCTTTCTAACACACTGTGCGATGTGTTGGAACTTCTTGTTGAAATATTTGTTCTGGTGAAGAGTAACAACGCTTCTATAGTTCCTAACTAAGAATAGAAGATATTACATGACTAGTAGTTGCGAAATAATTATCACACCATGCACACCATAGAACAATTTTTGTCGCAATTTTAAAGCTTTTCGCGAGCCATCGCGGTCTTGTCCACAAGAGTCGAATTTTTCAATCCATTCCTAATGTCTTTCGATGACCTCGCGCCATCTATTGCAGAGTTCTTTCCATATAAAAAAGGTACGATTTTTGGAACAGTAAACTCAAAGGCCTGGCTTTATTTTAAACTTTTTTTGGTGTTGACTTCCAGCCTAAGTACTAGTATTTCACATCTATCAACAGCTTATCTGTTCTCCGCTACCGGGTTAATACGGTTAGTAAGTCAGACTTTCCGATTTCTGACTAACTGAAACAACTGATGATAGTCAGTCTATTTATCTGACTAATAAGGAGGCTCTCGTTAGGCAGCTGGATCAAGAGCCTGTTCAGAAAGCAGTTCTTTTGGACACGGCGCGCATTGCTAGGAGGTTCCTTTCTTTGGAGCCCTGACTGCCGGTAGCTTGGATTTTGTTCCCGATACCGGTGGGCCACTATTATTTATATTTTTAAAGGTTTTTTTTTTGTGTTTTTGTAAAAATATTTAAAAATGTATAAATAGTAAGGAGAAAAGAGGAATAAAGACAATAATACGAAGATATTGGTAATGACCGAATACAATCAATCTTGACACATTCTTTATTTTTCATATCCTTTTCTTCACAAAAATAATTATTTTTATTGCTCTCCAAGTTAGTAACTCTGTAGCTTTTGAAAACATATCAATAATAGTGAAATATCAACGCTATAATATGAATTTACGATTTATACTGGCACAGTGAGAATTGAATGTCGCCTACTATCCCTAAATATACTTTTATGGCTGTCACGAGTCGTCATTTATCTTCATTTTTATATTCAGCTCGCCATTTCACGACCCTTACCGAAAGTCTTGCTAAATTGTTGTAGAGTATCTTATAGATATTTTTATTTATTGTGCTGAAAAAGGAATGATTTAGGTTGGAGTTTGGTTCTATTAAGTACGAAATATATTAAGGTATTCACCTAGACGCAAATTTCAACATTTCAATTACTGAATTTCACAATGAAGCGTTGAGCAAAACAGTAAGAAAAACCTAATTCGGTTAATTAGGTTTTTCTTACTGTTTTGCTCAACGCTGTTCAAATTGGCACAAAAGTTAAAAGTTCTCTAGCACTTACCGATATTGAATTGAAATATAAGGTCCTTTTTCATGTGCATTCACTCACAAGGTTATGGTGGCGGTGGTATATGAATTGAAATAAATATCCCAAATAGGTAGAAGCTTATAATTATATAGGACTTCAATGATTTAGAACCTGAGTTATCGGAGAATCAGCACTATTTTTTAAGTTATAGATATTTCAATTCTGTTGCACTACCCTTTGAAAAGAATATGAGAAGATAACATACAGACGGGTGGAGTTAGGATTCACACCGAGTTGAGACGCTGTGCGCACATTTCAAAAGAAAGACTCAAAATCTAATTTTATTTACTACCCGAAAAGATTCACATTTCACCGATGACGCCATACCGTGCGGCGCCGCTCGCACTTTGTAATAACAACTCAAAATCAAACTTTATTTATTACACGAAAAGATACACAATTCCGGTATCGTCACCTCGCGTCGCGTCTAAGTGTGTACTAACCCTTACGTCACAGCAGTATTTTTAATGTGGAAGTATGGATACTTACTTGTATGACAGCCAAAATCAACAATTATGAAATCAATGATAGACTATTCTGGCACTATTTTAATAACACTTGAGAGCCCTATTTTGATGATGATTTACCAATGTATTTATTTGTTTGGTACAGATGTGCTACTGGGTAGTACGGAATACTCCACGTCGCTGGACATGTGGGGCGTCGGCTGCATATTCGTGGAGATGCTGTGCGGCGTGCCCACCTTCCCCGGAGTCAGGGACACACACGACCAACTAGATAAAATATTTAAGGTAAGCAGAGTTTTGTATTTCATCTTTTATGATAGTTTCAGGATTTCGATAAGTTTATTGTATAGTTTTGGGTATTGTATAGCTGACCGGTTTGTGAAACTTTACATTTAAAGCGTAGGTATATTATGCGCGGTGTTTTGTTAACAGGTTGATATTCTGTGATTTTATCTTTCATTTAAACTGTTAATTTCTACTTGAAGCAATCTGCCTTCGTAGTTTTGTTAGGATAAGTTCGCCACCCTTTTCTCAACCACTGCAATTTCTGACCACCGAATCAGTAGCAAACAATGGGGCAATGAAGTTTAACGAGGCCCGGAAAAACTAAGCGGAAAAATGAATTTATTGTAGCTTACAGATTCACGGCGAGAAATCCCTAGAACACCCGAGAAACATGAATGAATGTAAGAGGTTTCTCTAGCTCTACGTATCTTTTATTTTATTTGAAGTCTTGGGGAGACTTCTCGCCATAACTTTTCACCGTGAGTCTGTAGGCTACATAATTATAGTGTTTCAAGTGATGAGATTGGGCGACAATAGGCAAGGATTATATTGGCATACTAAGATTTATACTGAACACAGCTAGCACAGTACAATGGTTGACACAAGAGAGCCATAGAGTATAATACCACCAAACAGGAATGACAACATCGAGGCATAGACAGTAGCTCCAACTAGTGAGCTATTTAGACACTTATGACACTTAATATTGTTTGGTTTATACTATTTCTAACATCAAGCATAAAGACAGAATTTTAACCTTCAAACCCCCCACAGGTGGTAGGAACACCCACAGAGGACAGCTGGTCGGGCGTGAGTCGTTTACCAGGTCTGCGCGCGCACGTGTCCCGCTGGGGCTCTAGTCCTGCGCGTGCGCTGGGCGGTGCCTTCCCGCGGCTGCGCGAGGCAGGTCGCGACGCCGAGCGGCTGGCGAGCGCACTGCTGCAGCCTGACCCGGCACGCCGTCTGCCCGCCATGAGAGCGCTGCATCATGCGTACTTTGCGGATTTGCCGCCGCGGCTCAGGGACCTGCCTGATGGTCAGTACCAAGAAACAGTATATTCAACGACTAGAGAGAAAGAAAACGTGTTTTGGCACACGCCACAAGTGCACACAATAGCTATTCCTCGTTCCGGTGTCGTTGAAGGACACCGTGGATTTGAGTCAGTACAAGTCTGACAGTCCCTCCTGCTTTGCCCTGGGTGAGAGGACTCATTTGATGATTTTACCACGCTAAAAAAAGCCTAAAACGCTATATCTTAGTCCTCACTTTTGCTTCTGGGCTAAATTAAGGCCAGGAAAAAGTCAAAAAAGAGATCCATTGCTACTGGTCTCAACTTTCGTGTATCTCCCGTTGTTAATGTCCAAACTTTCAGTCAGGAATCCTTCATGATCTAGAGACTCCGTCAGCACCGGAGTGATGACCAAGGAGCCGTCTTCGAAGCTTATCGTATTTTTTTTTTTTTTTTTTTATTAAATTGATGAGGATACGACGATTTTAAAATTCACAATACGTCATACCGTGGTTTCATTTTTATGCGTCCTGACGTCATAAGTTTTCGAGTTTGGATAAATTTTATCTTGGGAATATATTCAATTATTTTACAAAAGAATAAAAACTTGTGACCGAGGTAGACATGAGAGTGGCGGTACAACGGCTCAAGGCCAAAAATACCGCCCCAGGACCCGACGGCCTGGGAAAGCCTGGGTCCTGGCCTCGGGGACTCTCGGTCCTCGACTGGGGGGGCTCTTCAGCGCATGCCTGGAGAGGGGCCAGTTCCCGCTTCGTTGGAAGACGGGGAAACTGGTCCTGATCCAGAAGCCCGGGCGCCCTGCGGACTCTCCGTCCGCATTCCGGCCCATCGTGCTGCTCGACGAGGTGGGCAAGCTCTTTGAAAGAGTAATTGCAGACCGCCTCGTCGGGCACCTGAATCGGGTGGGTCCGGATCTTGCGGAGAGCCAGTTTGGCTTCCGCAGGGGGCGCTCGACGGTGGACGCCATCATGCGCGTGAGAGCCCTCACGACGGGGGATGCTGTTGCCCGGGGCAGGGTCGTCTTGGCGGTGTCTTTAGACATCTCCAATGCCTTCAACACCCTGCCCTGGAGTTGCATCAGGGAGGCACTCCGGTATCACCGGGTGCCGACCTACCTCCGTCGTATAGTCGAGGACTACCTGACGGACAGAGCCGTCATCTACCCCGGTCACCGGGGAGTGTGGAACCGGCGAGAGATGTCGTGCGGTGTTCCACAGGGATCGGTCTTGGGGCCGCCCCTGTGGAACATCGGATACGACTGGGTGCTGCGCAGCGACCTCCCCGACGGCGTCAGCGTAATATGTTACGCTGACGACACGCTCGTCCTGGCGGAGGGAGG